>CM033986.1:21636677-22836677 GCA_019706035.1 Raphanus raphanistrum subsp. raphanistrum
GTAAGCCAAAGACATCATCTCGTTCCACGTCGACGGTTCGCTCAAACAGATGCTTAATTAAAGACGCTAAGGCCATATGGTTGTAGCGATCCAACCGTCGTACATATATGTATGTGTATACATATAATTTATATTAAGAATCGATGTGTTAAAAACACATATACGTATATAGATTATCTGGAGGAAGCATAGATGTATTAAAATGCTTTGCTTTCTTCACATGGAGGTTATTTTATAGTAATAAGTTTTACAATGTACGGAAGAAAGACAAGTGTACCTAGCAACTGTGTACACTAGTGTTCAGTTCCCACGTACTTAAATCATATATATGTTATTAATGAGTCATTTAAATTTGTTATAATGCTACTGAGTTGATATTGTTATTATTATGATTATTGTGCAGACGAATAATATAAAACAGAGGATCGAGATATGGTGATATGATAGATCGATGAATTGACAAGACAAGAGATGATTATCAGGAAGGAATTATACACGTAGACGAGTACTTCTATAGGATCCCTTATCTTCGGTGAATGAGAATCTTTTACACTTGAAAACCTTCACCCACAAGGAACCGGAACATAGAACATAGAACATAGGATCCCCTTATTTTGTTGTTCAATATCAAGTAAGCTCAATTAAAAAAAAAAAAAAAAGTAAGCTCAATTTTATAAATATATTTATCAGAAAACGTAACCACTAAAATTAGGTTGATGAGTCGAATCTGTAATGTGTACAATTTCAAGTAAAACTATTTTAGCTTAACATTTATTTTTCAAAAAAAAATATTCTAGCTTAACATTTTTTTTTGTAAACTAGATTTTTAATTTTTTAGCTTAACATGTTACTGCTGACAAAAAAAAAAAAGCTTAACATGTTACCAAAAAATGTAAAACTATTTTGCACGACTGATCTCATTTTGTGAATGTTTTTGGCTAGCCGTTGTACATGTTTAGCTGTGCCTGGAATTTTATAGTGGTGGCACATGGCTTAGGGCATGAGTATTGGTGGGACTAGATCAAAGTCCCTTCACTAGAGAAGTCTTTTAAGAATTTTTTTTTTCTTGTTCGGAATTGGTATAAGAGATATCTCTTAATTAGGGGATTTTTTCCTTTTCTTTCCCTCGGTTCTTGTGTTTCGTGGTCTCCCTCTTAAGGAATGTCTTAAGGGATTACCAATACTCATGTTTTTAGAGCATCATTATTGGTCATCTTTTAAAATATCTTTTAAGGGAGACCACGAAATACTAGGACCAAGGGGGAAAAAAGAGGGAAAAACTCATAATTAAAGGTTGGCCCTTATACTAATCCGACCAAAAAAAAAAAATAAATAAAAAGGGATTTAATTAGAGACTTGATCGAGTCCCACTAATAATCATGCTCTTAGGGCACTAAAGTTTGCATGTCTGAACATTTTAATTGTTTTAAATTCACCTTTAAGTTATGGCCGATTATGTTTCTATCTGAAGCAAAACTAAAAACCTATAATATACATAGTTTCTTTTCCGGCACAACTGAAGGACCATATACTAACACGAATTTCAACTTTTTCCCAAGATTACTAGAAATTCGATTTTACTTCCTGTAAAGAGGATCATGTCTTAAAAAGAGCCTTTCACTTTTTTCATACGATATGTTGAGAAAAATCATGTTCTTAAATGGTTTAAGTATTATTTATGAGTGTAATTTAATAGCACAATTTATAATCTCGATTAGGGCATGCTATATTGTTGGAGGGTCTGAGAAGAGAGACGGCAAGATCAGAATAAAAAATGAGTGTGTAATAGTGAGATAGACAAAGAATATTAGTCTTTAGGTAAGCTGGTGGAAGGGGACAATTAGTGAACGAATAATCACTACCTATATACATAGGTGTAACTGGATTGCAATATTTTGGAAAGGAATGATGTGAAATGGTTGATTCCAATAATCCCACAGATTTTTTTACCATTTGTTATGAATGGAATGGAATTGTTATTCCACCAATTCCAAAAATAATTAGATAAAATACAAAGGAAATCATTCCAAAATAAATTTCTTCATGAATGAATGGAATGAATTCAATTCCATTTTCTGCAGTATTCCATTCATATCATTCCAATTCCTTTCATTCCAATAATTCCATTTTAATTTACCAGTTGCAGCCGTAACGTCGATATATATGCATTACCACCGAAAGCTCGAATCCTGTTTTTGTTCTTCTTTTTATAGCCTATAATGACCGGATCAATGAGCTATAGACGAGGTCTAGCTCGGGAGAAGATCCAGCTATGAGACAACAAAAAAATGACAACCCCGTTTTGCTTCTACAGTACTTCGACAGCAGAACCGTGTCTATTAAAACCATCCGCGTCAAAAATCTTTCAACTATAATATTTTACCAAAATAATAATATTTTAGTTAAAAAGTCTTTTAAATTTTTGAGAAGACTCATGTTAAAAAATTCGTTTAAAAAGTTTTAGCATCAGCTTTCAAACAGTTGAGAACTTGAGATACTCTTATATTAAACTATTATTTCTTATGAGAAATTCTATTTGAAAGATTTTCAGTGTGAAATTTTCAAATATGGAAATCTCTCCGTGTGATAAATACAACAAGAAGAAGAAAAACAGGAATACAGAAGGAACAGTGTGGTAATCTCAAATAAAACTTAAATGGTGATTGTTTGGCATCAACCATCAAGCTATCCCTTTAGTCTATGTGGGGCAGAAATCTAAGAGCAAGGCACCCTCAACGCTAAAAAAGTATCTCAAAGAGAAATTTCTGCAAATTAATACTATTATTCTGATATAATTTTTACTAAATTAAAAATATATTCTTTTTAAAATAACAAAGCCAAAGATAAACTGACACATGCAATAAGAGTTTCTCACGAGAAGCTAAAATTTTTTTATTTTAGGATTTTTTAAATTATCTCTCCCTTGTTTATTTTTCAGTTTTCATTTTTTTAATTGTATAAATACTCACTTAAGACATGCTATTGGACTTACTCTTCGAACACCTCCAACCATGGTTTTAGAAGAGATTCTAAATATTTTTTAAAAAGAAACAAAAAAATAAAATTAAGAGAGAATAGAGAAAGATTCTTATATCAAGATTTTTTTTTTCAAAATCCCATTATATCTCCACATTATCAATTGTAACCTATACATTGGTTGGATTTTTCTTTTATAAATATATTTTAATTGTCTAACTTTAATTTATTAAAAGATTAATATTATTTTTTTGTTTTAAGAACTCATTGGAATTCTTATTGTTGGAGTTTTTTGAAAAGTCTCTTGCATTATAACATTATTTTTTAATTATTAATAATAACAAAAAGAATTAGATCAATTAACGATTGACACATCATTTAGAGTTTCTTGCCATTTGAACTAGAGTCTCTTCCACAAGAGAGATTTCTAGTAACTGTTCTCCTTTCTCTCCTACTATTCCTTTTTTATAGCTAGATACCCACACAAAAAAATCACCAATGTGGGTGCTCAGAGTATTTGCTTGTATGGTCGACATATGTTTTTCCTTTATTAGTCACTCTAGTCGACAAGTTCAAAACAAACTTACCTAACTTAACTGCTGCTTCCTTTTACGTGATTGATATAAATAGTAATCTTAATCTTTCATTATCAAAGAGATTCGTCATAAAAGGGGTCGAACACATATACGTGACAAAACATGCATGCACACAAGGCTTGTATATGTAATATCCCTATTTGTGATATATATAAAGTTTAAAAAGAATTGATTTGGCTATCTATATCATTAAAGTTGACTTATCTTTTCTGTCATACATCCGTTTAGAATACCAAAGTTAATCGTACTTAGGCTAGAATAGTATTTAGGATGGAGTAGTGAAAGAATGTGTGACACGGAAAAAGATCGGATGGTGATTGTATGGTCAGTAAACAACAATGATTTCGAGCATTGGCAAATTAACGGCACAACCGTCGGACGGGATGAGATTCACGGATCGAAAGAACGGACATGAGTGGTCCATTAGCCGTGAGCAGATCGGAGTGGTACAGTATCGTTCTTCAGACTCGTATGCATTGAGGTCCACTGATAAGATATTGTTCACTTATCTCAAACATAAATATTCCTACGTCTTTACAGTGAACGCAAATAACCTCTCGAACCGTATGCTTAGTTAATTATGATCGTTGCATTCTTCATTAATGTAGATGCCAAATGAATCATTTTACATAATTATTTTTCTCCAACTTGTTCATCCAAACAGAACATATTAAAAAGGTATTTTCTCGCAAAGCCGCTTTAATCCTTCGAAAGGAATCTGTTTTTTTTTTTCATGTTTTTTTTAAAAGAGCAAAATTATTTTTTTCAAAGGGAAAAAAAGAAGACTAAACCAAAAGATCTTGCACTAACTTACCTTCCTATAAAAAGCCCTAGCAGGTCATCAAGTTTTCAAGCGAACAAAGAAACATAATTCAAAGCTAAAGATACATCATATCTCGACCGTTAGGAGCCACAAGATCAGAATCTGATCATGGACAAGGTGATGAGAATGTCATCAGGGAAAGGAGTTGTGATCTTCACCAAAAACTCATGTTGTCTTTGCTACGCCGTGCAGGTACTTTTCCGTGACCTTAGGGTTCAACCAACAATCCACGAGATTGACAACGATCCTGACTACCTCGAGATCGAGAAGGCCTTAGTCCGTCTTGGCTGCCCCAACGCGGTTCCTGCTGTTTTTGTAAGTGGTAAGCTGGTGGGTTCTACCAATGAAGTCATGTCGCTTCACCTAAGTGGCTCTCTCGTTCCCTTGATCAAGCCGTATCAGTTATTTCATAATTAGAAATAAAGGATCCTTAAGAAAAAGAAAGACAATTGTTGTATGTTGAGATTGGATAGTAAATAATGATGGAAAGATTACACTTGAATGTGTATCATGTTCTTATATATAGCTAATTTTATATTTTGTTTCGCTCATGTCCAAGAACTTAATTAGCTAGCTTTGTATTTCCCACCTTAACTAATCAGTGGATGTACTGCTGTGTTATCTATAGTAATGAGAAAATTATACTTATCATATGTTATATTTGTTTCATATATATATATATATATATATATATATATATATATAAGTAAGTAATTTAAATTAGAATCATTTAGTATTGTGATACAATTTAAGTGATTTAATTCACCTTATTTTTAAAGTGATACATTTATCACATCCTCTAAATGGTTTAATGAGAACACTAAGATCGACTAAAAATGATATCATATATTAAGTTTATATATCACATGAAAAACAGGAAAATATATAAAATAAATTACAAAAATAAAATAAATAAATATGTATTTATATATCATGGCATGTACAATATATTAATCTGAAGATAGTATTTTTGTAGAAGTTTGTGAGCATAGTGCAAGTATCGAAATAAACAAGAGATCAACGTCTAAAAGTAAACAAAACACCGGCAGTCTCTTCGATTTTTTTTATCAGTATTGTTACTTTATATATTTGAGCTGAGGAAACAAACGTGTTTAGGGAATTATGATATATATATATATATATGTGTGTGTGTGTGTCGTATAACCAGATATAGACCATTGCGTTTGCTTCCTCATAATGCCGCTCTATAAGAAAGTCCATGCTATATCATCTTAAACTGATATGAAAAATAAATTATTGAAACTAGAAATAATTGTTTGTTTTATAAGGAATACTTCTTTTTTATATATATATAAGGAACACTTTAGTCTCTATGTCCACTTCATATCTCGATAACATAACATATATACAAAATCAAAATTTCATTCGCAACCGCAAAATACTAGAAAATGAATCTGATAATGTTGAATTCGTCTTGTACTCCCTCTAAAAAACAATAGTTTGTTAGAGTCGGACACAAATAAATGAATAAGCAAAATTAGTTGTATTTTGTAAAGAAACAACATAAAGTTGAATCTATATTATATTAAAAGAGAAGTTATGACTTCTCATTTATTTGTGATTTTCTAAATAATGGACTACTTATTAGAGTTAGTCGTCACATTACATTCTCAATCATTAATAACATCTAAAATAACATCTAATGATATAAAATAAAACATATCTCATTAAATACATCTGTCGACATGTTATATATTAATACTCGAAATTCACATTTGCTATGGTACATTTATTTTCACACATCGTTTGTGTAAAACACACTATAACATCCTTTCACGTGAAAATGAATACCTCATTCTAGACAAACATATGAACATATCAAGATTACTTTTGTTAGACATTAAGAATACTTGTTAAAAGGTATGGGGTCTCGGTGAGAATCTCTCCCAGACACTTGTTTCAAGGTAAGGGTCTCCCTTCGGACCGGTGGTTCCTGCTTGGAAAGCGACCCGTCACTACTTTGCCAAGTTAGGAAAGAATCTACTGGACATTACCAAGTAACGAAGTGGAAGCCCTAAAACTTTACTGCAACAAGCACCCCCCGAGAAGTTTCATCATCAGATCTAGCACAAGTTTCTTCACATTCATCACGAATCTCCCCCCACGCTCAGCTGATCCTTACCGCATCCTCCATTCCTGCTACATCCCGAAGATCCCCTCACACTACTCTCAAATTCACCGTCTCTCATACAACATCAAAGTCTTCCTTGTAAAGCTCGGAGTCGACTTTACTCCTCCAGCTGCTACCATGGCTCGAAGATTTTCTGAAATGGAAAAAGGGAAACAACAGGCAAATGAGGGACTAGGAAGAAACATCAGAAGGATCAAAGCCCCGCTCCTAGACAACTCTGCTCTCATCAAAGATAACGAGTTGACTCTCATAGGCAGAATAACTAACCCTCAAGTGCAGAAGATCTGGTCCCTAATTCCTTCTCTCCCACGCAAGTGGAACCTGCAAGGCAGGGCAGTAGGGTCAGATCTTGGAAACAACTGCTTCCAATTTCGGTTTGAAAGAGAGGACGACCTGCGAAGAGTCCTTGAGAACAGACCCTACCACTTTGCCTACTGGATGGTTATTTTGCAAAGATGGGAGCCAGTCATTTCCAACTCCTTCCCCTCAATGATTCCGTTTTGGATTAGGATCAAAGGCCTTCCCCTGCACTTCTGGCATGACGACATGGTGTGCCGTGTAGGCCAAGATCTTGGAACTCTCATGAAGCACGAGCTTACCAAAACATCAGCAAGGGTTAAGGTACTTGTAGACGGCTTACAGCCTCTTGTCAAAGAATACATCGTAGACTTTGAGGCTGGTGAAGAGAGTCTTATTACGCTGGAATATGAACGCCTGGAGATGCACTGCAGTCTCTGCTACTCCCTACTTCATCATAAAAGCGCTTGCACTCTTCGAGAAGAGGAAGCAACTCCGTCTGCTCTCAAGCCTGCAGCAACCCTGATCGAAGAATCTAGACCCCCTTGTGAAGCTAGAACAGATAGCGGTCGTGCAAGACCACCTCCGATGGAACCACGAAGGGAGGATCTGCAAATTGTGGCAAACAACTCCTTCCAGCAACGAGTTGACAGACACGGAAATTCCTATGGCGAAAGAGTAACCACCAAGCAAACCCGGAACCCCCCTCCTGCAAGAGCCACAAATAATGATGAGAAATCAACTTCCTCGTGGAGAGAGAAACAAACCAGAGAGGGTACTGTCATAAGATCTGCAGCAGATAAAGAGACTACCTATAGAAATCAGCAAGGAAGCAGATACCCTCCCCCACAGCAGAGTTCAGTCCAATGGAGACCCAAACCGTCTATTTCTCCCATGCTAGCACCGATGGACACAAACCTCCATGAGGATGGAGCAGGTGGTCTCGCTGACCCGAACTCTCACATCACCAGTAACATGACTGACATCCCTCCTACGATGGAGACTATAATGGAAGAGCTCCATGAGACAACAAGGCAGTATCTCAGCTGCTCAGATCCGGTGGAAGCAGCAGCAAGAAGACAACGCGTTCTCAATAGTGACGCAAGAGGGGAAATGGAAGCAGCTGCTCTAGCGATCATCAGATCCACTCGAGCAACGATGCCCACAACTGCTAGCCCTTTACTCGCTGATAGCAATCCAAATACTCCCCCACCCCTGCAAGGTTCCTCGATCCAAAGACTTCTCTTCCCGGAGCCAATCCACTCCAATGCTACTCCTGCTAAGAGTGACGAGGAAGGAGCGGATGACAGGAGACTTGTTGATGAGACACAAGCTAGAACTACAACGCCAACATCAAATGGGAGAGGGGAACCTGCAAGGCTCAAATCAATTGTAGTAAGTCCAACAGTGGAAGCAGAGCCCCCCTTACATCTTGATAACCACATAAACCTTCAAGAAGAGGAGACCTTAGCCAACTACCAAACGAAGGTCACAAGAAGAGCTGGGAATACCTCTAGAGCCAGATCTCCAAGGCATACTCCAAACATATTGAGAGGGGCTAGCTCGAAGAAAAGGAATTTATCTCAACTTCACTGCTCACCAAGCTCTACCAGGAGAGCTGGTTCTGGGTCCACTTCTAGAAGAAACGCGACGCCTAACTTGACTAGGGCGACTGCAAGCAACCAATCGACCCCCCCAAACCCTCCGACGCATCTGATACCAGCTATGGCAAATAGGAAGTCGGATTTTCGGGCTCTCCCTCCCCGGGCTCCTTAGTCTTTATGAGCTGGAACTGTTGTGGGCTGGGGAACCCCATAACAGTCCAGCGTCTAAAGGAGCTTCGAAAGCGAAAAGTTCCTGACGTCATTTTCCTGATGGAAACAAAAAACACAGAAGATGTTATTAAAGAAAAACTACCATGGCTCCAAGAAGAGAATAATGTCTTTGTTCCCCCACACAGTCCAGGGGGAGGTGGACTCCTCCTCAGCTGGAAAAAAGACATTGAACTAACGATCCTAGCCACGTCAAACAACTTCATCGATACTAGGATCACTTCCAAGGGAAAGACTTTCCTATCTACATTTGTCTATGGAGAGCCTGACCATACAAAAAGAAACCAGTTCTGGGATACACTAGCTGTACTACACTCTGACCCTAGAGGCCCATGGTTCCTAACTGGTGATTTTAACGAGCTCATCGACAATAGTGAAAAACGAGGAGGGCCAGTAAGAGCAGAAGGTACCTTTGGGGCATTCCGGTCCTTTCTCTCGGAGAATGACCTGTTCGATCTCAAGCACTCAGGCAATCCCTTTTCGTGGCGTGGAAAAAGAGGCATACACCTAGTGAGGTGTCGTTTGGATAGATCTCTTGGCAACCCGGAATGGACTGATCTTTTCCCCTCATGCCGATGCCAGTATCTCAGATATGAAGGATCTGATCACCGCCCAATCATCTCTTACCTGGATACAACACAGAAGAAAGGTCATAATCTCTTCCGATATGATAGAAGGCTAAAAGATAATAAAGAAATAAAAGCTCTTGTAGCCGATATTTGGTCAAACTGTTCTTATCTTGGAGTTGAAGCAAGACTTGCCCTCTGTCGCAAAGCAATTTGTAAATGGTGTAAGCTGTTTCACGAAAACAGTAAAAAGACAATTGAAAATCTGAGGGAGGAACTTGAGGTTCAGATGAGTTCAGATGATCCAAATGATGACAGAATCCTGGAGCTAAACAATCTACTCCTAAAAGCCTATCTAGCAGAAGAAGCTTATTGGAAACAACGAAGCCGCAACCTATGGCTTACTCTAGGAGATTCAAATTCTGGATACTTCCATGCAGTAACAAGAACCAGGAAAGCAAGAAATAGACTTACAGTCTTGGAAAATGACTCTGGAATTCCACTCTATGAGGAGAGCCAAATCTCAAATCTCGTGTGCTCCTTCTACGAAAAGCTTTTCACTGCAAACCAAAGGGAGGAAGAGGATGACACTATCTTAAGAGCCTTAAAGCCATGTGTTACTGAAGAATGGAATGAAATCCTTACCAAAGATCCCTCCCCGACAGAGATTAAGGAAGCTCTCTTTGCCATCCATGCAGACAAAGCGCCTGGTCCGGATGGCTTCTCTGCGAGTTTCTTCCAATCGAACTGGGAGACTATCGGCTCATCGGTCATCAGCGAGATCCAGTGTTTCTTCTCTACGGGTATCATGTCACCTACACTCAACGAAACTCACATCAGGCTGATCCCAAAAATACAATTAGCAAAGCGAGTGGAAGATTACCGACCCATAGCGTTGTGTAACGTGTACTATAAGATCATATCCAAGCTGCTATCATTGCGTCTGAAGCCAGTCCTCAGCTCAATCATCTCGGAGAACCAATCCGCCTTTATTCCTGGCAGAGCAATAACGGACAATGTGTTAATAACCCATGAGGTTCTTCACTATCTAAAAACATCACAAGCCGAAAAGAACTGCACTATGGCTGTCAAAATGGATATGTCGAAAGCCTACGATCGTTTAGAATGGGACTTTGTATCACAGGTGATGACACGACTAGGCTTTCAGGACAAATATATCAACTGGATAATGCAGTGCATCAGAACGGTCTCCTATTCCTACTTAATAAACGATTCAGTTTATGGAATAGTGAAACCTCACCGGGGCATAAGGCAAGGGGACCCGATTTCTCCCTATCTTTTTATTCTCTGCGGAGAGGTACTATCCGGCTTATGTAGAAAGGCTGAGCTTGATGGATCACTAAGAGGAGTACGAGTGGCAAGGGGAAGCCCAAGGGTGAACCACTTGCTATTTGCTGATGATACGATGATGTTCTGTAGCTCCTCCGCATCGAGCTGCCACGCTCTAGTAAAGATCCTGCAGGACTATGAGAAGGTATCAGGACAAAAGGTCAATATAGCTAAGTCATCAATTACGTTCTCAGCAAAAACGCCACAAGATACTAAGACTCTAGCAAAAGATATCATGGGGATACAGAGAGAAGGAGGGATAGGGAAGTATCTAGGGCTTCCTGAGCATTTTGGAAGAAGGAAGAAGGATTTATTTACCTCCATCGTCGACAGAATTAGGCAAAGAGCATCCAACTGGTCAACACGCTTCCTATCGAGAGCAGGGAAACTAACTATGCTTAAGGCAGTGCTTACATCTATCCCCACTTACGCCATGTCGTGCTTCCAGTTGCCAGTCAGCCTCTGCAATAGAATCCAGTCCGCACTCACACGCTTCTGGTGGGATAAATCTGCAGACAAGAGAGGCATGTGTTGGGTTGCCTGGGATAAAGTAACAAAACCAAAATCAGCAGGGGGCCTAGGCATAAGGGATATACAGCTCTTTAACCAAGCACTTCTTGCTAAAGTTGCGTGGAGAATCATTACCTCACCTAGCTGCCTCCTTGCAAGAGTACTCTCCGGGAAATACTGTCATAAGAAAAGCTTCATGGACGCCCAAGCTCCAACAGCATGTTCCCATGGATGGAGAAGCATCCTTCATGGCAGAGACTTGCTCCAGGAACACCTGGGAAAGGCAATTGGAAACGGTCAGAACATAAAGGTTTGGAGGGATTCCTGGATTTCGCTATCTGAAAGAATAAAACCCTATGGCCCCATACAAGAATCTGCGCTTGATCTCAGAGTATCGGACCTACTGACTGATGACCTAAAATGGAATACACAAAGAATAGCTCAACTGTTACCTGATTTCAGTTCACAGATTCAATGCCTACAACCGAGTAAAGAAGGAGCGGAGGATATCGTGGTTTGGCTCCCCCTCCAGTCTGGAGTATACTCAACGCGATCGGGTTACAACGCTGCAAGCTCACTACAAAGACCACCAGTTCCTCAGCAACAAATCGTGACCCCCCCTGCAGACAATGAGTTCAACTGGTTTAGAGAAGTCTGGAATGTTAAAACAGCACCAAAACTCAAGCTCTTTCTCTGGTCCCTTCTCCAAGGAGCCTTACCTCTTGGTGTGGAACTACAGCGTAGAGGAATGGCCACGGCAGCTCACTGTCCCCGCTGCAAGGAGGTTGAGACTGCAATGCACGTCTTCTTCAAGTGCCCCTTCGCGAAGGAGGTGTGGAACCAGGCGCCTTTGGTTCACTCAGTTCACATAGCTGATAACCAAAATCTCAAGGCTTCAATGGTCCTCTTCAGAACGACATCATGCCTTCCACCGACTGGAGTAAGAGTGCCGATTCTTCCATGGATTTGTTGGTTCCTGTGGACAGCAAGAAATAAGTTAATTTTCGAAAACAGAACCAACAGCCCTATGGAGGTAATGACAAAAGCAGTGGCAGCAGCTAGAGAATGGGATCTAGCGCAAATCATAGAGAACCCAAGAAAGACCAATCCTTTACCTGCTCAAGCGCATCCAAGACAAAGCACAAGATCACTGTCAACACCCGCATGTTTCGTCGACGCGGCTTGGAACCAATCTTCAAAGACAGCAGGTGTCGCATGGCTAATCAACAGAGAGGGCTCGATCCCTCCTCTATCGGGCTCCAAGATCATCGAGAACGTCTCCACTCCCCTCACGGCTGAAGCCCTAGCTCTCTGCAACGGCCTCCGTCAAGCGATAGACTTTGGCATCTCCTCGGTCATCGTCTACTCCGATTGCGCAACGCTCATCAGAGCAATCATCTCCAAAGACCAGATCAAAGAGATCTATGGTACTCTTCAGGATATCAAAAGTCTCTCTGCGTGCTTTGTTTCTATCATCTTCCAGTTCATCCCTCGTTCTCAGAACGGGGAAACTGATTTCATTGCAAAACAGGCCCTAAAGGCCCATTGTCTTTCTTCTTTTCGTATGGGCTAGCCTCCTTGTGGGCTTATAAACCAATCTGCTTCCTTTTTCTTTTGCTTTAATATAAATCCTTGGTTGTTCAAAAAAAAAAGACATTAAGAATACTTTGATTTACAGTCAAAGGCATATAACTCTTCAAGTCGTATGCCAGTTTCTGATTGAAAAGAATAGATGAAAGTGCTTGGCTATGATCGTAGTATCATATGTTGAGAAGATATGTTAATAATTTTAGATGGTCACTATCATGTATTTTGAGAATATGAACTTCATCCATTGTTTATGTCATTGGTATTTTGAGAAGATGAACTAGATGCATTCTTTATGTGTGTGTGATTATTTTAGATCCTAATAATAGCTAATTCAGTTGTTAGAATAGATATTAACAGTCAATTCTATTTAAATTAAAATTTTTTTGAAGATTAAGCATATTTTGTTATTATAAGATCTTAGCAATATTTAATTTTCGTTGGGTTTAAACTATAGATGATCCATTGGGTTTATAGATAGAAGTATAAATTAATAATTCACTGATTAGTATAAATCTGTGAAACTAAAAGTTAATTTTCAAATTAAAAAATTTATAAAAATTAAAAGTCTTCTTTAATATCTTTGAAGATGACAATAAAATGATATTTTACCAATCTTTATATATATTAACCATTTCAATAATGAAATCATAATACCAAAAAGAATTATATATAAGAAGATATTATTACATGTGAAATTTTGAAACATTCTATTCAAAGAAAGAAAAATACCATAATATTATTATGTTTTAAAATGAATAATATTCAAAACTTCAAAAATATAATATATACCAATATAGAATTGTGTGTTATCTTTGAATGATGATTGATGGGGAGATACTGTATGTGTTTTACTTACTTTCCGAGTTCATTGGGGATCTTTTGAGGGAGAATCTAAACGGTACTAAAGGGACGTGTAAAAACTATCATCACTTGCTGTCTTTATCAGTAGGATCCAAAGATTTTTAACTTTGAGAAATGCATTCCCAATGATGTAATCATATGCATCATCATCACACTTGAGGAATTCAACTTTGTTCTAAGCTGAGCATCCCAACTTTTTTTAAAGAAAAATCGACACTAGTTAACAGGATGCATTAAAAAGGATGACTATATTTATAATATTATATATATCCAACAAATCAAATTCTAATAAACTGTTGACTTAATCTTCTTGTTGGTGTACTAATTTTTCAATTTCTTTCATTGCCAAGAGCTATGTACCCCTTTAACAAGTTGCATTTGATGGGATTCTATTCCAAAAGATACATTGCTGGTGTGTGTGTAAGATTTTGACTTGTCTCCATCAACTGTGCTCTAGGAACATAAGAATCTATTCCACAAGTGACACTTGTAGTGTAGGATCTATGAATTTGTTGATCCAGATCTTGTAGCCCAAGTCTCTTGAATGTCTAGTAAGTAACCTTTGTTGGCTAGTAACGTACGCCTATATATATATTTTGATTTTCGAGAGTTGAGTGAAAACTTTGGAGAACATTTCTAGTGATTCTAGAATACTAGTTGACGATGCTGTGTTATGTTTTTACAAGCTTTAACCCAATTTCATATCCTACAGTAAGTTGTTAAAACACGATGTTCGAACTCAAAGCAAGATTGTTTCTATTTTTGGGTTCTCTTTATCCTCTAGTTACAAAACTGCAACTATTCTTTCTGGTAACAAACGTCTAGGGCCCTGAGATTAAAGAAGTAAAGAACGGTGCATGTGATGTTCCTCAAACAGCTATTTCTCTAACGGGACAAATAAAATGGGCAAAGACAGATTAAAAACATTTGAAAAGGATAAAAATATTAGTCAAAGTTAAGTTTTTTTTTCTTTTTAGCAGTTACATTTTTAACATTTTTGTCTTTTACAAAAATCTCTGAACATTCTCAATGGTTTTAATGAGAACACAAAGATCGATTAAAAATGATATCATATAGTAAGTTTATAATATATATATATATATTTTTTTTTTTGAGCAAACATTCATTGAATTAAAAGAGCAGAGTTAGACTACATTGTTGCAGAAACAGGGAAGAAAAACAGAGCTGATTTTGCAAGTTTATCAGCCTCTACATTAGCCAAACGGGGAATGTAGTGAAAAGAGATAAAATCTAAAGAAAGAGCCAAGGAATGTCATAAAGAACTCCTTGGAGCACAACATCATGGCCTTGATTCTTCAGAAGATTGATAAGGTTCTTGGAGTCAGTGTACATCGTGAGGCATCTAACTTGAGAGGAAACTGCAGCAAGAAGTGCAGCCTTAACCGCCAGTGCCTCAGCTACAAAGGCCGAGGGAACAGAGCGTCGGTGAGAAGTGGAGGATTTCGCAATGAGATCGTTGGAGTCGCAGAGCTGCCAGCCGATTCCACAATTACCAGTTGTTGGATCCCAAGCTGCATCAGAAAATGAAGTCCAAGTATAGGAGTTATGAGCTTGAAATTTAACAAAATGGTAAGAAGCAGAGACCACATGATGTGGTAAGGAAGGCATTTGAACATAAGTTTGAGCTGCCTTCCAGGCTCGAGAATCTTGTAAAGCTTTTAAAATCGAGGCTTCCACAGTGAACTGTTTATCTTCGAAAAGAAGCTTATTCCTGTTTGTCCAGAGTGTCCACAGGATCCATGGATAGAGGGGGGTACTTCCGAGTCCAAGGGGAGGAAGGTTAACCATTTTCCGGCATTGTTGGAGGAGCTCTGTCACAGAAGAAGTATCCTGCGAGGGCTTGAACAGACAGGGGGCCATATCCCAGACCTTAGCAGCGAAGGGACACTGAAGGAGAACATGGAGTTCTGATTCCTGTGCGCCACAACGCTTGCAACTTGAGACTCCAGAAATGCCTCGACATTGTAGAGCAGAGCCCACTGGTAGCGCCTTGCTGCTTGCTTTCCATAGGAACTGTTTGAGCTTTGGAGAGGTATCTATTTGCCAAATGCATTTTTTCCAGTTGAAAGACATAGTATTTTGGGGCTCTGAGAATAACTTTGCAATGGCGTATCCCGACTTGGTAGTGTAAATTCCATTGGCATTTGGGAGCCAGACTCTTGAGTCCGGCATATCGAAGGAGCTGGGGACTATCTTGCAAATGCGGTCCTCATACTGAGGAAGGTTTCCTTGTATTAAAGCCCTATCCCAATCCTTGGTAACAGGATCGATGAGATTGCTTACTCGCCAATCTTTGTTAGCAGCAGTTGGTGGGCCTATAGGAATCAGAGGTTCATCAGTTAAGAGCCATGGTTCAGACCACAGAGATACTGATGATCCGGAGCCAATAGCCCAGCCTAGTCCCTTGTTTAAAAGATCCCGCCCCAGCAAGATCCCTCTCCATCCATGTGAGGAGTTTGATGGAGGTGTAGCTTCGAAGAAGGTGGTGGAGACACAATACTTCCCGAGTAGGATCCTTGCAAGGAGGGAGGAGGGATCTTTTAAAATTCGCCATGCTAGTTTGGCCAACATAGCATCATTAAACTGAGCTATCTCGCGGAAACCCAGGCCTCCAGCATTCTTTGGCAAGGTGAGTTTTTCCCATGAGACCCAACACATTTTTTTAATCGACCGGGAAGCATCCCACCAGAAGCGGGTGAGGACCGATTGCAGCTGCTTGCATAGAGACATGGGAAGCTTGAAGCATGACATGGAGTAGGTTGGCATCGCAGCAAGAACAGCCTTTAGAAGAACCATCTTTCCAGCACCTGATAGGTAGCGTGATGTCCAAGAGTGAGCCCGTTGCCTAAGCCGATCGACTAGAGAAGCAAAAATATCTCTTTTTTTTCCTTCCAAAGTTTTCAGGAAGGCCAAGATATTTGCCATTCCCTCCCTCGTTCAGAATGTTGAGCTGAGCCCTTACATGTCGCTTTGTATCTCCCGGCGTTTTGGATGAGAAAGTGATGGCTGATTTGTTCAAATTGATGAACTGTCCGGAAGCTGCCTCGTATTTCCGCAAGATGCTGATCAAGGCTGTGCAGCTACTTTGATCCATTCTACTGAAGAACATCGTATCATCAGCGAATAGAAGATGATTAATGGCCGGGCTTCCTCTAGCCACTTTGACCCCAATCACTTCGCCCCGAAGCTGCGCTCGTTTACAAAGCCCGGACAGTACCTCAGAGCAAAGAATAAAGAGATATGGGGACAAGGCGATGCACCCAAAATCCAGCACCTTCCTGCTTGGTTCATGGACACGGTCCAAGATGGTGACCTTGTCGACCAGCTAGACCTAGCTGAGGTTTTCTCATCAGATTATGCAATCTTGGATGAGCTGAATACTCAAGTGAGCTGGACTGACACTATCATGGACGAGCTGAGCTGGACTAACACTCACCCGGACGAGCTGAGCAAATTGGTTCGACCTTCCGAGCTGGATCGACCATCAAACCGCCAGAGAAGCTACACAGATATAAGTTCATTGTTCGAAGCATATCTTCTAAACCATGATGTTTCTTCACTTGAAACCACTTGGAGAATGTGCTCAACTCAATTATGGAACTCCTCGAAGAAGAATCAGATCAAACGGAGTTCAGATGAGGGCGTTATGCCAAGTACAAATCAGGTGATGTTCAATTCTCGCGAATTCAGACATGTGTGGATCGTCCCGCGTGTGTCTGTATCCTTCCCAGCATGGTGTGCACGACCAGCATGAACCTGGACATCTTTCTGAATGTGGACTAGTCAACATCAGAATCCACACTTTGACTAGTCTTCCTTGTTTTCCACACTTTGACTAGTCTTAGTCAAATTTATGTTTTCTATGCCTTGTTTTCTGCACTTTTCTTTATTTCTCTTTGACTCAAAACTCTATATAATGTAGTCCCATTTCATTGCAACATCATCAACGAATTTCCTTTCTTTTTTTGAGTTTTTACTCTTTGTTCTTTGCTTAGAACATTTCTAGTTTCTTGGTGAGGTTATCTCCAAGTTTCGATCCTTCCTTTGTTGGACCGGTGCGTCACATCCGGCAATAATTGAAGTCTGGTAGTATCATCGGGCCTTCCGCAACCCGTTGTGTCACCATTCATACCACCAGTTCTCAATCCTTCCGGATCTGAGTCCATATCAACCTTACCGAAAGAGTGATCCTTATTTTGGTTCTATCAAGTGGTATCAGAGCCACTCTTCCGGTAACTCTTTATCATTCCATCTTCTCATCTCTCCATATTCTTCTAAACACTTCTTCTTCTACCTTTCTTGAATCCGGGCCCCTCATTACCCACCATAGTTAAAAAGATAAATAATAAGATCTAAGTTTCTGCTGTAAAAAAAAAAAAAAAAAGAGAAAAAAAAAGTTATAAAAAAAAAAGAAATTTCAAAGTTTGATTTGTTTGTGGTGTGGTGGTGGAAGAGAAAGCCTGCTGGCCGAAGAGAAATCCGGCCTTTGAGGTGGTTAAGGCGGGTTCCCTTTTGAAATCTCTTATCTTTCTATCTTAAACCTTTGATTTTGCTTGGATTTGCCCATTGGGATTCTTTGATCTGTTCTCTTAGAACCTTGAGAAGAAACTGTGTGATCACCATAAATCTGAGAGAAAACACTTGAGTGGGTGAGATTAAACACTTGAGAGAGTGAGGAATTTTATCTACTAACTTTTGTGTTGAGATTTTCAGGTTACAATGTTTGGTCTTCACCGGAGAAGTAGCAAGGAGAAGTCTCCACGACCATCTGTCTCTCAAACTCCACTTAAATATTTTTTGAACAATTTTGATGAGTTTGTTAGTGTGCAGGAAAAGCCAAAGAGGAGGAGTAAGGAACAAGTCAAATCGTCCAAAGGAGAATCTGTTCCAAAAAGACGATCTTTTCAGTTTGATGTCCAAGAGATCTGTGACAACTTTGGGAAGGGAATGATGCAAGCCCTCGAGGACGTCAGCAAGAGCCACAAGAAGAGCACATCCACACGTGCACATGTAGCTGAGCCATCCTTGTTCATCAGTGAGAAAACTCAAGGTGAATCTGAAAACCATTTTGAAAAGCTTAAAGATTTTTTAGATTCTTTACCCATTTATGATGAATCTGATGAAGAGCTAACTGAAAGCTTGATCACTTGTGAGGACAAATGTGATCTTCCCTCTCTTGAACCTGAGTTTGTGTTTGAAAATGAGCAAGCTAATGTAGAACTAACTGTTTTGCAACCGGAGCTTCCGAGTAGTCTTGTTTTGTCTCCACAGGTTTTTGAGGAAGAGCCATTCAACCATCCACATCATGGACGACTTCCTGGCACTAGGACACCTTTGGATGATGATCTAGGTCCTATCTTTGATGAGGAGGACGACCCTGGTCCAGTCTTTGATGAGGAAGCCACAAGCATCACATCCATAGCTATGGAGAGTCATCTATGCTTTGATCCCGGCACATCTCCTCTCCCTTTGTCTCCTGATCTTCAAAAGCACAGTGAGAACTCTGATTTGTTTAATTCTCTGCCTGTCATGTTTGTCAAGATTAGTTCTCATGATGTAACTCGTTTTGGTCTTGAAAGGATGAAAGAATTTTGTGTTTCGAAATCTGTTTTTGAAAACATAATTAATTCTTTTGAAAATTATAAACCTGATGAACTTCTTGATCAACAATGTTTTCAAAATGTCAATGGCATCAATTCTGGAATTATTTTGAGCTTTGATCAGTTCTTGGAACACAACAAAGGTTTTCATTCTCTTGAAAAGTCATTTGATCATAGTTTGCAACAAACCGATTTCTGTGCTAGAAACTCTTTTGATTCGTTTGTTTTCAAAGGAAATGACTTTGATCTGAGTTCTTATATTCATGCACTGATCACTGATAATTTATTTGCATCCTCTTGTGCCTTGGACAAAATTTTGGTTAAGAAGTTGCTGGAACATGAATCACTTAGAACTGAAAATGATTTTTGTGATCTTGCTTCTTGTGATTTTGTTTTGCAGCCTGATCTTGTGTGTTCTGATTCTAATCATGTTAGGCACGTTTTGAAAATGTTCTATGGTGTTTCATGCCTTGAAAGCATTCTGATTTACAACACCTTCTTTGATAAACATGTTGAGCTTTGGATAAGTAATTCTCAGTTTAGGCTTAATCTTTTGTGTTTTAAATCTGAGAAATTTTTACATGTTTTGGAATTGCTCTTTAGGAACCATGTAATCACATGCTTTGAAACCCTGGTGGTCATTAATTCTTATTTTGATGTGAGCTTTGAAAGGCTGAAACTTGTGCTTCTTGTTCTAAGGAAAGAAACTTTGATTTGTGATTTGAACAAGTACATGTCTTGCCCATATGATCCTGGTATTTTAATGTTTGCTTTGAGTATTCAGGATAAACAGGATCAGTCTCAAAGAAATGAAAGCAGTGACCGTGCTTATCAGCCTAGGCTTTGGAGATGGAAGTACTTGAGGAAAATGACTTCAAAACTCCAAGGAAGTTTTTCTCCAAAATTTTCCTTCATTGAATTTTTCATGTCTTTTAATTTTTTTTTATCTGATTTATTTCCTTTTGATACAGGTAAAATGGATTTGAGGACAAATCCTTTTGAAGAGGGAGAGTATGATGCACCCAAAATCCAGCACCTTCCTGCTTGGTTCATGGACACGGTCCAAGATGGTGACCTTGTCGACCAGCTAGACCTAGCCGAGGTTTTCTCATCAGATTATGCAATCTTGGATGAGCTTAATACTCAAGTGAGCTGGACTGACACTATCATGGACGATCTGAGCTGGACTAACACTCACCCGGACGAGCTGAGCAAGTTGGTTCGACCTTCCGAGCTGGATCGACCATCAAACCGCCAGAGAAGCTACACAGATATAAGTTCATTATTCGAAGCATATCTTCTAAACCATGATGTTTCTTCACTTGAAACCACTTGGATAATATGCTCAACTCAATTATGGAACTCCTCGAAGAAGAATCAAATCAAACGGAGTTCAGATGAGGGAGTTATGCCAAGTACAAATCAGGTGATGTTCAGTTCTCGCGAATTCAAACATGTGTGGATCGTCCCGCGTGTGTCCGTATCCTTCCCAGCATGGTGTGCACGACCAGCATGAACCTGGACATCTTTCTGAATGTGTACTAGTCAACATCCGAATCCACACTTTGACTAGTCTTCCTTGTTTTCCACACTTTGACTAGTCTTAGTCAAATTTATGTTTTCTATGCCTTGTTTTCTGCATTTTTCTTTATTTCTCTTTGACTCAAAACTCTATATAATGTAGTCCCATTTCATTGCAACATCATCAACTAATTTCCTTTCTTTTTTTGAGTTTTTACTCTTTGTTCTTTGCTTAGAACATTTCTAGTTTCTTGGTGAGGTTATCTCCAAGTTTCGATCCTTCCTTTGTTGGACCGGTTCGTCACATCCGGCAACAATTGAAGTCTGGTAGTATCATCGGGCCTTCCGCAACCCGTTGTGTCACCGTTCATCCCACCAGTTCTCAATCCTTCCGGATCTGAGTCCCTATCAACCTTACCGAAAGAGTGATCTTTATTTTGGTTCTATCACAAGGGATCGCCTTGACGGATGCCTCGTGAAGGGAAAACCATTCCTTGTGCTGCTCCATTTACAAGATAGGAGTAGGAAACAGAGGTAACGCAGCTCATGATCCAAGAGATCCAAATATCATGGAAACCAAAACGAGTGAGGACCGAGCGGAGGAAGTCCCATTCGATGCGGTCGAAAGCTTTGCTCATGTCAGTTTTTATTGCCATACTGCACCTGACGCGGGCTTCCGAGCGTTGAAGTTAGTGGAGTACCTCAGGTGTGATCAGTACATTGTCGGAGATGGCACGTCTTTTGACGAAGGCTGATTGGTGATATATATATATATATATACATGAAAAAGTAAGAATATATATAAAAGAAATACCAAAACAAAATAAATAAACATGTAAACATATTTATATCAGAAGATACAATGTATAATGTATTAGACTGAAGATGGTTTTCTGTAGAAGTTTGTGAACATAATGCAAATATATATCGAAATATAAAAATAAAACAAAAACCAGTAGTCTCAATTTTTATCAGCATTGTTACTTTATATATTTGAGCTGATCGGAAACTAACGTGTCTAGTGAATTATGATATAAGACCATATAGTTTTTCATTCCAATGCCTTGCTATGAGATTATGTACATTGAGACCGTTGAAAAATTGTTTTCAGTTGTTAGAAAAAAGGAAAGACAAAACAATCGAGGTGTTGAATGTTGACCGGGATTCAACAGGTTGAATTTTTCGACCTTTAAATAACTAGACATGTGTTTGTTTTTATTGGATAATGTGAATTTTAGATTTTTTTATCTCATTTATTCAACTAAAATTATTTACAATTAAATTTATTTATTAATTTATATACCAAAATTTGTAATTGCTTTTACTCTATAAGTAAAGATTTGGTTCATTTGATTTAGATACTGAAAGAATTTATATTTCTATTATAATTTTTTCTTAAATTCTTGATTATATCTTTAACTATTTTAAGAAAACAATATTTAATGACTACTCATATTTTATATTTTTGTTATAAGTAAAAATGTAACTAAAAATATTTTATTCTTTTTAATTTTGGTTAAACTAATTGAAAACTTTTATTAATATAAAAAGTGAGCTAAGATGTTGAATTTTATTAAACAAAATTATTGTAAAGTATAAAAAATAAATGTACATTAAATTATTACGTGAAAGAAATAGAAGATAATGTAGAATATAAAAAGTAGAAAAAGAGTGTTGAATCTTTCACACCAACGTACATCGTTTAAGAATGTACATGCTAACAACGTGTAAATAAGAGCAGGCGCGGTCACATACGCATACTATGGTTCTTAGCTATATAAATATTGTTTTTAGTATGGTTTTATTTAGTAGTTAAATTTGTTTTCTTTTTAAAATTGAAAACCTGATCTAATTTGAAATGCATGTGGGCACAAGAATTCTAGAAGGTATCTGAAAGAATTAATTTATAGGACATGTATCTCTGTATCTCTCCTGTTTTTTATTTTTTTACTTTGGTTTATTTTAAAGAACCCTATTAAAACCTTCCTGTCGGAGGTGCATTATCGGTTCATGGATGTGGATGAGGCAGCACACAGTCGAATATAAGCATTAACTGCTTTTTTTAATCAAACCTTTTGATTTCCCTTCATTCAAACTTAAACAGCAGAAACAGAGTTATCAACCTTAAGGGGGTTGTTAGACATCTGAAACAGAGCGTTTTTCGCCAACTTATCAGCTGGATTATTACAAGAACGAGAAATAAAATTTAAACGAGATAGATGAAAAGGAGCTACTCAACGCGCCTAGGTCATGGAGTATTCCTCTAAGCGCAATCACAGTGTTGGGACCTGTAATTGCATCAATAAGAGACTTTGAATCTGAGCAACATATTATGTCTTTAATACCCGAAGAAATGGCCTTCACGAGACCAGCTTTCATCGCTGAGGCTTCTGCTACTAGAGCTGAGGCAAGATAGCGTCGGGACTCGGTTACTTGGAAGATCAGATTGCCTAAAGAGTCGTTGCATATCCAGCTGAGGTCACCTGCACTTGACGACCCATTCCAAGCAGCATCAGAGCATATTAAATGCGTTTGTGCTGGAACCAGAGGGAGAGAGTTTGGTTTCGGACAGTCTTTAGCGAACCAGAGCTTTTGTTTCGGGGTGGTAGTGAAGCCTGCCACTCCTTTGCAGCTTTGATAGCTTTTGCCAGTATCTCCATTTCCGAGAAAGACTTATCCTCAAACTTCAGTTGGTTTCTACTTGTCCACAACACCAGAAAATCCAAGGGTATAAGAGAGTAACCAGTCCAGTACGCGGCAGATTAACCATTCGGGTACAGCCTTTAAGCAGGTCCTCCATAGAGCGACATGAGTTTCTGGACGGTATCATCATGGCCGGAACCAGTTCCCAGACCTTTTTGGCAGTAGTGCAAGAGTACATCACATGGAAGATAGATTCTGGTTCCCCACATCTCTTGCAGTTACCATCAATTTGCATTCCTCTTTTAATCAGAGTCTCCCCCACCGCTAACGCATTACTCTTCCTCCATTTGATTTAGATACTAAAAGAAATTATATTTCTATTATAATTTTTTCTTAAATTATTGATTATATCTTTAACTATTTTAAGAAAACAAATATTTAATGACTACTCATATTTTATATTTTTGTTATAAGTAAAAATGTAACTAAAAATGTTTTATTCTTTTTAATTTTGGTTAAACTAATTGAAAACTTTTATTAATATAAAAAAGTGAGATAAGATGTTGAATTTTATTAAACAAAATTATTGTAAAGTATAAAAAATAAATGTATATTGAATTATTACGTGAAAGAAATAGAAGATAATGTGGAATATAAAAAGTAGAAAAAGAGTATTGATGAGCCGTAATATGCGTATATATTCGATACAACCGTAATATGCGTAAATATTCGATATATAGCCAAAAAATATATAAAAAAATTAAAATATATCAAATGATGAGTTAAGAATTCCGGATAAAAGACCGTGGTTAATCATGTTCGGCAATGTTTTTTTTTTTTTGTCGTCCAAAAACAAAAATATTCAGCATCCTGTCAATGTTCTTCGCATTTGCTGTTACCAACTTCCTTTTCTCCTCTTCAAATCATATTTTTTTCTTTTGAAATCGTGCTACTTCTCTTCCCCATCAACTTTAAATTTATTAACTTCACTAAAACACTTGAAAACTAAAAAAAAAAAATTCTGAAAAGCAGAACTATATAACTTTATGATTTTTTGAACGCCTATGACTTTGTTTCCCAGGAAATCCGTGCATTTTAATTCATTATAAAATTCAATTAAATCTAAGTTAAAGATTGTTAAAGCATGGTGTTTTCCCCTTTGTCATATACCAAAAGCTTGGAGTCCTTTTTAACTATTTATGTTTGATGCATTTACCTCGACTAAATAACAAATTGAAGAATGTAACACACTTTTAACAATAATAAAAAAACGATAAATTGTAATTTAAATGATAAATATAAAACTTTAACTCTCTTGATGACAATTTTTTTTAACACAATATTAGAAACTAAATATTCAAATATATATATATATATATATATCATATAAAATAAATTATTTTTATTTATAAAATAAAATTTTATTTGAAATAACCAAATTCGATAAATATGCTTTATTTCTAAAAGTAAATTATTTAAAATATTATTTATAATAACAAATATAATTAGTAAAAGATTGTATATAAAATGTGTATTGACAGCTGACAAAAAGAGTGTATTGGCAAAATTACAAATGATGCATTTTTAAAGATGAAAATATATTAAGATCAATTGAGATCGATCTTTTTTTTTGAGCTTAATTGAGATCGATCTTACCCAGACAATTCTATGATTACTCCAAAAAAACACAGTAAATCAATCTGAGATTTTTTTTTGTTGTTTGACGTTTGTTGGTAGGAATGTCAAATAGACCTGTGGACCGCGGGACAGGCCCGTTTAAACCTGTGGCGGGGCGGGTTTGGGCCTAAGGATTGTTATCCCGCAACTATTGCGGGCTTCGCGGGAAAGGGCTTGTGCGGGATGGGCCTTTTGCGGTACGGGCCCAGATAGACCGCGGGATATCCAAAAGGCCCGCATCTTCTTCGCTTCTCATTTCCTCCGCCACCTGAAAAACAAAAGAGAGAGAGAGAGAGAGAGAGCGAGAGGAAGGCGACTCGGTGCCACAAGAAACGGAGCTCCGGCCATGGTTTCTTCATGCATGATGCCTCCGATCTACCATTCGCCTTCTATCTCCTCCGGTGAAGTTTCTTGGAGCCATAGCAAGAAGATCCATTTCCGGCCATGGTTTCTTCATCGACGATGGTCCTGGGCTCTCCTGCTTCGATCATACACCAGAGCTTTTCCTTCACTGCATGCATGTTCATTTTCTTCTCCATTTCTCCTCTCTATGTACTTATAATTTTTTTTTAAATTGTTATTGTTCTATGTAGTTACTGATTTTTTTTTCTTTTTGTAGTCTAATAACAGTTTGACTTGGTTTAACTTTTCAGATGTGTTCTCTGAAGCTTCGATCCACCACTGGAGCTTCATTGCTTCTTATAGATCCAATGCATGAGCTTTATATGTTGTAAGATCCACCACCTAATGAGTAATGACCACACCTTGTTTGTCTATGTGTCGGTTAGGTTAGTTAAAATTTTAACTTAAAACCAGTGTCCTAATGTGTATTCATTAAGTATTTGCTACATCTGTTAAATACTGATGTCCCAAACCTATATGCTGCAGATTGAAGTTATCCCGCGGGCCGGCCCGTTTGTAACAGGACTTTAGGCGGGATGGGATTAGGCCGGGGCATTAGAGTACCGCAGTCCGCGCGGGACTGGACCGTAATGAACCGCAAATCGACGAGTCTGCTACGGTCCGGGACGGGACGGGACGACCTGTTTGACATTCCTATTTGTTGGTGTTGATAAAAAAAAGGAGGAAGATTACCGCTAAGTTAAAAGGTAAAATAATTTTCCTTTACTTACATGAATAAGGTTTCTATATTAGCACAAGTGGTTAAGGATGTATCATTTATCTATAGGAACCGAAATTCGACCCATACAAGAGCATTTTTTACTGACTGAAACGACTTCCTTTTTTCCACGTCAGCATATCACGGATTCACGGATAATATTACAGGTTACCTAACATGTTGTTGGTCGTGGATTCTTAAAAACCTTTACTTTCAAATTCAGGTAAATTCAAAATTTCGATTAGTTTATGTATCAAATTCGCACAGGAAATAGTTTATGCATTGATTAGACGAAATGACCCTAATTCGAATACAAGCACGCCGTTTTTCGGTGGTAAAATAGGAAAGAGGGTTTTACGAGATACTGTATGTGCTTTACTTACTTTCCGAGTTCTTTGAGGATCTAGGGAAATGAAGCTAAAGGGTAAAGAACGTGTACAAACCACTTTCACATGCTGTCTTTGTCAGAAGGATCCAAAGATTCGTAACTTTGAGAAATGCATTCCTGATGATCTAATCATAGGCACACATGAGGGATCCAATAATTCAACTTTCTTCTAGGCTGAGCATTCCAACCTAAACAATGATCGACACTAGTTAAGTTAATATGATGCATTAAAAAGAAATTCGACAAATCCTATTCGATTTGGTCTAAGCCTCTAATATTTTTTTAAAAAAACATGAATAAGATTAGGAAGGAGCTGATGGTAACAGAACACAAAGCTGACTTATGGGTGGAGCTACGTACTGCTAGTATCCTCCACTCAATGAAACACAGATTCTGCATTACCCAAAGACAAGAGACTTTGGAAGATTCCAATTCGGTTTGATTTCTGCTCTTATTCTCAAATGATATACATAACTCTCCTCCTTGTGCCACACAGAAAGCCATCTTGTTTAGTTTAATAAACCGTAAGACTTAATCTTCTTGTTGGTGTACTATTCTTTCAATTTCTTTCATTGCCAAGAGCTGTGGTATGTACGTACCGTTGTAACGACAAAAAAAATGTACCTACCGTTTTGACAACTTGTATTTGTTGAGATTCTATTCCAAAAGATACATTGGTGGTGGTGTATGTGTAAGCTTGTGACTTGTCTCCATCAACTGTGCTTTAGGAACATAAGAATACATTCCACTAGTGGTACTTGTCTTGTAGCCCAACTCTCTTGAATGTCTAGTGTCCTACTAGGCTACAATGGATTGGCTAGTGATATATTTTGATTTTCGAGCGTTGAGTGAACATTATGGAGAAATTTTCTACTGATAATAGAAAACCAGTTGAAGATGATGTGTGCTATTACAAAGATCCAACCCAGTTTCAAAGTTGGTTTGCTAAAACAAGATTTTCGAACTCAAAGCAAGATTTTCTTATTTCTGTATTTTGGATTCTCTCTATCCCTTAGTCACAAAACTGCAAATTTTCTCTCTGGTAACAAGCGTCTAGACCCTGAAATTAAAGAAGTGTGTGCTGTTCCTTGAGCCAACAAATCTGCAAACAGCCATTTCTCTAATCGGACAAATGAAAATGATAAAAAACATGAGTCCAAAACACGTAGAGCAGTTACATTTTGACACTATTGTCTTTTACAAAAATCGCTTATCATCATTCTCTTAAGGAAAATAACACCCTACCAAGATCTCTCAGCAAGTATACAAACAAACAGACAACAATACTTACAAAGAAAGGTCTCTCAGATCTCTATCCTCTCTTACTCGTTGCTCATGAGCTTGGTGTTTATATGAAGCAGCCCAGAAGTAAGGTAATGGAGACCGAGCTCTCCCTCTCTCTCTCTCCCGTGTTCCTAAACTGGAACAATTTATATGGGGAGATGATGAGCAAGGATTGAATGAAAGAATGCACCTCGTTTAAATTTTTGTTTTGTCATAATCCGTTAGTAGTGATGATCTGCCCCGAAAACCTCATTGTTGAGTGTTGTTGGTTCATGTTCCAAACGAAGCCAGGCATGTCAGACCGAGGACCCGCTACTGTTCGGTATATGAACACTCTCTCAACAGGGCAGCTCTCAGGTCTCGAGTCTGGTGGACCCCGCTCATCGATGACTTCCACATTGAGCTTTGGCATCTTCTGTCCTAACAACTTACAGGCTCCAAAACTCACGGAACAAGAAGACATCCAAAGAGATCGCATTGTCTCCAGCTTTGAAGCATTTGCCAATAGCGCCTTGTCTCCAAAAGGGCAGTCTCTTATCTCTAGTTTCCTCAGGCTATCGCACCCTGACAAAACATGATGCATCCCTAAGTCACTGTCTCCTGCAAACGCCACTGAGAGCATTTCCATCTTCTTTGCATACTTCCCAATGTATTCAAAAACTTTGTCCGTCAACAGCCCTGATAGGGAGAGTCGCCGGAGATCTTTGCAGTGCTCAACTATGGCTCCGAACCCCATATCCAGTGGCTTTAGTGTTAGATGGTCAGGTGCTTTCGGCTCAATGATGCACAAACGGAAGCGAGTCATGTTGGGACGGTTCCTAGCAATGGTTACCAACGCATCATTGGTCATTTGGCGGCAAAAGTAAAGAACCGACTCGAGCTTTGGACAGCCAAGAGAGACAGAGACAAGCCCTTTCTCCGTCAATACGACGTTTGGCTCCATTACAAAAGGCTCAGACGGAAACACTCTCAGCTCTCTAAGGTCCTTGCAGGTTGAAGCAAGCACATCAAGACCAGCATCCTCGATGTAGTCCAGCACCTGTGTATCAAATAAGTCATATCACCACAGTTAAGATAATGTTGGGAAGCATATAGTTGAGATACATTACAGTAAACTCTATTCACACATGCTTTCTCATACAATCTCTGGTAAACTAGACTCACCCAGAGCCGCTGCAATTTATGACATTGGCTAATAAGCTTGACAAGATCATAGCCCTGGACTGTTGCATAACTCATGTTCAAAGTCGTAAGCCGACTGCAAACCGAGTAAACAGCTGGAAGATAAGCAGGAGCAGCATCCCAGAGGCCAGATAAGCACTTCAACTTCTTGCAACCAGAGAGAGCTACATACAAATCAGAGAACAAATCTGAACGCACATCAGCAGCAGTGTACCCACCGGTGCCCAGTTCCTCTAGCTGAGGTGCTCTTTTAAGTAAAGTAGCCAATTTCTCGAGAGGAACAGCACGGTTAAGCTTGAGAGACTTGAGATTGGGACACCTACTCACCAGCCTCTCCAGCGCAGAGAAACATACATCAGAGGCGGCTAAGCAAGAGATGTTGAGTGATACCAGAGATGTGTATGTATCAGGGAAATGGCTAAGCCAGTGTCCGCTAACATCTTCCACATCACTCTCACGCAAATCAAGCTCTTTCAGATTCCTGCATAAGAATCACAATCACATAACCGATTCAAACACCTCAATTCTTTACAATTTAAAAAATGAAATTAACTGTTCCACAACAAAAACAAAAACAAATCAACTGTTTCACAAAATGAATCTTGATGTTACTGTTCTAAAAATCGGTTTAATGCGCAGCAAATTAGGTTTGAACTTAAACCGCATTCAAAATATCGGTTTAAGTACCTAACCACCACCTGATCATTTCTTGAACATTGGTTAATGGCAATGTGGCCGTTACGATATACCTGCAAGTGGAGGCGATGGCAGCGAGGCCATCGGTGGAGAATCCATCGCAGGAAGAAAGCACGAGAACTTTGAAACTCTTAAACGACTTGGCTATAAGCTCCAAGCACTCGTCGGTCACCACCATCCTCTTCAGCCTAATCTCCTCCAGCCACGTGTACGCCGTAGACATCGCCTCGATCCACGGGTACACGCACCCTCCCCACCCCTCCGGCACCAGATTGAAGTCTGCGAAGTGCGGTTTCCCCTTCAGCTCCACGGATCTCGCTCTCGGGAACCGACTTATCACCGCCGCGGGGCTCACGGCGTAGCAGTTCCCGATGAAGACTCTCCTCCTGCACCACCGCTCGATCTCGTACCACGACTTGCAGACGAGGGAGACGGAGTTCCTGTCCTTGTCGAGGTGGAGAAAGGAGAATACGTGCTCCAGAACTTCTTCGGGAAACGACGACGACGCTACTCGCTTCTTCTGCATTGCCGCCGCACTCGAGAGATCTTGATGATCTAACGGGAAGATTGTGAATCAAGAAGTGAGCGAAAGAAGATTGAGTGTGAGGATGATGGGGAGAGAGGGAGTTAAAAGGCGACTCTGGTTCGGTTAAATGTTAACCATGGTCAAACATCTCCATGTGATGCCTTTTCGGTGATTGTGAATTGTCGATTCCGAACGTGACACGTGTCTTCTAAAGTTCGAATACCGGCGGTTGGATTGATTGGAAGCGGGAGGTTATCTTTTATCGACTGTGCTGAGAAAGGACGATAAAATTGGAGAGTGTAATGATAGCCTGCGTCGAGGTGTAGGGGGAAGAAGGAATCTAGTAATAACAGAACAGAATGTGGAAGGAAAACTGACGGTAATAAGAAAGCCAGGGTTAATTATGATGATATCAAAACCGTCCAATCATGTTTTGATGTGGGAATCTGACCATCTCCTAGGTACCGACTGTACAACAGTAATTTCATCTTAGTTTATTTCACCCACCACCTTAATTGGATAACTATCGAAATGAATATATTTCATATTCGAATAGGGAAAATCGCGTTTAAAACATTGAAAAAACGTTACTTACTAATACTTTAAATACTAACCAGGTGATGATCCATGCCCTACACGGAGTGATTAGATTTATAAAGATTATCAGTCTAAATTAATAGATATTACAAATGTCCATTGCATAGAAAAAATGGTAAATATTGTAAATTAAAAATATAGAAATAATTGCATAGAGAAATGGTAAATATTGTAAAATAAAAATATAAAAAAAAGTTTTGTGTTTCAATAACAAATTGATCATGTTCTTTTTAAACTTGTTTATATTTTAGTATGTTTGTCATATAAGTAGTAAAAGAAATTCAATAAGAGATATAAATAAGAAATATAAAAGTAAGCAAAAACTAATATAAAATCATTTATGAAGCAAAGATATAAAACAAAATATAAGCAATAGGATAAATACATCATCTGAGAAGGAGACAATTGTGAGGAGATTTAGATACAAGGCATTCCTATTTATATGTGTAAGACATCACGCATGTCTAGTCTAGGGTAAACTCTATGGAATTAATAGCCAGAATAATAGTTCGTATTCGAGATCCAGATTTGAATATTTTAATTGCCTTGTTCATAATATATATTAGATGATTTTTTGTTTTATTATAGGAAACAAACTGAGTATAAGGATTCACAAATTAATTTTTGAAATCAATCAGTGACAATCACTTGTCCTCTCACCAATTTGACTTTTTCCATATTTTTATATGATTCGACGATTTTCATTGATGTATTATAGGAAACAATCCGAGTATAAGGATTCGCAAATTAATCTTTGAAAGCAATCAGTGACAATCACTTGTCCTCTCACCAATTTGACTCGCTACAATTTTTAGTTTCCATATTTTGTATGGTTCAACGTCTACTTTAAATCGATAATACCATAAAAAGCGTTTTTTAAATAACGAAAAATCAATTAATAATAGTCATAACCGTATTTACATTCCTAATGTTTTCTAAATTGAAGAAAATAAAATTAAAATCACCAAGAAATGTGTGATTGACAGGAGATTTGTTGTAATTTATTTAAATTAAGCATATCAGTGACATAACATATGGAATCACAGCCATAATCCTGGTTTTAACTATAATTAAGATTGACATGACATACTTAACGTAGGAAGATCATCAAAATATTATGTGGGTTGTGATGCAAATAAATCGTGATTGTTATTACATATTTGATCTTTAGGAAAATACATCAAATAAATAAATTCTTCATAGTTAACCCAAAATAAATTGTGATTGTCATTACATATTTGATCTTTAGGAAAATACATCAAACAAATAAATTCTTCATAGTTAACCCATGAAAGATTTTTTCCATATAGTTAATTTGAATCGGATTCTTATAAAATAAGTCATTAGGTTTTATTATGTATTCTGTATAATGATTTTAGGTTACAACATATCAACCTGTGATTATCACATTTTATTGTATATAAATTAAAAGTTATATACATGGGAAATCGTATGATTCGAAGTCTCATATATAAGTGATAAAACAATTAGTATGTCGAACACAACACTATTAATATACATGTAATAATACATAGACAATAAGGATGTTGGGTCGTTCGATGATATAATGATTTCTGAATAATATTTTGAGTTAGTTTATGTCAACAAAGTTAGAAGTTGTATTTTTTTCATTATCCTAAAACTATATGATAGACCTACTCAAATATCAGTGATTCACCGATGAGTAATTATAATTTTTTATTGATTAGCGTGTAACATAACATTGAAAATAATAATGCAACATTAAGAAGGACTAATCATAGATATTATATTCTTGGTTGGTCAATAAAGATGAAGCTTTTAACATATTCATGGAATTATAAATTAATAACCAATGGCAGTTTTTGTAATTAAGCTAGTAAGTTAAGGGTTTTTGAAGGTAGTTGGTGAGAGAGCATCTAGTGATGACACGTAAGAAATGACAGTGTTGTAAATCACACATGAACTAAAGATTAATTATTTTTAATGCTCCTAAAATAATATATAAGGGATTAACTTTTAAATTGACATTTTTATCAAAACAAATCTACAATATTGTTTGTATATTCATAGACGACCGGTACTTTTCATTTTACGGATTAAAATAATGATATGTTATTTCTTTTCTTTTTTTCAATAAAAAAATTAACTAAATAATAATATAAATAAATAAAAGTTTGAAAAATTGGAAAACAAAATTTAAGAAAACAAAACAAAACAAATATAAATTAAAATTTCAGACTTAAAAATAAAATAAAATTCAAAATTCAAAAAATTCAAAAATAAACATTTGTAAAGATTTACTTTCCTATATACGTCATAATATACATATATAAAACATATCATTCTAATAAAATAACTATAATAACTATTAATGCATCATATAACGAGTTTATAAATTATTTAAAAACATAAATTGTATGGTAAGTCTTTTAAAATAATATTAATAAATTTATTTATTTCTTGGAATATACAAAAAAACAGAACATTATATTAAAAGTTTTACAATGCATGAAACAAAGTTCTAACAATTTTTATACATATAGAAACTTTTTATTTTGATGTAATAAATCCATAGAATGTTATGAAATATTTTTTTGTTTATCAGTCTTCAGATTTATATTAATGTATGTATATTTTTATGCAATGTTTATACCCACAGATTTGCTGACAACCATCTAGTTGTTTTTATATTCATAGACGACCAGTATTTTTCATTTTACGGGTTAAAATAATGACCTGTTGTTTTTTCTTTTCTTTTTCAGTAAAAAATTAACTAAATAATAATATAAATAAATAAAATTTTGAAAAATTGGAAAACAAAATTTAAGAAAACAAAACAAAACAAATATAAATTAAAATGTCAAACCTAAAAAAAATATTTAAAATTCTGAAAAATCATAAATAAGATCTAAAATTAGAAAATCTCAAAAAAAAAATAAAAAAAAATCAAAAGAATCAAAAATAAGATCAAATTAAAAAATTCAAACTTCAAAATTAAAATTAGAAATATTTAACCAAAAAAAATCATATTCATTTTAAAATTCCATACAATGACAATGACCATCACTTATGACAATATCAAAACTTGCCACCATCAAAAGCAATATATCAAAACTTGCCACCATCAAAAACTTTGAATTTTTTTTTTTGATAATGTGGGTATTCGGACACCTTACGGGGCCTGACTAGCATATAAGTACACCTCTGCAGAAAGCACCGAGGGAGCCGCTGATTTCACCTCATGTTAATTGATGGTGGCCACATGTGAGACTAATAATTCTCTCAAATAGATTATTTTAAGTTTTTGTGCAATAAAAGATTTTATAAGAAAAAAAATGGTCAAAATATTTTATTAAAGAAAAAAAAAACTTTTAAACCATAGATATATCAATATAAATAAAAATAATAATAATAACGTGTAAAATGAGTACTGGTAGCTTATGAATAGGCAAATGTCGTTGGAGATTTGTTCTGATAAAAATATCATTTTGAAAGTTTAAAATGCTAAAAAAAAACTTCAGTGCTTAAAATGATAGTAAGTAACACTTTTAGTATTTGGGTTTAGAACCGGTATATGTGGTGATTACTGGCGGGTGGAACTTGGACAGATCCATCTATATGGTTTGCAAGATCATATCCATCTATAAAAGCATAGATTTGGAGGCTCTACATCAAGAAGTTGGAAGCAGTCAACTTAAACACATTATACATGTTAATGTGAAGGAGAGTGCTTGAGCTTGAAACTGTAATTCATTCAATCGATGAGGTTGGGTTGTTCATGGCGTAACGGATAAAATTTTGAAACTGCAATTGTTTCAGCAAATTTTCCATGTACAGAAAAAGTTTATACTTTTATCGATTACATATTTTATGTGGGGTGTTGCCTTTGGGCGATAATAAGAGTAGTCAATGTTTATTCATATTACTGAAAAGGAAAATGATTGGACACAGAACGATGAATCATAAATGAGACTGAAGTTGAAAAAGAAACACTAACAGATTGGAGTTCCGGAATCTTATTATGATTTCTCTCTTTAACTTTTTGGTTTGTCCAACTTTCAATCGTCTTTTTAGTTTTTACTTCTTAGCATATGGAGTGAACAGACATCGATGGTCAGTATTTTACTGCATATCTCCTTTAGAAACTAGTAAGCATATCGAACATCTAGTTACTCGTGTCGAGTAAGAGCAGCATCTCTTTCTTATCATCACACTGACTATCTAAATATAATAAATTTTACACTTATCACTATTCTCATATTTCAACTGACTAAATAAAATAAACAATTTCATATTAATTAGATTGGTAAACTGAGTAATGACATTAGATTGGTCAATTTGAGGAAGGCGTAACTAAATGATAGATTGATTATGACATTAGATTGATATACTATATCATTTTTTTGTCACAATATACTATATCATTATATTATTATTTTTTGGCTTGTAAATTTGTTTCATTAATTAGTCAGATTTATAATCCATTTAAAACTTAACTTACAACTCTTTCAGATGAATTTATGAATCCATCTAATTTATTAAAACTGAAGTACAAATAAAATATCAGCATCGTCAGGGATAGGGAACCAACACGTAGGCTAGAAACGTAAGATGCAAACACGTGACTAGTCTGAACCCATTTTTATAGGGATAAGACTTGGGTTCACCCCCTGTGGTGAACCTTTAAATTCACCACTTAATTTATGACCAATCAAAGTGACATGTGTATAATTAAATAAAAAGTATTAAATATATTTAAAAATAGCTAAAAATAATAAAATCAATTCTAAACCCTAAATCTTAATATCTAAACCCTAAATATTAATTCATAAATCCAAACTCTAAATCCTAAACCCAAATCCTAAACCCTAAACCTAAATCCTAGACCCTAAACTCAAATCCTAGACTTTAAACCCAAACCGTAAACCTTAAATCTAAACCTTAAATCCAAATGCTAGACCCTAAACCCAAACCGTATACTCTAAAACCAAATTCTAAACTCTAAACCCAAACAGTAAACCTTTAGGATTTATGGTTTGGGTAGGGTTTAGGATTTGGGTTCAGAGTATACGATTTGGGTTTAGGGTATATAGTTTAGATTTAGGATTTACGGTTTAGATTTAGGGTTTAGAATTTGAGTTTAGAGTATACGGTTTGGGTTTAGGGTCTAACATTTGGATATAAGATTTGGGTTTATGGTCTAAGATTTGGGTTTAGCGTATAAGGTTTGAGTTTAGAGTATAGGATTTTGGTTTAGGGTTTAGAATTTGAGTTTAGGGTATAGGGTTTGGATTTAGAAATTAATGTTTAGGGTTTAGAAATTAAGATTTAGAATTTAGAATTAGCATTATTTTTTTAGCAATTTAAAATATATTTAATACTTTTTATTTAATTATATGTATATCACTTTGATTGGTCATAAATCAAATGGTGAATTTAAATGTTCACCTGAGGGGATGAACCCAAGTCCTGTCATTTTTGTAGGGACCAAAATATCTCTTTATAATCCAAAAAATAATAATAATTACAATGGTATGCCACTGACCAAAACACAGTAGTTTTACACATTAGTTAATCCATTTATTTGGTAGACTAATAAAATGTAAAATCACTAAATCAATCCATCCGGTTAGATAGCATAATTAGTTTGCTTATATATTTTCAAACTCGTCGACGTGTAGGCATGATAGCATAATTAAAGTTAACCTGATGTGGAACAGTCCACTTTATACATGTTTTCTATATTCAGTTGATTTTAAGATATCGTTGAATTATCAATTTAGTCCCAATTTTACAATGTAAATTAATGATTAAAATATTAAAATGGAAAGGCTATTATTAGTTAGGTAGATTTAGCTTTCATGAAAGTCTTGATGGTTCCACTAAATAACAAATTTTATCAAGTTCGGCGACCGATGCAATATTTGTATTCACATTTTTATTTACCTACAAAACATTTTTTTAAACACTTTACCTACAAAACATATAAAAGCATTTTTAGTGATGGATCAAAAAGAATCTCAACAACTATTATAATGCAAATATAAATTAAATATAGTATACATATTTTTACTTATGAGAAATTCGCCTAATAATTTCTTATCTGAATGGGTGAATATCATAAATTGAAATACCTACATCATATTTATTTAATAGTCTTATTATAATATTCAAGAAGAGCTATTATAAAAAATCATCACAAGGATGTCCTAATTTTTTCATGTTATCTTTTTTTTTAAACTCATGTCCATATTTTTATATAACGAAAACAAAAGACTCATGAATACCAAATATTCATGTCACAAAATAAAAAGATATAAAAATTCGAAATAGACTATATTATAAACTTATTAAATTATTATCTAATATTTTCGATCTCTATGTTTCAAAATATGATGTTTAACTTTTGTTACAAATTAAGTGATGTTTTATTACATTAGATAGATATTGTTAACATTTATAACCAATTACATGATATTTATAACCAAATTATAAAAAATTAAATATCATTAATTTTGTATATTAACTTAAAATGAAACCGAGGGAGCAATATATTACAAAATGGCGGCAAAAGAAGTGAGCAATGTAGCATTTGCCAATAGCCATTATTAAAAAGTTTTATGGGACCGCTTATTTATGTTATTGTATCGTTTTGCTGCTGCTGAACTGTCGATTTCATTTGTCAAATATATGAGCTTTAAGCATTTAGTTTTGAAATAAATTTGTACAGAAATAAATAAACTAATTATATAGATTTGATGTCAATAAATGGCGTGATCTATGAATGTGGTCCTGAAGGAGACACCATATAATTTTCACAGCCTTTCCTTTTTGGACCATTTAATATCATGTAAGCTGGACCACTCGTAACGTATTATCCCCAATCTATTCTAAAAAGATCACAACACTTCACTTATTATTACTCCAATCGGTTCATGGGTATCTTGTTATACAATAAATCTATGTGGCTACCGACTACAAACAAACAAAATATCTAATAGTTTCCTGTGTATCAACAACACATGGGTCTTGTGAAAGACTCCATAGGTTATGTGCTAGAACTAAGCCCATTTGAGTAATAATATTCGCTGGGATTCATCCTGTTGACGGAAATTTTTTTCTTTCTCTTACACCTCTTACACGCAGGCACCCATGCAATAGATAGTAGCAGTTCTCCTCTCCTAGGTTTAGTAAAGTACCATAGGCCGGAGTAATCGATCTCACAAACTATCAATTTCATAAGAGAAGACGAAGACGGATCAAAATTGAATAATCGAAGAGATGACCTGTTAAAGTTATATAGGTAACATTTTTGTACAAGGGAGAATAAAATTATTCAAGCCCCGCATCAAAGGATGGAGGATAACCCGATCCTGATGAGAAACGTCGAGGAAGAGAAACGTGTTAATGCGATCGCTCTAGAGTTAGGGATGAGGAAGGTTGGGTTTATATTCAACAAAGACTGTCACGCATGACAAGAAGGAGTACACATTGTCAAACGCCGAGGTGTCACTAGCCGCACAGCTTCAGGCAGCAAATGAGCTGAAGGAGTGGGTCACGACGGTTGTGAAGCTTGAGATCAATGAGGACGGTGGTGCGGATGTTCATTCTGAGACGTTTCAGATGAGTAATATATGTGTTATAGGTTGTGAAAAGGGGTGGTTCGAGACAGAGATTGGCCCTGAGGATGGTTCATGATTGCATTATGTTGATAGAGTCACTTGTTTGTCACTTGTGTGATTCTCTTCGTGTAAATTATGTATAATTTGATTGGTCAATTAACAGGGTCTATGCCGTGTACCTTTCCTGATAGAGAACCGGAACAGTCAAACAACATTGCGGGCTTTGAAAATCCATATGGATCGTGCAAAGAGCCACCTATTTGTGAAGAGGATCTCAGATTTTCACCTACTTCTCTTTGTTGCTCAATTTATGGACGTTGGCTCAAATGTTCTTGAATTGACTGAGTGCGTACGTCTTGGGTCTCATTTCCCCGAGGGCTATGAGTTGCTCATCAACTTAAAGGCCAGTATTTGTCAAATCACTTCATTATACACACCTTTGTATTTATGTTTTTTTTTTCCTTCGAGGTTTATGTACAAACTTTTATTAAGTAATATGATTAATTAAGGAAATAAAAAAGCAAAAACTAAGGACAAAGTTTTAAGGGTTTCAATGCTAGCTCCTTGCATTATACACCACATAGCGAAACTACTATTTCATTGGCAGATAAATTTTAGTTAAAAAGTTAATTTGGAGATGGGGGATCTAACCCCGTGCCTTTCCATTATACACCAGATAGCAACTGTTTCATTGGCAGATAAATTTTATTTAAAAAATTAATTTGGAGATGCGGGGGATCGAACCCCGTGCCTCTCGCATGCAAAGCGAGCGCTCTACCATTTGAGCTACATCCCCAACTTGTTCAGATTCCGTTGATCTTTAAAAATTACCTTGTGTTATTCCATTACAAATTGGATTGGACTGAAGTTTATATCAACGAAATGAGGCCTAAAATTAATTGTTGGATGGTAGCTTTCCAAGACCACAGAACGACAATTAAGACAGGACGGGAAAACAACATACATTTTGTCGTCTTCTTCAACTTTTGGAAACTTTATTCCCAAAATATATAAAAAGTAATACTCCTTCTGTTTTTATTTGTAAATAGTTTTAGTTAAAAGTATGCATATTAAGAAAACTTTTACTTTTGACAAAATAGCATTTAATACATAATTTCAGCCAATAGTAAATAAGTATGAATTATTTGATTGGTCACACAACATGTAAAAAATGTAAAAGGTGTTTTGGATTATGAAAACATCTTACATTGTGAAACAAATATTTTTTGCTAAAACTACTTACATATAAAAACAGAGGAAGTAGTGGGGAAGACTTTGTTTAACACTCGTTTAAAACACATTAGTCGGTCCATATGCTTACAAAAGAAGTCATCGATAGTATTAGAAAAATGAATAATGTAAAAGTAATTTCGCTTATAATGAAATTCACAGACAAATCTACATGCCGAAGATTTGTGTTTTTTTTTTCCACAGAGCATTCAACTTTTCCAACCAAAACGATAGCGGGAAAGTATAATTAGTGAATTGTTCTTTTTTTTTTATGTTTAAATAATAAATTATGAATGCAATAAAAAGATAAAATCTAAAGAAAAAGAAAAATCTAAAGTAAGAAGTGGAAAACGGGAAGTACATGTACATGTATCGAAAGACAAAATAGATAGATTACGACAAAACTTAAGAAAGCCCTCAAATAGACACGCCAATCATATATAGCGTGTTCCGCTAGTATTCTCCTCTTTTATTATTTTCCTTCTTCTTTTTTTATTGTTTAGCTGTTTCTATTAACATTTTGGTCCTTTATACATAAATTCACAGCTGTGATTAGGTCTGAAAATTTGATTCTTTACCTCTAAGTTCTGCCCCGTTTGATCCACTGCAGAACAGATACGTGTCAACAGATTTAAAAGTATGCGAATTGGAGGTGGGTTCGGGTCGAGTATATTTGTGCACAACGGATTGGTCGAATTTAAACCGTAGATATCTACCAATCTGAAAAATTTTAAAAATATTTTTTTTTTAAAATATGATTCTTAAGAAAAGTTAATTGAAACATATTATTTATATTATTTAAAAAATATTATTGATAAGACTATATAGGTTAATTAATTTTATTATTTTAATATCATCCGTGGATCTTGCGGATTATCCGCTAATTTAAACAAGGTGGTACAAATATGATTTTTCTATTTATGAATCAAACGGATCGAAAATTTGAATAAAAAAAATAATTCAACCTGGACAGATCAGGACGGGTCGACCTGCAAACCTTGCACAAATGGGCATAAACTATATGTAAATATAAAACATACAGTAATCAAGTTACGAAATGAACATTGCTTAACAGTTTTAAATTCTTCTTATTATTAATCAAGGTTCTGAAAATAGACGTCGCCTAGATGGTAATTCGGTTCTATCTAAAACGATTTTTTTTAAATCTGATTTATATGATTTAAATTGGTTTAAACTATTCTGAATTGGTTAAATTTAGTTTAAATCGATCTAAATTTATGTAAATATGCTAAATTAAGCAATAGTATTATTATATATCTACAAATTTGTTTAATTTCTTATGGTTTTATACCTAGTTTTGATAAGAAAAAATTACACCTACAGACACATTATGACTTTGCAATTACACAATAGAACACATCTCACTTTTGACACACTTTTTTTATGTGCTTTGTCTATTATACCCTTAGAATCTCTGTCTCTCTCTCTTCTCTCGTTAATCTCTCTCTCTCTCTCTCTCTCTCTCTCGTCGATGAAGCCCCTCTAACCCACTGATGAAGATCCATAAACCGTTAGAGCCGTTGCCAACCTGGATTTTGTGTTTCAAAACAATTCTCTAAAAGGGTTTTCTGCTCAAGCATGAACCCTAAATCCCCATCTATTGTCTGAAGAAACGAAGAAGACAATGATGGTACGAGCCTCGTCAGATTAGAAATCAGAGTTTTCGATCTGGATGATGAGCTATCTGAATATTTCGATGTTTGTTTAGATTTTTGTTGTCCTGTTTTCGTGGATGCTAGAAATTTTACAGCCAGAGTATTTCATAAATTATGAATCCCTCTCGCTCGATTCCTCTCCTCTGTAACACACGATCTCCATCTTGGCGTCTATGGTGAAGCACCAGAGCGTCACTCCGTTAAAGCTCTCTGTCTCGACCTCTAATTTTTTGCTGGATCCGAGACTGCTCCGTCGAGTTAGCCTCTCCAATCTGTCCATTCGCAGAAGGAAGATAACAAAGAAGCTGCTTCAACATCAGTTACCAAGAGGAAGAAACATAACAAATGAGAGGACTTTTACAACAAAGAGCTCTGTATTTTCTGGAAATTGAGTGAAACTCTAGTTGCAAAGCTTGAGACAAAGAGACTATGGACAGCGGTTGTGTGGATGTGGTCGGTGTGGACAGCGGTTGTTTGGATGTGGTCATGGTTTTGTGGATGTGGTCGGTGTGGCAACTGCGAAGTGGTCAGATGAGATACTGATAACAGTGAAGATCCCGCCAGCGTTTTCCATGCTCTGGGTGAAAAATTTATGTCGGTACATTGGTTTCGACACTGGTTTAGATCCGAAGATCTAATGGGTATGTCGTAGACACTGGTTCTGTGGATGACAACACTCAGAGCAGCCGTGTCTTCTTCTCCGGTCGTCTTCAAAAAGGGAAAAGGGCAAGCTTGGACCGAACACAACAACTTGAGCGAACTGAACTTCTCAAAACGCTCAATCCATGCTCACGGGATGAAGGACTGAAACTCGGAGTCGAGAACAACGGATCGAGCATTCCGGGTCGACTGCTGCAATCAATTAAGGTTCACGATCGTTCAAGATCATTCTTTTGATTATTTGCATATGTGGTCCTCGTAATTTCGCATTACTTCGTTTTAGGCCTCAAGCTTCCAAATAGTGCTAATTTACTTTCATATTGCCACAATTTTTGATTTTGCTCTCCAACCTTTTTGTATGCAAATTTTATTTCTCCACAAATCTATAAATCCATATTTTATTTGTCCACAGATATATTTTTTGTTCACAAACATATGCATCCACATTTTTATTTGTCCACAGGTCTATTTTTTATATGCATCCACATTTTACACAATCCACTTCTCTATGCTCAGGTACTACTATTTCTGTTATTTGACACATAACATCAACAGCTCATTCATTCAAATTATACCGTCCACAACTCATATTTTTGTCCACAGTCATGCATCCATATTTTTATTTGTCCACAAGTCTATTTTTTATATGCATACATATTTTACAAATCCACTTCTCTATGTTCGGGTACTACTATTTTGTTCTTTAACACATAACGTCCACAACTCATTTGTTCAAATTACACCATCCACTACTCATTTGTTTAAATTACACTGTCCACAACATATTCCACGAAAATCATTTAATTTTAAATTTTATAAACATAAGATATAAAAATAAATATATACATATGGATCTCAAAACATAGAAGAAGAAAAATCATAATTTACTACATAGATTGTATATCAATTTTTATATTATATTATGAGATAATAATAAATAAAATCTGTTGAGAACAAAAAAACTTTTTTGAAAAAAATCTATTTCGCTGGAAACTAGAAAGAGAGTTATTAGAAGAAAAATAATAAAGTCACTGCTCTCTTGAGGGTAAAATGGTCCGAAAATTGCCAGCTATTCAAATAAAGTGCTCCGAATGCTGAAAGTGTCTTTCTGTGTTAAAACAAAGACAAAAGTGTCTCATATGGTAAACAACTCTTTTGATAATTTATTACAATAATCTATAATTAAATTTAAAAGTTAAAATACATCATATAAAAAAAAATATATCAATAATTTTTTAACGTCTAGACCTCACATAAACTCCAAATAATCCGTATGGTTGTTAGTCTTTTTAGAACATTGTTATTAACTAAACGTAAAAAAAAAAAATCTTTTGACACAACTCTTTTGACGCCACATGCCATGGCGTTGGCGCACGCTGGTTAGTTTCTTTTGTCACCTTCCCTTAACTAATTTTGTTCGTATTAAGAATCTGCCTTCACGTTTTTATAACAATAAAAGAACCAAAAACCCCAACAATGTCTCTCTCTGTCCTTCACCTAATCATAAGTCACAACTATCAATTTATTAAAAAGATCATAATTTTTTCTTTTTCTTTTCCTTTGAATAGTTTGAAGGTGCATTACCACACGTTTATATATCTACTTTCTGAGATTCTATACTTAATTCTATATAATATTCTACTAGATGATGTGTGATCTTTTGATGATAAATTTTATTTTCTTAACTTAAATATCACTTACAAATTGTCTTTGATTCTAAAAAGTCGTTTCCATCACCTAAATGGTACCGAACGAAAAAGTATACACTAGTTCTTTTCTCCGCTGAGTGTGTAGTTATATGGAAATCCGTCCCTTAAAGCGAGTAAAACACAAGCTTAAGGCCACCAAATGTTATAAATAAAAATCAGGCCACTAGTTACTTGATTTTGTTAACTATATAATCATCATTTTTCTGGTAAAGTGGGTTTAGTTCTGGTTATGAATATAATAGAAAACTAGTCATCTTTTGTTTTTAGATATATCAATTTACTTGTTTATACAGTTTTCTCTTTACCTCTATAATTACTTAAGCAAATAATTTTTATTCTCGTATTTACTGTATTTGTTTCTTCTTATACTTCTAGTTTGCTAATTGTTTTCAGTTGTTTCTAAATTTTGAAGTCATTTTTTGGAAAAACTAATATATTGTTAAATTATAAGTAACGAACTTAAAATATTTTCAAGTAAAGTAAAATTTTAAATACAGGTCCATTTTTTGAAGTTTGAAACCAAATATTTTAACATATCCAAACTATTAAATTTAGAAATGTTAATTTTACCAGAAAACAAAATATTTTAGTGATGATTCATGTATACTTTATTTTTTTCTTTGAAATTTTCCTCTATTATAATTTTATATGTATATTTATTTTTAAAATGCTTTAAATATAGAACCACATTTGAAAATATGCTTTAGAGCATCTCTAAGAGCAACCTTAAAACCTCAAAAATAAGGTTTTATATACTCCAAGAACAACATCAAAACCTCAAATTATAAGTTTTGCATAGTGAAACTTCAAATATAAAGTTTTACTATACAAAACCTTATATTTGAGGTTTCATATTTTTTTGGTCCTTGTACTTGTATGTCTTTTAAATAGTCTTGATAACTTTTTTGTTTATCATTTTAGTCCAAACAATTTTATATTTTTTATATATGTTCTTATAAATTTAGCTTTTACATATAAATTTAAATAAATATATAAATTTTCAAATGCAAAACAAAGAAAATTTTTCTATTAAAATGGAATAGTTTATTATTGACATGATAATTATGAATAATTATGTATTTTTAGAAAAATTGATTTTGTTTGTTAAAAACTTTTATTTATATGTAATTTACTATTAACATTAATATTTTATTTATAAATATTGTTTATAATATTTTTATTGTATATTTAATTGTTTAAAAAGTTTTATGTTTTTATTTGAATTTTATCTAAAGTAAGGAATGTAATGTAAAAATCAAAAACTCTTAAGATTTATTTTGAAGGTTTATCATTGGAGAAGAACACCCTTAAATCTCAAATATAAGGTTCAGCAAACTTTAAATATAAGGTTGTTCTCGGAGATGCTCTTAGGCCATAAAAATATTTGGGATGGCACTGGTTATATAATGGATGATAAATTAATAATATGTTAAAATATAAGAAATAATGGAATGTAATAGAAAGATTACTAGGTGAAAGCAAAAAAAAATTCAGGTATTCTTGAAATTATTGTATGGCTATGCAAAATCATTGTAGATCAAATACAAATTTACAATGCAACACAAAATATTAATCTTAAAACATTCATGACATATAATCGCTTTGCCAGCTCATGTGATGGAGGAATTATTAATGAAAAAATAAAATAATGAGGTATATTTTCAGAACTGAACATGAAATAATAATAAAAAATGAATGTCGGAAAGTATTTAAATCCGTAGATTATACTATAGTAAGGAAAAAATATGGGGGGAGGGGGTCAAAAGGAGCAATTATGAGAGTGTGTCGTGCCAATAAAGCCAATCCTCTCTCTATCTCTCTTCACATGACACCATTGCCAATCTGCTCGTAATATTCAATCAAAGGAGAAATAGAAGCCAATACTTTTTTTCTACTTACTAATATTCAATCAAAGAAGAAATACAAGGTTTTGCTATACATAAACCTGAGAAAAAAACAAAAAATATCTAAGAAAAAAAAAGTTCATAGACAGACAAATATAATCCACACAAGAATAATTTACAAGAACAAAGAACAAAAACACATACATTACTAAATAAGGAAATTCTAAAACCCATCGATAATATTACACTAAGCTTAAAATTTCCCTACACCTCTAAATACTTTTGAACGTGATTGTCGCCTACGACCAATTGAACAAGACTTTTTCTTGGGTTCACCCCCTAGGGTGAACCTTTAGGTTCACAAACCAATAGAAAGTTGTTATTTTAAATCTAGTATCTTTTAATTAAGGAAACAAAAATAACTTGCCAAATTATATTATGCTTTTAAAATAAATAAAAAAGATTAAATAAATAAAAATAACAATAGTTCTCTATAAAGATTATTTTAAAAAATATTTATTTATAAGATTTGGAGTTTAGTGTTTAAGATTTATAGTTTATAATTTATCCAAATGTTTAGTGTTTTTCCAAGGGTTAGGATTTACCCAAGGGTTTAGAGTTTACCCAAGGGTTTAGGGTTTAGGATTAGAGTTTAGGGTTTAGTGTTTTGTTGACAACATGTTTGGTGTTTTTTTCCAAGGGTTTATGGTTTACCCAAGAGTTTAGGGTTTATAATTAGAGTTTAGGGTTTAATATTAGAGCTTAGGGTTTAGTATTAGAGTTTAGGGTTTAGTGTTTTGTTGACAACATTAATTTTTTAATTCGTTTTTATATACTATTTTTATTTATTTTTAAATTTTATTTTGAAAAAATAATATAATTTGACAAATTATTTGTTTTCTTAATTAAAAGATACTAAATCTAAAATGATAAGTTTCTATTGGTTGGTGAACCTAAAGGTTCACCCTAGGGGGTGAACCCAAGAATAACTCATTGAACAATAACATCAACCTCTATCTGCTACTTGTTTTACAATTGATATTTTTATTTAATCATAATATTTTTTTGTTAACCGTGGGGATCCTAAAAATTTTCTAAGTCAAAAGACTAATTTTACAAGATCCACGACACTCTACGTATTTTCGTCTATTTAAAACAGTTAGAATGGCCAAAGTGATACAACTGTAAATCTTTTATCATTTAGACCAAAATTACTTGATTTAATAGTTAATATTTTTTAAAATGTTATACCAGAGGATCGAACCCTAGTATGACACTATAATTTAGAAATTTCGTTTTAAAAAATTTTGTTCTCGACATTTTCATTTCACTAAGAAATAAAATAAACTTCTTCGCTCAAAAAGAGAAAAAAATAATAATTACCTTAGCTTCTAGGTGTTATGTAACTCCTAGCCTTTGGTTTACGTCACTCGTAACTCTCTGTTTCTCAAGCAATGAAATCTTTGAAGGGAAAAAAAAAGTAAATACGAAAATAGAAAAAAACTGAGGGGAAAAGTGGATAGTCGTGGGGGACCCACAGATGGAAAGAGTTACTCGGTTGTCCGGCCCATTCGTCACCGTCCGATGGTTATTTCATCTCTCACCTTTGACCATATCTCTTTGCTCTCTTGTTAGTAGGAATTAGGAAAGAGGAGCTCTCTATACTTTTGTTGTTATCTCTGCCTCCTCTTTTCTTTATTATCTCCAAGTCTCTTCCTCTGTTGCTAGCTAAGTTTTTTTAGTGAAGACGACTATGGCTGCTGGAAACGAAGTCAACCTTAACGAATGCAAGGTACTTTCCTTTTCTGAAACGAACCATTCTTTCTTCTTCTTCTTTTGTTCAACATTTCAGTTTCTTATTAGACTCGTAAATCCCAAAGTCTTGGAATTTAATTCTTAGCCTATGAAGATTATCATCATCATCATCATAGATTCATAGTACGGATGATTTACAAAAGAAAAATCTAAGACGTCCCATCTGACTGAATAATAATTCTTCTTCTGTAGAGAATAGTCCCACTCAACACATGGGTCCTCATCTCCAACTTCAAGCTCGCTTACACCCTCCTCCGCCGTCCCGACGGCTCTTTCAACCGTCACCTCGCCGAGTTTCTCGACCGCAAAGTTCCCCCCAACTCTTTCCCCCTCGACGGCGTCTTCTCCTTCGACCACCTCGACTCCTCCTCCTCCTCCACCAACCTCCTCACCAGAATCTACCTCCCAGCTCCTCTAGACCCCTCGCGCCACGGAACCGTCGACCTCACGGAGCCTCTCAGCACAACCGAGATCGTCCCCGTCCTCATCTTCTTCCACGGTGGTAGCTTCACTCATTCCTCCGCCAACAGCGCCATCTACGACACTTTCTGCCGACGGCTGGTCACTATTTGCGGCGTCGTTGTTGTCTCGGTTGATTACCGGAGATCGCCGGAGCACCGTTACCCTTGTGCTTACGACGACGGATGGAATGCTCTCAGATGGGTCAAGTCCAGAGTCTGGCTTCAGAGTGGTAAAGACTCCAATGTTTATGTTTACTTGGCTGGTGACAGCTCTGGAGGTAACATAGCCCATAATGTTGCTTTGAGGGCGACCAAAGAAGGAGTTAAAGTGTTGGGGAACATTCTTCTTCACCCTATGTTTGGTGGGCAAGAGAGGACTCTGTCTGAGAAGAGACTTGACGGTAAATACTTTGTCACTATTCAAGATCGAGATTGGTATTGGAGGGCTTTTTTACCTCAAGGTGAGGATAGAGATCATCCGGCTTGTAATCCCTTTGGCCCTCGAGGTCAGAGCCTTGGAGGAGTCAACTTCCCCAAGAGTCTTGTGGTTGTGGCTGGTTTAGATCTTGTTCAGGATTGGCAATTGGCTTATGTCGATGGTCTCAAGAAGAGTGGTCACCATGTTAACCTTTTGTATTTGGAACAGGCTACCATTGGGTTTTACTTCTTGCCTAACAATGACCACTTCCGTTGTCTTATGGACGAGTTAAAAAAGTTTGTGCACTCGATGGAGGATGATACTCTAAGCAAGTCAAGTCCTATTCTTCTGACTCCATAGCCACATGAAGGTTCTGCTCCAAGTTGATGTGTGATATTTTGTTGGTTGGGCCGGAAGCAAAAACCTATTCTGTTACGGCATCTCTCGGTTTAGGGCTAAACCGAGAGATCATAATTTGCTTGGTAGTATAGGAGGTAGATTTTAAGTGGCTCTACTAGAGTACAATGGGTAAAATACAAGACAACTAACTTGTCTATCAACATGTTGTGATAAAACTTGTCCCTGGCATGGACTTGTATGTTTATATTAACCTTTTGTGTTCTCATGCTTTCAATGGAAAGAGCATGTCTTTGTGGTTCTAGTTTTTTCGCATTATTCTCGTTTAATTGAGTTCATGCATTGAAGGTTTTTGCCTTACAACTGACAAATCTTTTTAAGAACTTTTTTCCCCTTAAAGGTTTTCCAACTTCGAACCCTTCAAGCATTTGCTCTGCCTTTGCTGCAATTGTAACGAAAACATATAAAAAGAAAGGTCTAAGAGAAAACCCTAAGGGGGACATGAATCATGATGCAATGGCGTTTGAGGTGGTAATAAAGAAAGAAGGAAGATGAAATGAATGTGAGAGAAGAAAAAGACAAGTGTTGTGTGTGCATTTGAGGCAAAAGCTTGACAAGGCCAAAACCAAACCCTATCCACCCATATGAGAGAAAAAAGCTTACACAACCAAATTTAATATATATTTAATAATGTTGGACAAAATGTCAAAATCAACAATAGATTTTTCTTTTATATTCGTTACCATTACTTTGGCATCTTTTGCTTATTGACTCATGTATTTGATTTAGAACTTTTGTCGTTTCCTCGTAGTGGTTTCGAACTTTGGGAGGAAACATGGACCCCTCTTTAGAGAAAAACAATCTCTTTTGGCTACATATGTTTGTTTCTATACATTTTTTTATAATAAACCATTTATAACCATGGATTATGTGTGATTTTTTTGTTATATACTTTTCTTTTGGATGCCAAGTGGTAGGGACATGGAGGCTTAGAGAAAAACAAAGGAAACCGATACTTCCTCCTTTGTCTTTTTTTTTTTGTGTGCAAACATACTTTCTCCTTTGTCTAGTTGGTAGTTATTTTCTGTACAACGAATGATAAAAGAAGAGGAAAATATTTTACAGGCAACTTATTACTTTGAATATAATTTCATTTTCCTGATTAGCATTGACTTTTTAGTCCTAACATCTTTCACAATTCATTTTCTAATTGTTTTTTTTTTCATATTGTCAAAGTACTACTTATGACCGAACTTTTGGTTTATTGATGCGTCATTGACAAAGACTCTCGTTTGTCTTGTAATGAAGCTGTCTTGGCAATTACTTTGGGTGGGGGAGAATGTCTCTGTTTTTAATTTATTTTAGCGTGAATATTTACTAATTAATTACTCATCTAATATATAGTTTAATCAACCAGTTCCGTGTTTGGAAATATTGATTTATCATTTTGTAATGGTCAATTTCATTTGGTTTTGTAGTCTTTAATTCTGACAAAAATAACTTCAAATTTGTTTAGTGATCTATCAACATCTTGTGGCTTTTCCATGATTCAGTAATTTTCCGTTTGCTCTAAGATTCTCCTTTGTCAATGAATTAGCTTCGTTGTCTGGTGGACTATATTCAATGCTTTAGATCCAAAGATATAATATTATTTATTATATAAACTAGAGCATAGTCTAATGACTTGATTAGTAAGGCTGATAAAAAAGTAATAACAGTATAGTATGATATAGAAACAGTATACTGCAGAAACAATATGATCTTATTAAACTTTTTAATAAAGTGATTAGTAGAGTAGTAACAATATACAACTTTTAAAAATTATCATAAAAATAGTATATAATATATTTATTTTAAATTATATATATTAAATTATAATATATATTAATACTATAATTGTTATTAAAAATACTAAATCTTATTTAATTATATAAATTAAATTAATTTTTAATGTGAAATATTATTATTCAAAAAATAAATGTACAACTTATTTAAAAGTATAAAGTTTATTTTTGGATATAAAAAAAACTTTTGATATTATTAAATTAAATTAACTATTATAAATAAATTATCATTATTTATTTATTGGTAAAGCAGTAAATAATTCATATACAATATTATCATAAAAATTAATATATGAAATATAATTTATTTATTTTTAAATAATATAGGTACGTTTATTATATAATATAGTATATATTATGTTACGTTTTTATTAAAAAAATTGAATGATATGTGTAATTATATAAATTATATTTTATTTTAAATGTAAAATATTGTTATTTTTAAAAAGTTAAATGTTTAATAGCAAATTTTAATTTTAAAAATATAAATTGATTTTTGATTATAAACATAATATTTATACTATTAAATAAAAATAAGTTAATTATATATAAGTTTTTATATATTCTAACTGCAAATACTCTACTAAAAACTTCATATGAGAGCATTGAGTAAATAACATTTGAAGAAGTATTAGCATTTTGTAAATGTTTTTCTAAATATTTTTATGATAAATGTTGATTGGATAATGATGAACATAATGCTTATACTAATACTCTACCACTCCCTTAAGTAACTTTGAGCTTGAAGGTTTGGTTTGAGGAATATTTTTAGTTTCCTTCAAAAGAGATATCAATGACTTTTGGGTATTACCTCTCTGTAGTTCACATTTAAGAGTTTTAGATGATCGGTAGTGGCAATTCGACTAACTTATCTGATGGTGACTGAAGTGTATCGGTCATGTTTTTGGAAATGACATAAAGGAAAAAAAATGAGTTTTGATGTGATACTGTATCAGTAAGTTATGCATCTTGCCTAGGACTCGGCAAAATATTGAAAATTTTATCTGATTTATATCCATTTCGATATTTGTAACTCTATGAAACAAAACAAATACTAATGCAATATCCATAAAAAGCAAATTGAATCACAACTACTAATATTTTAAGGAACATATATTCGTTCTGATCAGTTATATATATTTAAAGAATTATATATATATATATATATATATAAGTTTTATAGTAATTTTTATTTACTAAATTTATTAAATTATTTATTAGAATATAAAAAGTAAATAGTTTTCTTTTTAATAAAATATTGTTATTTATATGATTTGTGGAATTTTTATTTTATTTTTTACGGACTTAATCGGATATCTAACCAAAAATCTAAAAAAATTTGGATATCCGGGACACCGAATATCCGGATGGCTATAGATCAGATCGAATCGGATAACTGATTATTCGGACAAAAAAATCGGATCACGAATACCTACAAAAACCTGGATATTCGATCGTGCCCATCTCTAATCATACCTACCTATCTACATGTCCTCCACATTCAAACCAAAAAAGGAATGAAAGAAATAAGAATACAATTTATTATCCACGATTCTCATATCAAATCTTGCGAAAATCTATCGAAATTGTGCATGTCAAAACATAATCTTGTTTGTTTGCTTTCTTAGGCCCTCTAATACAGTTAGGTTTAGTTTGGTTAATGAAAATGAAGTTTCACTGTTGTGTTTCCTTCTAATAATTTGATCTCATGATATGCTTATCGGTTGTGAGCAGGCTGAGCCTTAAAATATTTGGACCGGAAACTCAAAAACTATAAATATAAAGGAGCGGTCAGAAAATGTACTAAGAGGAATTCAAACCCCAAACATCTATGTATGCTTTAGAGTCTTTTACCAACTGAGGTACAAATAATTTTGTTAATTGAGCAGCCGAAAATTTACTTAATGTAAATGGGGCCGGAAGCACATGCTTCCATGGTTTCCCCTCAAGACTCTACTGGTTGTTAGTTGAGCACGGACTAAGTATGTTGGTGTTTTAGGAAAACAAACCTAGCTAATTATATTCAAAAACCATTTGGATATAGTTCTCAAAAACACACTTAACAACTGTATAAAGACAAAAATTTAGAGTCTTTTACCAACTGAGGTATAAATAATTTTGTTAATTGAGCAGGCGGATATTTACTTAAATCTAAATGGGGCTGGAAGCACATGCTTCCATGGTTCTCCCTCAAGATACGCTACTGATTGTGAGTTGAGCATGAACTAAGTATGTTGGTGTCTTAGGCAAACAAACCTAGCTAATTATATTCCAAAACCATTTGGATATAGTTCTTAAAAACACACTTATCAACTGCGTAAAAACAACTTTTTCATTAATGTTTAGAAACTCTCTCAAAACTAAACACTCATATAAGCTCTTGTATTCTCTATATCAAAGTCACAACTCAGTTTCGATATTTATAGGGATCGTTAGACCTTCTTTACTATTTTTTTCTTTTTAAACCTCTTTTACTAAACATATTCCTTAATGTAAATAGATACTTCATTTTTTTTCCTATTTCTAGTATAAATAGATAATTTTCTTTTATCTATAACCAATTTGTTATGAATAACTTGAGCTGCAAGAATTTAATCCAACATTAGAGTCTTAGAGCATTTCCAAAGTATTACTTCATTTTATACTCTGAATGGTGTAACTCCAAAATGAAATTGTGTTTTATTCCAATGTATTACTCTACTTTTTATTCCAAAAAGAATATTCTTAAATGATTCTTTTTATCTAGTTAACAATTGTCAGTATTACCCTTAACTTATAAAATTTTAACAATTAATCCCAACTAATTTATGTTAAAAAAAATTCCATATTTTTTCTAATTAAATATTTATTATTAAAATACAGTAAATCTTAAAATATATAAGATAACATATCTTGGTTTAGTATTGGGCATTAGAATATTGGGCTTTTTGCAAAAGTGACTCAAAACTCGAAGTCAAACAGAAAACTAACCTTTTCTTTTGACTCATTTTTTTTGAGTTTTTAACCCCACACCTGCATTTTATCTACGAAAATGTCATTAATTTTTTTTTTTTTTTTCGAAAATGACTTCTTTACTGTCTCAACCTCATATTATTCAAGTATTTACAATATTGCCACTGCCATGAATAGTGGGAACAACCTTGTACGAACTGTTTGGAGCTTTTAATGCCCTTTAATGCACGTAAATCTCTTTACACTCTCTCTGTTTCAATTGTTATGAACTAAAAACAACATTTCTTTCACTTTCTCTCCATATTCATCCAAAAAACTCAAGCTTTTGATTCAAAATATGGGCGATGGTTGACAGAGCCATATTTCTTTCGTTTTGACTTACGGTTGCTTTCGTTTGAGGTTTTGGGTGGTTGGAGAAGACCATGTGTGCAAACGAAGTCATCTCACCTAGTTTAAGGTACGAATTTGAATTTTTTTAAAATCTGTTCGCGTAGAAGACTTACAAGTAAGTCATCTGTATGTAGAAGACTTACTGATGAGTCTTCTGGTCAAACGGACGACTTAAACTAAGTCGTCCAGCTTTGTTTGTTGAAAAAAAACACTCCAGACGACTTATATATAAGTCGTCTACGAGAAACATGCTAGTTTTGCATTTGACCGAATCGTGTCAGATCTTTGACTATTTCTGGACGACTTATAATTCAGTCATCTCTAGGAAAGTTAAAATTTCAATATTTTATTAAACTAGACGACTTACGTGTAAGTCGTCTTAGGTTAGTTTTGTAATTGAAAAATAAAACTTCATAATTTAACTTTTACCAGACGACATAATATAAAGTCGTCCCGTCAGAAGACTTAATTTAAAGTCGTCCGGGGAAAGCAAAGTCGTCCAGAATTTTTCCCAATTTTCTGGTCAAACCTTGCTTATCCCGGACGACCTTAAATTAAGTCGTCTAGCTGGACGACTTTTAGTTAAGTCGTCTGGAAAAAGTTAAATTTCAAGTTTTATTTTTCAATTACAAAACTAACCGAGGACGACTTACATGTAAGTCCTAGTTTGAATAAAATATTGAAATTTTTACTTTCCAGAGACGACTGAATTATAAGTCGTCCAGAAATAGTCAAAGATCTGACACGATTCGGTCAAATGCAAAACTAGCCCGTTTCTCGTAGACGACTTATATATAAGTCGTCTGAATTTTTTTTTTAACAAACAAAGCCGGACGACTTAGAATTAAGTCGTCCCTTTTAATTTTCAATTGCAAAAGTGACCTCTTTAGACGACTTACCTTTAAGTCTTCTGGACGACTTAATTCTAAGTCGTCTGCGATAATGTTTATTGAACTTCTTCATTTTCTCTATGTTTACTAATGTGTTTTATTTTGAATATTTGCAGATGATTTTTAAGTTACATGCAGTGTATGGAGAATGGTTGTTGAGAGATTTTCGTTGAGATTTTGTGGTTGATGATCTTAAAGGAGCAAGATTGTTTTTATTGAATGAAGATTCAACACATGCTGAACTTGTTGCAATGGCTCAAGAAGATTATAACCTGTACATGAGATCAGTGACTGTGGAGATTAGCTACTCATTACCAGCAGAAATGATGATGACTCCAGGCAGTCCTCCCATTCATGTTACAAGTGATAGACAAGTTCGAAACTTGCTCGAGATACTCAAAACGCATAGAGTATGTCTTTGTGTATCAAGCCGCAGCAAGGTGGAAACGGTTTCAGAGAAAAGAGAAGAAGCTGGTGAATGGGAAGAAGATGTTGGTGATAATGATGAAGCTGGTGAATGGGAAGAAGATGTTGGTGATAATGATGAAGCTGATGAATGTTTTGAAGATATTGGTGATAATGAGTCTGTTGAAGATGAAAATCAAGATGGGGAGGAGGAAAATGGGGAGGAGGAAAATGGGGAGGAGGATGCTGATAACACTATTGTTGGTGAAACGGATCAGAATGGTGCGGATTACAGTCTTTATAGAAAGGTTCAAGATGAGGACGAGGAAGATGATCGTAATATTTGTTTTGAAGAAATTGAAAAGACATATGTTAAGACAAATGCTATTGAAGGAGGAAAATCGGATTGTACCAGCATCTATGTCAATCAGAGTTTTGTTAGGAAGGATGCACTGCTTTCAGAGCTGCGGTTGACAGCAGTAAAGGGTAAGTTTTCTTTCAGAATATACAAATCATCAAAAACTCTCCTTGTGGCAACATGTCGGGTTAGCGGTTGTGGATGGAAGATCAGAGCGAGTGTGAAACATGGGCCAAACATGTTTTGGGTAACAAGTATGTGGAAAAACATTTATGCTCAATTGGAGACCGAATCGCTCAGCGGAGACACTGTACTCCAAAGTATGTTGGTAGTCTTTTCATTGATCGTGTTGGAATCATTGATGGGATAACTCCACAGCATATCACTGATGCAATGAGGAACATGTTTGGCATGACGCTTGATTACACCACTTCATACAGAGCACTGTTATATGCACAAAAAATTGTGAGAGGATCAGCAGAAGAAGGGTATTCGCGTCTGCATTCATATCTCGAGCAAATCTCCATTGCAAATCCTGATTCTATCACGGCTATAAAACTTGATTCTATGAAAAGATTTAAATATCTATTTCTCTCTTTTGGAGCTTCTATCAAAGGTTTTAAGTATCAGAGAAGAGTCATTGTTGTGGATGGAATTCACCTAAGTGGAAAGTATGGAGGTGTTATGTTAGTTGCAGCCGCACAAGATGGTAATTTTCAGATATTCCCATTGGCTTTTGGGATCGTGGATGCTGAAGATGAACCTTCTTGGGAATGGTTTTTCACAAAATTGGCTAGTTGTATATCTCATGACAAGCCTCTGGTAATAGTCTCCGACCGGCACGCGGCCATTAAAAGTGCGTGTGAAAAGGTATTTCCTTGGGCAACCCGAGGAATATGTTATTATCACCTTCAAGATAACATTGTCAAAAAGTTTAAAGGGAAAAATCTCATGTACTTGGTGAAAGGGGCTGCTTATGCGCACACGGTTTACGATTTTGACCGGTACATGGCTGAGATACGGAGTGCAAACCCGGAACTTGCAACGTATTTGGAGAAGGCCGACGCCAGGCTATGGTCAAGGGTTTATTGTAAGGGGAACCTGTTCAACATAAAAACAAACAACATCGCTGAATCTATTAATTCCGCACTGAAGCGAGCAAGAGGATTTCCGATTCCGTTCCTGCTGGAGTTCATAAGGCAGAAGTTAGGAAAATGGTATTGGAAAAGGAGACAAGATGCTTTGAGTCTCCCAACTGAACATAGCCGGGGTGTTGAATACTTGCTTGCTGTTCGATCAGAGATAGCGGATACGATGACGGTCGAACTAATTGATGGATGGCGTTTCTTTGTCAAAGGTGGCAAAATGGACTGTGTGGTTGATTTGAAACATGTAAAGTGTGATTGTGGTGTCTATGGAGTAGAGAAAATACCTTGCTCTCATGCTATAGCTGCTGGAACACATGCTGGTTTGCATATCTCCACACTTGTATGTCCACTTTACTCAAAGAATCATCTGTATGCAGTTTACTCAGAGAATATATATCCTATCGTGTCACAACATATTGAGGAACGAGAATGCTTTCCTCCAGACGTAAAGCGTGGTTCGGGGAGACAGAAGAAATCAAGATGGCAATCTTGGTTGGAGCTATCTAGAATGCTTTCCACGCTTGGATCGGTGGAAGCGAAGCTCGGTTGTTGATCGTTGGAAGCGAAGCTCGGTTGGTCAGTGGAAGTGAGAGGAATAATCTCTTTGGAGCTGACACCATCTGCTTTATCCCCCGACAAGATCTTATATACCGAGATCGCCTCATCTGCTGTATCCTCCGGCAACAATCTCTGCAATAAAAGTTGCACACAAGTTAACCCTGGACTACTTAAATAAAAGTTGTCTGGACGACTAGTTGACCCTGGACGACTTAAATAAAAGTTTTCTAGACGACTAGTTGACCCTGGACGACTTAAATGTAAGTTGTCTGGACGACTTAAACGTAAGTTGATACTAACCTCTTTGGGCAGAGGAGAAGGCTGTTTCTTTTGAGGAGTAAGCTGTTTCGTTTGAGGAGAAGGTTGTTTCTTTTGAGGAGTAGGCTTTGCCTTTTGAGGAGTAGGCTGTCTGGTTTGAGGAGTAGGATGATTGGTTTGAAGTGTAGGCTGATCCTTTTAAGGAGTAGGCTGTCTGGTTTGAGGAGTAGGCTGATTGGTTTGAGGTGTAGGGGTAGCATGTTTGTTACTAACCCCGGTTTCTGTGGCTTGAGGGGTAGGCTGTTTGTTACTAACCCCGGTTTCTTTGGCTTGAGGGGTAGCCTGTTTGGTTAGAGGTGTAGGGGTAGCCTGATTGGTGACACCAACCTTCTTCTCCACAGCTTCCAATCTATCAGACATCTTCCTAATCTCCCTGATGCACTTCTTAAACCCATCTTTCATCATGTCAACTATGTCCTTCATGACAGCTTCCAATCTATCGGACATCACGTCCTTGAACATATTTTCCAACTCCTCTCTGGTCACCCAACTAGCCTCTTCTCTAGCCTCTTCTCTAGCCTTTTCTCTAGCCTCTTTAGGAGCCTCTTTAAGAGCCTCTTTTGGAGCCTCTTTACGAGCTTTCTTCTGAGGTCTCTGATTGTCTTCCTCCTCCTCCTCCACCTCCACCACAACCATCTCTTTGGCTTTTTTCGATGGAGTTACAACCTTAGGTTTTGTACCAGTGACTTCCCAGCAATCCATGGTCCACTTCCACGGTCTCCGATCATACATGACTTTAATGATGTTCTCCGCGGGCACGTCCTCAACCTCAGAGTCCCATTTTGGCCACATTTCACTAATGTCCTTCTCAACAAAGTTGATCACGCGGGTCTGCAGTAAATAGAAGAAGAATCGAGTTAGATATTTGAAACAAAATATTAAATAGACGACTTAATTATAAGTCATCTACTAAGTCGTCCAGCTGGACGACCTTCCAGACGACTTATTATAAGTCGTCTACTAAGTCGTCCAGCTGGAAGACCTTCCAGACGACTTATAATAAGTCGTTTACTAAGTCGTCCAACTGGAAGACTTTCCAGACAACTTAATTACGTGAAGATGGAAAGGTATCTGACTCAAGATAGCAGCTTTCATGAATCTGCGGCCTCTGCTGCCCTCGTAAGCCAGAATCGGTGGAAGCGGACTGTTTGCTCTGGGACTACCAATACTAGCACCCATTCCCGGCAGAGCTGTGTACTCCCAGACCTGAAGAACTTGTATAAACCCATCCACGGTGTAACAACCAGTAATCTCTTTGTTTCACAAAGAGTCCATCAGCACCTTAAACGCGACTCTCCCCTATGGATAATTCTCAAACCGTTTTAAATCCATCACTAGCCTTGCCAGAGTAGATCGTGTAGCGGTTGAAAACTTTCTCCCTTCAATGAATCCAGTGGAGATGGAAAGGTACGCGAGCCGCTTGCGATCTTCCGTGGACCAATCCCCGCATCTCTTCAGTGCTGTTATTATCTGATCAGTAGTTGGCCCAGCTTCCAGATGAACTCCCATGATCCCCCAGAAAGAAACCATCTCTGGGGTAACTTCACATTTTGGTGTGTCAAGGTCCTCGATGTACTCGCAGTTTAGACCAGTGATCATTTCAAACTCTAACAGTGAAAACCTCACAGGTTCTGGACCAACGAGAGACCACATCTCGTACTTCTTCTTAATGTCCAGCTTTAAACAGAGCATGTAGTGAACCTGCCTTGAAGCCCAACCAAATCCCTGCTCCTTGAACTTGATGAAAACTCCCAATCTCGACTCCTTGAGCTCTTCAAATTCTTTCTTAGTGGGAGCTTCCCTAAGAGCAGTATGCAACTTGTTGTTATCCGAATGATACGAAATGCTATGCTGGGGTTCTGGCTCTTCCCCTAATGTGTATAACCTACGGGGAAAATCTGGAATATCCATCCTTTTTGTCTGCAAAATAATCAAAGACAACAATAGAAGTCAGAACACAAGCTAAATCAATCACGCCTTAATTGTTACTCCAGACGACTTAGTAGACGACTTCAATATAAGTCGTCTGGAAAGTCGTCCAACTGGACGACTTAGTTGACGACTTATATTTAAGTCGTCTGAAAAGTCTTCCAAATGGACGACTTATATTTAAGTCGTCTACTAAGTCGTCCAGTTGGAAGACTTTCCAGACGACTTACTTACAAGTCTTCCAGTAGAAAAATTTCAAGCGGACCTGATTAGTCGCAGAAGGAGTTGGAGTACTCGTCATTGTGGTTATAGATCTGAAAAAATAAACGTGAAACAGTGAGAATGAGTAAATTGATAGAGACAACGTTTTATGTTCATCTTTTCCTCGAGATTGATGACTTAACGGCGTTAGGGTTTACAGAGAAACGGCGCTACGGTTTACAGAGAAGAAGCGGCGGCGCTAGGGTTTAGAAGAAGCGGGGGTGCTAGCTAGTGTTTAGAGGAAGCGGCGGTGAGAACGTTGGTGAGCACGGTGGCGAGGGCGACAGTTTGTTCGGAAATAGTGGAAGCAGGGGCGCTAGGGTTTAGAGGAATCGGCGGCGCTAGGGTTAGAAGAAGCTGCGGCGACAACGGTGAGAATGAAGTGAGATAGATAGCCGACGTTGAGAACGATGGTTTGTTCGGAAATAGTGGGAATTCGAATCGCCTTTGATATCGCCGGTGAGAGAGAACTGTTAGGGTTTCTGAATTTCGCGGAAAATGAAAAAAAAAATCACCTTATATATTGGGTAAATAATCCGGTTAGCTTTAAAAGTACATTGGTAAACTTTAAGGTTTGGTCCGGTTTAGACGACTTATTCTGGCTGATAATGTACATCAGACGACCTAATATTTAGTCGTCTGTGCACAGAAGACTAAATATTAAGTCGTCCCAGACCCTAAAATGAACCCCTAAACTAAAATGACTAAATTAACTTACTAACCACGTTATAAAATCAAATTATACTTCAATAGTGTTTACTATACACAGAAATGAACACGCTTAGGTAATTTTAAAAATTTTCAAAAACGGTTTTAATGCTTTCCAAAATCTAACCTAAGAACACATACAATACTACAATATGTGTTGATGAAACATAAACTAAAGAATATCATGACTCACTACTTTCACTCATCTGGGCTGAAAACAATTGAAATTTGTTATATATTAATTTATATCTCTTAAGACATATGTTAATTACATAATTCCAATTTTTCACTTATCAAAATATTTTTTACAAAATTTTTAAATTATGTTTAAGAATAACTGTCCAGACGACTTTAAGTTAAGTCGTCTGGACGACTTATTTTCAAGTCGTATAAACAGACGACTTGCGAGGGGTAGAAACGTAAAAAAATCCGTTTTTTTGTTTGTTCACAAGGAGATAGTTGTAATTTCAATAGCCTTTTAGGTTACTTTTGCCTTTGACCCAAGTTGGGGTATTCTTTTGGGTTTGACTCCAAGTTTTGAGTCACACTTGGCAATTCTCCCTAGAATATTTTCCCACAAATGATCACCTAATATATTTTGTAATGAACATTAAGATTTTTTATCTTGGATTTTCCTAAGTCGAACAATTGTTTTCAGAAATCAGACATTTTTATCTTCTGCAATTTCAATATTTATGGGTAGAGCTTGTTTTCTTACTTCAGTTGGTGCAATTTTCATCATATGAAATTTTCCTAATTCAAAAACAAAATTATGCATTAATTAAGAAACATAAGGAAAAACAAAGTTTTTTTTTCAATTTGAATTTCTTACACAGTCCAAAGGTTTGTGCATATATCAAGTTTAACAAGTACAAATGTTATCAAATTGGAATGTTGACCGACAAAATAAGAAACTCATCTATTTCGTTCGAACAATAGTTAACTGTAGTTATAAAACCCATTTACCAAATTATTAAATCACTTTTTATATTAATATTATATTATTTATGTTTAGTTTTGATTTTATTAGTTTATGTATCATTTATGTAACATTATTAAATAATATTTTGTGGAATACCATATTTTCATGTTTTTATCATTTTAAATGTTATTTAAGTACGAAAAAAATTAAGATTAAAAAGAAAATTACTCAGTAAATATAGTAACTTTAACCATTATTCCATTTTGGTGTTGAATATGAAATGAAGTCGGAGAGTATTTTATTTCAACACAGAGTTTAGAATAAAAAATTGAACAGAATTGAAAATACTTTTAATCCGAAGATGAAGCATCTGCTTATTGTTATGGTTGAGTGGAAGAAAACTTGACAAGATTACTTGTTGTTGCTCACTAGTTGCTCGCTATTAGTACTTGTCACGATGTTTCCAACTTTTTTATTTTTATATATACTTTATTATTTCCAACCCAAAAAATTGGAAATTTGTGAAAGTTTACAACTGGGAATAGAGCCAAATCGGTACAACACAGTCAATGTTTCCAACTTTGTTATTGTCACGTTTCATTTCGCGGTGAATCACGTGTACTGGAAACGAAATAAAAGAAGTTGTCACCGGAAGCGTAAACTCCGTTATGTTACGTCCTGTTAAAGGATCAAGTCGAGTATGTTAAGTTAGATGGGCTTCACATTTAAAACCAATTGGTGATAAGTGGATTGACCCATCTATCTTATATACAAGTGAATATTAGTTCCAACTTCCGATGTGGGACACTTTGTGTCTAATACGCCCCCTCGAGATGATGGCTCTTTGAACGTCAATCTCGGAATTTATGGGCAAGAATCGATGGGCCAGCTTTGGGCACAGATCAATGTGGATCGGGTTGGACTTTGTGGATCGTGGGCTCTGATACCATGTTAAGCTAGATGGGCTTCACACTTAAAACCAATTGGTGATAAGTGGATTGACCCATCTATCTTATATACTAGTGAATATTAGTTCCAACTTCCAATGTAGGACACTTTGTGTCTAATAGAGTAAACGTGATCGTGGCCACGATATCATTCGGGATGAGAGACCACACAAGCGTGTCTCAGCCGACTGAGACTCTCCACCGCAAGAGTCTTTTCGTCATCGGGGCTGCGGACTGTGGCCCAGAGACCTTATGGGCCGGAACTTAGACAAGCCCATTTGCTCCCTTCACAATGATATTTATAGCCTTGTACATATTCTCAGACATCTATATATAGAGACCCAGCTAACGATGTGGGATATACCGAAGAAGATTCGAAATGTAAATGAATTATAAAATCGTTTTAACTAATAATTTAATGGGTTGAGCCCAGGCATGAGAAACTCATGAAAGCCCAAGTACTACTTTAATTGGTTTTCTCTCATGCTCAGGCGTTGTGTGATAAGCAGATGGGAGAGTGAGTAGGATAAAACATAAAAGCTAACTTACGCATGTATGGCGCACGGTATACATGTAGTTTGAAACTATTGCAAACCCTACACCGACCGAACCCCATTATCAATCAAACACCTTTCTCTCTCTCTCTCACCCTTCTCTTGGTTTCGTGTGCGAATCTTCTTCTTCTACTGCAAAGGCGAATCAATCAATCGTCTATTTCGATTAGGGTTTACGAGACCAGGCATCTAGCTCGCCCTGCTTTGGATTGGGGATTATTCAATCAATGCCTGCAATTTCTCCATCGGAATCTGTCACGGAAAACCCTAGACACTCCCAATCTCCTAGAATCCTCGATTTTCCCTGATGGCTCCGAGCCGCAAGAAAGGCGGTGGTAAGGCTGCAGCATCCGCCAGGCGAGAGTGGAAGGTTGGCGATCTCGTTCTTGCCAAAGTCAAAGGCTTTCCTGCTTGGCCTGCAGCGGTTTGTTCCCTTCTCTTCGTTTGTTTCTTATGGGCCTCTTGCTCGTAATTTTCATGGATGCGGTTAGACAGGTTTGATTAGAATTAGGTGTTTGAATTATCGACTGCGATTTAGTTAAGTGGTTTATTTTTACTTTGATGTTTATGCCTACTATGGACTGCCTTTATCTATTTGTTAGCAGATTATACAGGAATTTTTTATGACCAATTTAGATACCTAACAGGACCACTGATCCATTGTTTCACTAGTTAGTTGTTTGCCAAATTTATTGTCTACTTATTGCAGGTTAGCGAACCAGAAAAGTGGGGCTACTCTGCCGATAAGAAGAAAGTATTCGTTCTCTTTTTCGGCACTCAACAGATGTGAGTTTCTTCTTGCCTTTACACCTACTTCCCCTCCCGTTCCTATTTCCTCTATACATATCTTACTTCATTAAATTTGTGTCACCGTCTGAGCATATTTATTCATTATATCATGATTCTCATCTGTCCAGGAAATTAATTCTGGTTCTTGTATCGCTTTTCTCTAGATTAGGACAGTACAAGTTGGTAGCTTCTTTATGGCAATATACTTTTGTAACTTTTCTTGCTAGGCCGGGTATACTTGATTTGATGTGATGTGATGTACTTTCTCAAACATACACCACTATTTTTTAATTTTACTTGGTTTACAATCAGATTCATCTCTTGTGCGGAATTATGGGTATAGGTTGACAGCAGTGCTTCTTGTTAACATATCTTTTCTACTTATGGTTTGAGTTTCCACATCTATTGTATGGTGACTTTTCTTATCATTTATCTCACTTTAAGCCTTTTGTATGTTGAATTCTCTGAAAAACTGTTTATCGTCTCCTCTGCAGATTAGCGTCAACATTTAGTGAATGTTCTTTTTGCTGCATCATTCATTCCCACGGTTATGTGAAATTCTGATGTATAATTACTATGAAGAAATCATTTTAGCACAGCTGCTCTCTTATCAAATTAGATAAATTTAAGTGAATCAAGTTAAGGTTGTAAGCTGTGTTCACTTTCTACTCTTCGCTCTAGATCAGTCTTAAATGTTTTGTATCCCCTCTCGTATGTACCTAGTAATAATTTTTGGTGTATATGCAGAGCTTTCTGCAATCCTGCTGATGTAGAATCATTTACGGAGGAGAAGAAGATATCGCTTTTGACAAAACGGCATGCCAAAGGTTCAGATTTCGTCCGTGCGGTTAAAGAGATCGCAGAGAGTTACGAGAATCTGAAGCAGCAGGTCGAAGCTAATGACCCTAAATCTGCTGATGAAACAACTGTTGGAAGTTCTGGGAATACTATTGAGCCGCCTCAGGCCTGTGAAAATCTTACTGGTACAAGACTTGACACTCAAATAGAGTCAAATTCTAGTCATGGTAGAGATGAATCAACACTTCTCAGCGAGGATGCTTCAGCTGCTGAACAAATGCTAGCTCTGCGTCACAACAGTCTCTCTCTTGATGTATCAGCTAAAGATCTGTGTGACACAGCTATATATTCTTCAAAGAGAAGAAATGAAAGGGCAAAATCTCAAAAGAGTGCTCCACAGACAATTATATTACCGGTTCAGCACTCCAAGCTAACATCAGGGTTGGAACTGGATAGGCTTCAAAGGCCCTTGCGTCAATGCAGTGAAGGTGACCACATTGTCGACGATATAGATGTTGGAGCTATAAGAAGGAGAAAGAGGATCCGAAGGTCAGGTCATTCAGAATCAGATGATGTGGTTTCATCAGCTCTAAATTTGCAAGGATCTGATGAAGAGAACGCATCTGAAATTGCTACTGTTGAGTCTGACAATAATAGTAGGAATGAAGGAAATGGTGTGGCACTCTGGTTCCAAAGTTGAGCTTTCTGATTATGTTGGTGAGGGTTGTGAAGGAGGTCATGAGCTTAGCAAGGGCCTTGATTTCCAAATTAGTACCATGGTTAAGAGGAAAAAGAGGAAGCCTGCCAGAAAACGTGAAGCCAGTGACCTTATTGACCCTCCTGCTAAAGTTGAAGCAGAAGGTTTTGGGACCAAGGCGTGTGATAGCTGCCAGGGATCTCAAGATTCTCATGAAACGCTGAATGAAAGGCCCTGTGCAGAGAATGGTGATGAACACTTGCCTCTAGTAAAGCGAGCCAGAGTCCGGATGAGTAGAGTATTTTGTGCTGATGAAAAGGGCAATGCCTCTTCACAGTTCGAAGAAAGATCATCCAACTCTCCAACAAGTGCAGCCAAGCAGCCAAGCCCTTCTGTTGATAATGAAAATAATATTGTTATCTGGCCAAGATACTTCTGCAGCCAGAGAATTTAACAGCTTTGACTTATCTAGTAAGCTCCCAGATGATATGGTTGATGTAGAACCTTCTCATATGGAGAAACCTTCTGGCAGAATGTCTCCGTCTAAGGCCTGTATTCAGACTGTAGGAGATAAAAAAGCTGCTACGGAGTTCCATGAGAACGAATTTAGCGTGACGCAAGGTGATAAAGTAACTCGAGCACGATCTAATCAACTTGTCAGTTCGCCAGAAGGGAACACTCGTGTTTCTGAAGTTGTTCAGGACTGTTCGGAGGTATCGCAAACCGTGAACTGTCTAAATATTGAATCCGATTCCTATTGACATGCAGTGCACACGTCAAAATGAGAAAGATAGACTCCCTTTGAATTCTGATACCGTGGATTCATCTGCAAATAAGTCCCCAAGTTTATGCCCGGGTTTGGATGTGACAGCATCATGGGCACCTGCTCAATCTCCTCACCAACAGGAAAGCCAGGACAATGATTCTTCTGATCATTCATTAATCTTTGTTGGGGATTCTTCTCTTAAAGAAAAATGTGAGAATTTTGATGCAATCGCTCAGGGTGTTCAGTCCCAAGCTGTAGAACATTCTCAATTGTTCTGTTCAGTGGTCAATAATCAAGAGGCTGAAAACATGCAGGAAAGTGAAAACAATCTACGGATAGAAAAACAAGGAAGTCTAGAACTTGATAGTGGCAAACAAGGTCATAGAATAGAGAATCCAGCCCCCTGTGCTACTGAACGTCATATTAATAGTTAAAGAAGCGGAACCTCAGTGTGAAACGGTGTATAGCCACTGTGAGGATGCCGAGGAGAACAAAAAGCTGGAAAAGAGGTGAGTCTACTGATTTTGTCCCTCTACCTCCTATGCTAGTCTCTGGTACCATGATGTCTCTCTTATTGGTTTTCCTAATTAGAATAACTTCTATAAACACATTGGGATATTTGAATGGAGTCTCCATATTCAGATTGATGTAGGTCATGAATAGGAATCTATCTATTTAGACTCGCATACTAACCCATTTCCCTATTATTTTTACGTTGTTGTAGCTTTCATTTCCCTTCTTTGATTGAAGGTTACCAGTTACTATCTTAACTTGTTCTTACAGTGAAAGTCTATGTAGAGGATAAGCATATTGGGTTTTAGGAACATTCAATTAGATTAAGTCTCTCCAGAGATTAGACATTATTCATCAATTTTTTCCCAGTTAACAGAACTGGTTGACTAATAATGTGGTATGTCCGTAGTGCATTGACAGCTGCGAGACGGATGAGCAGAAAGAGCAGATCCAAGCCACCAATTCTGTCTCAGTAGTCTGAGAACCTTTCACCTGAAAAAATGAGGTTAACTCCAGACTCTCCTGCAAGGGCTATTCCACATAGCAACTCAGTTTGCCATATTTCTACTGTAGAAAGTGCAAATGGTATGCAGAGCAACAGTAATTTCTGCACCAGTGTTCAGTTTGGTGAGAAGAAACCTATGAGTGATGACACTGTCAAAGAAGAAAGGAAAGATGAGACAGGTGTAACTGAGGTGAAGAAAGTTATTTCTGATGTGCAATTCACTATTGAATCTTTTGAGACGGCACTTAGCTCCTTAGTGAGGACAAAGGAGACCATTGGCCGCGCAACACGTTTGGCTATGGATTTGGTGAAATTTGGTGTGTCGGCAAAGGTACGAGACGTTCTTCCTGCTTGTGTGATATTATTTGTTTGTTGATGTCAAATCCAACTTTTCTGCTTTTTGGAGACAACTTTCTTATTATAGATTGTTGATATCATAATAACTGGATCTGTCCTTCGGTAAAGCACTATCTACTTTATCCAAATTTTTAATTGCTTTAGTTAAACAGAGAGCATATCTGTCAAGCCAACTTTACCAATTCCCTTATGTATATTGTCTTTGTATGCTGTTTTAGGATGCCTGTAGGCATCCAGCCACTCTAGGCAGCATAGGTCTAGGGAAAGCCTTATATTCTTATCTGCTACCTTTTACATGATGGAAAGGAACTTGTTTAGGACTGTGATTTTGTAGGATTTATTAAATACTATACTTGTGCAAAACGTTGGCGTATGTTGCTAAGAATGTTAATGTCTTGGATTAGGCCATGGAAATTCTTGCTCATACTTTGGAAAGCGAGTCAAATTTACAAAGAAGGGTGGACTTATTTTTCCTCGTGGATTCTATTGCTCAGTGCTCCAAAGGTCTGAGTGGTGAGTTTTACATAATGTAATGTTTTAGTTTAGTCGCATCATGAGGTTCTCAGTGGCTGAGTTAACTTTGTGAATACTGCTTTATCTTTAGGTGATGCTGGTGGGGTTTATCTTTCATCCATCCAAGTTATGCTGCCTCGCCTATTGGCTGCTGCTGTCCCAGCTGGAGCTACCACACAAGAAAACCGGCAACAATGCTTGAAGGTGTGATAATTTATAGCTCTTCTTTTTCTTATAAATATTAATTCTCACCCTTTTTGCTCTTGTATAGGTTTTGAAGCTTTGGCTCGAAAGAAGGATCCTTCCCGAATCTATTGTTCGTCATCACATAAGAGAACTTGATTCACATAGTAATGTTCCTGCTTGCCTCTATTCTCGCCGCTCGGCTCGAACAGAAAGGGCGCTGGATGACCCCGTTAGAGATATGGAGGGTAATGCTGGTGGATGAATATGGAAGGTGAGATTTTCGTCTTGGAATCTTGATTTTTTCTTTAATCTCTAGTGTTATAACTCAATTCATCTTTGTGCATCAGTAATTCAACTCTCCAGCTTGATGGATTTTGTATGCCTGCAATGCTCAAGGTTGAAGAGGAAGGAAGTGACTCGGATGGTGAGTTTGAGTCTGTCACCCCTGAACATGAGTCGAGAATCCTTGAAGGACATGTCACACCTTCCGTTACTGAAAGGCATACCCGTATACTTGAAGATGTTGACGGCGAGCTTGAAATGGAAGACGTGGCTCCACCTTGGGATGTTGGAAGCAGTGCACCCACTGATCAAGCTGGTAATACAGAATCTGCAAATTGTCAGCCTGTTTTTGGTACTTCACATCAGAACGTGACCTCATCATCTCCATTAGCTCCTGCCGTCACAGAATGCTCAGTGTGCCATGTCTGATTCCTACCCAAATGGCTTCGACCGCAGAGGATATCCCACCATGCATGTGCGTCTTTTTTCTTGCTTAAAGAATCTTTTCGGTTAAAGATAGCGATGACTGAAGCATGATTACTAACTTCATTTGTGGTTATTTTTCCAGGGTGATCATCAGACCGATATTCCAAGGATGAATCCACTACCTGTGCATTACCGAAGTCCTGAATCATCTTATAGTTCCCGTGCATCTTTGTCAAAAAGCATGGCACATGGTGAGGATTCTAACTTCCAGCATGGGCCTTATCCCCCACCTCCGCCTTCACATCATTATTACTCGTATATGGAGCCGGACCACCATAGAAAGCCGCGGAGAGAAGCTCAATCATACCCTCACAGATCTCATTACACGCCGGATTTTGAGGAAAGGAACTATCATGATGGCCATGAGAGAATGAGGCCTGCTCCATGTGAGAGTCGAGACAATTGGAGATACCATCCGCCCTATTCTCATGGTGGGCTGCCTTTAACCCTTCCAAATTTGAAATAAATGGATGCATATGCACGGCATATATATTTATATGCTCACACAAGCACTCGGTCATGCATGCTAATAGCCACGGATGCTTTTTTTTGTTGTACTGCAGGTGGTTCACGATATCATGACAGACAAAAAGGCTCTTATCAATCAAGCTCATACAGTGGCCATCAACACCGTGACTACGGAAGGTTTGAGAACGACAGGTGGAGTCATTCTCCGCGTGCATATAACAACAGACACTCTTTTCACTATAAGCAGCATTCGGAAGGTCCTGCTCCAGTAGCAATGAGAGGTAAATATGGAAACTCATGCCGTTCTTTACTCCCCCAGAAACTGAATCAGTAGTTAGCCATACATTACATTCTAAGGCTGGAGTTATGGCCTAGTGATAGGAAACCTGAACCCTGTGATGGCTCTATCCTGTATTAAGCTTTGGTTTTTTTGTTGGATTTGTAGATCCCCCAGGCACGTGGCATCAAAGGTGAGTGGTACGCCAGAGGTTATGTGTGATGTGATTTGAAGAGTGACTTTTTTTTCTATGAAGAAGGAAAAGGAAGACCGTGATGTACATACATATGATGATGATGGATGGTATAACTATTTGCCAACAAAACAAAAACAGAAGTTGTGAGAATATTTTGGGTAAAAGCCTTATTGTAGAGAGAGACGAGAAAAAGAGTGATTTATTTAGGTAGTAAAGGGCATATAATATTTACCCCCACCAATTTGTGTTTTTGTTACTAATAGTGATGTGTTCATTTGAATGATGAAAGCTTTTTAGTAAAAGTTCTGTGCTGCCTGCTAGCGTAATGTCTGGGTTAAAAAAGTGGAATGAGTCAAAGACATGAACTCAGTTTATGTTCCATACACATCGTGACAGGAACAAACAGCCGAAAAGTTATCAAATAATAAAAAGGCAGCGTTAACGCGTGAACAGGCTGTGTATGAATGATGTGCTAATAATAAATAATGAAGAACAATTTCTATTTTTTTTTAAAGCTCAAAAAAAATTAATAATTTAAATGGAATATCCATTTCTCCTGAGATTTTTTTTAAAACAACGAGGAGGAGGAGGTGGATAAGACAGCAGCAAACAGACAGCAAACAGACATAGGAACTTGGTGGAGAACTCCGGCGGCGACATGGGTGGTTCAATTTCTGTGTCCGAAAAATCCATCCATGAATTCACTGTCAAGGTTTTTCCTCTTTTCTTTTATTTAATCGATTATTACGAGAAATGAATTAGTAACTATCTTAATCTACTCACCTCCGAGAAGATGAAGCGTTTCTGATAATCTTGTTTTGAATTTTTGTAATGTTTGGCGTGGGGGAATTAGAATAGCTCCGGCAAGGAGGTTGACCTTAGCGTTTACCAAGGGAAGGTTCTTCTCGTCGTCAACGTCGCGTCTAAATGGTCCACTCTTTCTTCTTCTTCTTCTTTTTTTTTTTTTTTTTGGATTTCTGTTGGTATCGCTTGATTAATTCTTGGTGTTTGGGAAACAGTGGTTTCACGGAATCCAATTACACACAGCTCACTGAACTTTACCGGAAATACAAAGATCAAGGTATTGATGATTCTTCTAGGGTTTTTCTTTATAACCATCAAAATGCTTATACAGTGTTTTTTTTAATTCATGAATGGATTTGTTTCTGTTTGTTTAGGGTTTGTGATATTGGCGTTTCCTTGCAACCAGTTTTTGAACCAAGAGCCTGGTACAAGCCAAGATGCTCATGAATTTGCTTGTACCAGGTTTAAGGCCGAGTACCCTGTCTTCCAAAAGGTTACTTTCCCTACCTACCACTTTTTGTGCCGTAAGCTTTTATTAGGAAACCTTACAGAAGAACCAACTCTGGAAATGTTGTTAGTAGTTTGACATCAATATGCTTGTTTTAAACACTCTTTGCTTCAAACTCAACACTTAGTTGTCTTTTGTATACAAAACAACATTTTTAGGTGCGTGTAAATGGACAAAACACAGCACCAATCTACAAATTCCTCAAGTCTAAGAAACCATCATTCCTTGGAAGCAGGATCAAATGGAACTTCACCAAGTTCTTGGTCGGCAAAGATGGTCAAGTCATTGATCGTTATGGCCCCACTGTTCCACCTCTCTCCATCGAGGTGTAACTCTTTTACTATTCTTTTTTCTTTTTTTTTAACTATTCTCTTCTCATCTCTTGCAATATATATATAGCGGTTAGTTAATTCATTCATGTTTTGTGCCAAACAGAAAGACATCAAGAAAGCCCTCGGAGACGCAGAAGCGTTTCCAAGTACTTAGCCCTTGAAGAAGAAGAAGATAGAGACAGAGGCGAGAGGCTCTTGAAGAATTCGTCTCTTACTCTTTGATATCCACTCATTTTGTAGTTTCTCTGGTGATGATGTACAAGTTTCTTCCACATACCTATTTGGGCCTTAGCATGAACGAAATATCCAAAGTCTATCTCGATAATTTATAAGTATAAAAATATCAACTAAAGATTCTAAAGAATAATATTTGTTTTTCCATAAAAACAATTTTAAGTAGAAAATGTTTATATAATATGACTGTATATTTATGTTCTTTCTATGGTAATAATTGGAGTTACAATCACTGTTAAATTTAGTCTCATGTATTCGATAAGAACTTTTTCCACCTGTAACGTAGCGATTGAATTAGGTGCATCATCCATACGTGCTCCGTTTTAGATATAATATAGTGTAACTGTGTACGAGAAAGAGAGATGTAGAGTAGGAAAGTGAAAAAGAGAGCTTTGCTTCACCACCACTCTCCACTCTCCTCGGTGCATTCATCTTGCTGACTTTCTTATCACCTGTCAAACTCAGTTCAACTGAATAAAATTAGGATTATTGATCATTAATACTTTTGTCAACACATTGACACCCACACATGTGTAGACTACACAACTAACCTTATCGCACCTTGTGATGTATACTATCAATCTTTTTTTTTTTTTTTGAACATTATACTATCAATCTTCACGACAATATCTATTTTTCCTGTCACTGTTATACATTATATATTTTTTCTGCTTTTTATAAGATGTCTTAGCATAAACACAAATTAAGAAAAAAGTTACTTTTATTAAAATCACTTGACTACAAAAAAAACAAAAAGTAATTAATCTTACTATTCTCAACAAATAAGACAAAAGTTAAACAGTCTTTTAATATTTTAATCAATTGCATTAAAACATCATACAAATTAAAACAAAATATTCTCTAAAACATCATACAAAAAAAAAGAAAGAGTATATGTCATCATATAATTAAGGGGGATGTATTCAATTTAGCATTTGATGTGATTTGATTTTTAATGGAGTTTTAGATGATTTTAATAAGTTGCAGAGATTTAGCTGATTTTTGTTAAACTACTCTAGAATATCACCTAAAACAATGAGATTTGAGTTTTATTTTTTTAACTAAGAAACTCCACCCAAACACCCTAAAATCACCTTAAAACTTTAAAATCCCACAACTTAATATATTTTCAATAACACTGGATTTCAGAGTACTTTACAAAATGTCAAGTTCAATAACAGTGGATTTTAAATGAGTTTTTAAAATTCATGTTTGAATAACAGTGGATTTGTCATTTTAATACAAATCACCTGAAACTCTCAGTTGAATACACCCCCCTAATTGTATTTTATATGTACCATCATATAAGTAATCTATATAATTAATAATATTTTATACATACTATCAAATAAATGATCACATATACTATATTTTAAAATTTAATGTGAAATATAAAAATCATAATTTAAGTTGATGTTTGAAATTAGGCTTTGTATTGTATTTTTCTTATATATATTGAAAACACTTTTTATAATGGTCATTGAAAAATATTTTAGTAAAATTAATTTCTGTATATGTATATTTTTGAATATATTTATATTTTGAATCAAATTTAAATCAATTTTAAATTATTATTTTGATATGAAATATACATATGAAGTTCAAATTTTATTTTATGATAATTTTAGACAAAGGATGTTTTAGGTAATTAGATTGAATCATTTTTCATATCTTTTAAAGCTAGCCAAGATAGATAGTTTCTCATAATATAGTGGACTTCCTATTTTTTAATAAGGTAAGTCCATTACTTTTTTTCTTAATATATTGTCATCCATGTTTTCAAACAACATTATATTCATTTTTATACCGCTATCCAAGTTTTTATACAATTCTAAAAAGAATTTCACTTTTAATAATATACATTAGTAAAAATTAAAATTTGATATATGTATATTTTTGAATCAGTTTTTGATGTAAATCATTTTTAAATAATTATTCAGTTTAAATAATTATTTTGATTTGAAATATGTATATAAAGTTTATTTTTTTTTATGATTATTTTAGACAAAATATATTTTAAGCAATTAGATTAAGTCCATTTTCGTATATTTTAAAACTGGCTGAGATAGAATAATTTCTCATAATATAATGAACTTTCAATATTTCTTAATAACAAAAGACATTAATTTTTTTTAATATACTGTTATCCATGTTTCCAAATAACATTATATTTTTATATGAATATTCCTGTTTCCAAACAATTCCTAAATGTACTTCAGTTTAATAATATAGATTCAGTAAAAATCAAATTTTAATATATATGTATATTTTTGAATAAATTTTTGAGACAAATAAATTTTAAATTATTATTTTGATTTGAAATATATATTTATATAAAGTTTAATTTTTTATGATTATTTTATACAAAAATGCTTTTAGGTAATTAGATTGAGTCATTTTTGTATATTTTAAGTTGGTCCAGATAGATAGTTTCTCATAATATAATGGACTTCCAATTTTTCTTAATAACATAAACTCATTACTTTTTTTTCTTAATATACTACTATTCATGTTTCCAAACAATATTATATTTTTCTTTATACTGTTATCCATGTTTCTAAACAATTTCCAAATGTACTTCAATTTTACTAATATAGATTATTATTTTTTGTCATCGACTAATATAGATTATTAAAATTTAAATTTTGAGTATATGTATATTTTTCAATAAATTTTTCAGATAAATCAATTTTAAATTATTATTTTGATTTGAAATATGTATATAGTTTAAATTTTGTTTTATGATTATTTTTTATAAAATATGTTTTTAGGTAATTTGATTGGGTTATTTTCGTATATTTTAAAACTGGTTCATATAAATTGTTTTTCATAATATAATTGACTTTCAATTTTGCTTAATAACATAAATCCATTATTTTTAATATATTGTTTTTCATGTTTACAAACACATTTTATTCTTTTATATTGTATCCATATTTTAGAACAATTTCCAGGGATAATTAATTTAATTAATATAAATGTTAACTTTCAGAAAAAGATGCCTACGACAAAATTTGTTAATTATATGCTCAGTCCTGATTTTGTTTTAGATGTAAATGAACAGTACTTTATGGGTTTGTGTTAAATCGAAATACATCTTTAACTATTTGAACCAGTTTATTCGGTTACTTTTGACTCATTTTGAATTAGGTATCAGTTTTTTCTCATGATATACCAAAAAAAAATCATTTCAACCAATATCAAAATACCGTTCAATTTCATATTGGATGAATTGAACACCCTTACACATACATTATATGACACACCTGATAATGAAACCATGATTTAAACCCTTCATTTAATACCCTTTCGTTCAATTGGGAAGCTTATATCAAAGGGGCATCAAACGAGTGATTTGGTGAGATGAACATTGTTGATACAAAACCCCTAAACAAAAATCCATAATTACTAATAAGTTCATGCTCTTAACTACCAAAACATCCATACTCTACTTGATTAATCATCGCCTTCCCACCTAACACAGCAAGACCCCACAAGCCACAGCTCCATCATTAAGTCTCATGTGTGCATGAACAGAAAATGTCTGTTCAAACAGTATCATCACCGCAATATCAAATCTCAAAACTGATAATAATCTTCTCATTAAAAAAAAGAAGAAAAATACCTGATTCCTAAAAACAATCTGAACACTTAATCAATGATAGATACTCATCAAAAGATTTTAGTTCAAAAGCGAAGCTAATGGTTAATGGACCACATGTACTTTTTTATAAACATTGTAGGTCCATATAATTCAATTCAATAATGTACTCATATCCTATATATGTATAGGCATCATACACTATCGATCAACCAAATAGTTTCCATCGAGCTCCAGTCAGCAGCATATGTACTATATAAAGCAATCTAATCCCTCCAGCAGCCAAAACCCATCAGAACAAGAGTTTACATAGTTTTTTTACTTTGATAAAAGAGATAGTTTTTTTTAACTAGGAAGCTTTGTCGGTAGGAACAATGGAAACGACAGTTCTGTTGAGCACTAGTACGAAGGTTAGGACATGGAAAAAGTGTTCGAAGCAGATGAAGGAGCAAAGGGCTCGTCTGTACATCATCTGGAAATGTGCTGTCTTTCTTCTCTCTTCCCATGATTGATCACCAATCTTGATCCCTTCTTGCTTATGTATTAGTTTAGTTCCGAGATAAGGGAAGATATAGCTAGAGTTTACTTTTCTAATAGAGAGTGATTGCATATGGAGAAACCAACTATGTATAATAATGTGAACTATGTTCCAATCATGGTCGAAAATCCGTTGTGTACTATACTATCTAAAGAAATGTTTGTTACTTTTGTACAAAGAGATGCTATAAGAACAAAAGTTCAGTTGCGTAGATAAGTTAAAAAGATTTTCACAAGGTTAATTGTTAGTTATATTATGGATTTTGCTTTAGTTGGTGTCGTATCATATAGTATAATTTTTTGTATACATGGCGCGTGGGGATAGAATTGATCTCTTCGCGCGTGGTGTTTCTAAGGTTCAGTTCAGGTGCTGTAGGGTTTATATACATTTCCACTCAGAAAAAAAAACAGAAGCTGACGACGGCGACGAAGTAGAAAAAAAAGAAAACCCTAGCTGAGTTCCGATCAGTAATGTTTTTTAGAAACATAACCGTTTCTAACCAACTCATCAAAAATCCGTTACCGTTACTAAACCATAGCACGAGATGGATCTCCAGCTTGAAAGTGGTGTGGAAGAAGGACACGAGGCTAGACGAAGCCATCGAGCAGGACAAGCGTTACAACCTCTGCGCTCGCGTCACGAAAGAAGTCCTAAACGAGCCAGGCCAAGTCATCCCGCTCAGGTACCTCGAGAAGCGGCGCGAGAGGCTGCGCCTCGGTTTCAAAGCCAAGAGCTTCGTCGAGATGAACCCTTCGCTCTTCGAGATCTACTACGACCGGATCAAACCGAAGTCGGAGCCGGTTCGATTCGTCCGCCCAACGCCTCGTCTCAGAGCTTTCCTCGACGAAGAGGAGAGGATCTATCGAGAGAACGAGGGGGTGATCGTCGCCAAGCTCTGCAAGTTGCTGATGATGGCGAAGGATAAGGTAATCAGCGCTGATAAATTGGTTCACGTGAAGAGGGATTTCGGTTTTCCAAATGATTTTTTGGTTAGGTTGGTTAAGAAATACCCGAAATTATTTCCGGTTAACCGGTTTAGTTGGAGAAGAGGGGAATAATAAGTCCTTTCTCGAGCTTGTCGATTGGAACCCTGATTTCGCCAAATCGGTTATTGAGTTGAGAGCGGAAGAAGAGACCGTTAGAACCGGTGTGCGTGTGCGTCCCAACTTCGATGTGAAACTTCCCGTCTGGTTTTTTCTTAAGGAAGGAGATGAGAGAGTGGACTAGAGATTGGGTTGAGCGAGACTACATATCACCTTACGAGGATGCGTCTCGTTTCGACCAGGCTTCTAAGGAGATGGAGAAACGAACCGTTGGTGTTTTTCACGAGTTGCTGTCTCTCTCGCTGCTGAAGAGAGTCCCCGTGCCTATACTCGGAAAGTTCTGCGATGAGTTTCAGGTTTTCGAACGCGTTTTCGAGCGTTTTCACGAGGCATTCGGGTATATTCTACTTGTCGTTGAAGGGAGGGATCAAGACTGCGGTGTTGAGAGAAGCGTATAGAGACGAGGTGTTGGTGGATAGGGATTCCTTTGCTGGCTGTTAAGGAGAAGTTTTCGAGGTTGTTGGAGGAAGGATGGCAAGAGAGGAAAGATAGATTGAAGTTGCAGAGGGAACAAGGTTGAGAAAGATAGGGAGGTTTTGTTGGCAGATAAAAAGCAGCAGGAACCAGAGGAGCGTCTCTGTGATTAATTAACTTGTAAACAGGCCTCTCACTGTAATGAGAGAGATATGTATGTATGATCAATCATCCATCCTCTGATCTTGGTCTTTTCTCTAGATATAATGTCGCTGTCCTGGTTTGGTCATTACCTCTCTGGCTGCTCTTTTAAAATAAATAAAAAAATCATCATCCACTTGACTACATGGGATTGCAAGTCTGTCTGAATTACAGCAGAAACACATTTGTCTCAATCAGAAGGAGCTTGATTTAAGCTGTACTGGTACCAAATGAGCTGGTCTGAGTGACCAAATGAACTGGTCTGAGTGACCAAATGATGGTATTTTCACATCATCTTTTTAAATTTTAATCAAGAATCGCCTTGGTTATTAGAATCAATCAACACTCAGTTGCAGCACTAATTTAACTATCAAATTCTTGTCACACTTTTGAGGTTGCAGCTACATAAAGTTAAAAAAGAAAATTAATTAAAATGGCTGTGGAATTTGTAATAGGTCTCGCCAAAATGAAACACCTACATTTTTTTTTTGAACACTAAATGAAACACCTGGATATAGTTTTTTTTTTTAATTTCATTATCAAAGTTCTTTGTCACGCTTTTGAAGTTGTAGCTACAAATAGTTTTGTGACTAAATGGTTGTGGAATTTGGAACAGGCTTTGCCAGAATAAGACAACCCCACTCTACAAGCAACCTAAACAAAGACACGCAAATCAAATGAAATGAATTAATCAGATGAACCTATAAACTCTCTGCAACCAACTCTTCTCTTACTAATTCTGCCTGCATTAAGCTTGAGTATATAACGATGACCCACCAAAGCTATCTTCTCTTCACACATACACACTCTCTCCATGGAAACTCTTTTTCTTGTAGCTGTTCTACTTCTGGCTCTCTCCTCTTCCTCCTTCACACGAGGCCAGAGAATCATACAGATTCCACCACCACGTCCGTTATGCGCCTCTCAGTACGCCCTGGCTAACTACGCCTGCTCACGTCTCCCAATGAACACTGTCCCACTTCCTTCCCCCATTGCCCCACCTCCTCCTCCCATCTTTCCCCCTCCTCCTCCTAACCATGACCACGACCATGATCATGACCACGACCATGATCATGATCACGACCATGATGATGATCATGATCACGACCATGATGATGATGATGATCACGACCATGATGACGATGACCACGATCACGACCATGATCATGACGATGATGACGATGACCACGATCATCACAACCATGACCACGATCATGATGACCACGATGACCATGACCATGACCATGATCATGATGACCATGACCACGATCATGATGACCATGACCACGATCATGATGACCATGACCACGATCACGATGATGATCACGACCACCACAACAATAACGACAACAGCCATAACCACCGTCGCCGCCGCCGTCACCATCACCACCACCATCGTCATCACCGACACAGAGAAGAGACGTATGCTCAACAAGAGTGCTGCAAGTGGTTGAAGCAAATGGACAACGAATGCGTGTGCGACCTTCTGGTTCGGCTTCCCCCATTGCTAGCCAAACCTGCTCACAACTATACAGTCTTCGTGGATGAGTCGTGCATCGTCACTTACACCTGTGGAGGCAGACTCATGAGCTGATACTCTTTCCTTTCTAAACTAGTTACACTGTCCCATGCCTTGTTGTTCTTCAAAAGTCCCTTTTGTTTATCTGTCTTTTCTTACCCTTCAGTAGTATAATTGTTGTACGTTTCATACTCAACCAACCAAAAGTCAAATTAAACACCAAAAAAAAAAACAGTAATACGGATTATAATTTGCCTGAGCTTTGCTTCTTCCGTTGGATATGAGCCTAGGTTCATACGGCATTGACATTGTTGTAAGCCAACTAGTAGATTGCAATTTTCTAAATTTATTTCAGGCCCGTGGATTGTATTTACATCTATGAATAATAATAATAATCTAACTGATTATTTTGCTTTGAAAATTGTCTATTGAATCATTTCACATTTAGACTACAAATAAAAGAGGAGTTTTCAGTACAGCCTAAGATCAACAATGCTCCTTGTAACAGCAAACGGACAAGACATCCGGATGGAACGTCTATTTGATTGGTAATCAATCGGAACCTAACTTTGCGAAGAAGAAGGGTTAGTGTTTGAGCAGTTAAAGTCAGTGAGTCTTCCACTTAGATCGTACCAAACACAAATCTTTGTTCAAACGATCAACGTTCACGAGCAGAAAATCATATCTCCAACATCATATGATCACATCATGAACCAATCACGTATGGTTATATTTTCAATAGATAGTAAACTGTTTAGTGGGGGCATTATGTTTTTCAAATACGCAAACAAAATATAAAAATAAAAGAAATATAAATGTGATTAAAACCATCTTCGACAGTATATTTTAGAAATATTTAAAATAAATTGATAGTATCTAATAATTTTTTGAACTTCTCCATAAATATTGTGTGAGTATGCCGTATAAAATGACTTTTAAATTGTGTTGGAATTTTTTTTATTTATCTTAATTTACTTTTGTTTGAATTTCTTAGATAGTTTACAATTGTGGATTTTGAAACTTAACAAAGTAATTATTTTAAAAAAAAATTATATTACAATATAATTTGATAACTAAATGTGGTAAAGTTAATGATACATAACATTTTAGTTATTGTACAAAAATCAAAACCTATCTCTAAACTGAAAAATACATTTAGGGCTCATATTCTAATAGACGAGATTGGTTCTTAGGAAAGTCTAATTTAAATATCTACGATGATATTATATATGTGAATTATTTATGTAGGGTTAATATCAAAATTAGAAGCATATGTTCATTGGAATAATTTAATCTCTTATAATGATTACTCTTTCTTTTAATTATTCTAGGATATGCTGCTCTTTTATTTTTTTGGTCATCGATGATGATGATGATGATGATGATGATGATGATGATGATGATCATAATAATAATAATAATAATAATAATAATAATAATAATAATAATAATAATAATAATAATAATAATTTAAAATTATTTTTTATTTTAGATAACTCTATGCAGCATATATTTAGTATTATATTTTTTACATAAAATTTCATACTTCCATCGTCTTTTGCCTAATCTTAATTTAATTCTCTTTTGTATTTTTAGATTAGAATGGAGTTATAAAAAATGGCTATTATGGCTTCTTCATCAAAATATTTAGTGAAAACAGCAAATCAAACGCCGTGGGAGGAGTGAGCTACTCATAGTTTTATAGGCTGGTCTTTTACAAAACCAAACATCATCAGGATTTTCATGTGCATGTCGTCCATAGGTATAGTGGCTGCGTTCAATTCCCAACGTGTAATACACCAAAGAATTCTTTAAAATTACCTTGAGAACTGCACTAAAATTGTGTAGTGGACTGATCAATAATACTTGGATGATTTTATTTTAAGAATATATGAAGTAAGAAGAATTATTATTTTAAGCATTGAAATCTTTTTAAAAATTGTTAAAAAATCATATTCAACTTTGTTGGAAGTCTTATTTTTTAAGTCTCATTTGCATGCATCCAACAGTAGCATAAAATGGTTCATGAAAAAAAAACATGTTCTCATTGCTTAAAATAAAAATAACAAAAATATTAGTTTCTTCTAATCTCAAAAATATGTAATAAGATTAGAGATTAATACTCGATAACAAATTGTTGCATTAAAGCTCAAATTATCAATACAATATAAACTCTATACACAAATATTAGATAAACTCATAAATTTTTTCGGTTTCAAATTGGACCGGTTTAAAATATAACACAAATCAATAAAATAATATGTTTTAGAATCTATGTAAATATGTGGTCCATTAAAGTTATTATTAAAATATATGTATACATTTTATATATGTACAAATAAATGGATATATTGTTGTTTTATCTTTACGATTGCATTTTTCTTTATATTTTCTTAACTTAATATATTTTATTAAGATTTACTAAAAGTTACATCTAAAATCACATTTAAACTCTATAAGATATATTTTATATACACCAAATAACATAATAAAAAAAAAGAGGCTTGCTGAATCTCCTAGTAATAAGTCTTCTGCCTCTTTTCCTCAAGTTGTAGAATTGGCTGGGAACGATATTACTGTAAAGTCCACTGGGAAATTGGCGGATTGCATCGCTTCAAAACAGTCTCTTTCGAAGGTGAATTTATCTGAGAATGAACTCAGAGACGAAGGGACTATCTTAATCGCAAAGGCGCTTGAAGAAGGTCATGAACAGTTTGAAAGTTGACATGAGCACCAACATGATGAGAAGAGCTGGGGCAAGGGCCTTGGCACAAACTGTTTTGAAGAAACGTACTTTCGAGCTTCTGAACATTAATGGTAACTTTATATCTGAGGAAGGTATGGACGAGGTAAATGAATTGTTTAAGGATTCACAGGACAAGCTTGGTCCTCTGAACGATAATGATCCTGAAGGAGAGGATTTTGAAGATGAAGAAGGGAAGGAGAAGAAGACAATGAACTGGAAGCAAAGCTAGGAGGTCTCAAAATCAAGCAAGAGGAGAACATGACGTGATGCTCTTGTTGCTACGTAGGTAGGGTTCAGTAAAGGTACGTCAGCTTCCAAAGCAGTACACATCAAACTATATGGTCTTCAGCGGAAACCTTGCAGCTTGTAAGCACTTTGGGATCATAAAATGTCCCTATCTCTTATATCTTCCTCTTTGTGATTGTAGTTGCTTTGAAATCTCATACCAACCAAATCCAAATGAATCTCTTTCATATGAACACCTCTGTCCGTCAGCAGTCAAACCCCTGCTGTTTACTTTTGCTCGTCTTTGTATTTGCATGGTTCTTATGAAAATAATGACTCTTTTTTTGTGGGATACTCACTCTTAGCGCAAACATAGGAGAGTGGTTAGTACAAAAACCTAAATATGCGGTCTTTTGGTTACTGGAGCTTCGTCAAGGAGTCTAGAAGAAACGGTCAATAGATGAGTATATTAGAATATGTAGGGCGTGGCTCTAATCCCAATTCATCATAAAAGCCTTATTTTTTATGGTGCATTCACTGTATCTCCCATATTCAACCAAACATTACATGAGAAAGTGTACCTAATTTCAAAGAGAAGTTAAACTGTGGAAAGCCAAACGTTTTAACAGGGAAAACTGAACAAAACAAAATTGGCGTCTCCCCTATATTCAACCAAACATTACAAAGACAATTACTGTACCTAATTTCAAGGCAAAACTTCAAGTCATACTTAGTTAGCTTGGTGTTCAGAAAAAAAAAAACTTAGTTAGATTTACGTGTAAGTTACTACCCAAAGCTCATTATACTCATAATTGTTTGGGAAACCCGTGTCTGCAGAAACAACAATATCGAACAAGTAGCATAGAATTGAGATCAACATGGTGGAATATAGAGTTGATAGATATATTTTGAAAAGGGTTCATTATAGTCACAGAGGACCAAAAAAAAGTGTGTCTAACATAGGAGGAGTGTATTACAAATCATACATAAAGGTTCTTTTATATCAGATGGGTTGGTCTTTGGGAACGATTTGATCCTTGATCCACATGTAGATCGGGATTAACACAAACCAGGCAGCCGCTAGTGTTCCCAAGAGGAAGCGTCCCAAGAAGGAGAAAGGATTGTTTACAGGCTTCTCTACGTCCTCTTCCTTTGGTCCAAGCTGCAGCATTTCAAGATGATGGATGATCAGAGAAAGAAGAACTAGAGAGATAGAGAGAGGAAAGGGGGGTGGAAAAACAAACCTGGAGAGGAGAGTCACCAGAGGCAGGTTTGACACCGGTGACAGAGCATCCCATGATAAGACCGTGCCTGCGAACACCACGGTACCACTTGGGGCCAATCCTCTTAAGCTGAACGTCCTTGAAACCAGCTTTGGTGAACCACTCAATGTACTCTTCCTCCTTGGGGAAAAGCATCCAGACATCTGCAAAGAAGCGAGAAAGCCAGAAGGTTGGGTGGACAGGGCCAATGAGACATGCTTTCCCACCAATCTTGAGAACTCTGTAGGCTTCCCTTATTCCCCTCTGCGGGTCAGGCCAGTACTCAATGCTGTGTCCCAAAATAAAACCCTAAACCCAATCACACTGATCCACAATTTGCAAAAATAAGAATTGACTTTTATTTTATTTATTTATTTTACCTTCCAGCAGAGACGTATCTGTCGGCATAATCAGTACGAAAAGGGAGATCCTCTGCATCTCCTTCCACGATCGTGCACTCCTTCAACGGCTCCTTCTGCTTCGCCTTGGCTAGCTGATGTGGCGACTGGTCCAGGATCGTCACGTTCTTAGCTTTCACCGTCTTGACGATGCCCAGCGTGGTGAAACCAGTCCCGCCTCCGACGTCGACGACGCGCAAGTTAGGATTGTTCAGATCCGCCGGCTCGAGAGCGTCGTCCCTCATATCCTCCGTCCAGTGGCCGGGATTGATGATGTGGTCGTACACGATGGACAGGAACCTGTAGAACCAGTAGGCCTCCTTCTTGTGCTGAATGAACCTGGGCTGCGCTGATGGCCTTGGCGCCGACACGCTGCTGCTGCTGCTGGTGCATCTGGTTGCCACTGAGAGTCTCGGCGTCGTGGCGGCGGCTGTGTTTGAGACCAAGCTCAGCGGAGGAATTGATCTCGCTTGGAGTTTGGAACCGGTGAAACCTAATCCCTTGGGGAAGGTGATGGCACCGTTAAGCATGAAAGAAGCCATTGATGACGTAAGCCTACAATGCTTATCAGATCGGGTAGTTGGTAACAACGAAGCGCCTTATCACCAGTGAACACAAGCACTGGCTGAGAGTGATGACTAGCAGCCACATACATCTATAGTTTATTTATTGATGTAATCTCACAATATCGTGTAACCTTGTTGTATGTGGGCTTATTTTGGGCTTTAATAACGTGTCGATTATAAAAGTGACGTCGACTTCGAGAAAAGAGTTTGTAACGTTCATAAATCTCGACCACAAGTCGCTTCCTCTCTTTAACCTCTCTTTACTAACCTTTTTCAGTATAACGTTAGTCGGCAATAAGCTTTCTACTTTTATTTCTTAGCTTGTTGCTCAAAATAAAAAAGGCGCTACTTTTTACTTCATGTCAAACTGTCTCTAATATGAAAAAGAGGTGGCATAAATAACAGAAACAAATTAAAGAAAATGGAAACAAAACAAAACTCGTCCGGTGAGGTAAACATCAAAACATGAGAATGTCAAACAATCAGATCTCTATCTTATCTAAAGAAAGTTCGGGTATTTGATGCAAAAGAAAAAAAGATTGTAGCAGCAACAGCGTTTTAAAAGATAACATATCAAGAAAGTAAAAAAAAAGGAGTCTCTCCTGTGGATTTATAATCTTGCTCAACCCAGAAAGTTCACAAATCATCGCACATTTTGCCTGGTCTTGATCATCCGCTTTAATGCCGACAGCCAGAAGTTGCACTCATCCCATTCGCTGTTCGTCAAAAGTACCTGTTCCGAGTCAACAACACCAACACTTATTCTTCTTTCTTTCTTTCTTTCTGTCACTAAATAGTAAGTAACCAGAGATTCACTAGCTTACCTGTATCTGAAGGGCCGTACTGAAGTCATGGTTGTCCAGAGCTTGGCAGAGCTGTCCGAGTTTTTCTGCGGCACTCTTGGCCATGTCTCCGCTATTAAGTCTCACAAACAAAGCCCCTAATTTTTTTGAGTTGTCTTCTATCTCACGCTTCTTAGGAGGATTTGCACGTGCGCCTCCCACTGCTTCCGATGTCTCATTGAAAAGCCTTGTCAACGTTGCTATCAAAGGTTTCTGGTGCGCTGGATCAGAATTTACAACAGGTGGCCGTTTAAAAGTCGGAAACAAAACAGACAAATGGTGCCAGTGTCACACTGCACAATACCTGGGACGTTGGAAGTATCTGCAGTCTGAACAGTTGGTGGCGGAGCTGCAGGCGCAGGGGCTGGCTGCTGTGTTGGAGGACTTGGTGGTTGCACAGAACCTGTTCCAGATCTTGGAGCAACTCCTGGAGTTGACATAGGCGTAAATCCTATGGGTCCAGCTCCTGGAGCAACGACTTGAGGCATCATGGGGTTAGAATATTGCCCAGCTTGTGAAGGGCCAGAAGGTGCATATGAACCAGGACCGGGGGGAACAGGGTATGCATTGTTAGATGGTCCCTGATGTGACATACATATACCTGTTAGCTTAGTTCAACTAAAAAGTGCGTGAAACATCAAACAGAATGAGTTAAACTAAAAGTTCACATACGGTGAATGAATGGGAACCAATGGTTGGCTGCTGATACTGGTTTGCATTCTTCAGTGCAGGGAGAGTTGAAGGAACAAAAGTAGATCTCATGGAGGGCTGAGCATTGCTTGCAGGAGCCGGAGGATAAGATGGCTGCATATACACACAATAGTCAACAAACTGACCCAAGAAACCTATACATAACAAACAGGATACTTGCCCACCAAAAACTCTTTTTTCACGAGTACAGAACTGAACTGAAGGGAAGACATTCATTTTTCCGACATGACTATTATTAGACGCGGTCATGTTCGTGTTTAAGTATATTCTTTTTGTTAAAGACCGAGATACCTATAATCCATCCCAATACTAAGACAAACCACAGAAAAGACAAGAACATGCATTTGACCACCACATAGATATCCAGATGTCGTACTATTTAAAAAAGTGAGCAACGCCCTATTCAAAATCATAACGGAAAATCTCCTAATCTAAACATCTGAAAACTGCCAGATAAGGATGATAACTGATGCATGGTGGTAACAAAGAATGAGTAAAACGAAATGCAACAAAGCCAAAACTTCAGAAACCTGCGGTGCTGGCTGAACTTGGTGAGGCATAAACATGGTTGCTTGCTGCATAGGTGGATTTACAGCTGTGGGGGCATATCCTCCACCATAAGAATTAGTGTATGGTTGTTGATACTGATTATCATATGGGTTACTAAGAACATTTGGTTGCGCCTGAGTTGGCTCCTAAACCACAGAAGAATAAAAAGATAAGTACGTTGTCCGTAAAAACTAAATGGATTCCAGAAAGATCCAAGCTTTAATCTAAAGATAGATTCAGACTAAAAATGAAAGAGACCTGGTGATATGGTATGGTGCTTTGAAGCTGAGTGTTGCCTGAAGCTACAGTGCTAGTCTCTGCAGATGCAATATGAAAAGATACGCTAATTTAATCATTGCAATCCTCTTAAAAATAACCAAAACACTACTGCGTACGCACCAGGTTCTGCAGAAAGAGAAATGCGATCACGTAATATAGAGAGTTCAGGTGACAAGCCACCAGAATCCAGAACTTTTAAGTACTTCATTGCCGTTGAAAGAAGCCCTTGGCTGGCCAATATCTCAGCATAACTCTCAAAGAGTTTACACAGAGATGCACTGAACGTTTTGTTGCCCGTTGCTAAAGCAAGGACAAGAGTCTTCTCCATAAGATCCTATTAGAAGAAAAGAGTAAAAGAATATGAACAAAGAAGCCAACTTAATTTATGCGCAAGACATGAAAAGTGATACACACCTGAAGAAGCTCTGCATAAGATCTTCCATCACGCTCGTTCGCAAGGCTTCTCGACCAGATTTCTACTGTTCTGTCAACATTGCCTGCGCAAATGTAGCACAGAACTGCAGCCAAAGTGTTACCAGCAGCCATCAATTTTGAGGCAAGGACATCACACAGGCTGGTCCACTGTTCTCCTTGTGCAAACTATTTGCGAATGCATATAGGAAAATGATAAATACAAAGCAGCTTTATCGTGACCAGAATAACGTCGCAGTTGCATTCATCATGTCACACTGACGAGTTGTTTATTGTTTGACGAGCAAGAGTAATAGGAGAATATATTTTGATCAAGTAAAACATGAAAAGCAAGAGTTTGAGAAACTTACAGTACATAGGAGAGCAAGGGTTTCTTTCCAGTACTTGTGTGACCTTGTATGTACAAGGCTGGTGAGATCGTTGTTCACCATTGCAGAAACAACCTGAAAGCAGATTAGCATACAGTAGTTTAGATGCTTGTCGACCATAAACAGGGATGTAGATGGCACTTGCCTACATATAAAGTTAGAAAGCATATATATATACCTTCATGAAAGGTGCACTACTCATCTTCAAATATTTCTCACGAGTACTCTCCCACAACGATGTACCACCAACATGAGCAATAACTAAAGCATCAGCCATCTTATTTGCAGATATACACTGATCCACGGCTTCCTTGTAATCTCCAACAACCAAAGCACGCTGGATGGCATCATCAAATACACGGTCAAAACTTTCATCTTCTTCTTCTGGCATTTCTTGAGTTTCTTCTTCTTTGGCAGCTGTGTCAGGAGGCATAAACTCTGTGGCAGAGGTAGATACGGGTGTATCCGGTTTAGAAAAGTTGTCAAAGAAGTCTTCTCCATTGTCCATAGCAAATGCAGCTGCCTCGTTACTTTCCTCAGGCTCCCGTGCATGCACTGCAGTATCCTCTAATTCAATGCCATTCAGATCTGAAGAGAGCCCATTTACAGCATGATCCATTTCTACAGAAGGTAAAGTAAAGCCAAGATGGCTGATCAACTTTGTCCTTGTAGTTCCTTCCTCATCAAACATCATTTTCAGCAAGCCCCATGTCTCTTTCTCTTCTTTGGATCTGCCAAATCAGTGAATTGAAACAGAGCAAAGTTCAGTTGTCGGATGAGTTTGTCAAAGGAGAATATGAACATTTTTAATCACAAAGATGGCATACTCAGTCTCTTCAGATTTCTTCTCACACAAATCTCTTAGAGAAGTCTTTTCTCCATTTTCTATGGCGGCTTCAAATTCAGAAGTACGACTCACTAAACTCTGTTCTGTTACCAGGCTGTGCAAAAAAACCTGAACATGACATTTAGTGAAGTAAGAATTGACGAACAAGAGGAGTATAATAGAAGACAATAGCATTCCTATAAGCTAACCTCAGACGGAATGCATGAGGCACCCTTCGGAGGGGCCTTTGCCTGAAACGATACTAGCTTTCCCCCAAATCCAAAAGATGCACCAACCGGACGCTTATACCATTTCGGTGCTCTTAAATTAGCTGTACAAATAGGATTATATGAAGTGAGGTTGGTTCTAGGGCTATCCAATCCTCTTACAAGTAATGAAGGTAAACAAATTGTTCAGAATGGGTAATGACATTACCAGTACCAAAAGTATTCTCATCAGCACCATAGCGACTGCAACCCTGCACCAAAGGTTGAACTCATATTTTCAAAATTATTCTAGGTGGAGAGTGGGAGATCGAGAGTCCAAAAAGTCTTCCTATTTAGGTAATTCTCAAACAGTAGGTGCATAAGATTTCACCACTAAAATTTTTGATCAACGGTAAAGCAACAAATTGGAAACCGAATCTAAATTAATATTGGGAACGAAAACAGTCAACAAGTGTGACTTCACAGGTTCATATCATAGTATGGTCTCATACATTAATTTTCACCTAGAACAGAACAATTTCAAATACATTAAACTACCAAGATACCTCGATGTTGTAGATGCCAAGTTTCCCATCAAATGAAGATGCTGATATAACTCCAGGTATCTTTGGGTACCAATGAACATCAAAGTTCCAATTGTTGCCAGCAGGTAGCTCAGCCACAATCTGACATAGTTGGATCAAATTCAGTATAAATGATGATTCACTAACTAATGAGCGGATGAAAACTAGCAAATATGTATCTCCCTACCTCTCCTGTATTAGTGTCCCAACAAATAGTACGGTTGTCCTTAGCACAGGTAAGAACATACGAGCTATCACTTGGGCACCACTCCATTGCAATCACACCTGCGAGATAAGAAGTCAGACCAATACAATTCACAAAAATGGTAAATACTAGAAAGAAAGAATGAAGACAGCAGGACTATGAGATTATAGCACCACAAAATGACTGATCTACAAGGCATTTTACTTATCAGCAATAGAAAATGATACCGAGATAAAGAGAATCACTGGAAAAGGCATTTTAATGAAATGATTTGAAAATACCTTTTTGGTGTCCAGTAAACTCGCGCACAGGTGACATTGTATTCCTCATATCCCAGAGCTGATAGTGGATACCTTAGGTTACTAAACGAACCAAATTTGAACAAAACGAGGCAAGACATTAAATGATTCTTTTACCTTCAGAGTAGGTGAACTGTCGTCATCTGATGCAACCATTAATCTGAGTAGCAATGTCAGGGTTCCATTGCAAAACAGAGCACCGGCGTCGAACGGAATCTGCAAAGCTGTTGATGGATAATAGCCAGATCAAGCTTTCTATAGCAAGAACAGACCGCCTCATTAATATAACTTAAAGAAGTGTATACTTACTTAATTAAAGGCTTCTGCTTCCTCAAGTCCCATATTACTGGGGGAAAAAACACAGATGAGCAGGAGCAGAATTAGAGTTGACAGAAAAGAACCAAGCAGATAGAGAAAGGGCGAAAATCTCACCAGTAGTCCCATTGTATGAGGTAGATGCTAAGATCTGTTGAACTTTTCTATTCCACGATATAAAAGAGATTTCACCTTGCGTGGAAGAACCACTTCCCTGCATAAGACACTCGGTTTTAAGATAGCTCTAGGATTCAACTCGAAAGACTGAAGATGGCTAACCTTGAGAAGGGGAAAATGAGTAGGCTCAGAAGGCTTAGCAAGATCCCAAATGCAAATTTCACCATCATCAGCTCCAGAGGCAAGTAGATTTGGGGTGATAGCATTAAACTCAAGACCACGAACCTAATAAGAAAGTAGCACAATGAGGCTGAGAGTTAAAAATCAAAAAAAAAAAAAAAAACAAAAAAACAAGAGAAGAATCATCAATTATGGAGCACTCACCGGCGCCTTTGTGAACTGAAAGATGTCCAACGAGTGCATTCACACCGGACTGTGGACTGAAAAAAAAAATGAGACACGAAAACTCAATACCAATAAAACAAACTGTATACAATGGCTCATCTCGCTCGGTAGTGCATTCAATTTTCAATTATGATCGGTTATGAGATCGAAACAAATAAATCCAAATGACGATGAATAATCAATTTGAAAAACGGGGAAGCACCTGGTTAGAGAAAGCGGATTCCACAGATCTATGTTTCCATCGCCAAGGCCGCCGGCAATAAGACCGAGGGAGAACTCATCGGATCCAGATCCGTTTCTTCCCCACGCGAGCCTATGGAATCGCTCCGAGCACGGGATTTCCCCGACCAGCGGCAAATCGCGATCGTCTGACTGGAAATCGAGCTTGAAGATCTCGAGACTGGCGGAAGAGCTGAATGACAGATCCACGGCTCCCGCCATGGTTCCTGCCGCCATGTAAGGAGCGTCGGGAGCTAGCGCGACGGAGGCGGATCTGTCCACCCCCTTGATGCAAGCCATGATTGAAGGAGAAAGGGAGAATCAAATTGGGATCGATCGGGATTAGGGTGTGAACTTGTAATGTAAATTGTGATCTGAAGAGAAAGGAGTTACCATTAAGGATGAAACGAAACGAACAAAAAAAATAAAGAATCTATCCGAGCTCCTCGTGAGGGGTGAAACTGTATTCTCACATGATTCAGGGCAGTTTGGGAACTTCCACTGAGGTTCTCCGAGCCATTGCGAGCATGACACGTTGCTTAAACTTTTTAGGCCCAAGAACCATCTTATTTAGGTCGATAGTTTTGTATCCCCAATGGGCTGTCTTGTGCTAAATTCCTACCGGGTAGCCCAAAATTTCTTAAAATTATTATTTCATGTTTTTTTCTAGCAACTATTATTTCTATGATTATGGTAGTTTACTGTAGATTTTAATGCTTGGATTTTCGATCTTTCTAGATTTTCAACTCGCGCGTACATGTAATTTACTGTAGACTAAGATAAAAGATGCATCTTTCAGATGGTGAATTTATATAAAAACTATTTAAGAAATATTGTATGAAAAACTAATTTATATTTTGATCGAACTAATATTAATTTTTTTGGCCCTTAAACAATTTTTTGAACTTTTTTGGTTAGTTACATAATTTATTTATTGATGATCTGATCATATTTTTAAAAATATTTTAGGTCAAAAAATCACTTATCGCATAAAAACCTAATGTTTAGGCCGAAGAATCTCATGTCCACTATTTGGTTACAATGAAACTATGTCAGTTCGGTTTTATATCATGATTTAGCAATTTAAAATTTAGTTATGGTTATAAGAAATTTACGTTCACGTGTCAATCCTATATATCAATATTTTCTTTTTATATGTGTTTTTTTCATTTTGGTTATTGCTCAATATAAATATTGATTTTGGAGTTTATTCTCATTTTGTTTTTTTGTTTTGGCATGAGATTTAGAAATGTTTAAGATTTAAAATTATTAAAAAGATACATATTTAGGTTAAGATCTGCGTCTTGTGCAGAATAAATATTTTATATTTGTTATTTATTTAATGTTTTTATGTATATTATAAAATACTAAAATAATAATTATATACTAAATTACTAAGAAAGTAGTTACTATTATGTAATAAATTGGCGTACATATATAAATTAAATGATCATTCTTGTTTATTCGCAATCATTTTAGAGTAAACATATCAAAACAATCAATTTCATCTATGTATATGATGTATAATTAAATTTAAATGATATTAACATAGATATAATATATTTTTAATATGTATATTTATTAAATGAGGTTTCTACACATATGATTTTATGATTATTTGCATATTGTTAAACAAAAATTACACCAACAAATTTTTTGAATTCAACGAGGAGAATATTGTCACCATGTAAAACACATGAACAACTCTCTAAAACGTTGAACTCCAAATGTTTTTCCACATTTTTGAATAAAATTTTATAATATATTTAAAACATGAATTTACAAATGTTTTACACATTTATATGCAACTTGTAAAGAAAAAAATCATGTCATTTATTAAAAGTATTTTGGAGATTTAAGAACATAAATCACCTAACATATTTCTTCATCTTCTTGCTATTTGTTTCTTTATTATTATTTAAAAATAAACAATATAATATAAATTATGGCTAACGAGATTTTATGGACCTTAACAAAATTTAGAATATCTTATATCCTCGAGATTTTATGAAATCATTTATACAAAAATCTCTATAACTGTTAACGACTAAATATATTTGAGATATATTTAGACTTTTTCTTGGGTTCACCCCCTAGGGTGAACCTTTAGGTTCACCAACCAATAGGAAATTGTCATTTTAAATCTAGTATCTTTTAATTAAGGAAACAAAATAACTTTCCAAATTATATTATGTTTTTAAAATAAATAAAAAAGATTAAATAAATAAAAATAACAATAGTTTAAAAAAATATTATTTTAAAAATATATTTATTTATAAGATTTAGAGTTTAGTGTTTAAGATTTATAGTTTAGAATTTATCCAAATGTTTATTGTTTTTCCAAGGGTTAGAGTTTACCCAAAGGTTTAGGGTTTAGGATTAGAGTTTAGGGTTTAGTGTTTTGTTGACAACATGTTTAGTATTTTTCCAAGGGTTTAGGATTTACCCAAGGGTTTAGGGTTTAGGATTAGAGTTTAGGGTTTAGTATTAGAGTTTAGGGTTTAGTTGACAATACTAATTTTTTTTAATTCGTTTTTATATACTATTTTATTTATTTTTAAATTTTATTTTGAAAATATAATATAATCTGACAAGTTATTTGTTTCTTTAATTAAAAGATATTAAATCTAAAATGACAATTTTCTATTGGTTCCCTAGAGAGTGAACCCAAGAATAACTCATATATTTATAAAGTGTAAATGTCTCCCACATCGAAATTTTGTGAAGCTCACCAACAAAAATAATTACTATAAATATAGCATGATTTTCTCTTGAGTAAAAATTAAGTAGGCTGTAATAAACTAAAAAGCTATTTTTATTGGTTTAAATAACATCTGCGTTTTGACGCACTTATATAAAACTAACGAAGAGAAAATATATGCGCTTTAAAAGCGCGTATCAAAATCTTGTTGGATATTTAAAAAATAAACAGTACAAAAGTCATTTTCCTAATTATGAGTTGTTTAATGTATATGACTCATAATTTCACTATTTTAAAAGTATGCATGATATTTTAGAAACTTAGAGCATGTAAGGCAATAATGCAGATATCGATAGCTTAAAATTTTTGTTGTGATATTTTTTAATTCATGAACTCTGCTTTGTTTTCAGTAGATATGTATTAAGTATTCTTCCTATTGAAGTTTTTAATTATTTATATAAATTTATTGAAGTGAAATATTATTCTTAGTGTTAAAATGAATAATTATTTTCATGTGTTTTTATGAACACAAATTAGAGAGTTTACATTAATTCAATTTTCTTACCTGCGTTCATGCTTTGCTATTATTTGTAATGAGTTGTTTACTCACCGTATATTGGTAAATATAATACAAATGAGTGTTGTTGGGTAAGCAAAAGATCTGGTTGTTTTATTTCTTATTGTTGACACTCAAATGACTTAGCAAGTAAATACATGTTCTGATGTTCATATAGACACACTGTAGGGAACACCCATTCCGGTAAGACCAGGTTCAGAGATGGGCTTCAAAAGCTCGTACTTGACAACACCTGCTCCAGCTCTGTTCTTTAGAGAAACATCCACGTTCCTCTCATCTATTACGCCTTCTAGATATTGGAGCCTGCCTTTGAATTTTTCATATGCAGCAAAGATGACAGGTTCGTCTATCCAAGATGCTTCTGGCTCTTCTCCCAAGTACTCTTCGTCTGGTGAATGGGTCGATAGTAGATCCAGAGTCACCATCACTTGCGTCGCCTGCTTCCTCGACGGGAATGTCTTGAGCAACACCTTCTCTGGTTCCTCATAGAACTCTTTAAGTTCTTCCCCTGTCGGCTCTTCCACTGGCATTTTTATCCTTGTAGTGGTTGGTCGGTTGGGAAAGTACCCTCCATACCCGTACTGTCCAAAGTTTACGGCTGCATGGTGACCTGAAGCCACCCACGCAATCGTAGTCACCACGCCAATCAAGTCATCTTGTGTTTTGAGCTCAGGCCACCATGGTTCGTCTTTCTTGTCTCCATGCCCTAATGTTCTTCACTTCACTCCACCATGCTTGGAGTTCCTCATCCGACACGATCAGTCCTGCATCTGGATAATAGTGCTTCACATAGTCTGTGACCCATTCCTTTAGTGCATCCCACAGAATTAGACCGTCATTCGCAAATGGGTAGTCTGGTATTGTCAGCCGCACCCCATGTTCCGCGTTCTCATCTTCCACAGCCAGCCCCCTGACAAGGCAAACATTTTCATTTTTTAATTAGTAATTTAATTAATATACTTGCAGACACCAAAAAAAAAGAGTTAACAGTTACCTGCTGATGAGGTCCGCAGGTAAAGCTTCCTTGTCGAACCTCCATAGTTTACCATAGACGTCTGAACTTAGCTCTAATGAATACTTGCCAGGCCAGAAAGAAGTCTCGATGATTCCACCTGCGTTGACGAGACTTTGGCGTGCACGAGCGTTGATCTCCATGGTGTAGCGGAAGTGGGGAAACAAAAGCCTATAGATAGGATGCATGGCACTTAGTTGTCTGTTTGCCGCTATTATGTATGGCTCCATACAACAATGAGTCCTCAGCCTGTAAAATTTTCCATCTCTTTATTAGTTAGCGTTACAAAAACACATACGTGTGATGTTGTTATGTATTAAGCAGTTAATTTAAAAAAAATAAAATAATTGGGGTCTAAACAGAAAACCATATGTCTAGAGGGTCTATTGATTATAACGTTTGTCAATACCAGTGGGAGATAAGCTGATGATAACCGGCATCATGAGAAACAACGTGAGTCTTAGCAAGTTTCCATAGCCAGGCGGAGGTAGCATCATAGCCTGGCGTGAAGACCTGCTTCCATTGGGGCCTGTTGACATCTGGGGGACGAGTCAACTCGATGGCAACAGGTCTTAGTGTGCTATCGTCGCTGAGGAAGAATAGAGTTCGAGAAGCATATAACATGGTATCATCCAACTCCCTCACTTTGTTCACATACGGTAGTAGCAAGTCGTGATAATCCAACATGAACAATCTCTTGTTCTTTAGAGCCTGCGTACATTCATTCATTCAATAAGGGAATTGATCTTCTACTTTTTAAAACCTCTAGAAGATATTAGAAATTACCTCATCAACTGGCATGACTCCTCTGATTTCTTTTTCCACAATGTCCCAAGTAATGAGTGACTTGGGATCACCATAAACCGCAGGGTCTAGTTTGCTTGTCAACGGCCATTCCTAGAATAAAAGTGCATTCGGATTTAAGCACTAAAACCAGAAAAATGTTTTTTTTCACCAACCATTTATACACATCCATGAATCTTGTTTTATTGGAACTAGCAGAACTAGAACTAGAGGTGGGTGAAAAACCAAACCAAAATCGATCCAAACCAAATCAAAATCTATTATCAAATAATTTCGATTAAAGATTTTTCCAAACTGAACAGTTTGATTCAATTCAATTTTAAACCGAACCGAGAAACCAATGTACTAGTAATATACAAGATACTAAATTCTTAAGATTAAAATCACTAAATCCACATATTTTCCACTTTTAAAATTCAGTAGCATATATTTTTAACCTAATATATAATCCAAAGATTTGATTAAAATAAGGAAAAATCTTGACTTCTTATATGCAAGCGGAGGCTGCATAGAACCTAAACTAATAAGTTTCATTTAAAATAAAAGTTTCCCACAACACCTTTTTTCTCTAAGTCTCTGTGTAATTTTCTATTTATTTTATTTAATTTTGGTTTGATGTATTTTTATCAAATTCTTTTTGTGGTTTTTAAAGGTTCTGTTTCAGTTTTATAATGAATTTATTATTCACCAACAAGATAATTTTATGAATATGCGTTTAAATTTTCAAACATGAATTTCTTTTAAAAGAACTAAACTAAAGAAGTCCTGATTAAACGAAACTGAAACACAAATAAAACCGAATACAAATCAAACCAAAACCAATCCAAACAAAACTAATTATAGTTTACGTCAGTTGAAAAAAATTCTAGAACTGAGTTAATCAAACCGAACCAATAAGATAATCGAAGTTCCCACCCATAAGCAAAACACTCAAACTTATTAATTGAAGACATATATAGCTTACGGTAACTAGCTGAATGCAATAGGGATTAAGGCCTGCAAGTGTCTGGCGAGCAAACTCGTCGTCTCGGATCCATGAAAATCTATCCCCTGAAGTCAAATATGATAATGATATTAGGAAAGTCAGGATTAATTGTATAGGTAGTGTAGAATTGAGTTAATATAACGAAGGACTAAAGAGGAGAGAGGGAGGTTGGTACTGTTAAGAAGAACAGGGGGATCAAACTGGAGAAGATCATCTTGAGCTTCAGCAACAACTTTAATAAGTTTGGGGATCATAGGTAAAAGGCCAGTATCCTTGGGAAGATTGATGCCAACGTCAAAGAGATCTTCTATTGCCTTGAAGTGTGGGAAGGGCGATTTGGGATCCAGCATGATAGACTCGATCTGTGTGAACACGGAGGGAAGAGCTGCCAAGACGGCCTTGCCCGTGAATGCCGTTCCCTTCGGTTGGGGAGAACTCCTCGTCTCTGGGGACATAGAACTCCCCTTCGCGATTCTCCGTAGAGGGGTCTTTCTTGGAGCGTTTGCGACCAGTCTTGCACCGTCTCGGGTACGGATGAGAGGGGCCTCCAATAACAGGACGGGCGAGTTCGTCATCTTTGTCAGGATTACCCACATCGTTGTACACGTCATAGTCATAAATACGTTCGTGTTTGGCGAATTCACCAACTTTCTCGCGGTTTTGGCCTCGCAAGGTCTCCAGCTCCTCCTTCCGCAGCTTTTTAAGAGGCTCCGGGGTTGTTGAGGGTAAGTAGCACTTGCTGGAAAAGAATATCCTCTTTGCTGGGTCAACGGACTTGGGGGCGACCCATGAGTGGCATGAAAACGTAACGTTCCCGCTGGGTAACTCAAGCTCCATGTCCGTGATGAATATCTCTCTATGGTGCTGGTTTTGTATCCTGATGGCCCCCACGGTTCCAAAGTCTTCAGGCATGTCAAACACGCACTCATACTTCTCTTCAGCGGAATCTCCATCGAACCATACACGTTGTGCATAGTCTTCTACCGGATCCTTCTCCATCAGCGTCCCTGACATGTGTGTACTTGGGGGGTTAATAATCGCTATCACTATAAATTGAGCCTTGGTTGCACTAATCTACTCTTTAAAGAAAAATGTTTGTTTGATAAAATTGGTTACTCACGGGTGTCAGTCTCGGCGGCGATAAGCTCAACGAGCAGTGATCTACCGGTAATATCTGCAAGGTCATCGAGACCTCTCGACCAACGTAGGCCCTCCAGCAACGTCCCTTCTTGGGCCTTTATGAATCCCTTCACTTTGACTTTTTTAGCTTTTTCTTTCACTATGTCACCTTTCTTTCCGCTATTTGACTGTGATGCCCTGACCTTACATCGTCCACTGAGGTTTTGACGACGACACAGCCTTGTCTCGACGTCCTGTCCAAATGGGGACGTTGATGCGTGGCGATGGTTTATGGAACGGAGAGCTGAGGCTCTTTGCTATGCTCAAGGTCTGGAGACCCGACGACGTCGACTCTTTACAGAACATTTTTCTCTTTACGCTTCTATTTCGCTTACCATCTTCTCCAGTCCCCGCTTCATCTCTTTATACAAGTCTAGATATTATCTTAATTTTGTTCTTTCTAAAAATCAAAAATATTAAACCATCAAACTTGTCTACATTTTTGTTTTCTACTTTATCCACCGAATTGTTTGTCTCTTGCAGGTTTTTCAAAAAGTTACTAGATTCTGACCTATATGTTTTTTGTTTTAAGTTTTTAATTTAATTTTTATAGTTGAATTTTTTTGTAATCATATTTGTGTTTAATATTAATTTAATTTGATAAAATAATTCCTTAAATAAAATATGTTCCACTAATAAAATATGTCCCTTAGTTTAATATCAACATGTCATGTTCATGTTTTAATAGAATATGTTCCACTAATTAAATTCTAAAATCTTTAATAAGAGTTTTTGCTATATTAAATTCTAATATCTCTAAAATATAATAACTCTATTATAAAATTATATATTATTCCATATTTCATTTATGGAGTAAAAATGGAATAATTTTCTACTCTATTTTAATTGAAAAATAGAGTAATAAATAAAAATAAAAATATTATTTTATTTTTTAAATAAATCTATTTTAATTTATTATAGAATAGAAAATGAAATATGATTATAATATTTTTATTTTAAATTTCAGTTTGGAATAAAATACAGGAGTGAAGTTGAAGATGTTATTAGATAATAGTAATAATAATTATAATAATTATAATAATAATAATAATCTATAGATGGATTGGATAGACACCAATATATATAAGATTTGCATGGAGGATACATACATTTGCAGAGATACCAAAAGGGCACAATTAGTGGTGGGTTCTCAAGCAGTTTCTGATCATTTAAAATATAGAAATAATTACAAAAGTATAAAAAAAAAACATAATAAAGGAGAAAAAGAACGAAGACGCTCAGAGCATGTCCAACAACACATACTCATGAGTATCTTAAGTATAAAAGAAAATAAAAAATTAAAGAAAATTAGAAAAGAGAAGCAAAAGTATCTAAGAGCATATGCATCGGTTATAGAGCATGACTTCTCTTTTGGAACGCTATAATCAGTATTTCAGATGACATCTTAGAGCATGTGCAACGGTGAGACTCATTAGAGTCCTTAGTGACAAGGGTATTTTGGATTAATCCTGGATATTTCGGATTTTTAAAAAAAAAAAAAAACAAAAAAAAAATCGACCATTCACGGGCCTCCATGTGGTCAATAAATCCGTGAACAGTGTAAGGATCAATCCTTACCGAAGGATTTTAAGGATTCTTTTTGACACAAACTCTAAGGTTCTCACTGGTAACCACAATAGGAATAAAAGGAATAGGAAAAAAGGAATAAGAAGGAATAAAATAAAAGGAAAAGTCATTCCTCTCCTAATTTGATAAGGAATAATTGTACTCTTTTATTCCTTAAATCTTAAGGAATGTTAAGGAATCATAGGTAACAAATATTCCTTGTAAATGGTGTAAATTGTAAGGAATGTTAAGAAATTAGCTATTCCCATACATTTTCCCGGTCACCATTTGGATCTTAAGAAAGTGGGCTCCACATTCCCTAAGGATTCTCTCAAGAGCTCCCATTGTGGATGCTCTTATATACGCATTTTCCTCATTTTTATGTAACTTTCTTTTCGAAAAAAAAAATGCTAACTGTTTTCCTTTTGTACAGATAGCAATGTTAATGCACTTTGATTAAGATTCCCCACCTCCTCCAATATAGGTGGAACTTTAAAAAGTAGGAGCAAATAGTGCGGTGCTTCAATTCAAACACATGCTAAACAATTTCGAAAGATCGGAGTCCGGTAAACACTTGAGAAACTGAGCTTGATGCGCAGGAGTTTGCTTGTGAAAGGGAGGTTATCCGGCAGAGATGCTCCATAAGCGAGGTTACACTCCGGTCGGCCCTTTTTAATGTAATTTCTAAAGTTTCCTTCATTTGTATTAAAAACGTATTTACCTTAAAATAAAAATAAAATAACTGATGTATTGCTACTGTAGCATAAAAATGTAAAAGAAATTCCTCATGAATTTAATATAAAAATTATTTTTCTATATAGTTCATTTATTATTATTCTATAATAAATAAAATGTTTTAAATGTACCGCATGCAATGTGAAACAAAAAAAAAATGTACCGCATGCAATCAAGGATGCCATCCATTGTCACAATATTGTTTCATCAAATATAATTCAGTTTGGAGAAAAAAATGTTTTAAATGATTCTTTCATGTTAGTTTTGTATTTATTCCCGTTACATTCTTCTTTTTGTGTACTTTTCTTTACTTCTATTGTATTATTTATTTATTTTATTCTGTCCGTCTTCTCATTCTATACTTGTTTCCACATTGTTGTTATTTCTAAAATATCACTAATCAATATATATGTAACTACTACACCAATTGAATGAATCAAGATGTTCCCTAAATTACACAATTATTCAAAAATGACTCAAAACAAAAAGTTAAATGCAAAACTAATCATGATTATTTTAGAATTTTCATTTGTCATATTAACCCCAAAAATTTGGATTATTCACGAAAATGTTACTATTATTTTTTTTCGAAATCACATGTTTTACTCAATTATTCTCATCTTTCTCTTTTATTTACGAAAATTTCACTTTAATCAATACACCAACAACGACGAACAACTAATTTTAAGTTCTAAATACACCTAAAATCAACATCTACATTTTCATATTTAAATTTCTTACATACACAAACAATTTCCATTTCACTTCCTCTCTTATTTCATTCCATAATCCCAAAATTTTTATTTCAAAATTTATAAACTTATTAGAGTTACTCAAGTTCATGGTTTTGGTCAAGAACGGGTAGGTAACTTTCGTTAAGAAATTATATGCACTTGGAGAACCTAAACATTAACCTCCGCGGATCAAATAATGATCTTTGTAAAAAAACCCAGATCTATTTCGCGAAAAAGACTTCTGTGGAAGTCTTTGGTTAATGAATATGTTAGTTTTGTAGTTGACCATCTATGTATTTTTAAAGAAGATTTCTCTCGAGGTCTTCCAACATTTCTTTGTAGAACAAAAAATGAGTAGGATTCTCTGGAAGACTTATCAGATAAACATGTTAGCTTCGCAATCGACTGAATTGTGTCAGAAAATTGACTTTCTATAGAAGACTTTCCGAAAAAATCTTTTGCCAGAAAATTACTAGGAAGTCTTCTCAATTGTCACATGAAATCTTTTCACTATTAGCAGAAGTCTGCGTAGGTTACTTTTGCAATTGAAAATTAAAATTAAAATAAAAAATAATTTTAATTAGAAGGCTCCCAGATTTTTATTCTGATATTTTGGTCAACCCTTTGGATTATAAAAAAAACTTTTGTGGAAGTGTTTCCGACGGAAGACTTCTACACAAGCTTTTCTGAAAAATAAAATAAGGTCAATTGCAAAAGTAATCTATCAAAAATTCACCGACAATGAAAAACTTCATGTGAGTATAAAAGAATTTTTGGAAGTTTTCTTGAGGAAGACTCTAAGAAGTCTTCTAAGAAAAAGTCAAATATCGTCAAAACTTTGATCAACTGTAAAACTAGCATGTTTATCTGAGAAAATTTTTAGGGAAATACTCTCTGGTATATTCTCGAATTTTTCAAAAAAAAAAGTAAGCCAATATATACAAATGAAGTCTTCTTAAGAAGTTTGCTGTAAAGTGTACTTCTCTGGAAATTTTCATTTGTAAATTTACAATTGCAAAAATCACTTAAATGGTAGACTTTCTAAAAGTCTTCTTCTTGAAGACTTCTTCTTTGAGAAACTGCTCAAAAAGTTTTCTAGGTCAATGTTTAATAAATTTTCATTTTTTTCTAAAATTAAAATGACTCTTTAATATTTTCTTGGTAATTCATATATATAAGTCAATATTGAGGCTCATGAATGAAATTCATAATTTAATCGGTAATAATTATGAGTTTACCAACATTAATATTTATCAATGTTTATAGCTAATGATAGAAGACTATGAGGAAATATTCTGCATTAGGTTTTGTAAAAAAAAATATTTTCAAGAGTGTTAAGTAAATTATATATATATATATATATATATATATATTTAACTCTCAAAAGTGTTAAGTAACTTCAAGAATATCTAGTCATGTGGTTTAATGTGTCTCCTTAGATCACAAGATATACTTTTTTTTAACTTTTTCATGAGATTCAAAATTTTAAATTTCACTTAAAATTTAAATTTTCTGTTTAAGTTTTAATTTTGTTGCTTAGATTTTCCGCTCATATTTTAATTTTACGGCTAATTTAAGTCTTATGTCAAGTCTTCTGAAGACTTCTAATGAAAGTTTTATATGTTTTAACTTATGTAATGTCTTTTCTTTTGTGAATTTGATTAAGTTTTCTCGAGAAGTCTTATCCCTTAGTTTTAGTAAATTTGATTTAACTTTTGTGTTGTTTTTTTTGCTGTTGAGGTAGTATCAATAAATTGAATAGTGTCAAGTACTTTTAGTAAAATAGTATTGTAGACATGAACATATTTACAGATGTTTGCATTAACATCTCTTCAATTTTTTATAATAAAAAATCCACAATTAAAAGAGTATACATACAAAACACAAAACATACCTTAAACAAACAACTATTACAAATGAAGTTAGAGATCATTAATCCACATAGATAAGTTTGGACTCCACTTGACATCATCATCCCTTTGTAGCACTTCGACAAACTGTGAGCATATGTTGTTTAAGCATTGAGAATGACACTCATCTCGAAAAGCTGTAACACAAACAACATAAGATAGAAATCATAAACTTTGATAGTCCTCCATATTCATGTTCTAGGTTTTTGAAGACAACCTGGAAGACTTCCAAGAAGACTTCGCACGCATGAAGTCTTCTTGAAAGTCTTCCGGCAAGTATTTCCACTGAAATCTTGAAAAACGTGAAACCTAAAACTTTCATCAACTTCAACACACTCAGATCTGTTTACTTAGATGAAGAAAAAAATGGTTTAAGCAACAAGATGAGTTACTAGATGAAGAAAATTCAGATATGGAAACTTGCTAAAAACACTCAGATCTGTATAAATTTTATTTTTTTGCAGCCATTTAAAATTAGATAAAAGATGTATAAATTTTATTTATATAGAAAACACAAATTCCAATTAGATTAAATATTTTTGATTGAAAAAACTTTCAAAAAGTCTCATAATAGTCTACTGAACCTTAAATTTACTATTCGCCTATAAGATTTTCTCAGATTTTCAGAGAAGTCTTCTAGTGCATTATTTGTTAGAAAACTTAAGTCATCTAAATCTTAAATTCAAATAACTAACTAAACCTAAAGAAACAATTCATTATATTTAAAATCAACTTTTAAAATATTTGATATACACAAAACTAAACATATATATATGTCAAATTTAATTTTTCAAAAACAAATTAATATTCCAAAACCTAAATCTAAAAAAACCATACTATAACATATGTTATCAAACTCTAAAGCAATTAAAGAATATTATAACTCCATTTACATTCACTCACCTATGTTAAAAATAATTTAATTTTACTAGATATTAATTTATATCATTTAAAAATATTTATAGTTACATGATTTTAATTTTTTGTCATTAAAAAATATTTTTGTAAAATGTATAAATTATTTTAAGATTTACTATATGGGAAGATTTTCTTTCCTACCAAACACTTCCCGTGGTTATATTCATAAAAATGCATATTGATTTTCTGTTTGTTTTTTAGAAAATAATTATAATTTCACTAGTCTTTTGGGTTAATTTTACATTTGATTGAAGTTAGATATATTTTTACATTTGAAACCAAGATTAGGTGATTTTGGTAGATTACTCTTTATTAAAATATTTTTTTTATAGAAAAGTAGATAAACATTAATAAATTAAAATGTAGAATATATGATGAAAACGTAACACAAATCGTATCAATGTGAAAACTTAATCACCAAATATGACTATAAGATAATTTAATCTGCATGGTATAGCAACGACCAAACCACCACAAACCATTACAAATATATATCTTTTGGTGGTTTACTAAAACAAAAGAATTATATAGACCATTAAACAATAGCATTATATCTAAATTTGTTAACTGTTATTGAAATATTTCTAGGAAAATATTCTTTTAGGAATCTTGGTAATGCTTTAACGCATATATATATTGTTTGTCATCAGCGAAATAATAGACTCAAACTGACTCTGTGAATCAAACTGTGAGATCTGCGTCCATGTGAACGACAAATGATGGTTGATTCCTCACACTACGTGCTAGACTATCAATTTTTAAGTTTTTTGTCTGTAGTACATGAACGATCTCTGAGTTTAAGAAGCTCTCTTTAAGGGTCTTGATATCTTCCAAATAACTTGTAAAAACTGGTCATTTTATGGTTCCGAAACTATTTTCACCAATTGTGAACAATCCGTTACAAACGTGATCTGAAATTGACGTAAATTCTTCATGCATTCTATTGCTTACACTAGTGCTTCTACCTCTGCTGTGAAGAGGAAAAATACTGGCCCTAACATTCATTGTCCCCATTAGATCATCAAAATCTAGTAAAATAGTATACCAACCTTGTCCCGAGAAAAAAACTCTATCTTTCCATGAGCTATCTGTAAAACACCATCGTCCGTGATTTTGCACTAGGGTGGTATTTATATTATGCGGAGTCGTCTTTGTTAGAATTGCAATTTGTGCCTCCATTCAAAGTATAGATTCTATAACAGCGAATTTAAGTGTATCTCTAGGTTCAACTTCCAGCGAATTTATATGCGTTAACGCATATATAATAGTTTTTTTTGTCACTGATATATACATAGTTATAACCACCATATTATATTGCTACCAGATATGACGAAGTATATAGAGTCATATTCATAAATAATGGTAATTTCAAGACAAATTGAGAGTCCAAGATATATGTAATAATGGGTGCGCAGTGTGAAGTTGGTTTCTTTTTTTTTTGGTGGTTTTTTATTTAGCGCGAAGTTAGTTACACGCAAACACCGCGAACTTGGACATGATTATTAGAATTATTCGTACCAGCTTATTGTGTGGTTGATATGGAATCATGAACATTTTTCAGATAACCTAACTAGAGCATAAAATCTGTCTTCTGGTTAACATAAAACGCAAAGATTGATACGTTACTTCTTTGTTGTTTTCTAGGGAAGTGAGAAGGAGAGCGCGCACGTTTTTCCTGTTGTTGCTGCCCAATTCTAACTAACAAATTACGCCCACACCATCCTATGGGATATTGACGTATTAATGAGCACCATACGCTTAGGTTTCTCAATCTCGTCTAAGCCGTCCTCTTGTCTCATGTAACGCTACCTTCCAATATTTAGGCCAATAATTTCTGTAATAGTGACTAGAAGACAGAATTCACTTATACGGGACCATCTGCAATTCTAGTGTACATTCATTTATTTTGAAATGAAAGCTTGTTGTGATGGTCCAGCACTCCAGCTAATAATTAATGCACTAATTCATTTTCTTATGACAGTGCATCGAATATGGGAAGATGATATTTTGTTGTGAGCAAGAAACTTATTAACTTGTGAAATAGAGGCTTTTGGCAGCTCGACGTTTATAATTTGTGAGAAGTCAAAATATACTGCAAATTAATCATGCACTGAATTGCTAATTGTATGTATATGTATACTTGCACGACGAGGTTATTTACAATATGTATTACTGCAGAACGCCTTAGACAGTTAGACATGCAATGATGCACACGAGAACCTCGGGCCTATGTTGAGTACATTTGATTTATGAATCTCTATAATATTATCTGAGAAATCACTTTCATATGTGTCATGCTCACGTTAACTTTTCACGAATACCTTTAATAAATTTAAAATATTATATATGACTAAGTTAATAATGTATTTTTTTCAAAATAAGATTTTAGTTCACTTTTTAATTTACTTTTCCTTTTTGAAAACACACATAAATAGAAAGGGAAATATTTATCAAATAAAAACATATAATTTTGTAACAAAACGAACTTTAATTATTTTTATAATTTTTCTTAAACAATATAAATAAAAAGGAAAATATATAAGCTTCTAATATATACACACACACGTAAGATTCATAAAAATGTAAATATAAATTCTCTTAAAAATCTTCTTTTAAAAGATAATATTTTTTTAATTTGAATATATTAAATTTAATATATTTTACTGTCATTTATTTTTAATAATAATCTTTTAATTAACTCTTAAATTTAATTTTACTTTTTTCAAAGCACACAAATAGAAAAGTAAATATTTATAAAATATAAACATAGATATTTTACATAATAAAGAAAATTTAGTTGTCTTTTCTAAATTTTCTAAAAAACACAAATAAAAAGGAAAAATATATAAACTTTTTATTAGGAATCAAAAGGCCGACAGCCTCGCCAAAAGTGCTAGGAATCAACCGACCTTTGTCGTGCATATGGATGCGGAGTTACCAGTTTGGTTTACAGAGTCTTCTTGAGTCTGTAAAATCGATGACAAAAAAAAAAAAAAAAGAAAAAACTTTTTACTATATATGTATACTAGGGTTAGGTTATAGTTCGAGAATTTGATATCTATAGTAGTGTAAAGTATGAAGATAGGATCTCATCGAAAACATTCTTTATTGCTGATTAGAAGAATCGATTACAACACCCGAAATAATCTTAAAAAGATTGACTCTCTTGCTCGCATGTGAGCAACCTAGCTCATACGCGAAGATCAAGACATTCTAAGGTGATGATTGTTTGTTTGGTTTTTAGATTTTAAATTTAAGTTTTTGGCTTTTAGTTTTTAGTTTTTAGATTTTAGATTTTTATTTTTGGTTTTTGATTTTGCAGTAGATTTTATTTTTTTGGAAAAACATGAATGGTGATTTTAGATTTTGGTTTCTAGTTTTTAGTTTTTGCATTTAAATTAATAAAATTAAAATATTATTAGTAAGTAAAATATTTATTCTGAAAATAATAAAATATAAAATATTATTACCAAAACAAACATAAAATATTTGTTACTAATACTAAACATTGGCTTTTAGTTTTTAGTTTTTAGATTTTAGATTTATATTTTTAGGTATTAGTTATTTGATTATTCTGTAAATATTTGGTTCTTATAAATTTTATTTGTTATTTATCTAATTATTTTAATATGATTTATATGTAATTTTAAAAATAAATGTGACATACCAAATCAATAAATCAAAAATTAAGTATATATTTTTTTTTTGAACACATTTAAAATGACTCAAAAATTAAGTATATATATTATCAATAAAATATGTAGATTGGTTTATTCTGCAATTAAAAATTTAAAACTATGTAGAGTATTTTAGATGTAAAGTATTTTATTTAACTCTAGTTATTTGGAATACTTACTATTTTATCATTTATTATTTTCTCGTTACTTTGTTATCATATAAATACATAAATATACAAATATTATAATTAAAAAACAATTAAAACCTAACGTGCATTGTTGAGAAACCAAGAAAATATGGTTTTTGGTTTTTGCTTGAAAATAGGTAGTTAATCACAAAAACTGGTTTCCCTATACTTTTTGTTGTATCCCTTCTTCTATCACACGTGTCTTCTTCTCTGTGCTTATTTCTTCAACTCCGCTGCATTGACTTTTTGACCAACACTTGCCACCTCAGCAGCTTTGTTCTTCCTCCTCGAGTAAGTATGTTTATTCCTATCAAATAGTTTGTGGTGTAGTTATGTGACTGTTTGATATTAGTCCACTATAAGAGTCTATAACAAATATTGATAGAGTGAATTAGAAGTATATACCCAAAATCGGCCCAAATATGAGAAGTGCACACTGAGTGACTTAACAAGCCCATTGTCCACATTTTGCGTGTTAATAAGACCGTTCTGTCCTCGACTCCGAAGTACGATTATCGGCGGGATGCAGAGATCTCTGACAAGAGAAGATACGCTCAGAGAAACTCTAGGCTTCTGATCGAGGATATAGGTGCTCAACTAGTTTGATCTCAGCCATAGATTTTTCATGGGTTATTGTGCAAGAAAGTGGATGCTACGTGAGGATTTTCCTTGGAAAGGTAAACGGGAAACTACACGTGAAAAATAACTCTTAAATAAATAGGTAAAGAGAAAAAGAGACATTACCAGTTTGTGGCTCATTTAGAGAAAAAAAGGGGAGATAACGAGAGCTGTGAGTAGAAGAACTGAAGATCGTAGTTCGATTGACAGACATCGTTGTTTCTCGAAACTCAGGTAATCAACCGAGTTTCTGTGTTTATATTTATTCCTTCAAAATCAGTTTTCATCAAATCATTATAATTAGATAAAGAGCATAAAATAACGGAAACCCTAATTTGTGTTCTCTTTATACAGTGAGAAATTGAGAAAAAATGGTTCAGCTTGTTCGGTTGGTGGTGGGTGACTGGGAGAGGGGAGCTCAGGGCCGGTGGAGGTTCAACCGGAACAACGTCGAGCCGAGATACGACGTCCAACTCCGAGAAAACGAGAAGTACAGCTCCGTCATCTCGCTTGTGAAGGAGAAGTATAGGCTTGATCAGTTCCTCCTACCAACAGCGCCGGTTCTTCTAACTTACGAGTTGCCGGAATGGATGAAAGACCAAGATGATGACACTTGTGCGCCTTTAGAGGTAAAGGACGACGATGAAGTGGAAGTTTTCATGGCGGTCCGAGTTGACTGTGTATGGGTTGAGCTGTATGTGACATACGGGGACGCGGATGTCAGCAGATACCATAGGTTGAGGGCTATTGAGGAGGGTCTAATCCGTGAATCAAACCCTAAGCCAACACGCATGCCACTTGCTAGCTGGAGAGGTATAATCTAAAGATATTAGTAACGGTTATTTTGTATTATATATGGTAAAAATCTAATTGTGGTTTAAATAAAGCCAGCTTGAAAGAAAGTATATTAAGTCGTATAGAAAACAGCATTAGTGTAGGTAACATCAGGTTTGTGTCGGTTACTGTTATCATTAAACGTTAATATTATGGGTATAGGATAAAGTTATACGTAGCGGTGGTAAGTGGAGTTAACACTATGTTAGTAGATGATACTAGTATCGGTAGACGCTACTAATTACAATGATACAACTATAGCGTCGTAGCAACTTCATTCGTATATTAATTAAATAAGGTGTTGACAAACAACTGCAGTTGCGATAGACAAGGGGTACTTCTTGGCAAGCGAGGAGATGCTCATGGAGATTTGCACGACAGAGGAGTTAATCAAAATCAAGAGGCACTCAAGGGCTCTAACACGTGAGCTGGAGGAGGATGACGATTTCATTGTGGGAGGTGACTCTATGTCTTCCAAAGACTCATCTCACCACCCGGGCCAGGATGATGACCCACCCTCTAGTGGCGGGGTAATTAGGCTAGAAGAAATCAACGCCCCTTCAGAACAGGGGAGGAATGAGATGGTGGATAAGGGGAAGAGTATCATGAGGGAATACAATGATGAGGTGCTGCGTAATGTTGTTGGACCATTAGATGGTCATGTCATAAATGGGTCTATTGGTCCTGACTCTGGCTCATTAGCTTTGATGCTTGGTAAGTTCGAGATCACATATATGGCTTCAATGATTTATTTGCAGGGGGAAAGATGTTTATCCGCTAAGCAATAACCGGTAATTGTACAATTTGCAGGGAACACGGGGGGTAGCAGTGGAGGAGAAATCCGAAAGAAAAAGGGCAAGGAAGCATCTACCGAATGTGACCTGAGCTTTATCAGGAATCTGGCTGTCGAATTCGAGGACCAAACCCGAACAGATGTCCCACCCGTATATGGAGGCATTCCATTTGAAGGAGAATCTGATGACTGCCAAGTAATTGGTTAGCTGATAAATTGCTCGTTAATAAATAAAATATCTAGTATCGTATAAGTATGCTAATAGAATAAAATTAAACACTGGACAGAGGGTGCTGACATGGCAACTCATGACCATCTCCGTGTGGGGCAAGTGTTCGAGAGCAAGGAGGCGTTCAAGCTGCACATGACAATGTACGCCATTGGAAACAAGTTCCGGTACCTGGTAAAACGATCCGAACCGGGTAAAATTCTACTGGAGTGTGTGGGGGATATATGCGGGTGGCGTGTGTATGCAACAAAAATTGGAGGATGTCCGAGATTCGAGATAAGGACACTAGGTGATCAGCACACATGTTCGGTGGCTGACCGCTGGGCGTTTAGAAACCATGCCACATCATCTGTCATAGGAGAAATGATGAGGCAGCGTTACAGTGGTGGTAGTGGCGCTGGCCCACGTCCAGGTGCATTTAGGGAGTTTATGCGTACTGACCACAAGCTCCCGATAACTTACTGGAAGGCATGGAAGTCCAGGGAATCCGCATTGGAGAAGGGGTCTGGTAGCTCTGAGGCAGGATATCTATCCTTGCCATCTTACTTGGAGCAGGTAGCAAAGGAAAATCCTGGGTCAACCGTAGCGCTAGAAACAATACCAGCACCTGATGGTGCACAGCGGTTCAAGTATCTATTCCTAGCCTACCGCGCAAGCATCACCAGGTTTCCTTACATGAGAAAAGTGGTGACTATAGACGGCACCCACCTGAAGGGTAAATACTCTGGCTGTCTCCTAACAGCAAGCGCACAGGACGGAAATTTCCAGATATTCCCTCTCGGTTTTGGGATTGTGGACTCGGAGAATGATCAAGCATGGGGATAGTTTTTCGGTAAACTACAGAGCGTTGTCCCAGACTCCTACGATCTAGTCTTCGTGTCTGACCGCCACACCTCTATATACTCTGGAATGCGTCGGGTAAGAATATAGAAGTTGAGTTTGTTACCGAATTTTTAGGATAAAACAATAATTATCCGCTATATTTTAGTTGTTAAACACATCGATAGTAATTCCAAAATCAGTTATCGGTAATTAAATGAGTTATTGATTACAAAGTTGTATCGCAGATGATTAGATATACTTTGAAACTTCTTAATATTTTTGTCGTGGCTTCCAGGTATATCCACAGGCGCAGCACTGTGCTTGTCTGATGCATCTCCAACGCAATGTTCAGACCATCTTCAAGAAGAAGCATCTTCTTTACCTGATAGCAAGAGTAGCTAGAGCATACCGTGTAGAGGATTTCTACATTCACTTCAATGAGATAAAATTGGTTGATGTTGCATGCGCAGATTACCTGATCAGGATAGGCTTCGAGCACTGGGCAAGATCCCACTTTGAGGGCTCGAGATACAACATCATGACTAGCAACTTGGCGGAGTCTCTCAACAATGCTCTCTCCACCGCACGGGATTATCCAATTGTGGGGTTGATTGAGTACATCAGGACCATGCTGATGGGATGGTTTTCTAGCAGGCGCGCAGCTGCTAACACTCGTGGTATTCCGCTAACTCCAAAGGTAGCCGCTATTGTCTCAAGGAACTTCACCGTCTCAACCGGATATACAATCCGCCACATCATAAACGCGGAGTACGAGGTGCGTGATGATGGGGGACTGTTCCATAGAGTGGATCTCGACGGGAAGAGTTGCTCCTGCAAGGAATTTGACAAGTTGGCCATACCATGCACGCATGCTGTTGCGGCGGCAGTAAACGGGAATCGTGATGTTAACACACTAGTGGCAAGAGAGTACACTACTGAGTACAGGGGGTTGGGATATGGAGGAAGCATAAATCCAGTGGACACAACCACGTTTCCAAGCAATATACAAGGCATGAGGCTCCTACCACCAGCAACACGTAGGCCAGCAGGTAGGCCAAGAAAATCAAGGATCCCTTCAGCTGGTGAGGTCAGGGTAAGCAAGATAAGCAACACTTTCGATACAAACACTTACATGCTATCTAATAATTTACCAGTTAAAAACTATTGTTGCTAGAGCATAAGTGTTTTCAAACACATAAATGCTATCTAATAGTTTACCTGTTACTAACTATTGTTGCTAGAACACTGGTGTTTTCAAGAAAGTACGGGCTTGTAGCAGGTGCGGCGGTGCAGACCATAACCGAGCCACCTGTAGGATGCCCATCTAGTAAGCTATGTGAAAGTAGTAGGAGCGTCATCGGTTGGTAGGATGGTCTTTTGAAGGTCAGATCTGGGGCGACCTTAATCTTCTATCTATTATGTTAAAACTTGTTCCCCTAAGCTGTTCTCTAGTTGGCAAATATGTATGACACGACTAGAGAGTAGAATAATGATGCGCTCCAATGTAAGACTTGGACCTAAATGATGGATGTGGTTAATGAAAAACATATCACTTCCGTTACGTATGCTTGTCACTTGCTTGAGTTTTTGAATGGTGCAAATAGGATAGCTTAATTTAGTTTTAGCTGTTACGAACTAGTGCGATATGTTTGATTTTTAGAGTAAATAATTTATTAACAGTTAAATTGCCGTTTAGCAGTTATATAATATGAAATTTTATAAAATTCCAAGGAAAAGATATAAATTACACTGTTTGATGTTATAAAGAATAAGTCGTATCTATTAAATATGTAATTTTAAACTCTAATTATAATCAGTGGAATTGATAATTACACGGTAGTAGTCGGTAAAATATTAGATAACCGTTATTGTAAAGATATGTCAATAAAATGATTTACTATATTATATGTTAGACTTGGTATTACTCATCTTAGCCGTTAGGCTTAATATTATATGTTAAACAAATACTATTAGCAGCGCATAATAATATATGCCCATAAACTTGAAAGTAATGTATTGGTTTAGCAGGTAACTTTTAGTTTGGTGGATAAATCAGCATGTAAAATAAAGCATGTACGTTAAACCAATAAGTATGTATGGTAACAATTTTTGTCCCCCTACCTAAGTCTATAATGAGTAGAACTAATGGTAGCAAGTTATAATTAAATCATAAATAACTGTAGGTAGCAATTGATATCTCCTTAACCGGTAAAAATGAAAGAACATTGTTTTCAGATTCATAAATAAAAACAAGTTCAAAAGCAGAAAAAGAAATAGTGCAAGTAAGTTTCCAACAACGAATATGGGGTATCCTATGTGAGGGATTAAACTCACCTCCTGATTTTTAGGTCAGGTTAAAGTTTAGGAAAAGGTTAGGGAAAGATAACGTGGGCTGAATCCCGTAAGAACTTATAGAATGAATGAATGATTTTATTGATTCTTGATAAGAATTGTTTACAAGGAATGTTTTTGAGATTACAAAGAGATAATAGTGTTTAAGAGCTAATGTGTATGAATCGTAGAGAAAGTCGATCCTTTGATTATTGTTTGATGTCTTCTTTAAATAGCTTCAGGCCCCCTTTGGTCGCTACCAACTGGTTCCCGAGATCTCCTCCGTGATTTGAGGGATTTGTAACAGCTCCCCTTTGACCGGGTCCTGCGCTTATTCATTTGTCCACGAGCTACCTCTTTGACCGGGTCCTGCGCTTGTTTACTTGTCAACGAGCTGCCTCTTTTCCCTGACCTCTCTGATGAACATCTTCAGCTCACAGCCTCCGGATCTGACTTAGCTGTTTTTGATGATTGAATTCATAATGGGCCTTTCGCGGCCCGTTACCATTTCTTATTGTCTATTACTAGCTAGGGGGTCATATTTGGGCCCAACAGTTGCCCCCAGCTTTCGAGATAAGATTCCTTATCTCGGAAGCTAGACCTAGCCGCCGAGCATCAATCTTTTGTTGAGATCTCGAGCAAAAGTTATCTTTATTGAAGATTTCCTTTGCTTAATCTGATGGCTACGATTGCGTATGAAAAGGCGCAAGTATCCGACTTCTCGGCCAGCAAGCCTTCCATTCCTCAATTCTCAGAGAGTTCAGGTACTTTCGAGATTAACATGTTTAATCTATCCTTTTCCGGAGAGTACGGTTCTAACTTAGGTTTGGTGGGCCCTGATTCAGCTCCAGTCGAGACGTCCCAGATGGGCGATGACAAGGAGGTAGATGAGGGAGATCCAGCCAAAGAAAGTGATCCAGCCGAGGGAGACAAGGATGTCGGGATGAGCTCCCGTGATAATGATGTCTAAGAGCTGCGGCTCTTTTTGAATTGTAATGTTGCTTTTCAGGACTTTTGCCCAATGGGCTTTGTTTATGTTTCAGACTTATAGCCTGAGGAGGCTTTTAAACCCTTTTATTCAAATTTCGGTTTTGTTTTTCGTATTAAGTCATTTGACTTGGTTTGATCGTTTCTTGGATGAGATTGACTTTTGTCAAGTGGTAGTTTCGGTTAGGATATGTATCGTGATTATTAGATACAATGTCTAATGACTTATCAGGTCTCGAAGATTTCGAGTGTATTCGATTACAAGGATCCTTAGAAGGAGTTCCTGAAACATTGAGATTAGCTCCGGGTTTTTAGGAACCTGAGCTACTCTGAAGACTTTAGGAGGGGGTTCATGGGATCCTGAATTCATTTGTGGGATTTTAAGACCCATTGAAGTTTCGCTTAGGATTTTAACACCTTTTGAAACTTGATAAGGATTTTAAGACCTTTAGGTTACTAAGGATTTTAAGACCTTAGGTTTTTGATAAGGATTTTAAGACTTTTGAGGTTACTAAGGATTTTAAGACCTTAGGTTTTTGATAAGGATTTTAAGACCTTTGAGGTTACTAAGGATTTTAAGACCTTAGATTTTTAATAAGGATTTTAAGACCTTAGTTTTTGTTAAGGATTTTAAGACCTTAGTTTCAGGATTCCGGGATCCTGAGTTCGTTTGGAGTTTTTGATGAGCTTAGGTCCCGACTTTGGGGAACCTGAATTTGTTTGAAGGATTTTAAGACCTTGGGTTCAGATCTGTGGAGATCTGATTTTGTTTGAAGGATTTTAAGACCTTAGGTTCAGGTTCATTGAGACCTGAATTTATTCGAAGGATTTTAAGACCTTAGGTTCAGGTTCGTAGAGACCTGAGTTTGTTCGAAGGATTTTAAGACCTTAGGTTCAGGTTCGTAGAGACCTGAATTTGTTAAAAAGTCAAGGTATCGAAGATAATTGCTTTATTGATAATAGGATGCATGGTATCACAATAATCATACAATCGATGTTTGGGCTATATGTTCTCAAACATATGCCCCCTTACGTCATGGTGTAAATAGTGTTAAAATGAGATTGGGGTTGTACTCATAACATAATTGCCTACGTACCCAGTCAAGAGGTCAAGCCTAACGTAATTCGAGGAATTTAAGTACCTAATGATAGTATTTCTTCAGATTTGTGGCATTCCACAATCTGATTTCAGGTACTCCGGTTTGCACCTTCAGGAGCTTATAGACGCCAGGTCGTACCACGTGGATAATCAGGTAAGGACCTTCCCAATTGGTTCCTAACTTTCCAGCAACTGGTTCCTTGGTTCCTTCGAAAATCTTCTTAAGTACCAGGTTACCTACAACAAATTGTCGAGGCCTGACTTTGGAATTATAATGTCAAGCCATTGCTTGCTGATAGTTTTAAATCCGAAGCAAAGCTCGGTCTCGTCGTTCCTCGATTAAATCGAGGCTGTCTGATAAGAGCTGGTCATTAGCATCGGGATCAGACGTACAGAGCTCTCGACGGAGGCTCCCAGTGGAGGTTTCCGCCGGAACGACAGCTTCCATTCCGTAGGCTAAAGAGAAAGGGATTTCCTCTGTAGCCTTTCTCGGGGTGATTCGACATGCCCAAAGTACTTCATGTATCTTTTCAGACCAGGTTTTCTTGTTGGTTCTGAGGCATTTCTTGAGGTTTGCTAATATTGACTTATTAGCAGCCTCCACCTGACCGTTACCTTGAGGTCGTCGCGGTGTTGAGAAGGTAAGGCGGATATTCCAGTTGTCGCAAAATGCTTTGAAGTCGCGAGAAATGAACTGTCCTCCGTTGTCGGTTACGATCTCATACAGGACGTCGTGGCGGCAGACAATGTCTTTCCACACAAATCCTTCGACTTCGAATCTAGTTATCTGTTGGAAAGCTTCAGCCTCTATTCACTTTGTGAAGTAGTCTGTCAAGACCAAGAGGAAGCATAGGTTCTGCCTTCCCCTTCCTGACGTATGAGTGGTCCTACGATGTCCATGGACCACCTCATGAACGGAGCGGATATTGAGGATAGTTTTTCCGCATGCTGATGTATAATCGGTGCATGCCTTTAGCATTTATCACATGAAGAGGAGTAAACCTCGCAGTCAGCGATCATGGTGGGCCAGAAATAGTCCTGTCTTTTGATTCGGATAGCTAGAGCTCTGCCCCCAGAGTGGTTTCCACAGGAGCCGTCGTGCATTTCTTTCATAAGATTGATAGCATCGAGGCCATGGACGCATTTTAGGTAAGGTCCGGAAATGCTTTGTTTATGGAGGGATGACTTGATTATGCAAAATCTTGCGCTTAATGCTTTGAGTTTTCGGGCCTCCCACTTATTGGGGGGGGGGGGGGATCTTACCCTCCAAGATGTATTGCATGATTGGTATTCTCCAATCCTCTCTCCCAATGATTTTGTCATGAAGAGATGAGGGCGGTTCTTGTTCAGGTCCCTGAATGTCGTGACCTGATGTGTCTTGTTCAGGTCCCTGAGTGTCGTGACCTGATGTCTTATTGCCCCCGGAGATATTGGTCGGATTAGGCTCGAAGGAGTCTGAATTCTGAGGAATATCTCCAGTTCTGGTGTTGTTCTCCGGAGTCTATGTCATTTCTTCGGATGCGCTTTCAAAAGCAGATCGACTCCTGGTCCTGGCTGCGTAGACAGGTGAATCCGAGGTCTGGATCTTGCCCCCGGAGGTATGCTTTTTAAAGCTACGAATTCTGGTTTTTGGGAACCAATACGTTGTAAGAACTTGGGTTGCTACCGTCTGGGGGTAGCTACTTTCCGTTTGCTCTTTCGGCTTGCTATCGATCTCAGCTTTGGTAGCTATGTCGATACTTGGCTTTTCGATTCCCTCTACGGGAATGATCTGTTTTACGAGGGGATCTGATGTTGACGCTAGAGCAGCCAGCGCGTCTGCTGAGGAGTTCTCTCCTCGTGGGATCTTCGTTAGTTCAAATCTATTGAACTGCTTAGTGAGGTTCCGGACAACTTCTAGGTATGCCCCCATTCTTTCGTCCCTTGTTTCATACTCGCCGTGGAATTGGCTAGCTACTAGCTGTGAATCACTATAAGCGTTCAGCTCTCGAATTCCGAGGCTTAGGGCGAGTTTTAATCCTGCAATTAATGCTTCGTATTCAGCCTCGTTATTAGAAGAGCTGAATCCGAGCCTGTAGGATTGTTGGATGGTTTCTCCAACTGAGGAGGTCAGCCTTAGACCGATGCCGGAACCTTGTCTTGGCGAGGCTCGTCAATGTACAGACTCCACTACGGAGCTTCTGTTTCCAAGTCTAGTTGTTCGGAAGCTAGCTCGATTATGAAATCGGCAAGGACCTGAGCTTTTGCTGCTGCTCGAGGTCTATTCTCGATATCGTATTCACTGAGCTCTATTGCCCATTTAGCTAATCGTCATGATTGGCTAGGGCTGTGCAAAATTGTTCGCAATGGTTGTGAAGTCATTACGACGATTGAGTGCGATTGGAAATAAGGTCACAATTTTCTGGCAGCTGTTACGACAGCTAGAGCTAGTTTTTCCATAGTAGGGTATCTAGTTTCGGCGTCTATCAGACTCTTGCTGGTATAATAGACAGGTCTTTGTTCGTTTTGCTCTTCTCGTACCAGCACACCACTAACTGCAGCGGTTGATACGGCGAGGTAAAGATATAGCGGTTCTCCCATACTGGTTTAGCCAGGATCGGAGGTTCGGAGAAGTAAACTTTCAATTGTTTGAAGGCTTCCTCGCACTTTTCGTCCCATAAGAACTTCTTATTATTTTTAGAAGTTTATAGAATGGGAGGCACTTATCGGTGAACCTGGATATGAATCGATTTAATGCTGCGATTTGTCCAGTCAATCTCTGTACCTCTCTGGTTGTCTTAGGTGACGGCATTTCCAGAAAGGTAGCTATCTGTTTTGGGTTGGCTTCGATGCCTTTTTCGGTTACGAGGTAGCCAAGAACTCGCCTGAAGGTACCCCGAAGGTGCACTTGGCAGGGTTGAGCTTCATATCGTCAATATAGACCTCCATGGTTTTCCCGAGCTGGCCAGCAAACATTTTATTCACTAGCCTTTGATAGGTAGCTCCTGCATTTTTTAAATCGAATGGCATGACCTTATAGCAATAGGTCCCTCATTCAGTTATGAATGCGGTTTTCTTTTGATCGTCGGGATCCATCATGATTTGATTGTACCCTGAAAAGACATCCATGAAGGACAGGAGCTGGTGGCCAGCAGTGGCCTCGACCAAACGATCGATGTGAGGTAACGGGAAGCTGTCTTTGGGACAAGCTTTATTTAGGTCGGTGAAATCTACGCAGATTCTCCATTTCCCGTTCTTCTTTTTTACAACTACTGGATTAGCTAGCCAGTCTGGGTAATGGAACTCACGAATGGACCAAGCTTTCGTAAGTCGGTCAACCTCGTCGTTAACAGCTTGAGCCTTTTCTAGGCCTAGCTTGCGACACTTTTGTTTGATCGGTTTGAAAGTGGGGTCTACATTAAGCTTGTGAGTAGTGACGTCGGCGTTTATACCCTTCATGTCCCTGGTGGTCCATGCAAAGGTTCCGACGTTGCTTTTTAGAAAGTCGATGAGCTCCTTCTTAGTCTCGAGAGGTAGCTCGAATCCGATACTCACTTGCTTTTAGGATTTGAGTCGTCGATACTAACTTGCTCGGTGAGGTTCTTAGCGGGACCTCGAATATTCTGTTGTATCTCACGACCCTCCTGGATCTGTAATTGCCATTGGGGTGATTCTTTGAGAATTTCGAATCCTCCCAGGTAACAGATCCTGGAGATCTTTTGGTTACCATGCACGGTAGATCTCCTTTCAGGTGTCGGGAATTTCACACATTGGTGATAAGTTGAAGCTACTGTTTTATCTTATGGATCCAAGGTCTTCCTAGGATCGCGTGAAACGGGGAAGGTCTGTCGATGACTACGAAATTCATCATTTTCATGATTCCACCAGCTATAATTAGGAGCTTAATAGTTCCCAATGAGGTAGCTGTTTCTTCGGAAAAGCCTATGAGGCTAGCTTTCTGGTCGACGATTTCGTACCCATCTATTTCAGGAGACCTTTCTCGTTTCAGGAGACCTTTCTCGTTTCGGTGAGGTATCTCTGGGACCTCTTTTCTGGTAGGGCTGTGGTTTCTTGAGGTCCAAACCCTTTATTTCTCTGGCAGCAAATTTAACTGCCAGTTGTCGTTGGAGGTCCCGACATTTCTCGGTTGCGTGCCCTTTCCGATCATGGTAAGAGCAATGTTTGTTCTCATCATGTCCCAATGTTTGCTGCGGCGACAGATTTTTCTTCCTTATCTTCCTAGATTGCATAGGAGTGTTCCCCCTGGGTCTAATTATTTCGAGAGTTCCCCTTTTTATGAGGTCCTCTTGCTTCCGAGGTTTCGTTTTTCGAATGACTCTGGGATTTTTTGTGGAGTTTATCCAGTGCAGTTGTTTCCTCTTCCAGGTTAACATATTTGGAGGCTCTATGAAGAGCATCGTCGATAGTTGGGGGAGGATTGAGCGTTAGCTCCGACCAAAGTTCTGATTTATATCAGAGACCTCTCCTGAGAGCCTCGATGGCAACTAGATCATTGGGGTTCGAGAGCTTAGTTCTTACTGCTCTGAATTTTTTGATGTAGGCTCGTAGCGAGTCTCTCACTCCTTGTTTAATTTTCCAGAGGTCAGCCTCGGATGCTTGCTTTTAGGATGTGAGTCGAGTATTGCTTCATGAAGGCATTACTTAACTGGTCGAAACTGTCTATCGAATTTGGTTCAAGACCAGAGAACCATTTGAGGGCTGTTCCGACCAGGTTTTCGGCGAATGTCCTGCAATAACCTGCATCACATTCTTCTTTCGTGAAGTGAGCCTTCACGATAGCTAGCCGGAAGGCTCTTAGGTAGGCCTTCGGGTCCAAGGTCCCGTTATATTCGGGGATCTTAATTTTTCGGGTATCTCTTACGTAAGAGCTGGCAATTCTGTCAGTGAATGGACTTCCACAGGTATCCTCAATCAAGCTCTCGATTTCGGGAGTTGAGCTCGTTGCCTTGTGGACTTGAGCTCCCAATTTTTGGAGAGCTGCGTGAGTTCGCTCCATATATCTGCGAATAGCCTCAGGTCCCTCTAAAGGAAGGACAGTCGGGTCATCATTAGGTACCTGACGGACAGGTCCCTGATGAAATCGTGTTCGATCATTCTCCCAGTCGCTTGGTGGGCTGTCTTACCCACCGGCCCTTGGATTATTTTGACGAGTCGGGTTTGTGTGGCGAGCTGAAGGATCAGCATCCGTCCTTTCATCTGGGTTCGTGTTTAGGTTTCTGGCCTGAAACGCCGGAGCTAATGTTCTGCCCCCGGACGGATTGGATACTCTTTCTCCCAACCTAATGCTAGGTGGTGGAGGAGGTAAGCGAGCACTTCGACCAGTAACCTGATCGGATAAAGAGCTAGTTGATGCTAGGTTGCTTCCCATAGCGCTGGTGAGGGGTGGACTAAACACAGGCGATGTCCTATCACGAGGCGTTTGGAAAGCAGGTCCCTGTTCTCCTGAACCAGTGTTATCGAGAGAAAAGTCTAGATGTCCTCGAGGGAACGAGGGCTCAGTTATTCGATCCCGGAAGGTAACTCCCGAGCCCTGACGTTGCGGTGGTTGGGTTGTTGCGGTTAGAGATCTAGTGACCTCTTCGAATCGTTGCTGCCGAGCGGCTAGCTGTTGCATTGTACGCTCACCTTCTTGAGCTTTTTCTACCAGCTGCATCATCATGCGACGGATCTCAGAGAGCTAAGCCTCCGTCTGGTTCGGAGCAGGTTGGTGTTGAGGGGTAACGAGGGTTGGGAGCCCTGGATCGATCCCACTGGAGGTTCTCGTGTTGGCTGCTCCAGCACTGTTCATCGAGATACTGTTCATCGAGATACTGTTCATCGAGATACTGTTCATCGAGATACTGTTCATCGAGATATTGTTCATCCGAGTACTGTTCATCGGAATACTATTCATCGGGATACTGTTCATCGAGATACTGTTCATCCGAGTACTGTTCATCGGAGTACTGTTCATCGGGATACTGTTCATCGAGATACTGTTCATCGAGATACTGTTCACCGAGATACTGTTCTTCCAGTACTGTTCATCCGAGTACTGTTCATCGGGATACTGTTCATCGGTTAGATGAATTTGTTGTCTGGTCGATTGGATTCATCCTTAAGTTGGAGTAAGGGATTCCATTGTTTCTTCCCCACAGACGGCGCCAATTGTGAGGGATTAAACTTACCTCCTGATTTTTAGGTCAGGTTAAAGTTTAGGAAAAGGTTAGGGAAAGATAACGTGGGCTGAATCCCGTAAGAACTTATAGAATGAATGAATGATTTTATTGATTCTTGATAAGAATTGTTTACAAGGAATGTTTTTGAGATTACAAAGAGATAATAGTGTTTAAGAGCTAATGTGTATGAATCGTAGAGAAAGTCGATCCTTTGATTATTGTTTGATGTCTTCTTTAAATAGCTTCAGGCCCCCTTTGGTCGCTACCAACTGGTTCCCGAGATCTCCTCCGTGATTTGAGGGATTTGTAACAGCTCCCCTTTGACCGGGTCCTGCGCTTATTCATTTGTCCACGAGCTACCTCTTTGACCGGGTCCTGCGCTTGTTTACTTGTCAACGAGCTGCCTCTTTTCCCTGACCTCTCTGATGAACATCTTCAGCTCACAGCCTCCGGATCTGACTTAGCTGTTTTTGATGATTGAATTCATAATGGGCCTTTCGCGGCCCGTTACCATTTCTTATTGTCTATTACTAGCTAGGGGGTCATATTTGGGCCCAACATCCTACTCCTTGGTGTTAGGATTTTTTGCTGACATACTGATGTGTCTAGAGAATCGGACGAGTAGCTGTTTGGCAGCACCTGACAACACCCGAGGGGTGATTGTCTTGCATGCATCTACACCTCCTCCATTGTGGGCCTCAATGAGAAGGACAGTCATAACAGCCGCATCTGTGGTAACCGCAGTTTGCGGAATCCCTTTACACCTACCAACCGTAAAAGCTTTAACAGGTGCGCTTGCTTCGCCCTTCGCACCACCATGAGACAAATATGGGAGCATGTTCGCGATTGGTGTCAGTTTTTTCCTGATCAGATTATCACTCATCAAGGATGTGTTGCAGTCGAGAAGATGTAGCATACCGACTTTAAAATCAACGCAGACTCCAACCCAATGCTGCTGGTCAATGTTGAAAGGGAAATAAAGCCTCCCTTTAAAACCGGTCTTCACGCAGCTTAGCACATCACCAGAGAACTTGATCCTCGAGCGTTCTTTCACGGCTGTCTTCACAAAACGGGAGTGGTAAGCCATTAGTGTTGCGGGGAGGTTGGTGTCGGATATAACAACCATGCCATCCTGAGAGGGTGTTTCACTTCTGATGAAGGCCATTAGGGAGTCCATCACCTGTGAAACACAACTTCAGTAACATAAGGGACGTTTTATAACGGACAAGTTCGTAAAACTTCTAACTACCTTCGGCGACATCTGGACTGATCTTAGTGCGATATCTAGGAAATCGAAAGTGCTAACCGAAAGCTCACCACCTAAATTGACAGAACTGCGTTTTGGAAACCGCCAAAAATTATTGAGAACGTTAAATTAAATAATTAGCGTTAAGAATGTAATTATCGTTTAAATTATTCTGTAACTTACTTGGCTCCAGTAACCTGTTCAAGAAGCTCAAGGTAGTGGCGTTCCAGGTCCCTCATAAACGTCAGTCCGTCTGGAACATTAGTATCACATTTAAAATCTTCAAGGCCTGCAGGAGGAACACGAGGCCTTTTGCTTTTTCGTGTCTCCATGGGTGGGGCAGCTATCGTCGACCCTGGAAGCACATACTCGATGGGCTTGGCCTGGATAACAGCTTCTCGACGACCAACCTGAGAAACACCAACTCCAAGAGAAAAAGAGGGTTCATTCACCTGGTCCATAAAAGCAAAAACAAAAATCTGTTAACTACATTCGAGACCAAGGGGCCATATTGACTTCTGGGATTTAAGTAAGTAGTGTGTGGTTGATTACCTGGCTTATCGGCACTGATGTCTCGGCTGCATAGGCATCGGGTTCCGGAGCTCTTTCCGTAGACTCATGAGTTGGTTTCGGAGTAATGGTGTTAGCCTCTACATTCGCCGGAGAAGTGGAAACACGTTCGCCGCCAGAGATTGGCCCATCAACCTATGTTTTTGTAATTCAAGGTCAATGAGACATACTATTTGTGTCGTATATTAGCAAAATTAATTGACAAAATTGTTGTTACCTGAGACTGCTCGATGTCACTGATAATTTTACTAATGGTAACGCTGGGGTCAACAATGGAGGCATTGTCATTTATGAGCGAACTATCCAGAGCATCTGATGACTGGGGATGATTAGTCTGGATATCCTGGGATGTCGTAGTGTCTACCACATTGGATGTATCCTCTAGCGTCGCTGTATTACTCTTCTGTACCGCCACGGGTGGGGGTTGTCTGATATTAGATTCATTAGCGGGAACGGAGTTACGTAGCCGGTAACAAACAGAATCAATGACGGCAGCCTGCATCTCCCCAATCTTGTCAGCCACAATGTTAGCAATCCTGGCTTCCATGCCCAGAATTGGGTTAACAGCTGCCTCTACACTCTTCATCCTCTGATCCAGATTCAAACCAGTTACAGCCTTCTTCACTTGCGTATCAACCACAACAGTAACCCTATCTAGTATGCCACTGATTTCTTCCTTCAGTTGCGTTGACACCAGATTAGCTATAATGTTGCTCGCATCTTGATCGGCGGTGTCAACCTCTGTGGAATCGTCTGAGCTATCAATGTCAATCCTCTCCTTCGCGGATTTGCTCTTACGCTTCCTAGACCGCATACGTAGTAAATCTGATTCAGAGACGCCACCCTTGAACATTTTCTTCTTGAATCGAAATGAAGAAGCAACAAGTTCCACTAGTCTATCAACCAATTGATCTTCGAGTTCATCGGGGGATTCAAGATCAGCCTCCAGTTCCCACTCCTTGTGTGGTGCAGGCAAGACAAGAAAACCACGAACCTGTACATAATGAATAAGCTGTAGTGTTTAAGATGAAAGTTATCTGGTACAACTATTTGTAAACGATAATTTAAAAATTAACGGTGCCAGTGATTTTTGTCTGACAAAAATAAAATCTTTACCTTGCATTCTACATCCATGATCTTAGCGTGGGCAGGTATCAGAGCGTATTTGGCATTTTCGCCTGCTTTCCCCACAGGGGGATGTTCATGTTCGGCATTTTCCTCTTGATCTGAACCTTCACGGCCTTCACTGTCTGAGTGATTGATAACAAACGGAGCGGTTGGGGTAATTTCTTCTTTCAGTGAAGGGATTGCGGCAATCATGACCAATTGGATGGCTTCTACATATCCCCTAAGTGCAAAAGAATCATGCGCTAGTGCAATCTCGTCTTTCTTAAGAAGGGATGACATTAGCTCTTGGAATGACAACCGGCCCCATGGATACGCCATAAACTCATCAAGATTGCGAATCATCTCAACGTGTTGTGGGTTGATCTTTGATGTGTGAGATGATGGAAGCAGGACAGAGGTTACCAGAGCCAGGGCCGCAAACTTCAATCGTGTGTCTCTGTCTCTGACCGTCTTGTTCTTCAACATCTCAACAATCATCCCAACTGACACGGATTTAAGGGATCCGAACAACTCATTCCAATATGGTTTCTCATTGATGGGATTCTTCGTTTTGCGGTTCTTCGGATTGGGTAGCCTCCCACAGTTGAGACCAGTAACAATTGCAAACTCTCGGAGTGAAATACGATATGGAGCCCCAGCGAAAATTACCCACAACTCGTATTTCTTGTTGATCTTTAGTCTTCTGGACAAGATGAAGTAGCAAAAAGCGCCGGAGAATGGTGGGTTTTCTTCAATAGCGATTATCTTCGAAAATGAGGAAGTTCGGAAGAAATCGAGTTCATCTTCGGAGAGGGCTTTGAGAATAGACTGAGTAATTTTGACTTTGTGGTACGAATTAACTCTGTATCCCGAAGGTTCTTCACCGGCCGCGAAGATCCTGGGAGGGAGTTCCGGCGTGCCCATCGCTGCAATTTTCCTAGGGGTTTGTGTGATATCAAAATGGAATAAAGCGGGGTTTGGGGCCAATGAAAGAGAAAGACATTCGGAAAAGTGGTAGTTCTAACCGCTAAATAATTACGAATGTATGCCATTGTAGAAAAGAAAACGTCGCATGCATTGGTTTAGTAAACTAGTCTACGCTTCACGCGCCTCGTAGCAGTTAGATTAGCTCGTCTTGGTAATGAATTCCGACACAATGACAGACCTAAAATGCAGACCTATAGGCTCGATTTATTGTCTTATGTAGGGGCAAATTGGTCACGAATAAGATGGTGCGATAAGTGAGGTACGTTTCAAATTAGCCTCGGTTTTGGGTGCATGCAACCCAATTATCTCATATTGATATGAGTCAGTAAAATTTTTATGATTTTCATGCGATATTTAATACTAGTGATATTCCGGCGCTACGCGCCGGATTTGTATGTTTTTTCTTACTTAAATTTATAATTTATTATATGGTCTTAGTAAAAAAAATATGTAAAATGAAAATATGTAAGAAATAATATTTTCTGATCTTTTTATAATGATTAGCGATAGTAATATATTATTTTTTTTTGAAGTTATTTAGTTCAAAGTAAAATAGTATAAATAGTTGTTACTAATCGATTTAATAAAAATAGAATAATAATTAATAGTCGTAAAAAGTTTTTTTAGTTGGAATCTTAAATACTCGTGTCATAGACTAAGCTTTCTTTCAAAAAATGTTTAAAAGTGTTAAACCTGAGAAAGTTGATTAACGCATATAGAAACACTACTTGAGAAAAGAGATGATGTATAAGAAAACTGCTACTTCAAAAGTAAGTAATCCTTAACTGGTAAACTGAAATAAGAAATCGGTGTACCTTCCCATTAATCAACAACATATTAACCCCAATATCTTTCTCTTTTCTTAACATTTCAAGCTTGCCAAAATTGTTGTAGCCTAGTTTGAACATCTCTACACTGATTTGTCTTTAACTCCGAGTAATGAAACTGGAAATTCGACAATGATTGAATTGGAAAAAGTAAAGGGAGTATCGTCCGAACTCTCACACCATCTATACATATACAATGAAACTGAGAAAGCAGGAACTAAAGAAGCATTCAATAGGAGATGATGGGATGATTGTGATTTCTGGATTGATTATATGAATGATTACGTCGATTGCGTTAAAGAAGGAGAATTGTAGAGGCTATATTCTACATCGTCAACATCAAATACAAAAAAATCCTATAAACCAGTGTTTTGAAACTCGACCCGAACACTGAATCAGATGATTTACCGAATCACTGGATCATTGGATTAACCGCAGATAAATTACGGGTTAATAAATAAATTAGTTTTATTATATAATAATATATTAGCTATGAAAACAAATATATATAAAAACTAAAGTTAAGAATTTTAAGTGTACATACAAAATATTAAGAAATAGTTTAGACTATTTAAAAAGTTGTAACATAAGAATTATGACATCTAAAAAATGAAGACATTTTCCAATCCAAAATAAACCAGAATTAAAACATCATTGTAATAAATTGTCAATAACAAAAATAAACTAACACCAGATCACATCAACTAATTTTGGTTTTCTCTAAATTTTAAAACTTACCAACAATTTTTTTTTCTAAATTTGTCACTTCATTATTTTTGGGATATTTTTCAGTAAGAGCATTGTCTAATTTATTATAATCAATCTCGCCAGGTTTTTCTTCTTCAACAATCCAAACTTTGTTTTGTAATTCATATGATCATATGATTTTTCTTTTGATCCGTAAATTAAAAATGTAATGATATGTATTAAATTAAATTAAAAATAAAATAAAAAAATAATTTACTCACCTTTCTTGCTAAAGTAAATTGTAGTGTAGGGGAATAATAAGTCTCATCGTGCTTCAGTCTGTTTTACGGACGTACAGCTCAAGCACAATCATGACTCTTTTTTTTTTGCAAACGTAAATTGTAGTGTAGAAGAAGATGAAGACGACAATAAAACTGAAATTTCAAAATTTTCATTAGAAATTTAGAATATAAAAATAATTTCAAATATAACTTAAACTAAAAATAGTAAAAATAAAAATTATCTATTGGTTCAACTAGTGCTGCAATAAAACCCAAACCCGATTTCTATTGGGTCACAGATTTATCAGTTCAATTACGGATCTGTGTCAGATTCAAAACACTCTTATAAACGCTTGGACATGTATCAAGAAAAGTTTAACCTTCCCTCCCCCCCATTTATTTCACAATTAATACTAAAATTCATTAAATTTAAGTTGAGAAAATATTTTAATTATTAAAAAAAACATGCCACATGGCATTTTTCCCCCCAAGGAGATAAAAAAGCCTACTTTATTAATATATATATACTAGTGGTTTTCCGGCGCTACGCGCCGGGTTTGTATGTTTTATTCTTACATGAATTTATAATTTATTATATGATTTTAGTAAAGAGAATATGTTAAAAATATGAAAATGAAAATATGTTAAAAGAAATGATATTTTTCTAATATTTTTGATAGTGGTTAATGAACGTAGTATATTACTTTGTTTGAAATTGTTTAGTTCAAAGAGAAATAACATAAGTGGCTGTTACTAATTGATTTAATAAAAATAGAATAAAAAGCTGATAGTCGTAACAAAGTTAATTTAGTTAGAAAAAAGCAAAGTTGATATTTTATTTAGAGAACATACTTATGTTATTAATTATTAGAATACTTATGAACTATTAAACTTGTGCTAATATATGTAGTTCAAAGAATAGAAAGATAGAATAAGTTTTATATTTTATAAATTTTATAAAAAAAAATAAGGGTGAAGTATCAAATTTTGGTAAACTAATTGATGAGTATTAATATATAATTTTCAGATTACCACGTTTATTTTTAAAATATGGAGGTGCGAGTTGTATGTGTTAGTTTAGTCTGAAGGTCTCTAAAAAATATGTATTTTAAAATAAGAAACATAAATTTATTTTCTATATTAGTTTTGTTATAATGGAAGATTATGTCCGTCTGTTAGCGAAATTCTTGTTTCTCTACCTTTATTTGCAAATATCAACGAATCTTGATAAATTTAAATATATTTTTTAGCTAAAAATATAAATATTTGGTAAACTCCTCTATTTAATGGACAAATTCTATTTTAACCGTAGTGAAACATTTCACCAAATCTTCTTACCTTTCCATCAAGCAACAACATATCAACCCCAACAGCTTGCCTTTTTCTTAACATTTGAGGCTTGCCAAAATTGTTGTATCCTAGTCTTAACAACATCTCTATACCGGCTTGTCTTTAACTCTGAACAATGAAACTGGGACTTCGACATGATCTGAAATAGAAAAAGTAAAGGGATTTCCACCCGAGCTCTCACACCGTCTATACATAGGCAATGAAGCTGAGGAAGCATGAATTAAATAAGTATTCAATATGAGAGAGTGGGATGAGTGGGATTTCTGGATTCATGAACGGTTACGTCGATTGTGTTAAAGAAGGAGAATCGTAGAGGTCCTATTCTCCATCGTCAACATCAAATTCTAAGAAACCCTGTAAAGCAATGTTTTGAAACTTGATTCGGATACTGAACCAGACGATTTACCGGGTCGTTGGGTCAAATGATCAACCGCTGATTAATATAAATTAAATTTATCATATAATAATATATTAGCAATGAAAATAAATATATAAAAACTAAATTTAATATTTTAAAATGTTATTTAAACATCAAAATAATAGTTTTATAAAATACTACAATTCCATCAAATATTTTTTCTTTGGTTCTTAAATTTTGGATTTTTTACAAAACCTAAATCCGATTAATATGAATTAAATTTTGCTGTCGAAAAAAAATTCCGATTTACATTGGGTCACCAACCGCGGATCCGGATCGGATTCAAAACACTGTTATAAACTCGTGGACATTTATGAAAGAAAACTTAAAAATTCAATGCCTTTCACAATTAACAACAATTAAAACCCATTAAATATTTTAATGGTTAAAAAGAGAATGCCACATGGCATTTCCCCCCCCCCAGGAGATAAAAAAACCTACTTTATATATAAAGATATATATAAGTCTCATCGTGCTTCAGTCTGTTTTACGGACGTACAGCTCAAGCACAATCATGACTCTTTTTTTTTTTGCAAACGTAAATTGTAGTGTAGAAGAAGATGAAGACGACAATAAAACTGAAATTTCAAAATTTTAATAAGAAATTTAGAATATAAAAATAATTTCAAATATAACTTAAACTAAAAATAGTAAAAATAAAAATTATCTATTGGTTCAACCAGTGCTGCAATAAAACCCAAACCCGATTTCTATTGGATCACAGATTTATCAGTTCAATTACGGATCTGTGTCAGATTCAAAACACTTTTATAAACGCTTGGACATGTATCAAGAAAAGTTTAACCTTCCCTCCCCCATTTATTTCACAATTAATACTAAAATTCATTAAATTTAAGTTGGGAAAATATTTTAATTATTAAAAAAAACATGCCACATGGCATTTTCCCAGAAGGAGATAAAAAAGCCTACTTTATTAGTATAGATTATGTATTGAAAATTGATTAAAGCAACAAAATAGGAAAAAATACGGAACTACTAATAAGATTTTAGTTGACATCTTTTAAAATAATTTGCATAACTGTCTGAATATAGAAAACTAATCATCACAAACTCTATAAAACTTCCATTAGAAACGCCTGACATTTCCATTTAACAATGTGACACTATTGATTCATACATATGGTCTTTAACATACCTTCTGAAAATGTTCAGAAAAAAAAAACACACCTTCTGGACATTATTTCTATCGACCTATTTTCTCCATAAATATTCAAAATGCAGTGTGTTTTCTATTTTAACCAATTCGACAATATACATGAAAAACCCTACACATGAAAATATTATATCAGCATAGCTTGCTAAAGGGGATAGAACAATACATACTAAAAGTGATACTTTGAGAAGCTTCCAAACATTCATGGTTTTACCCAATGTTTACTTATAGGATCCTTACTTATACAAATGATAACATCATACACTTATGTATCGCTCTCAGCACAATACAATACAGACAAAGCTTAAAGCAAAGAGAAATGGAGCAAAACCTTAAATTTTCATGGGAACTCATACTTTAGTGAGTTTGTAGCAACTACGTTGATGATAATGCTTAACTTTGAACATAGAGGTGTGCGTTGTAACAGTAGGCTCTGCAACACTAAAATTAAATATTTTATTCTATTATCTTATTTTGTTGATTTGTAATGTTCTTTCCATGATTCACGCTAAGTCATTAGTATTAATACATAATTAATTTTAGGCATTTAATTAATAATTTATTATTATATTCAGAATAATTAATAAAGATATATTAACAAATTCTATAGATAACATCATAATTAATTTTATATTATGTTAATGTATATATTTGTAATTATATTACATATGAGCAAAACTTTGTATAATTTATTGTTTCGTTTTTAGTGTCATAATTTTAAAATTCTAAATTATTGATAATATTATGTTTATTGATTATTTTTATTTTGTTGAAGTTTTATGAGCAGTGACTATTTCTACTCTAATGCTTTCAAATTCTCTGAAATTCTTTTTTAATAAATAATTACAAGAAGTATTTATTTTCAACTCTAGTTAGCCTAATGATGGTTTGATTATTACTAGAGAAGACTTTGATTTTGATCCAAATATCAAACATACACTCTTTAAATAAAAAAACAAAACAAAAAACAAAAGTTAAGATATCAAGTAATATTAAGAAAAATTTATACGTACTTAAAAGGTTTAGATTTAAATAAAAAATAAACATTAATATCTAAATTTGTGGGAAATATATCTAGATTTAGATTTATTAATGCTGTTGTTATCTCGAATTGGTGAATAGTAATGATATATATATATATTATAGTTATAAATAATTATAATAACAAATTAATTAAAAATATATTTTTTTGCAGGACATACAACAACAAGTTTATTCAAAAACCAAAAGTGTCACCTACTCCCACTCTCATGATAATGCTAAACTTCCTTCTATGATATTGTAGCCAGAAAGGGAGTTCATAAACAATATACAATTAGGTAGATGGGCGCGAATTTGCGGGTACAACTATATTTTAGAAATTTCAGATATAGTGTTATATATATTTTATATCTAAATTTAAAAAGTTAAATGTATTTTCAACATTCAGATTCATCTAAAACTATAAATTTTAAATTCAATATTGCATTACTTGTTAAAATGTGATAGATATTTGTAAATGAAGGATGTAAAAATACTTTTTAATTACTTTAGTATTTATTAAACTTATATTATTATTGATTTTGTTTGGAAAAAAATATATATCAATTTCAGATTATATATTGCATGGAACAGTATTTGGGCTGTTTGGTGGTATATGTAATTAGTTCTTAGATTACTTTTTATCTGAATTAAATAAACTAAAAATAAAAATATCAGAAAATTAAATTATAATTTTGAGAGGTAAACAACATGTCAATAATAAATTACTATATTGATTTTTATTTTAATATGTAGTCAAATAAATATATGAAACTTAATTCAGGTGATAAAACCATAAATTTAATTAGTAGTACATAGCTCAGCATAACTTAGAAACTTTCTAAATTTTAGATCCACTTATTATAAAACGCTTGCCTGATTTTTTTTTTTTTTAAAAATCCATTATATAATTTTCATTATGATGTAAGATTATTATTACAAATAAATACCTCTCTCATCACAAACCTTATCAAATCGTAAAATAACTATTTTAAGGTCGCAATATTTCTCAAACTCGTTTCAGATCTAATAATACTAACAATTAATTTTTACAGTTTTGGATTATTTAGACTCAATACATGAGTTTCCATAAATAATCTAGTCACTTTACAAATGAGAAGCTGAATTTTTTTAATTTATTTGTCAAAGATCAAAGATTAAAAACTCATATTCTGTATATCAAACATATATTACACATATAAAAGTCTGTAAGCATCCTAAATAAATATCATAAATCCTATAAAATAACACCTTAAAAGTAGACCATATTTGATTCATTTGTGTAAATATATTAACATGTAAGGTTTCAAGTAATTCTTTTAATGTTAGATCATTTTATATTAAGGTATAGTTTATTTCACCATCATAGTGATAATGTATGTTTTATTTCTATATATCCCGTACGAAGTTGATATGGTAAAAACTCAACTTTTATAGGAAGTACAATATTTGTTTAGCATCTTTGTATCAATTCTTTGTTGTTTGTGTATCGATTTTTATATACAGTTGAATACTAATAATTAACGTATATATTTATATGAATTTTTGTATGAATTTCAAACCATCAATTTTTTCCCATTAATTATAGACATCAACTCTCTAAGTATCATCATTGTTAGTATAAATTTTATGAAGTTGAGTAATGTTGATTTAAAAAAAAATTATAATTATAAAACTATTTTCAGAATCGATAGATTATTTCACGGAATACACTCGTGTATTCTAGCTTTATCGCAAAAATACCTATGTATTTGCCATGAAATTATACCACCTAGTTTGGATATATTTTAGTAGTATTTACAATCTAAAACTGTATAACTGATATATCTTTGATATAAATTTTCATAAGTGCAAATTCTATAAATACATTAATATTTTATTTCTGTTATATCAAATTTGTACGCTGTTTTGAGAAAATCATAAGATGATTCTTTTTTAATGTTGAAAGATATAAAATGTTCGATTGAGAAATTTTACATTTATTTAAGTTTAATTGTTTGTAAATCGATTTTTCACATTATCTTTTTATATTACCAAATTTTAATCATATTATTGGATATCTTTCCTAATAAATGTCAGAATATAATTTTTATTCTTTATATTATTTGGTTTGATATTCAAGCAATCAAATTATAACTATTTATTTTGCAACTAACATTAATTATTTTTATACTTTCCTTTTTAAACATAATTAAAATAAATACAAATGAAAATAATCAACCAATCAAATTATAATAATTTCTTCAAACTTTCTATATGAGAGTGACACATAAGCAAAAGTCAATTAAGTGACTTCTCAATTAATATATAGTGAGATTGGTTACCATTAATAGATAAGTAAGTTTATTTATTAAATTATATAATAGGAAATTTTTCATTTGATCTCTCTCACGTTAAAAATTAGTTTGGTTAATATAGTTTTTATCTTTAATAAATAGTTATACATGTCTATTATTGTATAATTTATATTAATTGTAAATATTTATAATATAAAACTAATAAAAATAAATAAATATCATGATGTCTTACAAGACATACACCAATAATTTTATTCAATAACCATAAGATCAGCTACTCTCAGTTTTCGTTATAATGCCAAACTTTCTTCTACTGATCAGAGTATCCCCACAATAAATTTTATAACTTCAAATATATAATTTTTTGGTCTCCAAAACTTCAAATTTAGAATTTTGAGAAGTGAAATTTCATATTTGAATTTTCATTACTCAAAATTTCAAATTTGAAGTTTAATCTTTTTATTCTTAAATATTTTATTGTTTATCATTTTAATCTTTAAAGTTTCTTATATCTCATAATCATTTCAGATTTATTTTTATAAATTTAATTTTACACATAAATAAAATAAAATAAAATAAAATTATTTTAAAACTAGAATTAGACAACAAGAATATTATAAAAGAAACTTAACAAAAAACTTTTTTTTTAAAGTTACATGAAGATAAAAATTATGACACACATTTAAATATTACAACAACACTAATGTTCTAGTAAATTTGCTCTGGAACCTTCAAAATCTCTAAAATATTTTCTAATCAAATTTTGTGTAACCGAAGATGGAGAATATTGCGGGAATAATTTTAGGGAATAATGTAGTATTTTCTTGTACTTTAATATTTAATTATGTGTTTTTATTTATAATCTTATATTTTAGTGTGAGATTTTATTAATTAATATTGTTGTAATATGTTTTATATATGTTCTAGTTATTTGTAAAAGTTTTATGGATCTAAATTAATAATGAAAAATATAAGGACTTTAGACTAATTATAAAAAATATAAGGACTACAGAATAAATTATAAATAATTTTAAAGTTAAGTTTGAAGTTTTATTTTTGGTGAAGAACACTTTGAAATTTAAAATATAGAATTTTGAAAACTCTAAAATAGAGATTAATTTTGAAGATGGTTAGCAAAGAACTCAACGAGCAATATATATATATATATATATATATATATGATTGGTAACCGTTTTTAAATAATTTAATTTAATTACTAAATTATTTAAATAACTATAAATTAATATAACTAAAATTATCAAAAAATGTTTTTCAGTTACAAAAATTTTCAAATTAAATAAAAAATTAAAATATGCATAATCAAGTATTAATGATGTAAAAATTCAATTTATATAATATAGAATAGAATATTCAGTGATCTTAAAGAATTATTTATTAAAAATTTATTAATTATTAACGAATGTAGTGTACAGATTTTTTTTAAAAAAATATTTACAATACATGAAAAAGTTTATAAAAAAATTAACGCAACAGCAAACATATATATTTTGATAAAAAAAACTTTGTCATATAGAAGTAACTTAGTATTCGGTTTAAACTTATCATAATAGTTTTTAAATTAAGTGCGCATGTGCGGACAAATTACCTAGTTCAACTATAATTGCAAATTAGTGGCATAGTTTTCCACTACTTTGTGACGCATTTGATATATAGTGTCAAACTATTTGCAAACATATAAAAAATACATCTAGATCCTAACTGTACTATCTATAACCAATAACTAGATTTTTGATCCGTGTTTAAAAAGAGTGGATATTATTTTATTGTTTTATTTATAAATGGATCGATAAATCTTTTATTTTGACTATATAAAATGTCACTTGGTCAAGTTTCAATTATGCGGGTATGTTATTTGTTACTTAATTATATAAAAAGTGTGAGTATATAAATTGTTGATTATTTCTATAAGTTAAAACATAATTCATATGATTAAATTATATAGAATAAGAAATTTTATAGTGTGTACAGTATGAAAAACAATTTATTCTACAATATCTCACACAATCGTTTTTTGTTTCTAATAAGTTAAAAAATAGTTGTACCTGAAACTTTTACTTGAGAAATATTTAATATTTAACAATTATATTTTCGCAAAATATTTCAAAACATATAAAGTGGCCTAATTTTTTTTTTAGTTTTGTGATAAAATCGTAAAATAAGTAGTTAGAAAACTTCAATATCTAATATTACTTTTTAAAATTATTGCAGATTTTAATTTTTTGTTATTATCAAAAACGTTTATGAACTACGAAATAAATTATATATAAACATAACCCAGTTAAATGTATTATAGGCCCAAAAACCAAAAGACAACAATGCCATTAATGAAAATTTAATTTGTTCATAAAATCAAAGATAATTTTGGAAAACTTAAGTATTTCATTAAGGGCATAAAATGAGAATGATTCTGATTTAATGTTATTGATAACATTACGCATTTAATGAATGTTTTAAAGTTTTCCAAAGTTTTCCAAAGTTATCCTTAATTTTACGAAGGATAATAAAATTCATTAATGGCATTTGAGTCTTTTAGTTTTGGGCCTCCAGAAATATATTTAAATGGATCAATAAATAATGGGCTTACACATATTTATAAATATGCTACTATGATTTAATATAAATATTTTATGTTCATATATTAGACATATATATTCTGAAACTAAATTAATAAAAAACATAATGACATTATAATGTTATTTTCTTAAATCTATGTATCATAAAATTAATTTTAAATCTAAAATAGAAAAATAGAAAAATACAAACTTATAATAGGTTATTAATAACACAAATAAATTAATATTGTCATATTAATAAGTTTTTATATTATCTTTTTATTTGGATGACATAATAAAATATCATCAAAGTTTAAAGACCACAAGTTTATGTAGTTTTAAAAAGTATATGATTAATTTAATAAAAAATCAAAATACTATAAGATATTTTATGTTTTATTTGATCATTGGTATTAGATCACAGGTTAATAATGAATTTTTGGGTTTTACCGGGTTCTATCTGATTTTTAATTAGGGATTTTTTCATTAAATCCAAACTAGATTATACACATGGTACAAGTCTACCAGTTCAGCAGATCTAGGTCGAATATGAAAACACTTCTTAAAACTCAACATTATTTTCAAAAAACTTTTAAATTATATTTTCTTTAATAAAAAATTATAAATTCATTCAAATCACTCTTGACCAAATATTTGTTCTATTTATTTTTATTTTGATGAGAAAAAACAAATAATAAAAATATAAGAACTCAATTGTTATGATTTGTAAATTAATTTTCTGTTAATAAGTGAAAACAACCCGCGCTTTTTTAGAAATATTTTATATAATTATAAATCTTTAAAATTATATAATAGCCCAAGTAAGAATTTCGGATTAAACATTTTTTAACTTATTACAAACATAAAACGATTGTATGACGCATTTTAAATTTCACCATACTGTACACACTATTACAAACCGGCATAATTGAAACTTAATCATGTTACGGTTTATATAATTAAAACAAATAATAGTTAATCTTTATACTGAAAAAACAAAAAAAAAAACCCCGCCCTTTCAAGGACGGGTCAAAATCTAGTTTGTTACTTAATTATATAAAAAGTGTGAGTATATGAATTGTTGATTATTTATATAAGTTAAACATAAGTCATATGATTAAATTATATAGAATAAGAAATTCTATAGTGTGTACAATATGATTTTTTTTTAATTTTATAATGTCTTACACAATCGTTTTTTTTTGTTTTTAAATAAGTTAAACAATGGTTGTAACTGAAACTTTTACTTGAGAAATATTTTATATTTAACAATTATATTTTCCAGAAAATATTTCAAAACATATAAAGTGGCCCAATTTTTATTTTTTGTGATAAAGTCGTAAAATAATTAGTTAGAAAATTTCAATATCTAATATTACATTTTAAAATTATTGCAGATTTTAATTTATTGTTATTATCAAAAATGTTTATGAATTATGAAATGAGTTATATATAAACATAACCCATTTAAATCGGGAAAATTGTTTTTTTTTTGCCATAAAAACAACAACTATTTCCCATTAGTCTAATTTCTCTTTTGTACTATTTTTTCCTCTAATACCCTTTAGTATTTTCTAAAATAAATCAAATAAATAGTTTAAAAAACAAAAAAAATTCTAAAATAGTAAATACTGATGAAATACCTATATCAACTTATAGATATATTTTTTAAGTTCAAAAAAGGTTTAAATCATAATTTCATATTTTGTTCTAAGAAAGTAGAATTGACATTCTACATAGTAGAAAATGTAATCTATTTTTTTCATTGAATCTACTATGTTTACAATACGTGTTCTATTTAAATAATAGTAATCTAAAAATATTTGGAAAACACATTTTACGCTTAACCTATAGTTCTAAAATATGTAGAAATCGAAACCTACACATTACTAAAAATCTAAAACCTGTGGAAATCAAAATCTACATATTACTATAAATCTAAAACTAGTAGAAATCGATTTCTAACATGTTTACTCTATTCTACCTATTTTAGAATACATATTCTACGGATAAGGATAATATTAGAAGAGAATATTTGGGAATATTCTGTTTCCATATTTATTAATTAAAATCAATTTTATAAAGAATAGAAAAAATATTTTTTTTTTAAAACAATCTTAAAAAATCAATTTTTTTTTAAAAAAAATCATTTTAAGTAAATGATCCCCATATTTTCGTTGTTCTGGACATTTATCGGGATCGATCATTTCAGATCGATCGGTTGATTACGAGACTGATCGATCATGTTTCAAAAAGTCTTCGACGTTTTAATTTTTTTGGATTTTAATATATTATTTTAATCATTTTAGTTAAAAAATATATTTTAATAGTTAAATTTTTTTCTAATTATAATTTTGGTTTTTTTTTAATTCGGATTTTTAATTGAAATTAGGGGCAGTATTGCCAGTTTTGAAAAAAAACTAAGTCTAATAGGACATGAAACTATATGAGATTAGACTAATGAGACATAGTTATTGATTTTTTGGTCCAAAAAACAATTTTCGCTTAAATCTATTATAGGCCCAATGAAAAATTTGATTTGTTCATAAATTTTAATTTAATTTGTTCATAAAATTAAAGACAATTTTGAAAAACTAAGTATTTCATTAAGCACATGAAATGGGAATGGTCATCTTTTTATGGTATTGATAATTTAAACTTGTATCATTCGTCTTACACAACACAATCATTTACATGTAATCATTTGTCTCTTCACACCAAGACTACAACAACTTCTTTTCCTATGTTTGCTTTGTGTGTTATGTTTTCTCTCAAAATTCCATTCGCATTTGTCAAATTAGGCAATCTTCATGTCTGGTTTCATTATTAAATCATACACTTGTCTTTAACTGTGGTCTTAAGAACGCAACCTATATTGTAGATTATATGAGTTTCTACTTGTTGATATCATGGCTTCTGCAGTGCAACATCTTTGTTATAAAGGAGATTCAAATATCCATCATCATGGCCTTGAGCTGTGATTTTTTTTATTGTCTACTATATAAGTCATAATACAGGATGCTCATTAAAAAGAAAATGATAAACTTCTTGCTAAATGCTAACAAAGTTGTATAATGTAACTATAATATCAGTGATTAGTCGACTAGATGGCTGGATGGTCATTCACCATAGACAAACGGTGATGTATATGAAAGTCTCACGCTGTCATAAGCTCAAAAAGCTCATTTGGATCAACGTTCCTTCAACAGAAATAAAGAAAAACAAGTTGCATTTTATACTCAACAAAATTGAAAAAAAAATAAAGAAAGGGTGAGAGTTTATATTACATATGCATTGTCATCATCTATAGGACTACATGAGGTATTTAATCAAATTATTAAAAAGCAAATCCTTATGACTCTAGAATACATAGTAAGGAAAAGAGAGCAAATGCCATATATCAATCACAAGGATACAGAAAGCAAATGAAAGAAAGAAGGAAGGAGATTTTGAAAGGGTTTATCTGGTCTGGAAGTTGAGAGTTCTTATGCAGAAGGCAAAGATGAAGGCAAAAAAGACAGTGAATGCAACTAGGAACGGCAGCTACTGGTCCCATAAAGTCAGACTCGAACCCGTAATTGTCCTTAATGTATTGCTTAACGGTGAGTCCCTCAGGGACCTCCGAGGACAGTAATAGGTGTCTCCACGTCACCATACTGCGAGACAATCAATCCCATAGACGGTCCATGCGACAGGGCAGATCCAGTAGTACCATATCCACCACTTGGGGATCTTTGGTCGTGGGATAAAGAAGCCCGAGAAGAGGTTGAAAATGCCGTAAAAGGCCGAAGCGAAGATGGAAGCGACTTGCTGGTTCGGTGTGAGGGAAACAGTCATCATGCCGTAATAGGTCCAGTAAAGGAAAGAGAAGTAGCTTACGAAAAGGAACCAGAAGAACTTGGCAGCTGTCCACTCGAACCCAACCATGGCATAGACGATGAGAGAGTAGTAAGTGGTCTGAATCAGCACGTACGGAAGCTCACAGGTGACTTGGGAGATGGCGTATGGCATAGCTGAGTACATTCCTGCTGCTCTTTCCCTGTAGAACACAGTCCTCTCCACTGCCACCATCGGCTGTACCGTGGAGCAGTTGTTTATTCCCACAAAGATAACCGCAGCATACAAAGCTCCTATAACCATCGTCAGGTCCGCTGCGTTGGACCTGTTACCCCCGATTTGCCAGAAGATGGTACCAATGAGGAGTGACGTTGCCAGTGTGAAGATGAAGCGGACAAGGTTGTAGTCAGGGGATCTCCAGTAAGTCCACCACTGCTTCCATAGACATGATTTGAACTGTCCCCATGTGTTCTGCGAGAATTGTGTAGCAAAGTAGAGATCAGAGGCCCCTTCTGGTGGTACACTCAATTCTTTCACCAATGCTTTGTTTCTCCTGCAACCATCATTTTTATTTCATTATTATTCTCAAACAAAAAAATAAGATTTTTTTTCTTTTTTGTCAGCAAAAAAATAAAAAATAAATAAATAAGATTTTTACTAAAATAAAAAAAAAAGTTATAAAAAGAAGAAGAAGCAACTTACTGGTGTAAGGCGGAATTCTTGTACAACTCAGCAAAGTCAACTCCAAGCTTTAACTCAGCAGCTAGTGAGCTGGCTTCAAGCATCCACGTGGCTGGATTATACTTGTCAGGAATCTTGGGCACTCCGGGAAAGGCTTCGAAGTACTCAACCACCTTGTGAGAGTTTCTACCCAAAGGACCGGCATATATCACTTGTCCTCCTCTCTTCATCAGCATCAACTCATCAAACGCTTCAAAGATATCAATGCTGGGCTGGTGGATGGTGCAGACCACGGTTCTTCCTGTGTCCACCGTGTTCCTCACCGCCCTCATCACAATAGCCGCTGCTCTCGCGTCAAGCCCTGAAGTAGGCTCATCCATGAAGATGATGGAAGGGTTGGCTACAAGCTCCACCGCGATCGTCAGTCTCTTCCTCTGCTCCGTGGAAAGCCCCGTGACACCTGGCAGACCCACGATCGAGTCCTTGAGACTGTCCAGCTCTACCAGCTCCATCACTTGGTCCACAAACATCATTTTCTCTTCTTTCCCGACTTCTTTTGGAAGACGGAGGAAAGCAGAGAAAATCAGAGATTCTCTGACTGTCACTTGCGGGGAGTGAATGTCAGTCTGCTCACAGTAGCCTGAGATTCTAGCAAACGTCTCTTGAACCTTTGGGAATCCTGAGATTCTGACATCTCCTTCGATGTATCCTCCTGTTTTCCTTCCGGCCAAAACGTCCATCAGTGTTGTCTTCCCTGCACCACTCACCCCCATGAGCGCCGTCAACACTCCTGGTCTAAATGCACCTGTCACACCTTTTAGCAGTTGTAGTCTGTTTTCTGTAACTCCTTGCTCTCTCATTTCCTGTACCAAATCAAAATATTAATTTCTTTTTTTTTTTGAACAAACTAAAATATAAAAATATCTTTTTGAACAAACCAAAATATCAAAATATTAATTTCTATTTTGGTATGGTGAAGAGGAAAAGAAAAAAGAGAGGATGGTTTTTTACCGCAGGCATGTCAACAAAGTATCTAACGTCGTCAAAGGACATAGCCAAAGGACTGAAAGGAAGAACCATTCCTCTCTTAGCGGCTCCACCACTGGATGCTTCACCCGCGGAGTCTGCATTCCTACCCATTCTTCCCATTGCAACCTCTCCTGGTGATCTACGCATTTGATCCGACGAGTCTTCATTTTCTTCTTCCGGAAGTAAACCTGACTTCTTCCCAAGAGCTGTAGTGTTACAAAGTTACATTATTAGTCTATTGTGGTTTCGCTTGGTTGATTGATGCATATAATAATAATCAAAAGTCACAAAGAACTTACGGTTCAGATAGGTAAGTGCAAAAGTGAAAAGAAGGTTGAAGAGTACTGTGAAACCAAGCAAGGCTCCAACCCCAATCCAGTACCAGTTTCTGTTATGGTACACATCCCAGTTACGAAGCACCATGGTTCCCAGCCTTGTGCTGTTGTCGAAAGACTACACAGTTTTAAAAAAAAAAAGTGAGACTACTTTACTACGATATAAATATACAGAATAAAGCAGAAATTAACAACTCACCCGTCTATTCATCCATCGAGGAGCAAACATTTCATTGACGGTTAGACCGTTGAAAGCATAGGTGAGAGGAGATATCCAGTAGGCCCACCTCCACCACTCAGGAATCTCACTTCGTGGAAGAAGAAACCCACCGAGCAAGAAGACGAGAAGCAGAGTGAGAGCACCACCCGTATTAGCAATCATCATGGTTCTGCACACAGAAGCGATCAACCTAAAGAGCGCAGCAGCCATCTGTTGAATCAGAAACACCAAGAGAAACTGCTTGAAGAATCTCCCCGCGTCCGGTGCAAAACCTATCGAGTAATAAGTCACCACCATCCACGCCGTCGATTCGAAGATCGAGGTCGGAATCCCTAGCAAGAAAGTCGGGAGCGTGAACGTCCACGACGGATAAAACAGGAGATCCCTCTGTTTGTAGAACACAGGGAGCCTCGAGACCATCATGGCCATCTCCGCGAAACCGTTAAACATGTTGATGATCATTCCGAACAGCAACGCTCCTATGTAGAGGTTGGCGTCAGACTCGTTGTTCGTGTGCATTTCGGTCCTGAGGAAGAGCGTACAGGTGATGGCAGCGATGATGATGATCTGCACCGTCTTGAAGACGTAGAAAAAGGCGTTACGTTGCATGAGAAGCCACTCTTTGTCCCAGCAACTCTTGAGAAGCTCCCTCTTCGAGACCGAGTACTTGTCGAAGACGAGTGATGCTTTGTGGCCGCGAGACTTATCGAACGGGACAGAGAGCTCGTTGGAAAGCTGCTTTCCGACGTGGAAGGCCTTGAACCTGCTGGCGAACTCGGAAACCGGAATGTACCGGTACGGTCTGTTCCGGTCCACCCAGTATTGTTCCTGGTCTTTTTTAGAGGTGACCTCTTGCAAAAAATCAGCCGTTCCTTTTCTCTCGGGACACTTGAACCCAAAGCTCTCGAAGAACTCGAGGATGTGGTCTCTTGGTCCTTGGTACACGATCTGACCTTCCGACAACAAGATGATGTCGTCGAACAGGTCAAAGGTCTCGGGAGCAGGCTGGAGGAGAGACATGAGCACCGAGGCGTCAGTGAGGTGAACGATCTGCTGAAGGCACTTGACGATTTGGAAAGTGGTGGAGCTGTCAAGACCGGTGGATATCTCGTCCATGAAAAGCGTCTTGGTAGGTCCCACAATCATCTCACCAGTTGTGACACGTTTCTTCTGACCTCCCGAGATACCTCTCATCATGTCATCTCCAACTATTGTGTCTTTGCATATGTCAAGCCCCAGAATCTGTTCCAAAGAATCAGAGTTTTACTAGTCAGTATAAGTTTTTTTTTTATCAAAACTAAATATAATTATTGTGCCACAACAACAATAGAATATCTCTGAAACAATCAGATATCTAATAATGTGATTCTATGGTTTTCGAATCATAAACTATTATAATATCCGAATAGGACTAAAATTCATAATCTCGAAAATCCGAAACCAATTGGTTCTATGCAGCCCTACTTATAAAATTCATATTTTTTTTCTTTAAAAAATTTAAACAGATTCGAAAAGGGGAATAAAGGCTCACTTTGAGAGTGTAATCAGTGACGAGGCTGCTCTTAACCCCTTGAGCAGCAGAAGCTTTCATGAAGAGATCAACATCGGCTTCAGGGAAGATCCCAGCGTCCTTTTCTCTCCTTGCCAGCTCGTTCAACAGATCTGCAAGACAAGAATCCCATTCATTCATTCAACAATATCCACACACACACAAATTAAAAAAATATATAAAAATGAAATTAAATAAAAAGATTGTTAGTTATTAATTACCGTAACGGGTACCAACACCCTGGCACCTAGCGGAGAAATCAAGAGTCTCCTTAACAGTCATGATACCAACGTGTAGATCGTTCTGACTAATGTAAGCAGACGTTTTCCTCGGAACAAACTCGTCGAGGCGGTAACCGTTATAAGTGATATCACCAGAGACCTCAAGTGCTTTGTCTAGTTTCCCAGCGAGAGCCAAGAGAAGCGTGGTCTTCCCAGAGGAAGGAGGACCCAACAAGAGCGTCATCCTCCCAGGTTTGACGCTCCCAGAGATATCTTTTAGAATAGTCAGCTGAGCTTTCTTTGCGAACTGAATCCCAATCACTCCCAAAGCAGACTCCGCCATGTTCCTCACCGCGTTGAGAAGCGTGGGGAGCGATCTGTTGCCAGTGTAACAGTCGGCTTTGATGGTCAGGTGCTCGTACCTGACTTCTACAGTGGGGAGCTTGATGCCGACCCTGTCTATCCTGTTCCTGAGCTTGGTGAGGATCCGCTCGTTGTCCTGCTCGGCGACCTTGAAGACCATGTCGATGAACTTCTGGCGATCCTCTCCGTCGAGCTTCGTGACGTCGACCTCCTTGCTGAGGAGCTGGTTGCCGTATACGTCGTCCTCGATGACGGAGGTCATGAGGGTGGTGCGGAGACGGCTGTAGGTGGGGAGTTTCTCGATGGCGGCCCATTTGAGAGCCTCTTCGTCGTCGTTAACGGACTGCGTGCGTCTGGAACCGGATGAGAAGATGTCTTCGAGGTTTCTGCTGGCTCTGCTCACGCTTCTGCTGATGCTTCGCCGCATACTCCCTCCTCCTCCTAGAGGATTATTTGGATTGTAATCCATCCTGTTTGAACTAACTTGTCTCTTTCTCTATCTCTCTGGCTTGGAGGAAATGTAAAGTTTTGGTGTTTAGAGACTGATCTGATGTAAAAGAACGAGTCTGAGAATGTGGTTGGAAAGGATGAAGAGAGGAGGATGGGATTAGAAAATGGATATATAGGCAGTGAAGAAGGAACGGCAAGGTGGACTTTTCCATAGATATTTCCTCCTCCTTGTCTATTTCTCATTCTTGGTTACTTTGGAAAAAAATATTAATTTTAAGTCTTTGTCGTTAATACGAAGAGCCTATTATTCAAATGTGGAGTGCTGACTGAGGATGGCGGCTATCTTACGCCCGTTTTTATTTTATTATTTTCATCTCTATCAGATAGTACAACGTAATATTTCTTTATTAATAAGCTAGTCGATTCTGTTATCTTCAAAGTCAACAAAAGATAACAACAAGAGGACAGGAGGACCCATGTTAGTTTCAGCGAGTAAAATTTTTTCTTTTTTACATTTTCCAAGGTAAAAAGAAAGACACTAGAAGAGGAAGTGGGTTCTTATTAAGTCATTGTGTTCTGGAATCTGAGAAATTACGGATGAATGAGTCAATTCAACACATTTGGGGAAGACCGGAATCAGAGATAGTCTGAAAAGCACTATCTACTTCTAGAATTCTAAAGTAAAATTTGGTGAGGAGACTTTTGTAGGGTTTAGTTTACATGTAAGGAGTTTAAATGCCAGGATGACTGACTTGGTCAAAACGGAGAGGTTTGCAAGCGAAAGAGAAAAGTCAAGCGAACATTGTTTTAAGTAAATCTATGAAGACTTTTAAATTCCTTTCCATTTGATAAATAAATATATCCTTTTCAATTGGATCTCAGACTTGTATTTATTTTCATATACCACGTCCTTGGTTGGTTAATTATTTGTATTATCCTTTCACAATTTAATAAATAAACTTGATGTTAAAAAAGATAAAAAGAAAATTCCTTTTCAGTTCCTCACAAATTCACAATTAGCCAGTCCTTTAATATTTTTTTTGCTTTTTCTGTGTGCAAACATTAACTTTTCTTCCCCTTTTACAATTTTCTAACAAACTGTGATTTTCCGTTTTCCAGAACAAAAACAAGATCAAAGAAAAAAAAACAATTTTCTTCTTGCAACCAAAAATACGCGCACGTGAATCGAATGCAACGTTAAGGTGTTAAAAATATAGGACTCTGACACCCCCAGCCGAAGAAGAAGAATGGTACTGTATTATTGACTTAATAATATGGTTGAATGTAAGAGACAGCTGTAGCCATACCACATCGTCATCAACCTCTACAATTTTTAAAAGAAAATAACGATATTATCATGAATCGATTGTGTTCAGAAAGAAAAAAGTCATGGATCGACGAAAGCCCAGTTACTAGATGACCGGAGATCCAAGAAAAAAGGAAAGTTAAGGCCCAAGTTGGGTCTACTGACAAATATATGCATCCTGAGTAACAGTATCAATGAAACTTTTATTTGCTGGAACGAAAATGAGAAAGCTGAAAAAAAGTAGATATACTATCATACATATATAACAAAAAAAGTGTGAAAAAAGCGAACAATAGAATTGCATCTCATCATTATGCTCTTGCTTTATTTAGCAAACCTTTTTCTTTTGTTCAGTGATCCTTCCTCTACTATTATTAAGCAAGCTGAAAGATATACATATGTAGTAGTAGTACTAAACTAACTAAGCAAAAAATGGGAGTTCCATCTCCTGATTTCCGAGCTCCTCCTCCCTCTCCCGTGGCATCAAGCCGCCGGTCCTCCTTCACCGCAAATGAAGACGTCCTCTCGGAGTTCTTGGATAAGTGTGGTCGAGTCCCAAATCTTGTCTTGCCAGACAAAGTCTTCCCCAAGCACAGACTCCTTCTGAACCCTCCCACCTTTGATTTCCTCCGGTTAGGCTCCTCCTCGTTCCTCCTCATGGATGCGATCGCCACCATCGGTTGTTTTCAGCTCATCAATCACGGTGTTCCCGAGGCTAAGGTGAGAGCCGCCGCTGACAAAACCATTTTCCAAGATGAGACAGATCAGGAGTTCGTTTTTTATAATAAAGATATCGCTGATCATGCTTGTAATGCAGATTTGAGGTATGTCAAGAAACCTAGCTATTAAGATTTAATAAATGAAAGGGAACTAATTATATGAAAGATGCAGGGAGTTGATGGGTGAGGCAGAGAGGATAGGGAAGGCGATCAAAGAAAAGTTAGGAGGGAGAAGCCAAGAGGAAGAACAAGAAGAAGGTGTAGGGGTTTGCTACGTGAAGAAGCATGATAGCCAAATCGAATCTCAAGGATGGGAGGAGGAAGAAGCAATAAGGATGCTAATAAGAGGGTATGATGAAAGACATTCTTTGTGCCTAACCTTCTGCCAGGCAGAGTTCCATGTATATTCCAAGAGAGGTTGGTTCTCCTTCTCCCCACGTCCAGATGCGGTTGTGGTGACGGTCGGAGATCAAGGCTGGAGCGGGAGGTTTAAGGCTGTTGTGGGGAGGCCTCTTCTTCACAGATCATCAGCTCATGCATCTCTTCCTCCCCATATCGTTTCTATCTCCTTCCTCTATACTGCTGCTACTACTAGTACTACCACTACTACTACGACTACTCTTCGTAGTGATGCCGCAAGGATTACTCATCATCAGAAGAAGAAGTATACCATTTCCATCTACCAACAGCTCTTCTTTGCTCTCATTCTCACACTCCTCCTCCCTTTCTTCTTTAATTGACCATTTCACACTTCTTTCTTTTTTTCTTTATTTTCCTTTATAAACAAGTGTCAAGCTGCTTTTAGCCTTTTATCCATCAACGCAATATAGTTCCATGCCCAACCATCTTGTACTGTTTACTGTGCAAATTTGAATTGGTATGGAAAAGGGTAGACATTTGACAGTTGACACTAACAAGAACCAAATAGATACTTTGCAATATTACGCAATATTTTGCGTTAGAAACATATGCTCATTTTCTAATAGTATGTCACAGCAATGAAGCTTACAGTGTATATATGTATTTTGATCTACAATATACATGTAAACAAGTAAAACTAATAAACTATATATAATACAGTTTTTCTTAAAGGTGCATGTAACTATAGTTAACAAAGCAATGGAGACGTACGACAGAAAATATAAGAGTTTGTGGTGAACCCTGACATAGAATCTAATATACAACATATTTATTCACGTGGTCTCCACCACTTTACAAGTTATCGCATAAATGAGTTTAACCACCCCTCTCTTTTCTGGAGTTGAAAATATTTACAAGTCTCGACTTTCAATTCATCACGAGTGGTCTCTTCGAGACCATGTTGTTCCTCTGTTTTGTGTGGTTAGAGAAAACCTACCCACACACCCACACACGTGACCTATCATTGTCTTTGGGATCCCTATTGCTTCCTTTTTACTACGTCCACACGATTCTTGAGGTCTGTATATATATTCATGTACGTTTGGCATCACATATCACATATGCATCTACTAGCTCGTCTGTTTTCTTTCTACAATTCTTGGTACGAAATGTGTCAAATGTTTAGTCCATGCGATTTTCCATCTAGCTATAAGACTGTAAGGAAACTACATAATTTAGAATGCAGTGACACAACAAGTTAAGTCCGAAAAACAGACGCAAAGTTTAAATTACATAAGAAAACCAACAGATCAAATCTAGTTGGGATTAGTGACAAAAAAAAAACTAAATCGCATATTTGTTTATATTTTATCCCAAGTATATAAAGTATATGCATTATTATAGATAAATACTAGAGAGTTAAATTGTAGTTAAAGGTTGCTAGCTGCCAGTTGCATACTAATTTTGAAACACGTGAATCAGTGATCACTCGATGCCTTCATTAATTAGTATAGTTGTGAAAAGTAAAAGTAAAGCTGTAAAGGAGGTCGCTATTACATGAGCACGTACGTGAGAGATGGCAATGCTGAACCACACATGAATATATTGACCGCTTATAAATACAAAACCTTCAGAGACATAGAATATCTATTATAAAAAGAAAAGATCGGATGGCACCAAACGGGAGAAGGAAGAGCGTGAGCGGAAGCGTGGTAAGGCCTCCGCCGCCACCGAAGCTAGCGAAGGAGTCACTGCATAGGACCCTATCAGACATATCACTGAACTTCCACAGAGAAGAGAAAGGACTGGGGACGATAACAGAGGTGGAGAAGGCAAAGTGCGAGTGCTGCGGGATGAGGGAGGATTGCACCATGGAGTACATAGAGAAGGTGAGGGAGAAGTTCTTCGGGAAGTGGATTTGCGGTCTCTGCTCAGAGGCGGTGAAGGAGGAGAGAGAGAAGAAGGAAGAGAATGGGCTAGAAGTAGGGATGTGTAAACGGGTCAGAAGCCCGCGGGCCTAACGGGCAATTTCTAAACGGGCGGCGCCCGTACCCGTTTAATTCTACATAAAGTCATAACGGGCTCATACGGGGTCGGCCCGCTAAAAATGTTTGTTAAACGGGTTTACCCGCGAATAAAAGGGTACCCGTTTATTTTTATAATTTTTCCAGAATATACGCGTATTGTCTTAGACTCTTAGGATTCCTTTTGATTTTCAGAATATACGAATCTTGCCGTCAGTTTTTAACTTCTTCTAAGCTCTATGTCTATGAAATTCAGATACATATGATATGAATCAAATTTGAGAAACAATATCGTGGGTCTCTTCGTTTTCTTCACTAAGAGAAAGTAAGCATCTCTTTTCAGCTTTCTGATTTTGATTCTGGGTTGCAGGCTGCTTTGATACAGAGCCATCGACATCGATCGGCCACCTCCTGCCAAGGACACGGTGCCATCTCAGTCTCTCGATCAAAATCATTCCTTTTTCTCTAGTTTAGGGAATAAATTACTCTTTCTTATGTTTTGGTTTAGTATATTTTCAGATAACGAGGAGATGGAGATTAAAAGAGGAGGATGAAGTAAACCTTATGTAATTTCAAATCCTGATTTGTTTTCTCGGATTGAATCGTATCTTCAGTAGATATTGAATTCTTCCTATTTCATTAAAACTCTCACAGAATATAAATAATAGCAAAAAGAAATAAAAAAAATACTTTAAAACTCTCACAGAATATAAATAATAGCAAAAAGAAATAAAAAAATAAACGGGCCACGGATCTAAACGGGTACTTCCAAGTTAAACGGGCTCGTGGCTAAACGGGCTTTATCGGATTCGTGGTTAAACGGGCGTAAGGTTAACGGGCTGTAAACGGGGCGGGCCCAAACGGGCAGGGTTTAAACGGGCTCGGGTAGCCCGTTTTAACATCCCTAGCTAGAAGGGGCCTTGAAGGAACATATGAGTGCATGCCTAAGGTTCAACAAGCTTGGGAGGGAGTATCCTGCTCTCTTTCAAGCCGACGCCATGAGAGATATGCTCAGGAAAAGCACGAGGAGGAGTCAGTCTATCGGCTCTAAACCTATGTCTACTATTCACAATAAGCCTGCCATTTCCCGCACTTCAAGCTGCATGCCTGCCATCACCAGAGACCTTAATTAATCATTTCACTCTCTCTCAGTTCGATATATATATATATATATGATCATTATCATAACGTTTAATTTAATGGTCCTAATACACACTTACCCTACTTACGAAGGTTTAATAAAGTGGGATATTCCTGATCCAACTGGTCAAGTGTGTGCCAACAACATTCAATGTATAGTGTATGTTTTACAAGTATGGTAATTAAAAACTAGATGTCCTTTAGGATGATGGGGCCACAAATTGTGAATCTCTGTAGCTATCATAGCAGTTAGTAGGGGTGGGCGTTCGGATACCCGTTCGGGTTCGGGTCGGGTATTTCGGATTTTCGGGTATTTTGGTATAGGAGTATAAAACCCGTTCGGGTATTTCTGTACTTCGGGTCGGGTTCGGGTATTTTTAGTTCGGGTTTGGTTATTTCGGGTCGGGTTTTCAGATATTTAGATTTTGCGAAAAAATAACTTCTTCATTTCTCAAGTTTTTTTCTATTTAAAAATATAATTTTTACTTAACTGATATTTTATTTTTAATACATTGAATGATTTGAAGATAAAATATTAAAAATAAAAGACACTAATTTGATTATTGTTTTAAAATTTTAACCGTAGTTTTTGTTAATGCATGAAACAAAAATTTGGACATGCATTTTAAGGATTTTAAGTGAGTAAAAAATAACTTTTCTTGCAATTATATGTATATTATCTAATTTTAAACCATGTGTATAATTAATATAAATATTTTGAATAAAATTAGAGAAGTAAACTATGAATATATGGTTAATGGTACATAAGTTTGGTTATCTTCGGATATCTATTCGGGTTTGGGTATTATCCGTTCGGGTTCGGATATCCAATCTTTCATAATTCAATATCCGTTCGGGTATTTTGCTATTTCGGTTCGGATTTCGGTACGGGTTTTTCGGATCGGGTTCGGGTGCCTCTTCGGATATCGGGTAAAGTGCCCACTCCTAGCAGTTAGTCTACACCTGACTGTGCTATCCATAACAATGACCGATGGGCCTGATCCCATGGTTGTTCGTTCTTATACAGCCCATCTTAATTCGATGGGTCCTTGTGACGTGCTAAATGTACAGATGTGTCAACTTTTCATTGGTTGTCTGACTGTCTCAATTTCCATTTGTTGTGGGATTTTGTTTCTGTTGAAACTTGAAAGGCAAGGACGTATTTAAGTTAGTTGTGATTACTGATACAGTATTTCTCTTATCCCAGTTGTTCAAACGGTTTCATGATGAATTAATGAAGGCAAGTGTAAATCCAAATAAGAAAGTAAATATAAATGCTTTTCAAAATTGGGTAATTTGAATTTGCAGAGATCCTGAGGCACGCTAATTGTACCTGGCATGTCCCAATAGAGATGTTTTATTTTTCTATCTTTCTACAAAATATATAGGAAGGAATGTGGCTTGAAATATGGGGGATTCACAGTTTTCGTCTTTTTTTTTGTTTTGTTTTGTAAGGAACATAAAAAGTATATTTAATAGTAGTAATAATAAAACAAAAAGAGAATGAAACAGGAGAATAGGAAGCAACACGAAAAAGGTGGAGGACAAAAGGGGACTACTTGTATAAGAACGAGTGAGTTTTGATTGTTGCTTTTCATAGATTAGAGTAGAGAGCAGAAAAAGAAAAGTTAAAAAAAGTAGATCGAATGAACAGAAATGGAGAGGAAGTGGCCGAAAAAAGGAGGAGGAGGAGGGAGGGGGTTCAGGTGTCCCTCAGAGGAGGCTGCTTGGCTGCTTCAGCCACTGCTATGGCGGTAATGCTGATGGCAAAAGAGGAGGGTGTAGCTCACATCTATGGCTTGCCGCTCACTCTCAACTCCAAGTGGTCTTTCTCTCCCTCCTACCAGTAAGTCTTGTTCTTCTTTTTCCATAATAACCCCTCAAATCTGGATGCATTATAGAATCTATAAGAGAGAAAATGTGTATTTTAGACGCCAGAAATTTCGGTGAACAGAAAATATAACCGTGAACCTAAACAACAACATGACATTATTGTGTTTAAACTTTTGATTATAATAAAAGAGTTGAGTTTGGTGTGAAGGTATGTGGTGGGGGCATGCACGGTGACCATTCTCTACTCCCTGGTCCACCTCTGTCTAGGAATTTACAGGCTCTTCACTGGATCACCCATCACACCCTCCCGTTCCCAAGCTTGGCTTTGCTTCATCTTCGATCAGGTTACTTCTATCTCCCCTTTCTCCATTTGCTAGTCAATCGTCTGGATTTTAATCTACTTTGTGGTTTATGTGCAGCTCTTCAGCTATTTGATAATGAGCGCTGGATCAGCCGCTATTGGAGTAACAAACCTCAACAAAACCGGCATCAAACACACTCCTCTCCCAGACTTCTGCAAGACCCTTTCTTCTTTCTGCAATCACGTCGCCCTCTCCCTCCTCCTAGTCTTGCTCTCCTTCATCTTTCTCGCCTCCTCTTCCCTCTTTAATGTCCTTGTCCTCTCCACTCCCTAGTCTTTCTCTTCTTGTTGCTTTACTTTATACCACTATATTAATCTAAGAGATACTTATTATTATGATCACTTGCATTCCCGAAACAAATGTATTGTTCTTTTCGAGTGTATTATACAAATTACATCCAAGACAGATGTAATCAAATATTGGGTAGAGAGACGTTGATCCCTAGATGTGAGAGATCCTTGAGGAGCGAATCAGCATTCTCAAAAACTAACCCACGCATCCCAATCTCTACTGCACACTTGACGTTGCTTGGCCTGCAGAATTCAGACACTTAACCTCAGGTAAAAAAAAATGATGTCTTTTAAATGAGTAAACAAGTTAAAAGATACAACAAACCTGTCATCAATAAATACACAGTCGCAAGGTTCAACACCGAGATGTTGCACAACCTCGAGATAGAACTCAGGATCAGGCTTTCTCTTTCCTGAATTAAAACAACAACAAATATAACAACAGAAATTGTATACTAATAAACAATAAAACTGGCAAGAGATGTGTGTTGTACCTGTATGACAAGAACAAAAAGTCCATGACAAGTAGGCTGAAAGCTTCAACTTGTCTTGGATCATTTTATACCTTAGATGATGATGAGAAGAAACACCAAAGAGTCAGTCAATCAACATAACAACCAATTCTAATGAAGGCAGGTTTGTCTAAAAACCAACCAGATGGGGTAGTTGGTGAAAGCATGAATCTCGAAGTTGTCAGCGCTCAAAGTCTGGAGAAGCTCTTGCATTCCATCTAAGTAAGAGTATCCTGATCTAATGCAATCCTTCAGCCCTTCCAAATCAAAGTCCCTCTTATCAATGAAGAACTTTCTTGCTAGCTCCTCCTCATCGATCAATCCCTTTTCGAATTCGATCCAGGCGGTGGGATGCTTGCACTCGAGTAGTTCCTTCATCGGCATTCTGTTTGGATTTAAGAGAATCAATCGAGCGGTGAAGGCTACAAAATAAAATTAGTTAGGATTTCAAACCCGAAGAAGGCTGGAATATCTTGGTAGAATGGATCACGGACGATGGTGTCCATCACATCGAAGAGGAGAACCGGTAGCTTCCTTTTCGGAGCGTAAGAAACCGAAGCCCGATCACGCTTCTTCCCGATGCTGCTGTTCGGATTCAGATTGAACAAGTCCCCTTTCCGTGTATTCATCGCCGCCGCCGCCGCCGTGGAAGACATCAGAAATGCTCTTTTACTTCCGATCATCATCATCATCGCGATAAGAGAAGGGCCACACATGGGAAAACGCGGCGTTTTGAGATACATTCGGATTAGGTTACAGGTGATTGGTCCACGTCATTTAATGAGAGTGACGTGGTAAAGCGAAAGGTTAGGGGGGCCCATGACTTGCTCTGCACGAAACCTCAATCTCGTTGTAACCGTCAAAAAATCATCCACGACTCCCCGACTCTGCTCAACTCAACCGCCAATATAGGGTAATGCTTCCTTCTTCTCCCCTCAATCATCATTATAAAAACGCCTCCCGTTACCATTTTACTTTCCCACTCAAAAGCTAAACAAAGAACCCATCTCCTCTCAAACAAAGCATCATACCTTTTTTTTGTTTTATTTACAAATTAAGAAGAAGATGATGAAAATGATATCTCCTCTGATGATCATTTTGTTATGCATCCAATGTGCCGTTATGGTAGCGTCGGAGGGTGGTGCTAGAGTTTTCAAGGTTGGAGACGAGTTCGAGTGGAAAGTTCCACTCCAGAATGATACATCGGTTTACAGCCGCTGGGCGAGCACCAACCGCTTCCACATCGGCGATTCTCTCTGTGAGTGTACTTGTTTCCTAATTTTTGTTATTTTTTTAATATTTTTTGGGGATATTTATTAATTAATTTAATGGGTGGGTGCAGCGTTTGTGTACGACAAGGACTCGGTGATGGAAGTGGAGAAAGAGGGTTTCTACCACTGCAACGCCAGCGATCCCATCACAGCGTTTGACAATGGAAACAGCACGTTTATCCTTGATCGTCCTGGTCTCTTCTACTTCATCAGCGGCTCCGACGCCCACTGCACCAGCGGACAGCGTCTCATCGTCGAAGTGATGCATATCCACCACCAACACCACAACAACCACGCTTCCTTGCCTCCATCCATGTCGCCTCTCTCACCTGCCAGCTCTCCCTCTTCATCTGCATTTGACTCTCATGATGATCCTGCTTCTTCTTCTGCTGCTGCATCCTCCCTGCTCGCTTCCTTCTTCCCTCCCTTTGCTGCACTTCTTGTTGCTCTTTTCTGCTTCCGACCATAGCGCTTTTGTTTCATCTTCTTAATTAGTCTTCTTTCATTGCTATTTTTCAGTTACTTTGTCATCCAACTTTTAAGATATTGTTTTTAATTATTATTAACCTTACGTTTTCTTCATTAACAATCTAAGTTTTATCACTTTGTCCCCCTCTAAATGAAACAACCGTATAGCTAGCACCGCAAAGGAGCTAATACGACCACCGGGACCTTAGTATTAACGAAAATAAAATGAAACAATACCATTTAGTAACCGTTATAGCCCTCCTCCCTAATGAAATAGCCGTCTCAGTAACTAATGAGCCTTGTTCGTAAAAAAGAAAGATAACGGGCCTATTGTCATATGGCCTTCTTACCTAATGACTGACAAGGGAGAAATTAACTTTTGGGCTTTTGGACCTCTTGAGAATATAGGATTTAGCTTATTTAAAATTAGCCCATTTGTACAGATCAATAGAAAAGAAAAACAAATAAAAAAGCTTGTCGGATCGATATCGGAAAGAGAGAAGAAAATTGGATAAGACGGTGGCAGTTCGCAGAGCTTTGCCAATGACGGCGCCTCCGCCTCCGCCTCCCGACGATGCTTGGATTCGTTCTCATGACCGCTTACTCCCCGAATCTCAATCGCTTCTCTCTTCCCACCGAGTATGTTCTTCTCTGTTGATTTTCATCTTTCCTTGTTTTTTTTGGGTTATTATATATGTTTGTCTGGGGGGTTATGTTTACAGTCAGTTATAGCGGTTGCAATCTCAAGAGTAAATCAGTTCGACGCTGCAAGACTAGATGTTGAAATGTCTGCCATGTTGAAAGAACAGTTGGTTAAGGTTTTCACTTTGGCTAAGGTATTCAATTTAATTCCTTTCTTTTTTTTAAAATCACTTCACGGATCATCTTTTGTTTGTTTGTTTGGTTGTGGGGGGGATTAGCCAGGAATGATGTTTCAATACGAACCAGAACTAGATGCATTCCTTGAGTTTCTAATTTGGAGATTCTCTATTTGGGTTGACAAACCTACCCCTGGAAATGCTCTCATGAATCTTAGATACAGAGATGAACGAGTTACTCCTGCACAACTCTCTGGGAAAGGTAAAATTTTTATTAGTTAAGTTATTTTTCACTTTGTCTTTTAACTCATATGTAATCTGTTGTCTCTCATGTAGTCAGAACAGGACTCGAAGGCCCGGGACTTTCTGCTCCTCAAAAGATTTGGTACTGTGTTGCCTCAGTTGGTGGTCAGTACCTCTTCTCCCGTTTGCAGTCATTTTCTGCTTTCCGTAGATGGGGTGATTCTGAGCAGAGACCACTGGCTAGGCGGCTCTGGACCCTCATTCAACGCATCGAAGGCTTCTATAAAGCTGCTTCTTTTCTTAACCTCTTGTCATTTCTTTATACCGGAAGGTACATCTTGTCTACATATCTTAATAAATCATACAGCCATGCGTGGTATGATCATTTTATTTGATTTGATTGAATGCACTAAGAATCAGCTAATGGTTACTAAACGCTAGGACTAACAGCTTTTACGGGACCTTGAGAGAATTGCATTTAGATTTTATGAGACGACAACTTGATGATGCCTGGTTCAGTTGTTGAGGCTGTTTTGTTAGGAATAACCTTATTGTATTCTCATCTATGAAATAAATACCTAAATCAGTGTCTTGCTGTTCATTGAGTTCTAAAAAGATCTACCACTATTCAATATTGACTTGCCAACTTTTTGTTTTGCGGTGCTACTTCTATTAGTAGCCTCTTGTTGCTAGAAATAAAAAAAATCAAAACCAGATTGGAGACTTCAGATATTTTGTGATATTCAGAAAAGTTATAGGAAACATTAAAGCGAGAAGCAAAATCACTTTGTTGATGATTTTGCACATGCTTTACCTTTCTTTCTTTGTTTCTTGTTCAAGGTATAGGAACCTCATTGAAAAAGCTTTAAGAGCAAGGCTTGTCTATAATAGTCCCCATATGAACCGATCTGTCAGCTTCGAGTACATGAATCGCCAACTTGTCTGGAATGAATTTTCTGTACGTCTTTCTTCCTCTGTGTCCTCTTACCCATGATGCCATAATCAATTTGAAAGTTTTAGGAACCTTCTATCGATTCTGATTATCATCCTTGGACTCATGGTTTCTTGCTTATGATTGAAACTCAAAATGACTTCGGCCCTCTTTCACCCATCCTTTACCGTTTTCTTTGGAGGAAACACTTTTCTTGAGCTATTACAATCTGAAAACGTTTTGCGTCCATATCTGGAACTAGGTGGAGACTGTGACTTAAACAGTTTCATGGAGTTCAACATTCTCTTTGACGCCCTTCAACAAATCAAAAACATTTTTTTTTAAACTGATTGGCTTAATTGATGAGTATACGTCTTGTCTGCTGGCAGAAGTGTTCTGTTGGATCTCATTTCCTGGGTTCTGTTTGGCATTCAGATTTAGATTTGTTTGGTTGTATTTCAGGAAATGCTTTTGCTGCTTCTGCCGCTGCTCAACTCTTCAGCTATTAAGAATATTCTAAGTCCATTTGCCAAGGAAAGGTCCTCAAACAATAAAGAGGATACAGTTGCTTGCCCCATTTGCCAAGTGGATCCTGCAATTCCGTTTATTGCTCTACCTTGCCAGCACAGGTATGGTTTAATCTATGCAAATTTAGTGGATCAGAGTAGGGTCATTACCTCACCTCACTCCTCAGATATGTAGTATCTATCTTATTAAAGTAGAAGTACTTTAAGCTTTTGTTTGGTAACAGGGATAGGAGTCTTTAAAAAAATTAAATTTTGTTTGGTAACAAAGATAGTAGAGAATTTTGTATTTTCCTTATTTAAATGATAGATTTAAGTATTTAATGTCTTTTCTTAATTTAAATAATCTATCTATCTATCTTATTAAAGTAGAAGTACTTTAAGCTTTTGTTTGGTAACAGGGATAGGAGTCTTTAAAAAAATTAAATTTTGTTTGGTAACAAAGATAGTAGAGAATTTTGTATTTTCCTTATTTAAATGATAGATTTAAGTATTTAATGTCTTTTCTTAATTTAAATAATCTATCTTATTAAAGTAGAAGTACTTTAAGCTTTTGTTTGGTAACAGGGATAGGAGTCTTTAAAAAAATTAAATTTTGTTTGGTAACAAAGATAGTAGAGAATTTTGTATTTTCCTTATTTAAATGATAGATTTAAGTATTTAATGTCTTTTCTTAATTTAAATAATAGATTTTTTAATAGAATGAATCTTAACCAAAATAAATTTCCTAATAGATTTTTTGTTAACATTTAATATTTTTCAATATTTATTAATAAAAATAATAAAATAAAAATCACACATCAAATCAATTTATATATCATATAGATAAAATATAAAATATTTTATTTATAAATTGTTAGTATAACACTTTTATAATATAAGTCCAATTAATTATAAATATTAGATTTTATATGATACACTGTGATATCTATCTTATTAAAGTAGAAGTACTTTAAGCTTTTGTTTGGTAACAGGGATAGGAGTCTTTAAAAAAATTAAATTTTGTTTGGTAACAAAGATAGTAGAGAATTTTGTATTTTCCTTATTTAAATGATAGATTTAAGTATTTAATGTCTTTTCTTAATTTAAATAATAGATTTTTTAATAGAATGAATCTTAACCAAAATAAATTTCCTAATAGATTTTTTGTTAACATTTAATATTTTTCAATATTTATTAATAAAAATAATAAAATAAAAATCACACATCAAATCAATTTATATATCATATAGATAAAATATAAAATATTTTATTTATAAATTGTTAGTATAACACTTTTATAATATAAGTCCAATTAATTATAAATATTAGATTTTATATGATACACTGTGATATAATAGACGATTAAAATCACATAATATAATTATTTAAAGTAATATATAAAAATTTTGTTTTAAAATGTTTATACTAACATTAGGTAATACATATTAATTTACACACACACACACACACATATATATATATATATATATATATATATATATATATATATATATATATATAATTAGATTTTTATATGATACACTGTGATATAATAGACGATTAAAATCACATAATATAATTATTTAAAGTAATATATAAAAATTTTGTTTTAAAATGTTATACTAACAATTATGTAATACATATTAATTTACACACACACACACATATATATATATATATATATATATATATATTATCATTAGAACAAAGAAAAAAATTGAAGTGAAGCAAATATTTATACGGCCACGGGTCAAACTATAGATATAAACAACACTGGCGTAAGATTTTTTTTTTAACAAATTTATTTTAATTTCAAATATTTTTATATATTTTTATGTATTTATAAATTATTTTATTTGTTATTAAGAATGCTAAGATTTTGGAATTGGAACAAATTATGACCCATCTCTATATTATTTTAATTAGGAATTTAAAATTTATATCAAAATATTTTTTTAAAACTTTTAATTTTTATTATAACTACAAATGTTAATTTTCAATCTAAATTTATGTTTAAATATTACAAATATATTATTTATAAATAAAAAAAAAAGCTAAAAACATAAAATAAATACCCGCCCGATTGGGCGGGTCAAGATCTAGTAATTAATTATACTAGAAGCTAAGTAGGTAATTGCATGTGATTGCGTATATGAGGATTCATGGGGGAAGCTTAGACAAGACAGGATTGATGTTATAGGCTATTCAGAGTATGTGTTACTTACAGTTAAAAGAATTGACTTGTGGCAGGTACTGTTACTACTGTATAAGGACCCGCTGCGCTTCGGCAGCATCATTCCGGTGTCTTAGATGTAATGAGCCTGTGGTTGCCATACAACGGGAAGGTGTTTCAAGTGGCAAATGAATGGGTGAAGAATTACAAATATTACTGAAACATGATTAGAACGGGTGTTTGCAAACAGGCTATACAATAAAGGAACAAGAACATGTGAAGGATAAAAACTGTGGAAGAAACAAGTTTTAGGGATAGATATGAACTTCCTTTGTACATTAAAAAGGGTTGTAAACCGTTCGGTCTTCTTTATTAGCAAAAATCAAATTGGAATGTCGGCTATACTTGAATAAATCCATTTCCTTATATATGGTGCCTACTTACTACTAAGCTCCTAATTCCATATTAGTCTTACATAAAGTGGCAGAAGAGCAAGTGCGAAGAAAAAGATCACTGGCTGGTGGCAGAGAGCAGACTGATCTCTATCTCCTGGAGGCTTTTCCCTTTAGTCTCGATCACGTTCTTCTGCACAAAGATAACTGCCACCACGCAGAAGAAGCCGAAGATTGCATTTAGAAGCACCGAACCTAGTTGCTCCAGCATTCTTAGAAACAGCAGCCCCACGAAGAAGTTTATTACCTGTTGTGTCATTCTCCAAAGCTTATTATTTGTTTCAACATTATTAAATCCATTTCCTTTAAAAAAGGGGGGGAAAATGCTATACCCAGTGAACAGCAAGACAAACAGCCAATGCTGTTGCCCGAAGACGACCAGGGCATATCTCAGACAAGAGAATACTTGGAACAGGACCAGCTCCAGTCGCAAAAGACAACACAAACCTGCATTTTCATTGTCGAGTTTTACCAAAATACCCACCCCTTTTTCCACTGATCATAGTTGACATGTTACAGAAAAACTTACAGTAGCATTCCTCCGACAGAGAGAAACAAGGTTCCAAAAGTTGATGAAAACGAAGTATATGCCATTGCTTGGAGACCCAGCGATACTGCCTGTTAAAAGATGGAAGAGCTCTGTTAAGTATCAGCGCTGTGTCAAATTTAAATTCAAATAGCGATGATTCTCGCTCTCAAGTGTCAACCATTACCATGCCCGCAAAACTCCCAATAAGCAATACTTTTCTCCCCAGCTTATCCATCAAGACCACCGCTACTGTAGAACCTGGACGACAGCATAAATAGTGTTTACATTTGTTTTAAAAAACAGGTCATCATTTCACTTGACAGTTTCAGAATGTTGGAAGGAGGACATTTGAATCTCTTTCTTTTCATGATCATCTTTGTAATAAGAGGAAGGCAAGTCATTTACCACCCATAATTTCTAATTATCAACTACCTCATCTACCGACAATAATGGTGACACTTAGTTACCTAAGAGGTTGCATACTCCCACACATATGTTGGCCGAGGCTGAAGGTACACCAGCTTTCTTGAAAACAGTTGATGAGAAATAGAACACAGCGTTTATCCCAGACAACTGTTGTAAAGCAAAAAGGGTAGATCCAATGAAAACCACTGCAAACGGAGAAAAATTAAAACGTAAAATGAATGAAGTTAGAGGCTTCACATGTGTCATTCGTATGTTTTTGCAAATGGCAATGACTCTTTTTGTCTAGGGATCCAGTTGGACCACTAACATAGCCTCCGCCTATATGAATCAACTCTATGAAGATATCAATCTAGTTTCATCAAATGCCTAGACACCACTACCGTAATATTTGAGATATAAAAAAAAGCCAAACGTTGTCACAATCTTGTTGGTTTAAAGATCACACATACCTCTAAAACTGCGCCCAAAAAGCAATTCCGACAGTTTGGCTGAATCAGCGTCATCTCCCCTATCTGACTTAATTAACTCTGCCATGGCAGCTTTGACGTATGCCCCTCCCAGTAACTTCTCAAACACGACTTCAGCTTCAGCTGCCCTTCCTCTCTGAGAGTAAAACAGGGAAAGAGAATCAACAAATCAAATAGTTAATGAAAATGTCTTTAGGAGCTATGCGGGTTAAAATGAGAAAAACTCACCTTGAAAAGCCAGTGAGGACTTTCAGCGCAGAGCTCCATGAAAACAGCAAGGATTACAGCTGGGACTGTGGATATCCAAAAACATATTCGCCACCTTAGACAATCAAAGTACATGAAACCTATTAGCTGATCATTCTGCCAACAAGATGTCCAGACGGTATAGTCTTGCTAATAATGACCAGAGCCTGTGATCTGCTAGTAGCTTTTCTAAATGAATTTGCAGCAGAAGACTTAGACCTAAGATGAGTGGATTCTTATAGTTTGCAGCATTTCAACCAAACACCAAATATCACATTGTAGATAGGTGGTTTAGGATGGACAACTACAATCAACCATTCCACCTGAAGCAAGCTTGGTTGAGGCATATTAGTGCCCTAAACTTCGCTGGCACAGACCAGTTCTAGGTTTCCCCAAGTTCATGTCAATATCTTACCAGCCCAAATTGTCTTTTGCTGGGATTCCAGAAAATAGTGAACCTAAGAGCCCCAGACATGTCGCAATTTGGGTAGAGCTGCCATATGTGCCTCTTACATAAGAAGGTGACACCTGCAAAGTGAAAATGTGAGCCTCATAAGATGTATCGATAACACGAATTAGTGAAAGTTATGTGCCTAGAGAACCTTCTGTTTACTTTAGGTAAATCCACTAATGCGAATAAAACTTTCCAAGATAGAAGATTTTATCAAAATGAATTTTAAGTGTGCCAATAAACTTCTGTGTGCTAATGGTCTAAGTTCATGTCTTTTTATGTATGAAACGTGCATCTACTTACATTGCCCCCAAACAACTTTTGATAAAATAAAATAAATTGGTGCTCAATCCCATCTGTAGAAGAACTTTTGTTGTTTTTGTAAACGTTCATGTAAAGGATCAAATCTAAGACGCGGCACTGAATTGTACATCAAGTTATATTCATATCAACAGTCTATGGGGATGCAATTTCATGTAGCGATCATAGAAAAAACAAGTGCAGCAGGAACAAAGATACCTCAGTGACATAGAGAGCCGTAACAGAAGGACCAATGCCCATCCCAATTCCGACAAAAAACCTTCCAAGGAGCATGCCCTCAAGACTCTCAGTTGTTGCACTGCGAACAATACATTTGTAAGCACACAGCAGGCAAAAATCTTAAAATCTGAAATGTTCAAATCTGTAAGGGTATATATCATAGCCTACGGTTCCAACAGCCAACATCTGAAACCAAAAAATAAGCAAAAGAAAAAAAGGATGACCTCATTGAAGCTCCGATAATCATTGGTAAAGCACTCAACTGGAAAGCTCTACGGCGGCCAACACCATCGGCGACCAACCCACTGAACAGAGATCCAATAAAGGCGCCACCTAAGCACGTACTAACAACAAGACCTTCATCCACCAGAACCAAAAAAGAAATAGATGAGACAGAAAGGATAGAGACGAAGAGTGAAGAAACAGAAACATAAAAGCTATTTATACCTTCAGCGATGGTGTTGCCACTAAAGCCAAGGTCAATTGAAATGCTCTCGAGAGTTTCATTAACAACCCTTAGGTCCAGAAAAGAAAAGCATTAGTTTCGTTAGTTATTCTTCCCAATTTACATACAATTAAAAAAGAAACATACGTAGTCATGTAAAAGATGGAATGCTTTAGTAACATGCAAATCAAAGTCTAATATTGGGACACGCACCCAAGGTGATAGCCGAATAAAAGAGAAGTGAGGGATGCAACGAATACGTGAGGCAGAGATCGCTTCCATGAAGGATTCCCGATATCTTTTCCCGTCCCTGTCACTGGAATATTCACAGTCAGTAGTGCGTTGGTAAATATAAATTAAAAATGTTAGGTCTGGGGCACAAAGACAGAGCAGAGATCTGTGGTAAAAGTTAAAGAAGTTGATAAGTCCAGGCAAGAAAAAGACCAAAGTCCTACTTACTATATCTAACAAACCATTCAAACAATTGTAAAAGTTATAACAGCTAGGATTCTTACGTGAGGCTTTCTTGTTTTTTTTTTTAATTTACTTTGAGATCAATTTCAAACTTTTATCTTCACCTACAGAGTCATATATATTACCAAATCCGATTTTAATAGTTAGTTTAAATAACATCTTGACACGTCGGAAGATGACATGACTCTGGGTGTTTCCATTCCGGGCAACATATTTCAAAAGGAACAAGTGATTAAAAAAAAGGAACCTGCAGGTTCAGTTTTATCGAGAGAAGAGAGAAACTCTTTGGAAGGAACACGTTTCTCAATGTGACGACCTCGCATCATCGTGTAGGTGCTTCTAACAGAATCCATTCCCTCCCCCCCCCCCCTGCACAAGAAAAATTGTGAATTTCAGCAGTGCACATGCATCGCACTAAGAAAATCCATATAAACACGCGCAATTTACTTGAACTAATCCTTCTTTTGCCACTCAGTGTGTATGAACACAATCAGTTAGAGATTAAAAAATTAAAAAGAAAAAAAAAGTGAAAGCACACGTGACGTGACGTTAGCTAGTAGGAAAGTTCCAGAATCAAGGATTTCATAACAACATGGGAAAGTGAGATCGTCGGATCTGACAGCAAAAAAGTATATCAAAGCAAAAAAGTTTATCAAACATTGATCGCAATATAGATCACAAACAAAAGTTACAATAAAAAAAAAGAGGCAATGGCAAGATCTAGCAGCAACGAAACAAATCAAAAGCGAGAAACGATGAATATAGTACCTGCAGGCAGACGAGATCAAAGCAAATCGTCGAGTCTAAGAAATAAAGTTTTTTCTTTCTTTCTTTTTTTCTTTTAGTTTGAAGTTTAGAACTTAATCATCCATCCCTCCTACGCAACACTTTATATAACATATGCTTTTTTGGCCACCACCCCAGATGCGCTTCACTCTTCTCCCGAGACTACGATACGACGTGTTTTAATCACCTGCTTCTCCTCCCCATTTACCCATTGCCGACCTCACCTATGCCCCACTTTAAGTGTACTAAAACTTCTGAGAACAACAGAGGGCTCCATGCAAAAGGACAGAAGCCTCTTGGGCCTTTCGTTATTTATATCACTAGGCCCATTATTTCTATTATCGTACAATAAGCAGATACCTTTTGGGCTTCCTGATTGTGACATCTCTAAGTTATTGGGCTTCATCCGAGTCAGGCTTTTGCTAATTGATGATATCTACTATGGTTCGTTCTTTAACGAAGAACACTAATGACTTCAGTCAACTCTCTCTCAAAGAACCAGGTACTCGCATTGTCTCCAAATAATTACGAATAAACAGTAAGAAAAATCTTTCGTTCGAACAGCAATACTTTGTTTTACAAAGCCTTTCCTGAGAAGGAAAGAAAAAAGAAAAACAAAAAACAAAAAAAAAATGCAGGGAGCCTCAGGTTGGTGGTATAGCCAATAGGGAAAACAAGGATGATGGTCCTATTCATGAGCCCGACCCTGTCAACACTTTGTTGCTTCCTCATTGTATCTGTTAACCCAAAACAAAATGCACAATTGAGAACATGAGAGCCTGTCAAACATTTTGACTAAACTTTGGTGTATGTTTGTTTGCCTTACCTTGTTCACTAGCATGTTCACTTGCTCCTTGTACATTTCCTTCAAGTCTACTATATCCGCTCGAAGTTCCTCCAACTACCACAAACCCACATTTTCATCAGGATTATTATTACTTTAAAACTCTGCCTACCTCTGTTATTGCTTTCTACAAGTAATTTATTCACATCTCTTACCTCCTCATCTCGTTCACCCATCAATTCCAGAGCAGCTGCATGCCTTTGTCTTAGTGCTTCCAGCTCAGCTTTTATGCCCGGCACCCTATCCGCCTCCCCCCTTAATTTCTCACACTACATCCACAGTGATCAAAATATTAGACGCTCACATCCTTAATAACACTTTCTCAGGAAAACAACAAGTCTATAACTCTCGGCGTTATATATACCTCTGCGGTCATTTTGACTAGTTCTTCAGCTAGCGAATCTCGGATAGACTCCATTGACGCCTGTCGCAGGACAATATTCCACCAGAATAGGTTAAAATTTTACAGCTAGGTTTTAAATTAGGGGATGATGGATACTAAGAACCAAGCCTAGACAACTAGCGCTAAACAATCTAAACCAGCTTAAAGAACGGTAATTTCTCAGTATGATCCCCAACATCCATAGTGCGCCATTTTAACCTATCCAAGGTGGAGTCTGAGATTACAAACTGATGTGAACCTAATTCCCATTTCAATGCCAGTTTCCAACCAATGGAGCTACACAGACATGAATATTTACACCTACCAAGCGGGACATGTAAGAAGCAAGTTCACCCTCTTTCTGTCGAAGTGTGGCTTCATAAGCACTAGGTGTTATGCTCTTCATGTAGTATGGACTCATAGTTGCTTCAGGCATGCTTCTCTTCTCAGAAGATCTATCTGACGAATCAAGCGAAGCTTGCAGAAAATAGCTCTCCTCCATGCTCCCAAGGCTGCTTGCGCTTGAGAGCTTTCTTTGCAAGCCTCCTGATGACACAGTTAAGATAAATCACAGATGCGCAAGGCCTGCATTTATTGAATATTAATATATATTGAGATGCATCATACCATTCTCATAGGTAGAATTTTGCCTTGATATGGGAAGCTGTTCAGAGGCTGTCGAGGAATTGATACGGGCAGTTCTTTCAAGATCCAAACGGGTAGCCTTCTCCCTTTCTAGGTCCTGAAAAAGTTTTCGCCATGTAAAGAAAATTCATCGTGGCTGTTTTTTAACTAATAAAAGTGTGTCTGTAAAACTATGCAGCACCTTTTGAATAAGCTCGTTGTGGATCAGCAATTCTTGCAACTCTTGCTTATGTTTTCTCCGCAGTTCCATGATTTCCACTTCAAGTTGGTTTGCTCGACCTCCTAAGGTATCTGCTTCCTCCTTAGCTGCCAGATACTCCTGTCTATTCTCTGCCGCTCTTTGCCTCTCCTTCTCGAGCGACTTACTTAACTGGCTCTGTTCTGCTCTAAGACATGAAAGCTGGATAGGAAAACCAGGTAAGCTAGAATTTAGAGAACAGACAGTAATACTGATGAAGAACAGTGTCAAGGATCATAGAAAACCTGAGCCTCCAGAACATTGATCCTTGATAAGGTTTGAGAGAGGCGTTCATTCACAGAGCGCTCTCGCTCTTCAGCTGTGGCAGCTTTAGTTTCTGCTTCCTGAATATTCGTAGAAAATGAACAGAGCGGTAAGAGAACATAAAAATAAATAGTTGAATATGAGCGGTGTAGCAGTAATGTTCAAAATACCTGCAGTCGGGCATTCAAAGTTCTCTCTACAGCACTCCAAGCTTCTGCTCTTCTGGCAGTAGTTTCCTATAGTCAATCAGATAAGGAGCATGCAATGTTACATACTTTATTTTAAAGTTTCTAATCTTAGGAAAAGTTCTCCAAAAAAAAACATAGGGATCAGCTACTACCTGCATTGCCTCAATCTGTCTTAGGAGAGGCCTTGTAGACTCGGGAACTTGGGTGATTAATTCCTCACACCTTCGCTCACTAGCCTACAGGAAAATTTAGTTTAGAAAGCGTAAGCAGAACGAGCTATTATTTCATCCCAAAACGTCTTGATTTACCTGATAACGTCTTTGAAGGTCTTCAATTTCTCTACGGAACATGTCTTCCCTAAACACTCCCTGCAACAAAATAATAATAAATATCACCGAGTTTGATCCCAGTAGTAAATGTCCTGTATTTGATCGACTAGACGAAACCTGTTGCTCCTTTTTGCTTAAGGTTTGCCTCAATTCTTCCAGCGCCTGTACTAGCATAGATTCCCGCTCTCCGGCCTCCTTTAGACGATTCTCTAACTCTACTCTCGCCTCATTGTTGGTACGCTCCTCCGCTAATGCTTGAGCTTCCTTTGCTGCAGCTAATGCATTCGAGTAATACTCTTTCTGAGAAGCAAGTTCGGCTTGATGTTTTTCTATGGTCTCTTGCAGCAGCTTCTCTGTAGCTGTCTTGTCCCTTTTAATACTCTCTACCTTATTTTCTTCAGACTGACAAATGACAGAAAAAACAACACACCAAAGTTTGGCTCTTTTAGATATTTATCATGCCTACAAGAAGACACATTTCGAGCAATGCTTTAACAAAAGCTTCTGGAAAATCAAGACAAGCCCTCCAAGTGTTTCATCCTTAATAACATAGTAAAACAACAAAAGCATCGCTCGCGACATCAATTACCTGAAGTTTTGTGATCAGTCCTTTCTTTTCTTCGTCCACCTCTCTGATCTAACACGCGAACAAAATAAGCAAGTGAGAGAAGAAACAATGAGATTGATGGTACTAGTAAGAGTGAAAGACGTAAACATTCATTACATACCTGAGCTCTCAGCTTCCTGATCTGACCCTCTTGAGCAGCTTGTTTCTTCGAAAGCTCTTCGCCTGAAATGATGGGCATTAACATCAAAGGCTCAAGCTGAGCAAAAAATGAAGTCCTTTCATTTTTCAAACAGTTACAGTTCGCTCTCGGGATGCATTGAACAATTAACAATTAGCACCAAAATTACAATCCCTGATCCCAAGCATTCCAAAAGGTATCCTTACCTTCAGCCATAACTTGATTTATTATTTCATCTTTCTCCTTCAGAAGGGCCGCAGCATCACTTTTCTTGTTCTGTTCTCTTCTAAGTGTATCCCTTTCTTTGGTGAGAGCGTAAACCTACAGAGATATGAACCATGAAGGTCTATTTATAAAGAAAAAAGAAGAATCAAAAGAGCAAAATTAAACCTTCCTCTCAAGAGTAGCAACTCTCTGATGGTATTCTTCTCGCAAAGACTCAACTTCAGCTTCATTGGATTTCCTCTGTTTCAGAGCACAACGGGTATAAGAATTTAGGTTAAGAATCAACAGAAAGCAAACGAAGATGGTAGGAAGAATGAGTAAGATAATCAACATTTCATCTAATTAAACATGAACTTTCTGCGTACTCTCCAGTACCTTCAAATCCTCAGTGGCAGATTTTAGCTGCTCATTTTCATGCATTAATTTCGCAATCTCATCAGCCTTTGCCTGTAAAAACAAATTACCAGAAAAATTGGTCCAGAAGCACCATAGCTGTCGAACAACCCTGTAATGGAAACCTTGTATGTACCTGAGCTTGCCTTGCAGCACCTTGCAGTGCATTTTCCAACATTTTCATTTCCTTTTTAGTCTTCTCTAATTCCATAACAACATCAACAGATTCAGAAGCATTTGTTGCAGAGCTCGAACGCTGGCTGTCAACTACTTCACTACCATCAACTCTTGAATCCAGCTCACGAGAAACCAACTCTACAATTCTCTCTGAAATTTCATCTGAGGAAGATCTCTTCAGCACAGACGACTCATTAGGAGAGCCAGCCGACTCATTAATTAAAGACACTTGAGCATCAGAGGGCTCTATCCTGTTAAGATTATCTGTATCAGGTGAGACTTCAACATTTACAGACGACGTTCTCTTCTCAAGATTTTCACTCTGGCTTTCCTGTTCATTTTTAGTCTCATCCGTATCAGCAATCTCACGCGGTCCATCGAAAACAGCATCACTGTTTCCTACAGAAGCTTCATTTGTTCCAGCATCCTCCTCAGGCATAGCTTCCTCTTCCTCTGATCCACCCTCTTCGGACTTGTGCGGCTCTGGCTGTGACTCCGACTCCGATTCCTGCTTCTCATCAGGTTCTAAACTACTCGTGTCAACAGGATGATGAACCGAGTATCCAGAAGAATCTTCTAGAGCCATCTGAGATTCAGGTTCACCATCTTTGGGATCTAAAACAACACTCTGTGCCACCTCAGCTTCTGTTGTCACATTTGTTTCTTTATTTGCTTCAACGGATACTGCTGCTTGTTCAGTGTCCACCTCACCAGATCCTCCTCCTTCTTTTTCTTCCTCTTCGGTTTGAGGTGGATTATCTGAACTAGCAGAGTCTTCTAATGTATCAAGTTTCTCATCGGAATTGTTACCCATGAAGGACATTACAGGATCAAATAGACTTTTGGTATCAACTGCAGGTGGCCACATACTTGAAGCTGCAATTAAAAAAAAAAAAAAGATTCATGTACCAGCCTAAGATCCAAAAGCATGCCCCCAAAATAAAATACTATGTTGCAAATTCTCTCAAACACAATCCAAAAAAACGGTATGATTGGAACAGAAGATGGATCAGAAGGTACCTTCACCGGTAGATTCGGACTTGTCATCAAAGCCAAGGGCGTTGTCGAAATTCTTCTCGATGTTTTTAACGCTCTCCTGGAATTTATTGACTGCCCCAGTGAGATCTGGGAATCCTCCCAGCGATACTTTCCCACTGAACCAAGCCATCACCACAATATCTGAAAACTTTGTTTAATCTCACGAATCACCACCGGATCAGATCCATCTCAATCCCTTGAACAAAAAATATAACAGTAGGAGTCAAATGATTAATTCACGGTAGAGAGAGAGATTCAATCAAGGTGAGCATCTTTCTATTAATATTTGCCTACCTGCTATTGGGATCAGAAAGAGCTTCAGGAGATGCGTCGTGATCGAAATTTAGATCCAAATCCAACTCTCTTTTTTTTTGTTTTTTTTCTTTCTCCAGCGGGTGGCATAAACGACGTCGTTGCAACTTTCTGTCTTAGGCTTTTTTATATTACTTGACGAATGGTTTTGTTAATTGATAGAATACGCTAATTGAAACCCAATTTACAGTAATGGAAACCAGAAAGAACCAGCTTACGGCCTATTCAAGCCCATTAATTTGCGCAGCAAGCAAACCGGTCTAACAAGGCTCACAAACAGGCATATTCGTCTCGAGTGTTCCATCGACACTTTCTGGCGACCCATAAATTACATTGCTCTCCTTTTTTTTTTTAATCTTCCCACCATATGTTTTCTTTTGTCGTTAGTTTCTTCGAGTACGAATCCGACATCAAGTATTATTTGTTTCTCTTCAACTATACCTAATCTGTCGGTGGCTTTAAAATTCATTACAAATCACTGCTAGTTTTTTCCTCTCGCACTTGAAAAAGGGGGTCACGATCTGATGCTTGTCTCTAGCCGTTATTTGACTTTTTTGATAAATATTATACATTTCGTCACTGCTTTATTTTATTTTAGGACACGGTCATTTATATTTACTTTTGCATTTTCATTTTTTTGTATTTCTGTTTGAATTCCACAAAAGAATATAAATTTTATATATAGCATGTTTACGCGCACGCAAAGACAATCACAAAGTTAAACTCGTGTATAAACGTACGGTCAGATCCCAGATTGCTTTCGCTCAGTTCTAGATAGTGAAAATATACCACTAAAACCAAAGGGAATTTTGGAAAATATGGCTGAAACGTCTTTATAAATAGTAAGGCTGGAAGCCTGAGCTTCATCATGATCAGTTGTACACTTGTAGTAAACTAGTAGTGGATAGGTTGAGAGAGTTGAGACACTTTTTTTTTATCAACAGAGTTGAGACACTTATACACACACACACATATACATATATATATATATATGTACATGTCATGGTTATCATTTGCAATATAGTGTCAGCAGGGTGAATGGGTTGATACACTTAGCCACGTGTATAAGCAAAATAATTTGTAGGATTTAAATAATTATATATATGGCATATAGTTTTTATGCAATTTATACTTAAACATCCAAAAAAGTTTCATACATTCTTTAATTAGACATTATTATGTATGATTATTAGTACTCTACAATCTACTGCCATCTACTTGGATTCACTTTGTAATCAAATTCAAGATTTGTTTACCGGGTGTTTACTTCCCTTGTTCAATGTGACGAAGGAACTATATACTCACCGGAGCTATCTCAGCTAGCAAATGACTAGAACTTAGCTTAAGCTCAAGCTTTTTACGACAATGGTGTTCTTCTCTCTCTGTTTCTCGATCTTTAACAACCTTCTAACCTCACAAGAAAGAGCTGTGTGTTATCTTATCCACGAGAAAGAGAGACTTGGTCTAAAACGACTTAGTCTAAAACGACTTAAAACTCGTCGTTTTACATTGTCCAACAACTAATCAAAGACCTTCGCTGACTCGTATCAGCATTAGACCACAAACCACAATTATTTAGAAAATAATTATTTTACTCCCAAAATATTTTATTTTTATTTTATTTTTAAAAGGGAGAAATTATCCATAAATTACGTGAGTTGTACGATGAAAATAGAAAATTAGGGTTTTAGCTACCCGTCACCAAAATCCGATATGCTGGGTCCAAGAGTATAAGGTTTATTTTGGTCGATTTCTCTTCTTTTTTTGTGATTTGTGAACGAGTATCTTGTTGATATCAAGTGTCTTGACCCCACCGCGGGAATTTGAGATAACATCAAATTAAAAGAAGAAGAATCTCCACCAAGTTGTATTAAGCAAAAATTACTTCACATGTTTTTGAGAATTCTCCCTAAGTACAATGATCTTATTTTTTATACTTAGTGTCAGTGTGTGTGTGTGTGTGTGTGTCTTTTTTTCCTTTTCTATGTAAGATTCCTGTGGCAATATGTGTGAGATCTAATTTATGGTGTATCTCAATATATATGGTACGTACGAACTCATTGGCTAGTAGCTGGTTAGCTAGCTCTGTCACGATTTCGTGTCTTTAATTAGTTTCATCTGATTGTCCGCAACTAACTATCCATCTTTCGTTTTCTTGTTGGAAGTAGCAAGAATAGTAGGAACGTTTGACATATATTTAAGAATTATCTTGTATAAAAGTGAATCGAATGCATTGTACTAATAAATAAAGTTAGCAGGTCGTCTTCACAGTCTTTATCAGCTGGCACAATCTCCTATCACACCATTCTTTCCTCACACGTTTGCACACTTAGTATCACATTTGCATAACACGTTTGCTTTAGTATGAGATCATATTTTGGCGGGCCAGTTCTCTTTATGGATCGTAGTCATTTGTAAGGATGTAAATAAAAAGGATGGTCAGTTGTTAAAACCAGAAAAAAATATAGCCAGTTGCATAAACCAAGCTAGACGTTTGTATTAATTGGTTCGGTAGGCCCTACGCACACTTCCAATGCTTGTTGCCTTGTTGATTTTTTTCGTCCTGAATAAAGAAAAGCCCGCAAAAATAACGAATTGGCTAGTTTGCCAACATGTGTAAAAGATTTATCGTGGAAGGGGAAACTTTTACCCAAATAGTAATCGAGAGTAATTGAGAGAAGATATAGATAAAGTGAATAGCAGTATTTTGAAACCCGATTCGGACCCAAGGTTGAACCAGTAAATCTGGTGATTCGAAATAAATCCAGTTTAGGTTTTGTGAAAAACCTAAAATTTAAAAATCCGCAAAATTCTACCAATACCCGAAACCTTGTATCGGTTGAACCACTGGTTGAACCAATGGTATTTTTTTATTTTTTTAGTTATGTTTTTAGATTTTGTTTTATATTCTAAATTTTCAACTAAAAAATTAGGTTTCTTTCAGTCTTTTTTGCCGTCTTTTTTTTAGCTGAGTTCTACTGATATTGTATTTCTTTTGTCTTTTTGCTTTTCGATTATATTGTTTATTATAAATCTCTAGTACTAAGTTTATGTGTTCTAAGTCATGTGTATATTGTTTTGCTGATAAGTTTTACCATTTAGATTAAACTTTCTAATTTTTAATCATACATAATACCAATTATATTATTTTATTTGTGATTTTTAGAATTTGATGAAGATTTTACTATGCCACCAGAAAAAATATGAAATGAACTATGGTAGAGAGAACCAAAATTAGTGGATGTGATTTGGTTTGTTTATTTTTGTTATGAAAATTTATGACAATGATGTTTTACTTTTGGTTTATTTTGTATTTGAAATTTAATTTATTATTCACATCAGACATAAATATTTATAAATTTTATTTTTATTTTTTAGATGTCATAACTCTTAACTAGTTACAATCTTTTTTAAATAGCCTAAACTATTTTTGATATTTTGTATATCAGATGAAAATAAAATATAAAAAGTAAAGTTAAGCATTTTCTAGATGTTTTTTAAATATAAAATATATACATATCCAAACTATTATTTTATTCTTTAAAAAACATTTAGAAAATATTAACTTTAGTTTCTATATTTTTATTTTCATAGCTAATATATTATTATATAATAAAATTAAGTCATTTATTAACATGCGGTTCTACTTGCGGTCGACCCAATGATTCAGTGACCTGGTAAATCGTCCAGTTCAATGTTCAGTCGGTTTTCAGAACATTGGTGAAGAGAGATTAATTAGGCATTAATTAATTAAAGAGCATGGGGTAAACGTAAATATTATGGTTGCTTCCCTCTATACGTTTTCTATCTACCTTTCCTAACTAACAATTCCATCGGCCGTACGACTAACAAAGAGAATAGTAGAGGGGAAAAAAAAAGTAATCTGATGAAAGCTTTTGATAATTGCTGATTCATCTTAATTGCCACTACACATTCTCTCTCTATATATAAATTAATGTAATTAACCCGTTAAACAATTTCCTTATCCACACCTTCCTCCATTAACGTACGTACGTATAAGTTTCTCGTTTACGCGCGTACGTACTCTACCTTGTTTGAACGATGGTTACAACTTACAACTTACAACAAGCACATATATATATACACAAGTAACAGCCTGTGAGATATGTCATGGATGTCGCATATATATATATTAGTATTTAAAACTGTACAAATTTTTCCGTTTTATATAATAAGATAATCAAAATTAACATGTCAAGTGAATCAGATGCATGTACTTAGGTGGCGTTGTACTATATATATATTTATATATACTTAGGTGGCATTGTACATACACACACATATATATATATATATATAGAGAGAGAGAATGAAAGATGATGATGTAGAGTATCATCCTATATGTAGGTCTAGGTGCATGGTGATTAAGTAATAAAGAGAGGTTGGAGAAAATGGAAAGGGGTTGGAGGCAAACCCATTAAGAGCATTCATTTCCTTTTAAGGTCGCTGAAAGTAATGAGTAACGATCCGTCAACGCCCCCTCTCCCTCTCGTTGACCACCCAAAATAACCCCAAGTTATCTTTCCCTTCTCATTCTTTTAGCGTTCAACAACTCTTCTCCTGCCTTCACCATTAATTATTAGCTACTCCTAATTACTAGTACTATTGTTTATTACGGAGTACTATACGCTGTTTGAGTCTACAAGCATATAAGTTTGGTTAGGGAATATTTATTAGCATTATTATAATTAAGTTACATAGCACAAGGCATTTAAGGTTTCCATGTAAGTACTCTAATACTACTATCCTGTTCTCTCTACCAATGTTTTTTCATTTTCCTATGCTCACGCAATTACTTGCTTTATAGTTGCAACCAAGTTTATATATAGATAAGTTTATTCTGTATACGCAAGTTACTTTGATGTTGTTTGAAAGAAGATGTCATATTAATAGATAGTACGTAGTATTATAAATCCTATAAAATATTACAATATCTATAAATTATAATAAAGAAATAGAAGTCATAATATTAAGAGTAATGATGGTAATTAAGGAGGAAAGAAGAAAGCAGAAAATGCGGTTGGAGAATTAGGTGCTTAAAGTTAGTTGAGTCTATCCCAGTATCTAACAGTCAACTCTCGCTCTCTCTTTACCTAGCCTTTATTATTATTTTTATTTAAAAACGGTGACCTGACATATGCAATTAAAGAAGAGACAGAGAAGTTCGTCTTTGTTTGTATACCCTTAAATCATACAACCCCCTTATTCTCATTCCTACTCTCTGTCTACAGTAATTTATATGAACTTAATTATGTAGTTTAAACCGAGTATGTTCATGAGTAATGGCAAACTTATATTCAAATAACTAACTTTCAATCGCTTGTGCGGTGCGGAAATAACTCCAACATTTTGACAGCAAAATTAAAAGTAAAACTGTATTGGAAAGGATAATTTTCCAAAATCACTACCGAATTTCTCATAAGAACATATCTAATATTTATTTTTTTGAAAATAATGTACATCAATGGCTGCAGTAGTGACAATGTATAAGCTGGCCATGTTTAAAGTAATCAAGTGTGAATATAGTTGTAAACTAAACGGTGAGTGTATATATGCATATGTATATAACTAGAAAGAAAGGGTGAAATCTTCTCTATTAAAAGAGAAGTACAGATTTTATCTACCATTTAAAAGTCACATTGGACCATTTCCTAGAAATCACAACTGATATTTATTTATTTACATAATAATATCATAACAATAATTGTTATTGTAATTTATTATTTTCTTTCCCTAACAACTAATTAAAAGTATTAAAATTTTAATTTTGTTTCTCCTTTAAATGGGCCAATTGTTAACAAATTTTTATATCTTTCTTATAAGATATACTATATTATGCTATATACATATATATATATATATATATATATATATATATATATATATATATATATAATTCTCCATTAGTGGTAATTTCATTAATAATGTTTTCTATATTTCTATGTTTTGTAAAAAAAAATCGATAAAATAACATTTATAAAAAAATGTCAATAAGATAACCCAATATAATGTGATTAAAATGAAAATCCAAAAACTAATATAAATTTGTATTTTAGATATATTTTTATTGTGGTCATTTAGATAATCATACAAGTTAATAAATTGTATTAATAAATTTAATAGAATAGATGATCCGTTTAAAAAAGAATGTCGTTATCTATTATATATCAAATAAGGATACAAAATAAACACACTCTAACATATAGAAACACGTACAAAATAGTTTTACGACATATTCAAAACAGAAATATTATAAATGGTATATTGTTGAAATAAATAACACCCGCCCAGTCGGGCGGGTTAGAATCTAGTTATAATTAAATGAGCCACCTAAAAGTCAAGCAATAGAGAAATATATCTGAAAAACGACCGTTTACATAATTGGAATCGAAGGTCTAACTTAGATATGTATATAGCCTTATCTGTATATGTAATATAAGAGTACATTTTGGTATAAAATAAATAAAAACAATAAATATAGAGATTAATATAAATAGAAGGAAGGAGGAGAGGGAAGATAAAGCAAATTAAGATTTGGAGCGTATGTCAATGGCCGTCGAGATGTCATCAAAACAACCCACCAAAGACTTCTTCTCCTCCCCAGCCCTCTCCCTCTCTCTCGTACGTATGCTTTCTTTTAACTTCTACTCATATAAATCATAGAAATTGATTCATATACTGTATTATATATATTATTGTATAAATTTACATTTTAATTGGTGATATATATGTATAACAGGCTGGGATATTCCGGAATGCATCCTCCGGCAGCACGAACCCTGAGGAGGACTTTCTGGGCAGAAGAGTAGCTGACGATGAGGATCGGACGGTGGAGATGAGCAGCGAGAACTCGGGACCCACGAGATCCAGATCAGAGGACAATTTGGAGGGTGAGGAGGATCAAGAGGAAGAGGATGGTGCAGGAAACAAGGGCAACAAGAGGAAGAGGAAGAAGTATCATCGCCACACCACCGATCAGATTAGACACATGGAAGCGTACGTTCTTTCTTCCTTAACTAGTAACCCTCTCTTCATATAATTCATACATCAATATGACGACTAAGGTATTTCCATTATTAATTATTAGGGTTTCACAACAAGAAACACTCATTACATTGGTCTTGCCTTTATGTGTGTACTTGTTTTTGCTAAGAATGCTAATATCAATTTAATGATGTTCAGATTATACAAAAAGCTTAATCTAAAAACTACTCTACCTTGCCTTTATGTGCCTACTTGTTCATGTTTTTTTTTTTTGGCAAATGTTAAAATATAATGTATATCATATACATTTCATATATGAATATGATGATTATAAATTATCTCACGTTTTCCCCAAATATATTTGTTTATACATATATAATGTATATCACCACGTCTCCACATACATACATATACGTTAAGTACTACTAGTCATTCGATCATCATGCCCTATGTATATAGAAATGGCATATTTCATGCAATGGACACATAAATTGCCGATGATCCAGCATTAAATTCAATAAGTTTTAGTTACCATGTTTGCATATGCTTACTCTTTATTTTTCTCTCTCTCTTATTCCGTACATGTTTAGTTGGACATATGACAAAGAACTGTTTCATTCGATCATAATTAAAGCCGATCGAGAGCGCTATATGTATAGGTAGTTAGGGTTCATCTTCACAGCATATCAAGAGTTTCATGTTTTATAATACAAGAAAAAACAATGTAATGGTTAGTTATATCTGAACAATGATTGAAATTTGGAAAGGTCGGAATGTGAACTTGATCAGGTTTTTGCATGCAGGCTGTTCAAAGAAACACCTCATCCGGACGAGAAGCAAAGACAGCAGCTGAGCAAGCAATTAGGTCTTGCTCCTCGGCAGGTCAAGTTCTGGTTCCAAAACCGCCGCACCCAGATCAAGGTATGTATGTGTATCGTCTAGCTATAGTTACTACTCAGTACTCGTGATGATATGGATTTTAAAAGATAGAAAACAAATATAGTTATAATTAAATTAAAACACGAACACAGGCTATTCAAGAACGGCACGAAAACTCATTGCTGAAAGCGGAGTTAGAGAAGTTGAGAGACGAAAACAAAGCGATGAGAGAGTCATTTTCCAAGGCTAATTCCTCCTCGTGCCCCAGCTGCGGAGGAGGAGGAGGAGGAAGCCCCGATGATCTCCACCTTGAAAACACCAAACTAAAAGCCGAACTAGACAAGCTTCGTGCGGCTCTCGGACGGACTCCCTATCCCCTCCAGGCCTCATGCTCCGATGATCAACAGCGCCGTGTTGGCTCCCTCGAACTCTACACTGGGGTCTTTGCCCTCGAGAAGTCCCGCATCGTGGAGATTGCCAATCGAGCCACCCTTGAACTTCAGAAGATGGCCACCTCCGGCGAACCTTTGTGGCTCCGAAGCCTTGAGACCGGCCGTGAGATTCTTAACTACGATGAGTATCTCAAGGAGTTTCCTCAAGCTCAGGGCTCTTCATTTCATGGAAGAAAAACCATTGAAGCATCCCGAGATGTAGGGATCGTGTTTATGGACGCACATAAACTTGCCCAGAGTTTCATGGACGTGGTACTTTTTTTTCTTCTTCTTAATTCATTTAGAATATATATACTATACAAATGCAAATTAAAATATTGACGTGTGTATCGTGCAGGAGCAATGGAAAGAGATGTTTGCATGTTTGATCTCAAAGGCGACGACCGTTGATGTAATTCGACAAGGTGAAGGGCCTTCGAGGATCGACGGTGCCATTCAGTTGGTGAGTACTGAGAACCTTGATTTTATATTATATTTAGTGATAATATATTAATGAAGACAACTGAGCTAATATATTATATGGATATTGTTAATACTGGCAGATGTTTGGGGAGATGCAGCTGCTCACTCCAGTTGTCCCAACAAGAGAAGTCTACTTTGTTAGAAGTTGCCGGCAGCTGAGTCCTGAGAAATGGGCCATCGTTGATGTATCTGTCTCTGTGGAGGAGGACAACAACAACACAGAGAAGGAGGGTTCACTGCTGAGATGTCGGAAACGCCCTTCAGGGTGCATCATAGAGGACACCTCCAACGGCCACTCCAAGGTCACCTGGGTGGAGCATCTTGACTTGTCTGCTTCAACGGTTCAGCCTCTCTTCCGCTCCTTTGTCAACACCGGTTTGGCCTTTGGTGCTCGTCATTGGGTAGCCACCCTTCAACTCCACTGCGAACGACTTGTCTTCTTCATGGCTACCAACGTCCCCACCAAGGACTCTCTCGGTCTGTCCATTTAATTCTTTTTTTTTCTCTTTTTTTTCCCACTCCTCCCATAATTATTAAATAACACAAATTATTATCTCAGGAGTGACAACGCTGGCAGGGAGAAAGAGCGTACTCAAGATGGCGCAGAGGATGACACAAAGCTTCTACCGGGCCATTGCTGCTTCTAGCTACCATCAGTGGAACAAGATCACTACCAAAACTGGACAAGACATGAGGGTTTCATCCAGAAAAAACCTCCATGACCCCGGAGAGCCTACCGGAGTCATAGTTTGCGCTTCATCCTCCCTCTGGTTACCTGTTTCTCCTACTCTTCTCTTTGATTTCTTTAGAGATGAGTCTCGTCGCCATGAGGTACCTTCTAAAACCCACACATACACTTACATACACACAACCATGTACAACCGGTTTGATTCCCACTCATATATATATATATATCAACAGTGGGATGTTTTGTCAAACGGAGCTCATGTTCAGTCTATTGTAAGCTTATCCAAGGGACAAGACAGAGGTAACTCAGTGTCTATCCAGGTATGTTTATTTTGTCATTTTCTCAGTTCTCTGCTTGACTTTCACATATATATATATATATTCTAAATTTTATAATTGTCTCCTCAAAAATTCCAGACAGTGAAATCGAGAGAAAAGAGCACATGGGTGCTGCAGGACAGCTGCACAAACTCATATGAGTCGGTGGTTGTGTACGCTCCTGTAGATATAAACACGACACAGCTGGTGATTGCAGGACATGATCCAAGCAACATCCAAATCCTCCCTTGTGGATTCTCTATCATACCTGATGGAGTAGAATCACGACAGCTGGTAATATCGTCTTCACAGGAGGACAGAAACACACAGGGAGGGTCTCTGCTCACACTGGCTCTCCAAACGCTCATCAACCAATCTCCTGCAGCAAAGTTGAATATGGAGTCTGTGGAATCCGTCACAAACCTCGTCTCTGTCACGCTGCACAACATTAAGAGAAGCCTGCAAATCGAAGATTGTTGATGATATGACCCACATCATGCGTCACTTTTATTATGGAGATGTTGTTATTTATATAAGTATATGATAATGTATAGCAGTGCATTAAGTTTTGTACAAAAACAACCAGCTCCTCTCTGTCTTCTGCAACCATACTATATTATCCAAAAAAATATTTTTTTTGCTGCCACCATTAAGAGCATCATACTCATTCACGGTAAGCCATGATATCGTCTATTACTTACCACGACGTTCCAAAAGAGCACAGCTTTCTCTTAACACAACAAATGAAGAGTATCATCTTAGGTTGAATGTTGATAAGTTAGTTAGAATATGCAAATCGAATTCAGATCATTTAGTGAATGAAATGATCTAATTCACTATCAAATATAAAAATAAAAATTATAAAAAAATATTGCATATAAGAAATTCATAATATAAAAAGTTCATAATATAATTTAAAATTTTGAATATTAATATCCAAAACACTAAATATCAAATACTGAATAAAACTAGCACCTAATAATAAATTAAATCAAAACAAGATGAATGATCCAAAAATCTATTCCACATAAAAAGCTTGAGATGATTCATCTTCAAAGTTTTCTTCTATTCAGATCATAAATATATATATACTTTGCATGAGAGTCTTAGGAATATTTTTTTTTATATTTCAATTTTAGAAAATAAATATGATTGATATATGGATATGGATTAATGCTACAGTGGAGGAGGCAGTTAATTATCGTAGACGAAGGCACCAAATATCATTACTAAATTTGGTGGAAGATGAGATAACTAAGTGGAGAGAAGAGGCATCAGTAGAGGAAGATATTGCTTTGTGGAAAACAAGTCGAGACAAATTCAAGAGCAAAATTCGACAAAACAAACTTTGAAATTACTAAGAACACATGGAACTGAATGCGCTTTGAGTAAGGGAGTTAGTTCTTGTATGCGACTCCAAGATTCGCTTTTTCACTTGGATAGCTATGCATAATCGACTATCTACAGGTGACAGGTGACATGATGATAAAGTAGGTAGGACCAGTTAACTCTGCTTGTTCCTTGTGGAATGAACCATTGGAAACAAGGAACCATTTGTTCTTTGAATGCAGTTTCTCAACTGGAGTTTGGGAGAATCTTTCAAGAGGAGTGATGGGTAATGAATACACCAGAGTTTGGAGTGAAATAGTGGCTTTGATTTCCACAAAGAAGTTCACACTGAAGTATGTTTTCCAGTCAGCTATTCGTAGCATATGGATGGAAAGAAATAGGAAAAGGCATGGAGAGAAGCCTTTAACTACAGCAACACTGATCAGAGTCTTGGACAGAAACATAAGAAACAGATTTACTTCAGTACAAAGAACATGAGACACACGTTTGGGACATGGTCTTAGATACTGGTTCTCAACAAGGCCAGTGCCAAAGACAATAGAGAGTATAGGTTATAAAAAGTTAAAAACCTATTCTTTCATATGAAGCATTGTAAATGTAAACAAAGGGTTTTTTTATTGAATAAAATTTAACATTCAATTTTAAAAAATATTATCTTAATATTCACACACTATATATATATATATATATATATATATAATTAAGTATAAAACGACAAGCTCTTGAATTATCTCATATTTATTAAAGATCTCTCATATAATTTACGATCTAATTTAAACTTGATCATTAAATTTATTTACTAAATAAACTTAAAAATGAAGATCATGCTCATGAATAATCGAGTTGAGCTGAGGCAACTCACGAAATATTATTCATTTCGACATCCCTAATTTAGTTTAAATTACTAAAACAAAAAAAAACAAAGTGAGCTTTATATGATCACTAGAAAAAGATTATTCATATATATAGACTTTTGCTCATGGAGGATATAAATGAGAGCCTGACTCGACTGAATATAAAACTGAGAGAACTCTTTAATCAGAAGCAGATATATAAAGGGTAAGTAGGGGCAATTGCCCACATCAAAATTTAAACTCTCCTTCGGTGCTAAGAATACATTTAGAGAGAGATATATATTTGATTTGATATGGTTGTAAGCTTTGTAATTGGGGTTTAGTTTACAATAAAATGGGCCTAATATTAAACCCGCTTTTGATAAAAAAGAAATGGAAACAAATTTACAAAACCCATCTTTTTAGTTTGAACCCTAATAAGTAATAATTTATCTCCACTATGAAAAAAAAGTCCCCCTGATCAATGCCGCGCCGTTGGACTCTTGACCCCGCCTAGGGTATCGAGGTATGACGTCTTCTTGGTAGTGACGACATTTAGCTTCTCCTTCGCCAACGGATCATCCGACGTATCTTTCTTCGAATCCGAATCTTCGTTCCCCTGATCAAAGTCCCATCCCATGAAATCCGATAACGTCATGCTTCCCACAAGTGTCTCTTCCTCTGATTCCGTTGGTGTCGTGCTCCTCTTGCTCACCGCTCGATCTGCATCTAGAACGTCGTTGATTCTCGACAGTACCGTGTACGCCAAGCTCTCCAGTATTCTTGAGTAGCTCTCCAGCACCGATTGCCCCACGTCCTGTTGGTGGTGGTGGAAAAACCTATGTAAGAAACCGAATGGATCGTGAAGAATTGATGCATAAATAGAGTTAGTGAACCTTGCTGAATTGGATTTTGCTGATGTCGAGGGAAGACTGAGAAATCCCTGGGTATCTATGTTTGAGGATGAGCAAAATGGTCTCAGCTCTCTCTTCAAAAACCTCTCGCTTCTCTAGACTCACGCCTGAGGCCCACGGAGCCGATGTTTTGTTATCCTTTTGAACCATTTTTCGTTTCCATATGATGATTGATGCCTCGATTTTATTTTTCAGGTCTAAGATCTTGTGCTCCGATGACATGTCCATGCTGTTCAGGAACTGGTCCGGATCGAAAAACTCCACCGTTATATTTTTGTACATCTGATCCCCGAGACTCGCTCTCCCATTCTACACATAAACAAACAAATCAGATTGGCAAGTGAACCATATATTTCTTGGGTCATGGTCAACCGGATTCAACATAATTCATAATGAAAATAGAATTAAATCATAACACTTTACAAAATTAATTAAATTTAGTTATTAAAGTTTGAAATATAAATAATTATGAAAAAATTAAATATAAACCACACGAAAATAAAATATAAAATTAGTATATTTAAAGAATCAATATTTTAACTTTAAATATTTATCATCGTTTGTTATGAAACTTAAAAAGCTGACTATAATTAAAAAGAGTTTTTTTTTATTTATAATAATTATAATGATTTAAAAGACAAAATCAATTAACAAAAGTTATTTTTGATAGTAAATTACTAAAAATCCGGTTTTCATCCATCCACATGTACCCCACAGTTCAAAGTTAAACCCGGGCTAATCACTGGTTTGGTTCGGTTTCAAAACAATGCAGACAAGTGTTATTTTTTTTATTTTATTTTTATTTTTGTAACATGCAGACAAGTGTTAATTCCATCAACATTCAAATCAGAAAGCTATTGGTAGTGTATTACCTTGGGGAGAGATTCGATGTAGCTCTCTGGTATCTCCATCTCGAATAAACACTGCGCATTTATGGCCATGGCTGCCTTGAGTACCTGGTTTACACAATCTTTTTGGTACTGCAAAAACCTTCTAGAAGCTTCTGATAGACCATCTGGAGGTACTTTTACTTTGGGAATCCACCATTTCTCGTCATGTCCCTTAGCGTTGTCTGAGTCAGGCGAGTCTTTTGAGATATAGCCGAACTCACTTTGGTCCTTGAAATTATCCAGACAATCCTAAGCAGCGAAAGAGCAAACACACAGCAAACTTGATGACATGATTGTTATGCTAAATTGTGATGATTTTTTTCAGCTTATAAGAAGTCATCATAATAAATCTTACAATGAGCATGGCGTCAAGTTTCCTCAAGGCGGGGATATTCATGTGGAGGTCATTACGTTGGCGTGTGGTCATTATCTGTTAAAGTAAGGCCCAATAAATCATATTGGATTGTTTACCAAGTCATATTCACAAGGGGAGTAGTAAACTAAACCTCCATAGTGGTCCCATCTTTGTTCTTTTGCTGAGACGGAGCAAACTCAACGACGTAATCGGTCACAGAGAGAAGCCAATCAATCTCTCTTCTCCATCTTGCTCTCCTATCTGCAGGCATTGGCTCCAAACGCCGTTGCTCTCCAAACACGGACGCTACCAACAAGATGATTGATCAGATATATGCGTAACCGTCGATATATATATAATCATCCAGAAAAATGTTTACCTGCAAGGTTTGTGATTGCGTTTGAGAGAGCGAGAGCAGAGCAAACACCTTTGCCTCCACCAGAATTGTCCTCTCCCAGAAGCAGCTTCGAGAAGCGCTCTTTCATCTGTTCCATGTCTGATGTCATCACGGAAAGACAGCTAGATGAGATATATATATATATATATATGCATGCATATGAAGTTTCAAATTGTCTTTAAATAGTAATGCGAAGAGAGATCATTGCCTGCGAGTAACTGTTTCTCTCGAGCCTGTGCCGCGGCGAGCGCTGATTCATCCGCAGACGGTCTTGAGACTAGCGGGGTCTTGTTAGGATGGATTATGGTCAACGGTTCAACCTGCTGAGATCCGGCAGCAGCCTCATCTAAACCGGGTTTAGCGACGGGGCTGGTTGATTGTTTCCCTGCGTTGTTGTTGTTGTTGTTGTCGTTGTTCCTCCATTTGAAATTGAAGAGCTTGCTCCTGTAGCCTTCCTCTTGTTCTGATGTACGAACCATTATTGATTTTTTTTATTTATGATACGAAAGAACCACAAGGAGAAGAAGAATGGAAAGGCCCGAGAAGGCCTCTCTTGTGATCGACGAGTCAGAGAGAAAAGAAAAAGGAAAAAAGAAGGAAGCAAAAGGATTTAGCAAGAAGCTAATTGAGAGACAAAACCATAAAAGGGAATGCTAATTGTTACACTGATTCTTGGATGAGAAAATTGTGGGAAAGCAATCGATTTGAAGGTGGAAACGTGAGGACCATGTGTTAGACAACCCCTGTTAATTATAACTAAACGATTAATTAGGATTTTGATAATTAGTGATAGAGAGCAGTTTGAATAAAAATGATTTGGAAGTCATAATGGATTTGTGCGATCTTGATTAACCTATACATGAATGTCAATACACAGACGATGCCTTCTTTTTAGGTTCATGAACTCAAATTTGCATGAATTTCAAACGTGCAATGTTGTCCATAAATTTGAAATATCATAATGGAGAAGAAAGGCTCATAATCTCTAAATGAGCCTGTGGGCTATTTCTATTGGCCCATATGATATTGGCCCATCTTTTTATCTATATGTATCTCTCTCTCTCTTGTCAACCTTATACCAACCACTCACTTGTCTGCGTTTTTTTGTGAGCCGTTACAGAGATGGAATCAATCGGAGTCCTTATGATGTGCCCCATGAACGCCTACCTCGAGAACGAGCTTCAGAAGCGCTACAACCTCCACCGCTTCTGGACTTGTCCGGAGAAACCCGCGTTTCTGGAAACTCATCGGAACTCAATCCGCGCCATCGTTGGAAACGCTTCTGCAGGCGCCGACGCCCAGCTCATCGATGATCTCCCCAAGCTCGAGATCATCTCCAGCTTCAGCGTCGGCCTCGACAAGATCGATTTGGGGAAATGCAAGGAAAAAGGGATCCGAGTCACCAACACTCCCGACGTCTTGACGGAAGACGTGGCGGATCTGGCGATTGGGCTTATCCTGGCTCTACTCCGACGCTTGTGTCAGTGCGATCGCTATGTGAAGAGCGGCAAGTGGAAGTACGGTGATTTCAAACTCACTACTAAGGTCTTCTCCTCTACTCTTCACTTTTTTACCTGACCACTACTATGTAGCATTGAGTCACACTAGGGTCGGCGTTTGGGTTAGGTTCGGACCTATTGGGATTTTAGGTTTTAGGGGTTACAAATTTAAGTTCCATTCATATATTTTATTAATTTAGGTTTGGATTTGGTTCAGATGTTTCTGGTTTCTGTTCGGGTCTATTCGGATTTTAGATGTTTAGGTTAGAAATTATCTAAGGTATTGGTTCGGGTTGGGTTCTGCTGGTTCGGTTTTCGAATACCCAAACTTCATTTAGGGCTAACTAGACTTTATTTTTCTGTTCACTTCTGATTTGTTTTGTTTTGTATCTTGGTTAGTGATTGGCATTGTAAACACACAGTCGCTTTTGTTTGATCAATCACAGTGTTACCTAGTTACGTGATAAAAGCTCAGAAGTTGATTTACACCATGATCTCTCATAAGCTTTGATCTTCTTCTATCTCTGCTTGAAGTCTTAGAACTGAACATTCTTTTCTGATTGATTCAGTTTAGTGGAAAGTCTGTGGGCATCATCGGTCTCGGTAGAATTGGGACTGCCATCGCAAAGAGGGCACAAGGCTTCAGCTGTCCGATTAACTACTACTCAAGAACAGAGAAGCCTGATGTAGGCTACAAGTATTACCCAACCGTGGTTGAGCTTGCTCAAAACTCTGACATCCTCGTGGTGGCATGCCCGTTGACTGACGAGACCAGACACATCGTGAACCGGCAGGTGATGGATGCGTTGGGTCCGAAGGGTGTGGTGATAAACATAGGGCGTGGACCACATGTTGATGAGAAAGAGCTAGTGAAAGCTTTAACAGAAGGTCGCCTAGGTGGGGCTGGGCTGGATGTGTTCGAGGAGGAGCCGCATGTGCCTGAGGAGCTCTTTGGACTTGAAAATGTGGTTCTGCTTCCTCACGTTGGGAGTGGCACTGTGGAGACACGGAATGCAATGGCAGATCTTGTGGTTGGTAACTTGGAAGCGCATTTTGCTGGGAAACCACTTCTGACTCAGGTGGTCTGAGTGATTTCTTGTCCTTTTTTTTTACTTTTGTTATGATGTTGATAAACTAATACTGGAAGGTTCATTTCTCTTCCAAATAAAAGTTGCACTTGTCGTATTGTGTATATTTGATCTACAAGAACACTAATTAGAGTTGCATACAGCTGTTCCGCTCAAGACAAAGAGTTAACGATCAGAATACCAAAAATGTTAGCTAACAAAACTGCTCATAGACAAGTAGTTAATGTTGTCAAGTGAATCAATATGTGTTTTTGTCTAGAGAATCATCTAAAAACTTCAGAAAATTATATATTATGTCATTGGTGCACATACAGGCAATAAGGGTAGGACATAAGTTTAACTATCGCTCCTTTCGAGCCTTCTTGTGCGGTTGAGTGGCTTCAGAGCACTTGCCTTTGCTTTTCTCCATCTTGTCATCTTCTTCTTCCCTTAATGCACATAAACAAAAGAATCTTAATAAATAACCAAATCAGTATACATCATGTGACGAAACAAAAGGTTTGGTTTGATGTCATACCCTCCCCCTGACGATAGTCTTTTCCACACCTCTCCCTCTATCTCCCCTGAAGACATTAGAGTATATTGTACACTTTCGTTATCTTCCAACGTTCATTTCGCAATAAGCCATAATTAACAAAAAGGGAACTGACAACTTATACCATTCACTGCTTCTAAGGCAATTGAGAATTTATTCTTCACAACTAAACCTCCAACAAACTCAACCGCGGAACGGGCTTTCATAGCTGTTTCTGAATCTATAAAACAAACGTAACCCCAATCCGATCCACTAGAGAACTCTATGTGCTGGAAAAAAAAAGTACAGAAGAAAGAATGATCGGTCAGCAATATAACTCACGTTTTAGAAGGTTGGAAAAAAGTTTGCAAGTATATAACCTTAACGGTGCCAAATCTTCCGAAAACATCCTTGAGAAGAACCTTAGCATCACTGTTTTCCCACGGAGGAACAACAAGTTCATCAGTGCTGCCACTTTCCGTAGCACATGATTTATCTGCTACCAAATCTCCTCTTTCTACTTTCTCAGCACTGTCTGCCTTCCCTGTGATATCATTTTCCAGATTCTTGGGATTTTCTGCAAGTCAGACAAGTTGCTGAGGGAGTAGCTCATAATTTTTTTAGAGACCAAATCTCTGAGAAACGAGAAAGTACCTTTATTTCCATTGGCTATTGTTTTCAGTGTAAACTTGACAAGCTGACCTCTCTGGAACCTGTAGCAATCAAACATATGAGCCAACTTACTTTTTTCCTCCATCAACAAGTGTTATGATCAAACAAAAACAAACAGCAGACTCACTCGTTGTGGGAGGAATCTGAAAGACTTGACCCTGTATTTCCGAGTTCTCTTTGACGGTCAAAATCACTCCTGTATATCAAACAGAAACAGTTAAAGAGTCATGTTTTCATGTTTGGAAGAAACCATCCTATTCCTTACTTTGGTACTAATACTAGTTCAGCGCCGGAATAGACCAAGCTCTGCCTCAAAACATCTTCAGCTTCTTGCTCAGACGATAATTCAACCAAAGCAGTGCCACAAAAGTATTGCTTATCTCCGATGTGGTGAGGTAGCCTCACACTGTTTACCTGAAGAAAAAAAAACTCAAAATTAAACAAGTAATGAGTAAAAACGCTAGTTTATAAGAGGAATAACAGGAAGAAGGAACCTTGGCATACTGTGAGAAGAAAGATGCGACATCCTCCATCTTTATGCAATACTCAAAAGGCGACGCTGCAATGGTTCTTCTGTGGACTTGTTCAAGCACCTTTTCCGGCTTTGAAAGTTTTGTTCCTCTACCGATCCTTTGTCCTTGGATTGGAGAGAGAAATCATGTCAACAAAAACCCATAATTCAGAGGCAGATTTTTAAGACAAAAACCGAATAGTAGTTATAGTAGTACCATTGTCGGAAACTTTAAGAAAATCAGAAGCACGCAAGAGATTAGCTATTTCTTCCACGAGACTCGTAGGGATGTCTTCGCGTTTGGTGTTACCTAGGCCAAGGAGGTTCCTCATACGAGAGAAGGAACAAACAAGAGGCAGACTAACCACTAGTTTCGGTATGAATGATGAAGGAGAACACTTGCTTTTATTAAAAAAAAAAGAAAAAGAAAAGTCAGTTTAATGTAAAGAGAATCTGTGTCGTGTAATATTTAGGATACGACCATCTTTGCTCTTGGCTACTTCCTTTCTGAGGAACCCGTCTGTTGGTAGATTACTATCACTGAAGTAGAACTCCACCTTTAACATATAATAGAAAAAAAACATTATTTCGTTGTTAAGCGCAAGGAAATTATAGACGAACAATAGAGAGAGAGAGACCAAGACCTGGGTCATCAACTTGTTGGCGGTTTCTTCGTCGAAGGAGGCCATTGCAGAGCGAGCGAGCGAGGGAGTTGAGAGTAAGAGAAAGGGGGAAGGAAGACGACACAAACAACAACATACGAGGGTTACATCTTATTTGACACAGCTAGAGGTCCAGGCCCATCCTAAACTGGGCTTAGATGTTGGTGGGCCTAACATTGAAAACAAAACATCAAAATATCATTAAATTAACAAATGGGCACTTGATAGTCGACAAAAGAATTGCGAGAAAATTAACAGAAGCTAGCACACCAGTCAGAAGAGAAGAAAAAAAAAACGCTGCTCTTCCCCGATCTGCAGCGCCATCTCTCTCTATCTTGAGCTCCCGATTCGATCCTAGCAGGTAAGCTTCTGCGATTTACTTTCTCGTAGGCTTCTCTGATTCGATCTTAGACCAATAGGATGCTTTTACTTCCTTCTCGTAAACGTTACTTCTCTCACTTTCCCGTAGATCTCAAATTTGCAGGAGTTGATTATACCTAATTGTTCCCGTTATAGACCTTACCTAGATTAGTCCGGATCTAATTGTAGTTGATCGCCGAAACCCTAATTTCAATGGCCTTTTGCAACGCACACCCTCAGATCCAGCCTTTGATATAACTGCAGACCACGAATTGAATTTTTTTTTTTGGATGTCAGATTATAACAGAGATTTTCTCTTTGCAGGATCCCTGATTAGGAAACTTGGGGTCTAACAATGGCGGCCTCAGAAGAAAATAGCGCACTGTTTCCCATTTTCATTTTGACGATCATGGCTATTCCATTGGTGCCTTATACCATGGTCAAGTTAAGCCGTGCTGTCTCCAAGAAGCAAAGGACCATTCATTGTCAGTGTCTCGAGTGTGACCGCTCTGGGAAATATAAAAGATCCTTATTTAAAAAGGTATATTTTCCACTGCATTTGGTCAATATTGATACTAGTAACGTCATTGCATGTTCAAGACCTCTGAACTTGTTGATCTTTTCTCTGCAGATCTCTAACTTCTCTACATGGAGCAACTTGACTCTTGTGTTACTATGGGTCGTGATGATTTTCTTGATTTATTACACCAAGAACATGAGCCGTGAGGTAATAATATTCTCGTCAAATGCTTTCCTAAAACCCAGATTATTTATTTGTACCTTGATCTGATTGCATGTTGTCGAGAATATTGTAACTTGGATGTAACACAATCGATTTGGCTAATTACGTTATTTGGTGGTAGTGTAGACTCAGGTTTTCGACCCGTTCAGTATACTTGGATTGGAACCTGGAGTTTCAGATTCAGAAATTAAGAAAGCATATAGAAGGCTTTCGATTCAGTACCATCCTGATAAAAATCCAGATCCAGGTCAACATTTGATACTTCTTCCCCTTTAATCACTGCGGAATTGTGGTTGCTGACTTTTACAGATTTTCTTCTATGTTTATCTGTGTATTGAAATCCGCAGAGGCCAATAAATATTTTGTGGAGTCCATATCTAAAGCATACCAGGCTTTGACTGATCCAGTATCCCGTGAAAACTTTGAGAAGTATGGTCATCCAGATGGCAGACAGGTATAGATTTATCATCACATTTTCCTGCGATATGGGTTCCTATCTCATTGTCAAGCCTGTTGAAACTAAAATATTGTAATGTGATACAGGGTTTTCAAATGGGCATTGCTCTTCCTAAGTTTCTCCTAGACATAGATGGAGCATCCGGTGGCATATTATTGCTCTGGATTGTTGGTGTTTGTATTCTCTTGCCCCTTGTGATAGCTGTTATATATCTCTCGAGGTCATCAAAGTATACCGGGAACTATGTCATGCATCAAACTCTGTCCGCATATTATTATCTAATGAAACCCTCGTTGGCCCCAAGGTATATTCACTCATACACATGTACTTTCCAGTGACACTATAGGTGCATGAAGACCGTGTGTCCGTGTGTCCGTGTTTTTTGTATGACATGTTAAAATCCTCTTGTTTCAGCAAAGTTATGGACGTTTTTACCAAGGCAGCTGAGTACATGGAGATTCCAGTTCGTAGAACTGATGATGAACCTCTGCAGAAGCTCTTTATGTCCGTCAGGAGCGAGCTAAATTTGGACCCGAAGAACATGAAGCAAGAGCAAGCTAAGTTTTGGAAACAGCATCCTGCTATAGTGAAGGTGATTTTAAAATTAAGAAACTGACACTCTAACTATTGATTAAAAGATATACTCACTTTTCCATTTTCATCAACAGACGGAGCTGTTGATACAGGCCCAGTTAACTCGTGAATCAGGCGTCTTGTCTCCAGCCCTGCAGGGTGATTTCAGACGTGTGCTAGAGCTTGCACCTCGCCTCCTTGAGGAGTTGCTAAAGGTCTAGTCTCTATCCTAATAGCCCAGTGTCTGATAAACTAACCGTTTAAAGTCAATGGCCTGAAAGTCCTACCCCTTCGTTGAGAAGAGAGAATTTTTTCCTCTATAAATGGAAAAGTCAAGCAAACTTTATTGGATTATCTTCTGGGACCAGCTAGCTCATCCAATCATTATTGGATTATCTTCCTCGTGTAGATATGTTTATATGTTTGTGGTTACACTGTTAAAATTGTAATTTTCTCAACCACTTTGTTATAATATTGTAAGTTTCCTGCAGATGGCGGTTCTACCACGCACTTCCCAAGGGCATGGATGGCTGAGACCTGCAGTCGGAGTAGTTGAGCTATCTCAATGCATTGTTCAGGTATGAAACTGCTCTCACCCACCAGCTTTACTTTCTTTCAGAAAATCAAGAAATGGGTTAAGGTTACTGTTGAGGAAGATTAACTGAAGTTTAATATTTACAGGCTGTTCCCCTTAGCGCAAGGAAGTCATCTGGAGTCTCGTCAGAAGGAATTTCGCCTTTCTTGCAGCTCCCTCATTTCAGTGACGCTGTCGTTAAAAAGATAGCACGAAAGGTATATTAGTACTATCAAATGTGTCTGGCTCAAATTGTTTGGGGTCTTCTCCTATTCTGCTCTCTAAGTAGTAGTGGTGTCGCTTTAGGTGCTTTTTCTTAAATGTTTATTCGAAAGAAACATACAAGGGACCATTTTAATTTAATCGTTCACCGTATTCTGTGTCTTGTTAACAGTGGCATTGCTTTTTCTATTTTCAGAAGGTTAAATCATTCCAAGAGCTCCAAGAAATGAGCTTGGAGGACCGTTCTGAATTGCTAACCCAGGTAGCGGGGTTGTCAGCAACTGATGTTGAGGACATTGAGAAGGTACTAGAGATGATGCCGTCGCTGACAGTAGACATAACGTGTGAAACAGAAGGCGAAGAGGGTATCCAAGAGGGAGACATTGTTACCCTTCAAGCTTGGGTCACTCTGAAACGACCCAATGGGCTGATAGGCGCTCTTCCTCACTCACCCTACTTCCCGTTCCACAAGGAGGAAAACTATTGGGTTCTCCTGGCCGATGCAGTGTCGAACAACGTGTGGTTCTCGCAGAAGGTTAGCTTCTTGGACGAAGGTGGAGCCATAACGGCTGCATCAAAAACCATCAGTGACACGATGGAAGGTTCGGGAGCAGGGGTGAAAGAAACAAGCGATGCAGTGAGACAAGCTGTTGAGAAGGTTAAAGGTGGGTCAAGACTGGTAATGGGTAAACTCCAGGCACCCTCAGAGGGTACGTACAACTTGACTTGCTACTGCATGTGCGACTCGTGGATAGGGTGTGACAAAAAGACATCACTGAAGGTCAAAGTCTTGAAAAGAACCAGGGCTGGGACAAGGGGAATGGTTTCGGATGAGGGTGCGATTGCAGAAGAAGGTATGGAGGAGGAAGATGAGATTGAAGAGGAGGATTACGATGATGATTATGAGAGTGAGTACAGCGAAGATGAGGATGACAAGAAAGATGTGGTTGAGAAGAAAGGGTCGAAGAAGGCCAATGGGACAGTAAAGAAGAAAGATTCGAGTTCTGAAGAGTCTGGGTCAGAGGAAGAGTGAAACAGTTTAACATTGATACAAATACAATAGTTTAAACTTCAGATGTTTATTTTGCTCGTCTTTTTTCACAGTTTTGACCACTCAATGCCTCATCTTTTTCTATTTCTCTTTTGTTTCACTTTTCTTCGGATCCCAAATAAGACAAAACGCAACACGAAAACATAATTCTCATGATAGTAACCACATCATTTTCATTCTATATTTTTGATAATTATTTTTCCAAAAAGTGTTATATTAAATAATAATTTGAATTATTTTACTGGTTGGCAAATATTAATAATAAAAATAAATTTTCTGAAATTTATACCAGTTTAAATGATGATTAATAATCTTGGTTATCACAATAAAATTGATGATGTTAATAACATATCAAACTATTTATATGACAATACAAAAGCTCACAAAGTCCAATTTTTTGAAGTAGCAATGACCATTAACTTCAAAATTTTCTATATTGTAATTTATAGTTATAGTTATCTAATAATATTCATGTCAAATATGTACAATCCATAGGAAAATGATAAATATCTATATATAATGGTGGCTTATAGCAAAAAATAATAAATCGAAAATATACAACAATATATTGGAAGCAGCTTAAGCTCCTAACACTTTTAACATATTTTGGTTGTAGATAAATAATACAATAACTAAAATTACAAAGAAAATTTAATGACATTTAAGTATTAGTTAGAGAAATACTCTTTAGATAGTACTAATAATTTTTTTGTCACAAATATAATCTTTAAAGATTAAAATGATTAGAATATTTTATTAAATAAGCAAATATACACTTATGCCCCCAGAGTTAACTAATTTAAACATTAAATAACAATTAAAAGTTAAAATAAAAAATAGTTTCAAAAAGAAAAATAAAAAAAAAATTTGAAAAAAAAAGAAATTTCAATTTTTTTATCTAGAGTATAATAGTCTTTTGCTTCTTTACTAAAACCTATTTTGATCATTTTTTCTTGAGGATTCTAATGACAAAAAATTTAAAATGTCTATTTGAGAGAATTACCATATTAATTATCTATATGTACATCTAATTTTATGTAATTAGTAATTATAATATTATGTTGAATTATTAATTTTACATAATAACTTCAAGAATTATTTTATAGATTTTTTATTATTATTCATTTACCTAACTCAGAATCAATACAAATTATTATTAAATATTAATTTACATCAGTAACAAAAGATTTTATAAAATAGAAAACATTTAAATTGAGGTAATGGGCCCTACGTTAAAGGGTTAGACTGGCTTTAACTATTGTTTCAAAAGGGCGTGACAGTCCAGTCGGTGGAAGAAGGACGCCGCATGACCTAAAAGGCGGGAAAATCAGAGAAGAAGAGCCGCGTCTTCTCTCCTTTCCCCGGAGATTTTATCCGTTTTCGTCTTCTCTCTCTCACAAGCTCCGTTACCGCTGTTGTTCTCGGAATCAATCCAACGAGGATGCCCGTTTACAGCATCAGAGGAATCAATGTCGATTTCCCATTCGAAGCCTACCCTTCTCAGATCACTTACATGGACAGAGTCATCGAGTCTCTCCAAAACGTTCGGTTTCCCCTCTCTCTCTCTCTCTCTCTCTCTCTCCATACACTTAGTTATTTTTTTCTGACTGGCACGTGCTTATTCCGTGTGTCACAGAAATGTCACGCGCTCCTGGAGAGTCCAACGGGAACTGGGAAAACTCTCTGTCTTCTCTGTGCTACCTTAGCCTGGAGGAAGAGCCTCGGCAGTTTCTCTACCCGTAAGGATCGGAGCAACGGCGGTGACTTTCCTTTGACCGATTCAGACCCGCAAATGTCCCAATCCGGAGGAGGTGGAGGCTTTCCGACCATAGTATACGCGTCTCGGACTCATAGTCAGCTCCGCCAAGTCATCAAAGAACTTAAAAGATGCAGTTACAGGTTATGCCACGTGTCCTCATTGGCTAGCTGTTTGTTTTTTTAGTTTGTTAGAGAACTCATGTATTTTTTTTTTTTTTTTTTAAAAAGGCCTAAGATGCTGGTACTGGGATCACGTGAGCAGTTATGCGTTAACGAGGAAGTGAACTCACTCCGAGGGAAGGCGCTCTCTAATGCTTGTCAGTACCTTTGCAAAAAGCGTGGTAAACTCCAATGTAACCATTTCAATCGGGTTCCAGGTACTTACTCTCCTCCTTCACTCACTTGCGTGTCTTGCTACCATGAAACAACACTAATTGTAAAAGCCAATGTTTCTGTTGTAAGATTATTTGAAGCATAACCCTCACATTGGCGACGAACCTGTTGACATTGAGGATTTGGTTAATATTGGGAAAGGTTCTGGACCGTAAGTTTTCCTCTATATTTTTTTTTGCTACTTTAAACGTATTTGTTTTCTAGTTGTTGCTGGCTTATTCCCATATTTGTATTTTTTTTTTTGCAGATGCCCATATTATATCACAAGAGAGGTTCACAAAGACGTGGACATCTTATTTACACCTTACAACTATTTGATCAGCAATGCGTATAGAAAGCATCTCAAAGTCGCCTGGAGTAATAGCGTCCTCATTTTTGATGAAGCTCACAATCTAGTAAGTTTGGAATATAGATAGATACACATGTCCACGTCATCATTTTCATCTTTTTTTCCCTGCTGAAAGACTCATTTTATCTTTAATAATACGCGCAGGAAGGTTTATGCGCAGACTCAGCGTCATTTGACCTTCCTTCTTATCATTTGTCGGCTTGCGTTTCCGAGGCAGAAGAATGTGTAAAACTTGCGTCATCAAGAAGGGGTTCTTCAAACGAGGGGTCCACAAACCCTGAGCATTTCGCTATACTTAAAGGTTTAAACTCGAGTCCCCCTGACTGTGAGTACAATTATCCGTTGTTATATATACATGAACGAACAAAAATTGACATGTCTGTGTCGTCATCTATGCGTCGCAGGACTTGTTTTGAAGCTGCAGGAACTGATTTCTAAAGTGCCAATTCCGAGAAGGGACGAGGGATTTACCAAGCCTGGGCCTTACATATACGAAATGCTTAAGAGCCTTAACATCACTCACGAGACTGCTCCTAACCTCATTAGTACACTCGAGGAGGCTACGGTGCTTCTGGACGAGGAGAAGCTACGAAAAGGGACCAACGCTGGAAGCAAACTAGAAATCATTGTTGACATGCTTAAACTGATCTTTAGAGAAAATGGAAGTAGCCATGCAGATGTTTATCGTGTAAGTGCAAAGCAAACTCTTCTTTTATTAAGTTGTAAAGATACTTATCTTTCACTTTCGTTATTTGTCAGGTTCATGTCCAGGAGCATGAGCAAAATCCTAATGATATAATAAAAGGTAAATAAGGGTGTGTTCGTCTTGAAATTCAAATAATACTGCATTCCCAAAGCATTAGCAGAAGTATCAGTTTACTACATTGAAATATAATAATCATTCTATAATCTGCTTTCCCTGTGGAAACGGTGTTTTTTTTTGGCAAGTCAGTTACAACTTTGGACAAAATATTTATTTTGGTAGGCAAGGTATCAAGAACGCTTAGTTGGTGGTGTTTCAATCCTGGGATTACCATGCAGGACATAGCAAATAAAGGTGTTGGGACTATCATTTTAACATCGGGAACCTTGTCTCCCATGGATTCACTGGCTCAAGAACTAAAATTGTGAGTATATTGCTATGGTTGGTTTCTCTCACTCACTGTTCTTCTCTAATTTGCTTTTGTCGGAAACTTTTTCCCCCGGGAAAATGCAGAGACTTTCCTATTCGTTTGGAGAATCCCCATGTTATCTCCTCAAATCAGCTGTGGGCTGGAGTTGTAAGCACTGGTCCATCAGGCTGTGTTCTTAATTCTAGCTACCGAAATCGTGATGAACCGGAGTACAAACAAGAACTTGGGAATGCTATTGGTAAGTGGTTTGCTATTTGGTAGTTTAATTTCGGGTGGCCTGAATGGTATCACTCTGAATCTCTGATGTGTGAGCTGAGATCTAAAATCTGAAAACTAGAGCTGCTATCCTTTTATAATTATACGTTTTTGCTCTGCAGTTAACTTTTCCCGAGTCGTACCTGATGGACTGCTGGTCTTTTTCCCATCCTATTACCTTATGGACCGTTGCATTGCATTTTGGAAAGATGGGGTATGGCCGTTGTAAATTTTATCTTTACTATGAAGATTGTAGTACTCTTTGACTTGACACTTACTGTTTCTTCATCATTCAGAGTCACAGAAACTCGATGACAGTATGGGAAAGAATCTGCAAACTGAAGAAACCTGTCATTGAACCTAGAGATTCTTCCCTCTTTCCTGCTGCAATGCTGGTGAGCAACATATGCCTTCGAAAGACAGAATATGATTCCTTAATCGTGCCTTGAATATTTTTTTATTTTTTTTTAATGGTAGGACTTTTCAAAGAAATTGCAAGACAGATCAATTTCTGGTGCGGTATTTTTTGCCGTTTGTCGTGGAAAGGTATATTTTCTTCAACCTGTATATGATAATCTGAGTATCCATATTGTCTGCATGAGGATGCTACAAGAAATAGGAGGTTACTAGTTTGTGTAGGGTCTTTTCAGTACAGCTGGTCTCTGTTGTGTTGTCAGGTCAGCGAAGGACTAGATTTTGCTGATGGCGCTGGCAGAGCCGTTGTCATTACTGGGTTGCCTTATGCCAAGGTCACCGATCCTAAGGTTTGTTTATTCTATCCTTCACTGTTTTATTCTAAAAATATATGGCTTATTATCTAAATTGGCAGCGAACCCCAGTGAACGGCTTGCTCTCTTTGAGAGCATCTTTATCATAATTATTGTCTTCGTTTTTATTCAGACTGGCACTTAGAGATCACTTTATTTCTATGATACTTTCTTTTCAACATGTTGTTCAGCTTCTGCCAGCTTTTAACTTTCTGCTGCTACTTACGTTCCAGCGTTAACATCCCATTTTGTAAAACAGATTAAACTGAAACGAGAGTTTCTGGATGAACAAGTACAAGTTTCAGATGCCAAGGTAAGTTCAATATTTACTCAGTTTTTGACTCATCAAAGGTTATTATATCGCTTACATTTTCTTTAGTTGCCAAGATCAGCCCTTCTATCTGGAAGCATGTGGTACAGTCAAGAAGCTGCACGAGCTGTGAATCAGGCAATTGGACGTGTTATCCGCCATCGCCATGATTATGGAGCTATCATTTTCTGTGATGACAGGTATTTTTTCTGGCTTCCTGCAACAATTTTCATGACACTGCTTTTGGTTGATTTATCTTTCTAAACTATACTAGCTATTGGTACATTGGCTATTGTTGACAGATTTGAACAGCCGTCCCAGCAGTCCAAGATATCCCTTTGGATACGACCGTATGTCAAGGTATATATGTTCTTGCTCGGTCTCGCCTCTTTGTTATGGAGATTAAGTTTGTTTCTGGTTACACCGGTTTTGCAGTGCTACCCAAGATATGGTGAGGTCATTTCTGACCTTGCTCGGTTTTTCAGGACAGAAAGATCAAATATTCCTGCAAGTCTTGTAAACGATATAGGTAATGCATCTTGCAGCCAAACGATAACTTCCATTGGGCACTTCCACATCTTACCCTGCACTATGGGTTGTGTTTGGGGTTCTAGGAATGATATAATTGCTTATCATGTATCCACAAGAACTTCGTGATATATATATATATATATATATATATATATATATATATATATATATATATATATATATATATATTTTCCTATTTTGAAATACAATGTAAACCAAATCTTTTTCAATACAGATTCAACTTTGTTACCAAAGGCGCTAACCAAGGATGCTCTTACACCAACCGCTGGTTAGTGATTCACTGATTCATTCTCCTTACATTCTCGTGGCGAGACATGGTAACAATGTCGATCTAACTTCGACAGTCTATGTTGCAATTTGGCAGGTAATAGTAATGTGAAGAACGCTGGCGCTGCAAGCAATGAGTTGAGTAGACTGGAAGGACTTCCTCCTGCGAATCGGGCTTCACCGTCGGAGTGTGGTGGAAGTGGTGTTAAATGGAAAGGCTTGACCATCCTACAACGCAAGGGCAAGATGCCTCGCACTGTAAAGGCAGAGGGTATGCAAGCTTGTTCTTCAGTGAAGGCAAAATTAGTGGAATTAAGTGACGATGAGACTCCGGTAGAGGAGACAACATGTGAAGTAGTTGATCTAGAATGCGACAAGCAGACTTGTGAAACAGAAACAACACTTGCAGCATCGAGCGGCAACTGTTTCAACACAATGGGGCTAGTAAAAAAGCGAAAGGTTCCAGAGAGTCAGGGAAGTGGATCGTCCTCAGTGTTGAAAGAGAAAGGGAGTGGAGGTGGTGATAAAAAGGAAGCAACTGCATCTTCATTTTTGAGTCAAGTTAGATTCCCACCATTTGCTTTTTTGCTTTTTTTGTTATATCAAAGATATTTTTTTTCATTGCAACTGGTGGTCTTTAACTCTAGGTCAAAGAAAAGCTAAACGCAGAAGAATACAACAAGTTCATTGGATACATGCAAGCATTGAAGAAGAAAGAGATAAAAATAGCAACCGTGATGCAATCCATTGCGCAACTGTTCTGTGGGGAAGAGAGAGATCATCTTCTCATTGGGTAATTAAACACTATAATAGTAATAATAATGTCTTTTGTGTAAGAGCAGCAATTATGCCACTGCTTCCTCTAATATGTTATAGTTTTGCCTCGTGTTTTGAAACAGATTCAAGGACTTCGTGCCAGTAAAATATCGTCCTGCATATGAGCAATGCGTTAAAACGACGAAGAGAGATGCCTTATGATCACCTTTTTGTATTCAAGTCATGGTTGAATAGTGTAATTACTTTCTATTGGAAGTTAAGCTAATTCATATTGAACCATTTACTTTCTGTTGTTATTACATTTAAAGGTGCTTTTGTTTTTTGAAATAAACATTTATAGGTTATCCTTCTTTGACATTGACATCCTTTAATAGGGAAAAAGGCAAAGTCAAGATGCGATCTTAAACTAATTTACCTGTGTATTTATATATATTTAGACACCTATTGTGTGTATCCTTTCCATCCCGTGTTACGTTATGTGACGTGAGGATTAGGAATGATAGTGTAACTAGAGGGAATAGAAGAGGTATATTCTATTTCAATCAGAGTGTCATCTCTCGTTGCTTGCGTACTTTATCCGTTAACTGACAGTGTGTTTAGAAAAGACAAGCTATTAGGCAACTAACAAGCCTATTATATTACGATTGAGTTTACTTCTGTCAGTGAGGTAAAGGCGCTAATATACGTTTTCAATCTATGAATATTTTCACATTTCATTTTAGTAGGAACGGGGCAAATGAGTGGTGGATGACTGGATGGGCTGCTGAAGCCCAACAAAGCTGCTTCTCTGATTCACCCAGAAAAGAATATTCAGAGAAGACGCTCTAACAAATATATTTTTCTTCTTAATGCTCAACAGATAAGTTTAATTCGAAAGAGAGAGAGAGAGAGAAAAGTAAACAAAAGAAAAATAAGGAGTCACGGGAGATTGGATAATGGGCGACACGATCACTCGTACGAGACACTCAACGCTTTCTCACTCGCACATTATATATTGGGTTAATTTACGAACTAGCCATGTATCGCGTATAAATTAAGGAAGTAGTCATGATTTTGACATAATTCTCTCTCTCACTTTTTGGTTTCCTTCCATCCGGTTATACCCCTCCAAATAACAGATTATCAGTTTCAACATATAAAACAAACGACGTGGTGATTTTATGTCCCATAATAATAATGACATAATTTATGAAGTACATCACAGAATTTTATTCAAAATCAAAGAAAGAAAAAATGCAGAGAGAGAGGAGTAGATAGCAATCGTAAGTACAAAAGAAACAACCTTAAACAAACGGAGAAACCAAGATTGTAGTTCTATACTATGTATGTTAGATAGAATAGTATAAATACAGATGTAGTTCCAATTGAAAGAGCAGCTACATAATATAGAGACAGTTGAATAGTATAACGAATTGAAGCATGTTAATGCAATAGCTTTTGTTGTCTACAGACTGCCCTAAAAACTAAACCGTAAACCTAAATCCCCCACCCCCAACCATATACACCTTACCCAATATACAAAACAAAACCCTAAACCCAACCCTCCTCCCCAACCATATACACTTACCCCGATTACAAAACTAAACCATAAACCCCAAAAATATAAATCCTTAAACCATAAATCCCAAACGATTGGAATAGTATATGATGTGAACGTACGATTCCATGTAAAATAGAATAATGTGAATCGTATACTATTCCACTTGACATGACATATAACAACGAAATATACTGATACAGTCATAAACGTAACATCTGTGTATTGCAGATTTCATTCCACAAAATAATCGATGAATATCAAAAAAAAAGAAAAATATGCAGAGAGAGGAGTAGATGAATATCGTAAGTGTAAAAGAAGGTTAAACAAACACAGAATCCAAGAAGCGTATTTCCATACTATATATCATAGAAATAATACTAGAAATACAAATATACTTCCAAAATAAAAGTATCAACTAATCACTAAATCCAATGTCAACTACAATTATATATAAAATAAACGTATCAATTAAACACTAAACCATACACGGAAATATAAACCCTAACCCAATGTCAACCACACAATTTTCCATAAACTAAACCCTAGCCACTAATCACTAAACCCTACATGGAAATATAAACCCTAATCCAATGTCAATTAACCATAATTTTCCATAGACTAAACCCAAATTTTAAAATACCAATAAGATGCATTTCCATTCTACCTGAGCATATATTATAAAAAATGTGACAAACGAAATACCACAATATATATTTTTCAAATTTTGAAGTGTCTATGACTGCAAAGAAGGAGGCAATGCTTACACCAAATTCAGATTGACGGCATTACAGAAAAGAGGTGAAAGAAACAACATTATATAAATATCATTCCATTCAACATCACATTGTATTATGTTTTATTTGATGTCATAATCAATGTTATTCCATTTACGTCCAATATATTATTTTTCTTTACAAAATTACATACACACACTAATGTAAAATACACACACTAATGTAAAACATATATGTATACTAATACAAAACCCATATCAATAGAACATGAAACAAAAACGAATAAGATTGAACCCTCTTCCGGTTTCCTTCCCTCGCGCAAGACCTTTTGTATTTTCATGTCGGTGAAAGTCAACTATTTTACCATAATTTAGTCCATGCCAAACTTGAAGAACAAAGTAAGTGGGAATCATGGTTATAACAGAGTAATCCATTGTATTTTATATAAACATGAACTTTTTATATTTCAAACATTACAATGATAAAGAACGGTAGCGCATTCGTTACAGATCATGTAATTCCATTTCAAGTAGAATAGTTTGTCAACTGATTCCATCTCAAATAAAATAGTTTGCGCATATAGTCTTTTCTATTCCATTTCAAATAGAATATTCATAAAAGATCTCACGCAAACAAGTTCTATAGCATATGCTATTCCATACATCAAACTATATTAATATACTATTTACTATATATCTCTGCTAAAATGCACAATTCAATGTAACAAAGAATAAGAACAATCGGGGAAACTTAAACCCTAAATCAATTGACCAAATTCGCCGCAAAAAATCAGATCGGACATGCAATGGAAACAAGGTTGTAGATTTATCAATTATAATACACTAATTCCGACAACAGCCCAAATAGAAAAGAAAAATAACAACATATAAAAATGTTCGAAGGTAAACACCCGAGAATTTACAGTAGTTCCAGAGATCTAACAACAATCGACGGTTTGAGGTGGAACAAGAACGGTAAAGCAATAGAGATTCACCGAGATGATTAGAACCACCGAGACCATTGGAAGAGAGAACGACGAAGATGCTCACGGAGATGCATGAGCGTATCAAAAGACAGAAACCACGGAGGAAGAGATTGTGTGGAATGGGAGAGGACACGATTTACTTGAGGCAATAAAAATTATTTTTTTATATATTTTTCTAGCAGGTTAGCCGGTAAATTGGAGAGGGCATCACAGTAATATTATATATATAAGACGCCGTGTATACATTTGTTAGGTTAAAACGCTATTCTCCCAATTAACGTTGTTTTCATGGCTATAGGCTCCAATTTCCCTTATATTATATTATTACTGATTTTTTTCCTTTTTATTTTTAAAAAATAAATAAACAAAGTAGAGGGAAAATCAGTTTTATACTCTTGTACGTATTCTCTCTCTTTGCTTCTTAAAAATCACACAGTAGAAGGAAGAAAAAAAAATAATAATAAGGGAGAGAGAGAAGAAGAAGATAACGACGAGGAGAAGAAGAAGAAGGGCCCCAATATAGTCGTCTCCGCCCCTGATTCTTTCTTCAACTTGATATTTCATTCAACTCGTATTAAAAAAGATAGACCACCTGCATTTGGCTTTCCTCGAATCTGGACCAGTTGATCGAACAATCATGGTATCTGCTCTTTTTTTACTTAAAAAATACTGCGATTATCCAAGTCAGTCTTTTAATTGATCATTGCAATCGCTGATTTTACAACCGTTTCCTTGTGGGTTTCCAGTGTTATTCTCTATACAGTTGATTATATAAGCCTCCACTTAGTGTAGTTTATTCTCATCGCATTTAGAAACCGTACCAAAGTTTGTTTTTTTTTTGTCTGTGTGATCTGAAACCTCAGTTTTAGATGCTCTGTCTGGATTGGATGAAGCAGATAAAAGATGTGACATTTAGATGCCTTTTTTTTAACCAGATTCAAAATAGATTGTGTTTTTTTTTTTGTTCTGTTATTTTGTCTGATGAGAAAGTATTGTGTGTTTTTTTTTGTTTTTGTAGGAATGAATGACTTGTTGTAGTAAATCATCCACACAAATCTCATCAGCTTAATAATCTTTTTATTTATTTTTGGAATGGCTGAGGCTGATCCAGACTCCTCAGATACGTCTGATCTCAAACCCATTACCAGCAGCGCCCCACTCTTTAGCATCCCTCGCTTTTTTGTCGCTAAAGACACTGATGCAGCAGGGAGGAGCCCTACCTCTCCTCTTGATTTTTCACTCTTTGGTGGCCTCTTTAGCCCCAGGTCTCCTCCAGCTGCTCCCCTCTCATCTCCCAGATTTCGTAACAGATGGGCTTTTGACAAAGTCGGCCTCTCTCTTCTAAGCTCCAGCGTTGGAGAAGAAGAAGGGGGGCATGAGGAGGGTGGTTTATTCAACAACATCGTGCTTGCCCCTCAAATCAAGCCTAGGCTGTTTGGTTCTTGTGTTAAATCCAATTCCTTGCCTAAAAACTATGCACCCCCTTCCATGTCTTCGGACGCGGCGGAGGATCCTCTTCCGTGTGATTCAATCACTGGTGTTTTGGAGGAACATGACTCTCCAAGGAGGTCGAGCTCATCTCCAGTGGATATAATTGCCAGTCAGGCTTATTCTCGCTCGCTCTCTGCACGTGAGATGGCACTCTCTGAGGACTATACCTGTATCATTTCTCATGGGCCAAACCCAAAAACAACTCATATATTTGGTGATTGCATCCTGGATTGTGACCCCAAAGAGTTGGGAAGCAAGGATGAAACTGAGAAACCAGAAGGGGATGATGATGATGATTCTTTCCTCTGCTTATGCACCGACAACCACATTCATATGCACGGGTCTGGCTCACACTTTAAATGATAAATGAGAAATATGTGGTCTTAAATTAAAGATAGAGTAACATTTCTATTTTTATTTTTTTTTAGCAGCGAGGCATCGTTAGCAGCAGCAGGAGGGAAGGAAAGTGACAAGGGAGGTGTTGAAGATTGTTTGGAGATATCGCCTGGATCAAGTTACAACGAGGATCTGTTTCCTATGGCCTCTTAACCCAGGCAAAGCTATTCTCATTTTCTTGAGGCTTTTTGGGGGAGATCATGTGTTGTGAGTCTAGTCTTATAAGGTTTTCGTTTTTTTTTTTTGTGAGATTTTTGCAGGCGTGCTCTGAATAAAAAGCTTGTTGTTGATCCAAGGGGGATTGAGTTTTGGTGTGGCCTGATGCCCCCGGCTCATCCTTTCTTTTGTGTTGTACTACCATTGTATTTGTGACTTTATTATCATATTTGAAGGGAAACCATTTGTATTCTTCTTTCAATTATTGTTTTCCAAGGCTATACTGATTATGTAAACATGTACACTATTGAATTGAATGATTGGGATTCTACTTTACTTCATTTTTTTTTGTTTTCTTCTTTGCATGAAAAAAAGACAAAAAAAAATGAAATTAAAACAAACGACCACAGTGGGAGTCGAACCCACGACCTTTTGATCCGAAGTCAAACGCGCTAATCCACTGCGCTATGCGGTCTTTATGACACAAATTACTAAAGTAATTATACAATTTTTATTATCGGACGATTTGTTGCTGGTGATAGATACCAAGCAAGGTTTCCTTTTCTCTCTCTCTCTCTCTTTCTCTCTAATCTCTGCAAAATCGTTTCGTATTGGCTGGAGCCTGGATCGGCATAAGAAGGATCGATCTGGCGTTCGTGCATCTGTAGCTGTTGCCGACTCAGCGGATCCCTGCTCTTGAATTTTGTAGATTCCTTCCGTCATCTCAGTTGCGTTTTCCGGGTGATCGTCCGTCCGTTTGTAATCAGTGGAAACCCAAAAAAAAAAAAAAGTAGATCTGGGAATTGTTTTAGAATTTTGCTTTGGATATTTGATTACTTTTGCAACCACCAGTTTTAGGAATCATTCGTGTTAGGCAGCAGCCATGTTCTATGGCACAGCAGTATGGGATCCTTGGCTTATCGTTGGCCAGATTATATGCCTTCAGTGCTCCTTCTATCTCTCCCTCGGAGTCTTCATGGTTCTCTTTCTTGGCCTTCGTGTTCCTCGCCTTAGCCTTGTCTACTTCTTCGATTACGCTACTCTCACCACTTCAACCGTCACCGGCTGGTGTGTCATTGCCTCTTTCCTCTTCACTTCCCTTGCAGTGTTAGTTACTTGAAAACCTCTTTATATTCATTTCCCTTCTTTTCTTACGGTTTCAATAGTTGATTGATTGGTAGTATTAACTATTCAGGGCTGTGTACATGATATTTGTGGTGGAGCGAGCGCGGAAATGCCTAGATTTCTCTGCAACTCTCTATATCATACATCTCTACTTGTGCATCCTCAATGGTGGATGGCCTTCCTCTATGGCATGGTGGGTTGTTAATGGCACCGGGCTTGCTGTTATGGCGTTGCTAGCTGAGTACCTCTGCATTAAACGCGAGCAGCGTGAGATTCCTATGGATCGTTTCCATTCAAGTATGATACTATCAACTTTCTTTCTGTCATTGAGATCTCCAACTTATTTATTTACATATATAGCTCAAATGACTGTCTATGCAGGGGTTTGATGGTTGGTGTGTATGGAGAACAAGTGATGTATGTACAGAGATGAGAATTGGGCAAAAGAAGTGTTTGGACTACTACCTCTGCCTGCAGCTTTAGTCACTTTGAACTTTTTAACACATTGGAACACGTTTCTTTGTTGCATCCTATGAAAAAAACACCATTAGACTCTTGAATGCTTTGAAGTTGCTTCGTGCTACAGTTTGTTATCGTCTAATTCATTTTTGTTATTACTTGTCTCCAATCAAGATATTGCTTGCTTAGCGTGCCCCCTAGTTCTTCATCATACTCTATTATGTCAATTGAATCCTCAAACGTCCAATTTACTTAGTCCTTTTATAATCTCGACTTGTTGAATGTAGAGTATTAGATTTGTGCAGTTCAGCCAAATGTTCGTAAAATCGCATACGGTCGTCAATGTCTATGAAACAACACGCAATTTGAAAATCAAAACGACGTCGCATAGGCGAGAGAGATGATCAGATCGAAATCGGCCAACAACACCCGCACTGGGAAGTAGCCTAGAATCAACACCCGACGCCTCTGCTCCCTTTGTCGTTGCATTACTCTTTTTCTTCTTCTTCCCTGCGATCATCAAGCCGATCTCCAGTAGATACATTCGTCTCGTCTTGCAAACATGGTTAGTGATATGATCTCTCTCGCTTCCCACCCTAGATCTACTTCCCAATATATTAACTTGGAACATCATGATCGTCTCTCTCGACGAAAGATTGTGCTCTGCATTGCACTAAAAATTGATAAAATCGAACGCGGGAGTCTCTCTTTGATTGAAAATGCTCCTCGCGGATCGAAACAAAAGTTCGATCGATGAGTTTTTGCAGTTTTTGTCTCTGCAGAAATGAACTAACTCGTAACTGTGTATTTTTGATTTCTCGAGAGAATCATCAACTTGTACGAGCTCTTTCTCTTTTTCTTTTCTGGCCGGCACTAACTTACATTTTTATGCTTTTTTTTTTGGGAATTCTTCACACGCAGCCTCTGAGACTCGAAATCAAGGTAATGCGTCGGCTATTTGGACCTCCTTGTAATCTTATCTTTCTTGTCAGGTTCCTGATTGGTTTTTTTTTTTTCCGCTTTATATGTTTTAATCAGCGCAAGTTTCTTCAAAGATCAGAAAGAGTCAAATCTGTCGATCTCCATCCAACCGAACCATGGTAATTTTGAATGCATTCTCCATTGCTTTGTATCTTTCTCCGTTTTTTCTTTTATTTTTTTTTGGTTGAGGATACATTAATCTGTTAACTGGTGCAGGATCCTAGCAAGTTTGTATTCCGGAACAGTCTGCATCTGGAATTATCAGACTCAGGTAAGTATCCCATCTCTGTCTTACTTGATATCTTATACTCTTCCTGATTTATAACTCTTTGACACTTATGTGCTCCTTCTCCAGACTATGGTCAAATCTTTCGAGGTGACTGAATTGCCTGGTATGATCAACAGCCTTTTATTATTACTCTTCCTTCTTCCTTATGCAGCATTCTCTGGTCTGGCATTTGTTTAGTCTTATGTCATTGCTGTGCAGTTCGGTCTGCTAAGTTTGTTTTACGCAAGCAGTGGGTTGTTGCTGGAGCTGATGACATGTTCATTCGTGTCTACAACTACAACACGATGGATAAGATCAAAGTATTTGAGGCTCATGCTGATTACATTAGGTGTGTTGCTGTCCATCCCACCCTTCCCTACGTCTTATCATCATCTGATGATATGCTCATCAAGCTCTGGGATTGGGACAAGGATTGGCTTTGCACTCAGGTTTTCGAAGGCCATTCCCATTATGTTATGCATGTCACTTTCAATCCCAAAGACACCAATACTTTTGCCAGTGCTTCGCTTGACCGTTCCATTAAAGTGAGAGATTCGTCTTTGACTCCTAAGATACATTTTCTTTGTTCATTCCTAGTACGAGAAGCTAAACCTTTCTCCTGTTTTTTACATCTTTTTTTTTTATTATCTAGATATGGAATCTTGGTTCTCCGGATCCAAATTTTACTTTGGATGCACATTTGAAAGGGGTCAATTGTGTTGACTACTTTACTGGTGGGGACAAACCATACCTAATCACTGGTTCTGATGACCATACTGCTAAGGTCTGTACTCATCTGTATTGCTTCTTTGCAAGTTGTTTGCGATATATGTGGCTTGTATGTTTTTCCATTTGTATTGCTTGCATAGGTTCCTCCAGGATTTTCTATTGCTCATAAATGTCTTCTGCAAGCAGGTGTGGGACTACCAAACAAAGACTTGCGTTCAAACACTTGAGGGTCACACACACAATGTTTCTGCAGTGTGTTTCCATCCAGAGCTCCCAATAATTATTACGGGATCCGAGGATGGAACTGTTCGCATATGGCATGCCACCACTTACAGGTAATCTATCAAAGCTAGTATTGGCTCGATCTTAAAAATTTCCTACAATTTTTCTAAAGTCCTCTAGATAGTTTCATCCAAGAAGTTTACTTAATATTTGACCTTTAGGCTTGAGAATACATTGAACTATGGCCTTGAGAGGGTTTGGGCTATTGGACACATGAAAGGTTCACACCGGTAAGTTTCTGAACTCTTACGATGTCAGTACTCATGCCCTGCCAAAGGTACACTTATCTTCTCATATGATTCTTTGATAATACCATATCATTTTCCAGGGTTGTAATTGGTTATGACGAAGGGTCCACAATGGTGAAACTTGGCCGTGAAATACCAGTGGCTAGTATGGACAACAGTGGGAAAATTATTTGGGCTAAACACAATGAGATACATACTGTGAATATCAAGAGCGTTGGCACAGATGAGGTTTGGGAACACTTTTATACACTGTTGTGTTTCTTAGATATAAAAATGGCAATGTGTTTCATTTGGCTGTTGACTTACTTAGGTCACTGATGGTGAGAGACTGCCTTTGGCTGTTAAAGAGCTAGGGACTTGCGATCTTTATCCTCAAGTAAGTGGCATCCTTCTAGTTGTATACGTTGTCACTTGCTTTAGGTAATGGAGGGAATATGATTTCGCTTCTGTGGATTTTCATTTTCTTACGCTTTGTTTAAATTTAGTGATCATTTAGTGCCAATGTTTTTCTTTAATTGCTGCATGTAGTTATTTTGTTTTTTTGGGCTGTTTGATAGATTACTTGTATTAGTTGAAATACGACCTTAGGCGTTTTTAAAGCTTGTGATTACCCACTGTCATTTATGTTTCTGTTTTGCTTTTCAGAGCCTGAAGCACAACCCTAATGGTAGGTTTGTCGTTGTTTGTGGAGATGGTGAGTACATCATTTACACTGCCTTGGCATGGAGAAATAGATCGTTTGGCTCGGCCCTGGAATTTGTTTGGTCATCTGAGGGGGAACATGCTGTCAGGGAAAGCTCGTCAAAGATCAAGATCTTCAGCAAGAACTTCCAGGTTTGTTATTCCTTTTGGCACGTTCTTTTCCCACTGATCAGCTTTTAAAACTTTTTTTTTGGTGTGTGTATCCGATTATCTAAATTAGATTAACATAGACTGACATCTTAGTTTGATGATGTGCAGGAAAAGAAGACTGTGAGGCCTACGTTCTCAGCAGAGCGCATTTTTGGTGGGACGTTATTGGCTATGTGCTCAAGTGATTTTATCTGCTTCTATGATTGGCCGGAATGTAGGTTGATTAGGCGAATAGATGTTACCGTCAAAGTAAGTTCTTATATGCCAGAAATATCTCTATTAGTTTCTAGCAGGAGAGTGGTTTATAGATTACAGTTTCTGAAATATTTTGTCGGAGAAATAGAAGATAGTATCCTATCGGGGCTTTAAGCGCAAAACCAGATTGATACTGCTGTTTTCTGCAATAGAATCTCTTATTGTTGTATAATGTTTCTTGTTTATTGTGTTGTCTCAGAATCTTTATTGGGCGGACAGTGGTGATCTAGTTGCAATTGCCAGTGATTCATCATTCTACATCCTTAAGCTCAATGTGAGGATATTTTTAAAGTTCGGTAGTGTACCAGAACGCTGATAGAGTTTTGTTTGTTTGTTCTCCATGCCTTATTGCTGTCCGATACATGGTTTTAAGATATTTTATAATGTTCTGCTGTAGCGCGACATTGTTTCCTCTTGTATGGATGGCGGTAAAGAAATTGATGAGGAAGGCATTGAGGATGCATTTGAGCTTCTCAATGAAACCAATGAACGTGTTCGGACTGGCTTATGGGTTGGGGATTGTTTTATCTACACCAACTCTTCTTGGAGGCTTAACTACTGTGTTGGTGGTGAGGTAAGGCTTAGTTCTAGGTTTTTGGGAAAAACGTGTTTTGATTTTACTGTAAATGATGTTCAATTTTCCTCTTAAATTACAGGTAACGACAATGTTTCATCTGGACCGACCTATGTACTTGTTGGGTTATCTCGCTAATCAAAGTCGAGTTTATTTAATTGACAAAGAGTTCAAGTAAGCAGATCTTTTACAGTTAATATTGCTGACCAATGTTGTTGTAACTTACTGACTCCTATGTCAATTTTATTGTTTACAGCATTATTGGTTACACTTTACTTCTAAGTTTGATTGAGTACAAGACTCTTGTCATGCGGGGAGATTTGGAACAGGCTAATCAAGTCTTACCTTCAATTCCTAAGGAGCATCATAATAGGTATGTGAGTGTGTACTTCCTCGTATTATTTCAGTTATGATTGCATTATCATATTAGTGAACATGCATCCAAGGTCACATCATGATTCTAAACTTCAAAAATCTGTTTATTTTGTCAGTGTGGCGCACTTTTTGGAATCACGTGGAATGACAGAAGATGCTCTGGAAGTAGCTACTGACCCTGATTACAGATTTGAGTTGGCCATACAGCTCGGTAGATTGGAGGTCGCAAAGGTCAGTTTGTCGCTTTTACCATTGGTGAAGCTTTATTCCATGACTTACCCAATCTGTTGTAATCCAATTTTTATATTTTGACAGGACATCGCTGTAGAAGCACAAAGTGAGTCTAAATGGAAGCAACTTGGAGAACTAGCGATGTCCACGGGGAAGGTGGCTCATTTTCTAACTGCAACTAGTGTTCTAAGTTTTTCACAAAGATTAGAGCTAATATGTATTTCTTTTCAATTTCCTTCCCATGCTTGGGTCATTTAGCTGGGTATGGCTGAGGAATGCATGAGGCATGCTGTGGATCTGAGTGGTCTGTTACTACTTTATTCTTCCTTGGGAGATGCAGAAGGATTGACGAAGCTGGCAACACTAGCTAAAGAGCAAGGAAAGAATAATGTCGCCTTTGTTTGCTTGTTCATGTTGGGTCAAGTAGAAGACTGTCTGCATCTTTTGGTGGAAAGGTACGTCGTCACCGCTCTTACGTTGGGGACATATATTCCTGCAAGTAGTTGCGTCTATGCTGATATTTGTCTACTTACAGTAATCGGATACCTGAAGCTGCTCTGCTAGCACGTTCATACCTTCCGAGCAGGGTCTCCGAAATAGTGGCATTATGGAGAAAGGATTTGACCAAGGTTCGTGTTAGACCCTTCCTATTCATCTTCTGACTAAATATCCAAACTTTGCATGTTGAGAAATCTACAGCTTTTCTTGATCCACTCTTGATCTGCATGTAGATAAGCCCAAAGGCTGCTGAATCTCTGGCTGATCCTGAAGAGTATCCCAATCTGTTTGAGGACTGGCAAGTTGCCCTATCCCTTGAAGAAAGAGCTGCAGAGACAAGGTATCTTTCAGACACCGTTGGCGTGATCTTCTTCGTAGATATAGTGCTTATGAGGACACTTATTTTTTTTTGGTCAAAGAGGACACTTTTAAATTAATTGTTGCTCATCCATTTTGAGTCATGTGTCTGCATTAGATAGCAAAGTGGCCGTTGTATGGTTGGTTTTGATTTGAATCAGTACCCCTGTATAAGCATAACCCCATGTTGTTTTCATTATCCCCCGCCAATTTGAAGTTTCCAGGATCTTCATAGACAAAGTACATGTATTCATTTATGTTGTTGCAGGGGCGTCCATCCTCCTGCTGGGGATTATGGTAGTCATACACACAGAGACTATACAACTTTGGTGGAAGCTTTTAGAATCATGCAAGTTGAAGAAGAGGAGAGGCTTGAGCACGGGGATGTTCTCGACGAGGTATGCATAGTTGAGTTTGCGTGCCACTGAGGTCGATGGTTTTATAAAACAAATGATGTCCAATAGCTAGATTTCTCGAGCACAGTTAGAGAAAAGAATCATGAACAGATGATAGGAGTTTTTTTGAAGTTACACCGTGACCGATTCATAAGTTTGGAACAGCCTGTTTGTGAACAGGTTGAGGGAGAGGAAGAAGAGGAGAATCAGGAAGCTGAGGAAGAGAGCGGTGATGGGAAGGAAGAGAATGCGGAAGAAGAGGGGGTTGTGGTGGACGCTGACTCGACAGATAGCGCTGTGCTAGTTAATGGGAACGGGTCTGAAGAACAGTGGGGTATGTATGATTAGTGAAGAAAACCCATCAGTCTAATAACATTTTTGTGGTGATTAATTTGATTATAAGATATGCTGCTTGCTCTAGGACATTTAGGTCGTTTGCTTCTCATGCATCTACAAACATGACATCATAGGGCTTGTGTTTGCATCTATGTTCATACATGCTGAGGGATGGGCGTATTTAGTGGTTCCATATTTATTTTTCAACCCACCAATTTAAAAGACTGATCAAGAAAATATTTTGCTTGGTTGTGGTACAGTTCTAACACCACCGCAGGAGTAGTGTTCGTGAAGACGTATATTCTTGGGACTGAAGAGAGAAATGAGGAAGCAGCAGAGAGGAGATAAGGGAGGGTTTCAATGTTAGGGCAAAAACAAAAAAAACATCACCCTCATAATAGCGGTAGATATATATCCATAACCTGGTGTATAATATTTATTCCAAACTGAAATATTCCATGAATATCTCTTTAGCCAGGTCAATATGATAAATAGAGGCCAAGTCAATTTCGTTAAAATCTTACAAAACTCAACAACATACTAAAACCTTGCAGATATTTTGAACTTGGATAATGTTTAGTGTGCGAGAATACGTTACACGAAATCAGTCGACATAAAAAGAAAGAAGAAGTTATTACCGTCCTTCCTTCTGTCTCACAAGCCAAGCAATCGCCAGAAGAAACCAATAAAGAGTCTTCCGCGGATCTCTTCTCCGTCGTGAAACCGTAACTTTCCATTGATATCTGGTATTGTCTCTATTTCTCCATCAAATCGACGTCTGTAGCGGTGTTCTTCTTTCCTTAAGATAGTTCTCCATAATTCTTCTGCAATTCTTTCCTTAAGATAGTTCTCCATAATTCTTCTGCAATTAGTTAGGGTCGACTGAGGTTTAAGCTTTTTTCTCCACTAATTTCTCTATTGAATTTCTTCGTCTGTGATTCAAGAGGAGGATTATGGGCCCAGATGTGGTGGGAGAGGCGGACTATGAGAGCGATCCCGAGGAACTGAAGCGCTCCTTGGCTACCAGGAGGAGAGAAGCCAGCGATGATGATGAGGATGACAACCGAGGAGAAATTCACAGTGCTGACGTCGATTCCGATGAACAGAGTGCTATCGTGGAGTTTGATAACGATGCAGATGACATAGAAGGTGACGATAGCTATGATGATGATGAGGAGGAGGAGGAGAAGGGTGTTGCTGGTAAGGCTGAGGCTAAGGGAATGGAAGCTGGGACGGAGGACTGTGTTGTGGATGGAGAAGAACCAAAGCAGAAGGAACCTTTTGCAGTGCCAACTGCTGGTGCTTTTTATATGCATGATGACAGATTTCAGGAAATCGATGCTGCCCCTAATAGGTATTACTTACTGTATGTTTTTGTTTACTAACGGAACTATTACGATATCATGCAAATATGTCAGCAGAAGCTATTTTATACTCGACCGAGCTCTTCCCTTCTCCTCTTGTTTAGTGTCTGTGCAAACAAGTTACTTAGTTTTAGCCAGCCATTCATACTGGTCTTGATTTTACTTGTGTAGGCGAATGCCTGGTGGTAGGAGGCTCTGGCCATCCCGAGATGAAAGAAAATGGGGTCATGACAAATATGACGAGATGAATACACAAGAAAACCAATATGATGTACTCATCTCTCCCTCTCTCTCTCTCTCTCTCAGCTAGTCAGTAAATATATTTGACTTTTTTCCTCTTTCTGTGTCAATGCTTTTGTCACTTCTTCTGTATCTCTATTTAATTTACAAGCTGATTAATAAAACTTTGTGAACATAGAAGACGAGTTCCAGAGGCCGAGCCAGAGGACCTGGTAGGGGTCAGGAGCGTGGATATTCTCGAGAGAGCAATTCTAAAGTGGTTACCAACAATGGACACCAAAATCAGTTTCCTAAAGCTGTCACAAGAGGGAGAGGGCCCAGACGATATGAGGTTGCTTTGAAAAAGGGCACTCCAGCACCTTCTCTGCAAACCAAACAGTGAGTCTTTTAAGTTTTGTTTTCTTTCTCTAGTTACCAACGAATGTTCAATCTCTAACTTTAGCGTCACTGGATCTGTAGGTCCCAAAATTCTTTTGTAAAAGTGTCACAAGTTGATCCAGGACGTGCACCAACAGAAACAGACAGCATAGACACTGAAGCCAAGATAAATGTAGTTGCTTCGAGCTTAAGCTCAGCTTCTCCTCCATTTTATCCTTCAGGTTCCTCCAATAGCTTGGCACAAACGGATTTACAAGCTGGCATGGGTAGACTGCACGTTAATGGAAGCCCTACGCCGTCAGGAAAGAAGTTTGGGAATACAAAATCTAGCTCTTCGTGGGTACGCACTACTAGTCAAGGTAGAGGTGCACCTCCCCCTGGGAAAGTGCTTCATCAAGGTGACAATGTTTTTTCGCCTATGCAAATCCGGGGAATTTCAAAAGACACTGAAGAAAGCTGTCAACCTCCTGGTGAGGCTTGTGATCAACATCCAGCTGTTATCAGCTTGCTGTTTTCTTTTCTTCCGAAAATTGGCTCATAAAAAAATCTGTATATTTCTGGTGAAACAGGGTCAGTCACAGAAACTGGTGCTTTGGTTGCCACGGGAAAAGGTACACTCCAGCATAGTGGAAGGGGGTCTTTCATGTATGGAGGGACACAATTTATGGGCCCAGGCGGGGGCATGGCCACTGGTCATAGCAATCCCAATTTCCCTGCTTTTCTACCTGGTAAGTTGTATTCTTGAATGCCACCATTCATCCTTCACTGGAATGGTTAAAAAACATCTTCCAGAGTCAGTTCATGGATGCTAATGAAATGAAAGCTAATGGTGCCGATATGCATATTTCATCAGTTTTATTTTTATGGTCATATTTTTCATGTTCATTTCATGTGCAGTTATGCAATTCGGTGGTCAGCACGGTGGTGTACCGACCTTTGGAGTGGCTCTTCCGGGATATGTCCAACCAGAAAATGGTACGGGGAATCCCGAGATGACATGGTATGCTGTCCTTCCTTTTCGCTGTACCGCGTTTGTGGTAGTTTTGAGTTTGATCGGCTTTACGTGTTTTGAAAAGATATACTCCATATTTTTTAGTTGACTTTTGTCATTTGTGATGATTTAGTCTTTTGCTGGCCCAAACATTATCGGAATTGTTGCTTTCATTTATCTGCTGTTTGTGTGTTGTTTGATTTCCCTAGCTCCTTACCTATACGTTGTTCCTGATTACTGCTATTTTTTTTTTATATTATTGACAGGCTGCCAATTTTGACTGGCCCGGGAGCACTGGGGGCGTCATATCCTCCACCTTTTGCTGCAATTGATGGTTCTTACCAAGTACACAAACCAGTGTTACCTTCCTCCGCGGGATCATACAGGTTTATAAATTAATCGTCCTCATTTTCTCATTATTGCTAATCAGCCTGCATAGTTTCGTATACTTAACTGTTGACTCTTAGTTTTATCCTATATGAAGAGTAGTTCTTGCAATGTAGCTTTAAAGAAACAATCGTACGTAATTTTTGAGATTCGGGATTTGTCATATTTGTTGAACACTGCAAAATGCATGTTACACGCTAGAATTTCATTTCCAAACTGTTAGCGTACGATGTACACCAGAAACATATAGCTTTCATCTAGCAGACTCACTGGGCTTCATGTAACATTGTTGATCTTCTCTGATTATGAGTTTCGAGTTGAGCATTTAAGTTTGGCTCACTTGCCCATTAACAAGTTCACACCTTTTTTGCAGCCAAGAGAACAGTTCGAATAACCCTACTGAAGAGAAGCATGTGGAGAGACCTGGTAAGTGGGTTATTTGAATCAGCTGGTAGGGGGAGCATCTACCTTTTAGTTTTAGTAGAGAATATTGAAAGATTATTTACACTGATATGATTGGTAGCGGGTACAAAGCAATGAATATTTTGGATATAGTTACTCAAGCATTGTTTGTTTTATGAGAGATCCGAAAGATGTTGTTTCGAATTATGACCAAATGAAACAAGTGCAAGAGAATTGATTGTTTAGGCTCGTTTAGGTTTGAAATAAAGTTTTTTCTCCTTTTTGATGTAGAGGCTACAAACAATGGGACACCACAACGGTCGAACAGCAACCGAAACAAGCAGCCTCGTAGGTGAGTTTTGAAGCTATATCTTTATAACTGCTCTTTAAATTGATCATATACTTTGACAGAGAAACTATCTTTGAATTAGGGTGCAGAGAGTATTTAGGTCTAGGGTGTTAAGTAGAAGTTGGGTACCAAATATTGTGAAAAATAAATGTATTATATTGAGATGCTTAACCGTGCATATACGCTAGATACTCGGAGATGAGCTTTAGCAAATGAGTGCGCATTATAAAGAAGGCAAAGAACGTCACCTCTTGTTAGAATAAGTTGAGAGAGGAGTTGTCTGTGTGTATGTGTGTATGGGAGAGAGGAAGAGATCCTCCTCCTTTGCTGCAGGTTCTGTTGGTTCTCCTCTGCGGGAGCACTATGGGCTGCTATTGTTACAGATTTTACTAGGTATGCGACTTTAAAGTTCTTCCTACTCAGTTACACATAACATGGAAAAAATGAGATCTTATTGATTTGGTTAGACTTGTGTATTTTATTTTCAGGAGGTTGTTGCGCCTTAAAAAAGAGCTTTAGTTTTGCGAGCTTTGCGCTGTCTGTAATTTTTATTCTTTAGTTCATTTTGCTTTGTTCTTTTTTTAAGATGATTTGTAATGTTGATAACTTGATATGCGTTTTGGTTTTTGTGGTCGGGTACTTGTTCAAGGTTGTGTGTTTACAATTTGCGCATTTTGAGTTTATGTTCATTTTGGAACTGATCATATTACTGGTTAATCTTCTTTCAGTAAAGAAAAAGATGTATTATATCGATTGTTAATATATGTCTCCTTGCAATTAATTCTTTCTTCGCTGCTTTTGTAAAGTCGGCGAAATGAAGGTGGAATTTTGTAAAATAAAACAACGCAGAAAAGAAACTAAAAATTGTAGTTAGCGTCCCCAAACTTACGGTTTTGATTTGAATGACCCCCTCACTTTCGAATTATAAAGGACGAGTTGTCAAAACAGCTTCCACCTCCTCTCCTGCGCAGCGACAAACGATAATGGATGATAGTAACGCCTACTCTCCCCCCGACCAATCTCTCTCCTCCAACTCTAATCTTTGCATCACGGTTCTCCCTTCTGTCTTCCTTCCCTACTACAAGCGTTGGCTTTTATATTTTGATTTGTTCCAACTTAGGGTTAACTTGATTTAAAACGAACCTGAGTTGAGTTTAATTTTTGTGATTTCAGATCGAAGAGGGATCTCAAAGCAGCGAGCAGCTGGTTGTAGTACAAGACAGAGACGACGACCTTCCAATCGTCGGAGACAACAACCCTCCCCCACCCGACCTCCACGATTGCGATGGATTGCTTACCGAATTCCCAGCTCAAAGCAACGAATCCGAAAAGTGTTCCATGTCGGCTCCTCCCGCTACTGGAATGGAATTCGACTCCTACGACGACGCATACACTTACTACAACACCTACGCCAGGGACCTCGGTTTCGCGATCAGGGTCAAATCCTCGTGGACAAAGCGCAACAGCAAGGAGAAACGCGGCGCCGTCTTGTGCTGCAACTGCGAAGGTTTCAAGACGGTTAAAGAACCAAACAACAGCACCCGGAGAAAAGAGACGAGAACCGGTTGTCAGGCCATGATCCGCCTCAGACTGATCGAACTCGATAGATGGAAAATCGATGAAGTCAAACTCGACCACAACCACTCTTTTGATCCTGAACGAGCTCACAACTCTAAGTCTCATAAGAAAGCTTGTGGTGGCGGCTCTGCTGCCACCAAGAGAAAACCTGAACCGCCTCTTAATGTCCAAGTTCGGACTATCAAGTTGTATAGGAGGACTGATGCTATTGACTCTAATGGGGAGACCAGTCATGATCAATCACACTCTTCAAGGCGTTTGGATCTCAGCTTTAGAGTCTTGAACGACTTCTTCTTACAATCTCAGCTAACCAACCCCAACTTTTTCTACTCCATGGATCTCGGCGACGACGGTGGTGGCCTCAGGAACGTCTTCTGGATCGAGTCTCGAGCCAGGGCTGCTTACTCTCACTTCCGCGACGTGGTTGTCTTTCGACACCACGTGTTTATCCAACGCCTACGACCTCCCTCTCGTGGCCTTTCGTTGGAATTAACCACCACGGAGACTCCATCTTACTCGGCTGTGGTTTGGTTGCTGACACGAAGAGCTCCGAGACATACGTCTGGCTCTTCAGAGCTTGGCTTACCTGCATGTCGGGCCGTCCCCCGCAGACCTTCGTCACTGAGCAGTGCAAGTCCGATGCAGACTGCAGTCTCCCAAGTCTTTCCCTAGGGCTCACCACCGTCTTAGCTTGACCCACGTCTTGCAAACCATCTTTCGGAGCGTTGTCGACGACGACGACGGGGTACTACAAGATTCCGAGTCGTTCCGTGTGGCGCTGAACAGAGTGGTGTACTGGTTATCTCAAGGTCGAGGAGTTTCGAAGTCGCTTGGGAAGGAATGATCAATCGGTTCGGGCTTACGAATCACGAGACCGTCCGGGGTTTGTTTCAGGATCGAGAACAGTGGGCTCCTGTTTACCTCAAGGACACGTTTTTGGCCGGGGGGCTGACTTTTCGGCTGGGAAACGCGGCAGCTCCCTTCATCTTCAGCAGCTTCGTTCACCAGCAGACTTCACTGAGAGAGTTCCTCCAAGGGTACGAATCTTTTCTGGATAAAAAATACGCTAACGAAGCCTTGTGCGATGCAGAGTCGTCGAAATCAATCCCGGAGCTCAAAACAACGCACCCTTACGAGTCTCAGATGGCGAAGGTGTTCACAAAGGAGATATTCACGAGGTTCCAAGAGGAGGTCTCGGCAACGTCTTCATGTTCTGGAGTAACGCAAGTCCACTCAAACGGCGGCTCGGCCTCCACTTACGTGGTGAAAGAGCGGGAGGGAGAGAAAGTGAGAGAGTTTGAGGTCGTCTACGAGACAAATGCTGCTGCTGCAGCAGGAGGAGGAGCAGCACAGGTACGTTGCTTCTGTGTGTGTGGTGGTTTCAGCTTCAACGGGTACCAATGCAGACACGTGCTCCTCCTCCTCAGCCACAAGGGCTTGGAGGAAATCCCGTCTCAGTATATACTGCAGCGTTGGCGAAAGGACGTGAAGCGTCTTTATGTTGCAGATTTCGGATCAGGCTGTGTGGACATAACGAATCCGGTTCAATGGTACGAGCATTTGCACAGAAGAGCGATGCAGGTTGTTGAACAAGGAATGCGATCCAAAGAGCATTGCAGAGTTGCCTGGGAAGCGTTTAAAGAGAGTGTGAATAGAGTGACAGATAAGTCTTCGTAGGTACTTTTTTTTCTTTTGTTACCTGCTACGGTAGTATGTTGTTTTATATCTTTATACTACCTGATTGAAATTCTAATAATCATTAGGGTCAGAGCTCATTCCTGCAATAGATTCCTGTAGGGATCATTAAAGACTTATTTTTCTTGTTCCCTCATTTTTCAATCCGCACACATGGGAGCGGATGAACAGAAAGCTAATCTCATCTCTTTCATTTAACAGGAAAGATACACACCTGGCCAAAATGATTTAACGCAAATCAAGGAGACTCGGGTTTCCTCGAAGCTTGAGAAATTCAAAACTGTAGTATGAATCTCAACCAGCTACTGTTTGACAAAAGATATTAAAATAAAATAAAAAACAAATTATGGTTAATAATATTAGAGTTAGCAGAGAATGGATTCAAGACTAGCACTGAATGATATTCATATACTGATGACTGGAATTTTAAAAGGAATGATGAGAGGCAAGGTTCATGAGACCAACAAAAGCTTTTCAGAACCAATGTTTAACTATACCAGCCCTATACCCCCACCAAACACATAAATTCTTGATATTCCCTCAGGATCATCAAACAACCAGCACCAAAGTATAAATATAAAGAAATAAAACAAGACAAAGGAAAGGGAAACATATGTTTTTGTTCTGACTACACAACAGCAAATACAATGCAAAAGCATTTTTCTTGTGTTTTCTACTTTGATCATCTCTCCTCTACTTGTTGCGCTTTTATTGTTCGCATCTTCTCCTCCCATCATCTGCCCTGCTTGTTTCTCTTTTGACACCTTTAGAAGACATCCGGATTGAATCTTTGCGGCATCATAGAGTTGCCGTGTTCCATTTGCTCCAGTTGCATTTTCAATGCGTAATTATTCACCTGCATTTTGTAAATTTCTATTATCACTTCACTATTTGGAGACACCATGAAAACTATTTAACAAACCATCAAAATAACAAACCCATCTCATGTGAATGTTCAACATATATATATAACAAGGCTATGCAACCATTAACAAACCATCAAAATCGAAACAAAAAAGGCTTACCTCCAGATTCCTGACCTTCTCCTGGTACTGAGGAATCAGTTGCTTAAAAAATTCTAGCTGCTGGTTAGCATCTTCTAAGGTCTTCTGCCGATCATGCTGGATAGCAACAGCACGTTTCAGCAATGTGTTGTCCTTGATCAAGACCTCCACTTGTTGCTGCGCTACCACACTCTCCTGAAAAATCAGAAAGAGGGTAATTATTTTAACCAAAAAGAAAGAATACAAAATAAAATAAATATCCTACTTCTCATTTACGGATTTGATAGTTTAACTCCCACAATTTCCCTTGGTACTACATATAGAATTGTGTTCAGAGCCAACAGTAACTTGTAGTCAATGATGGTTCAAACTATGACTTACAAACAACACTGACTGTCTAATACCCACCATCATCATATTATAATGAAAACTTAAGCGAGTACAGTGCAATGCAGATAAAATGGGCTTTTATACCTCTTGGAATTTTTTGGCAGCATCATCGTGAGCACGTGCGCTTAACGTCTTCTCTAAAGCCTCGAGGACTCTTCCAGTACGGAGTTTCGCATCATCCGTGCCAGTAGACTGCGTGACTTCCCTCACTATCAATGAGACCCAGTCATCAGCACTCGCTGGTGAAGCAGCAGTCTCCTTAATAGCGGCAGCTCTTTCCTCCTCAGCAGATACCAAAGCGTATAAGCTTTTCATAGCAGCATTTAAGTCACTCCCATGTCCTTCCAACGCCTCCACAAGAACCTGATTATTATAAAATTAAAAAAAAACTTCCGAACCTAATTAAATTTCAAGAATAACCAACCGATTAAGCCAATTACCTATATACTAAATCTACAATACTTAATTAGCGTCTAACAAAAGATCATTCATTCAATCGGATTGGGGCAAAAAAGGTAAAGTCTAGATCGAAAGGAAGAAAGACATACGGAGAGTTCAAGATGAGGAAAGGCGGTGCGAAGCTGATCGAGCGATGAGGAAGGAGAGGAGGAGGAGGACCAGTTTGGAGGATTGGAAGGGGAATAACATCGGAACCTCTTCGAAGACGGCGGCGGAGAAGGAGTTTCTTCGAAGTAAGATCTCTTACTTCCGCAATATACGGCAGACATGGCTGGTGAAATTGACGGATGATTCGATCCGAATGAGCCCTAAAATCTCAATTAAGTTAGGGTTTGGAGGAGGAAGGAGATGATTAGAGGCAAAGGTAACCCTCAGATCCGAGATTCGTGAGGGGATGGGGAGCGTCCAAGTTTATCTATCAGGTTTTAGGTTTTTCGATGGGTTTTCTTTCACAGGAGGCCAGGGCCAACATTAGTTTTTATATACATTCACTGCTTTTCAAGCGGCAGGGGCTCTTTCGTACTTTCCCTTTTCACGTTTGCGAGTTGCGCGTGAACCTGCAGCCAACGCTTCCTCTTTCTAAAAAATTTTATATTTCTTCAAAAATTCCATTTTTCTCCCTTTGGTCAAGTTTCTCTCAACAAATTTTTTTTTTTCAAATTGAAATATATTAGAAACCCAAAAGAAACAGGGACGAAACCCAATACACTTACAAACCACAGAAAAGCCCACAAGTACAAACGGGCAATAACAAAAACCAACAAATGGGCAACATCCCAAAAACCAAACCCTCCACCGACACTTCGGGATACGCCATAGCGGATGGCATGGCGAAGCGCTGGCTCGACACGTGGAAAGATCTGCTCTGTTCACGCTGCACGCGTCGTCACCGCTTCAACTCGCGCGTCACCGCTTCAACTCGACCATAACCGACGCTACACCGCCGAATCCACAATAACGAAAACTTCGTTCATCGGAGCTTCTAGACCGACAAACCTCCTCACGAACCCATCACCGTTCTCCACCGCAATCTCTTCACGTCGGAGAGTTCATCTAACCTCGAGATCTCCTCCGGCTTTGAAACTCTTCAAACTCTAAGACGCGTGAATCGAGAACCATAGTTTACCACCGAAAACCTTCACCGGTTACCAAACCTTTACCCCGAGAGAGCATCATCGAGCTTCTCCCGCGATCTCCTCCCGCGACATCGTCAACCATAGCTTCATCATCACCGCGGAGCATAGCCGAGCCTCCACCACTTTCACAAACTAGAACCGACTGTTCTCCTTTAACGGAAAGGAGCCACAGCGGCGAACCAAGACCGACCGTCCATCCAAAAAAAAATATGACGGCAGAAGCAAAAGAACCACTCAAAAATTAAAAATTGAAAAGAAAAGGATATCTAAACAATTAACACGATGAGAAGACCGGACCGACGGTGGTTAAAGGAGCCCACTCCATCGACCGGAAAAAATTCTCACGGCTGTGATCTCTTCTCTTTTCTCTTTTCTCTCTAAATTCTCTCTCTTGTGTTGAACAACTTTCCTTTTACATAACATATGTCGTTTCTCTCAACAAATTAGAGACTACAAAACCTTATCATCATTTAACATCAAAAAAAAAAAATATGGGCCCAAATAATATTTGATTTTATTGTAAATGAAACCCGTTATTCATGTTAACAAAACACGTATTCCAATTCAACAACCAAAGTCAACACTGATGAAACAAACAAGCTTTGAACAATGTAGAACAAAGTACATACAAGGTAGCTTGTTACTAGCATGAGCTAACATTCCACATGGAGTCTAATAAGGTTTACACAATCTTTAGTTACATATAAATTGATCAAACCGATTCTATTATTGCCATAACCGTTGATAACTTAATAATAATAATACATCAAGTTGGAACTTGACGATATAGGAGTCATGGAGGTGACTTCAGTAAAACAGGCTTAAAAGGCTATTTCATCTAACTGGCTAGGCTCCACCAGAACGTACAATGGCTTTCCCTTTAGCTTACAATGGCCCTGCATCCCCACATAAAACAAAGTTTTTTATTCATCTTCAATGATACTTAATGGGCCTAAAAGGCCAGTAAAATCTTAAATATCATTGGTTCGAGCTTTGGAGACGAAATGTTTTTGAAGTAATCAAATACCTTGAATTTAGGCAAACCAACAACGCAGGCACATTCCACAACTTCGGCCCCAGCACGTTCTAAGGTGCAAATAATCAAATACTCACATATTGTATATACGATTTCATGTATTTTTTAAGTCGTATTTAAGCTTCTTGTTTAGTTAGTATTCATTAAAACGTGTGTGTATATATATTGTATTTACCCAAGAGGTTAATGGAAGCCGAGAGTGTTCCACCAGTGGCAACTAAATCGTCGATGACAAGAGCTCTTTCATGGGATTTAACGGCCTCCATACTCATCTCTAGACGATCGTTTCCATACTCTAGCTCGTATTCTTCGCTTATCACTCTCCCTTTTGAACACCCACCACAAGCAATTATATCATTTAACCATATTGTTTTTTTTGTCCCAACAACATGTTTTATTAGTATGTATATAAGTTAATCATACCGGGTAATTTTCCTGGTTTACGTAGAGGGATGAATTTAGCACCTATGGCTAATGCAATGGGAGGTCCAAATATGAATCCTCTCGCCTCTACGCCTGCACAAGTCCCATATTATTTTATTAGTCTGGTTTATATTAATATACTTGAAATGGATTTAATATAAGCATATCTTAGTCTGTATTATTGAATTCTTAAAAGGTTCACAATAAGACAACAAAATTGTGAGGCGGACGCACGAGTGACGACGATTATATAAAAAGTTTTTAAAAGGATAATAATTAGTGACCAACCAACCACACTAGCTAAGCTTAGTATGTGAGTGTGAAATCATTAATCCATAAAAAGTTGTCTATTGTTTATTCAATCGTGTCATATTATTGGAAGATATGATCGCTTCGGATTCTATCAAGAAGGAGCAATTAGTACAAATGGAACATAAAAGAGAGGGAAAGGTGAAAGAACCGGCGACGAGAGAGATGTCCATGTGCTTGTAACGGTCTACAAAGATATCAACGACATGTTTGAAGGCAACTGGATCTAGCAACAGCGTCGTTATGTCTTGAAACATGATTCCTACAACACAAACACGTTTGTTAACATTTTGTATACTTAAAAACGAGATAATGATGAAATTAAAACTTGAACAAATAAAGAATAAAAGAAAAAGAGAAGAAGAAAGTTGGACCAGTCTTGGGGAAGTGAGGAATGACTCGAATGGCGTCGGAGATGGCCTGTAGTCTTGGGTCTCCCTGCAACCCATTCTCTACTGCAAACATCTTTCTCTCTCCTTTTCACTCGTGCGTGTAGGTGTAGTATAATAGATGAAGAGAGAAAGCCGTTGAGTGTATTTATAGCATTTATTTATTTATCACCCACTCATCGTACGTTTCCATCCCAAGCTACTATTTCTATTTTTTGTTTCTTCTAATTAAATCTCACTAGAAAGTTGAAAACAACCAATTCATGATGATTATATTCAATATGTAACTCAAGGTGACGGTGTTTCTAGTGGTGCTTTCGTGATTTCATCTATATTATTAAAGTTGAAGTACAAATTGGAGATGTTTGGAAACAAGGATAGTATAATAAATGAGATATATTTGGAAACATAGATAGTAGAATAAATGAGACATGTTTGGAAACGTGGATAGTAGAGATGTGTATTTTCTTTCATTTACACATTTAGCCATTGTATTTTCAATAAATTAATAACAAATGAGAATTGTTTAGAAACATGAATAACATATTTAATACTTCTTTTTATTTAAAAGTTTAGCTATTGTTTTTACAATAAATTAAACAACATTCTTTCTATATTTCTTTTTATTTAAAATTTTGTCACTATATTTACAATTCTTTATGGTAAAAATAAAAACACAAACTGAAATATAAGTAGTATATTATATAAAACAATTTTTAAAAACAGTATTATTACCTTATTTAGTTTAGTCAAATATAAAAATTTCAAAAGTTCAATTTTTTTAAAAAAGTAACATAAAATTTATAATAACTCATAGAAAACTAATGCAAAAAATTAAAATTTGAAACATGGATAAAAGTATATCAGTTTTAAAATATCCAAAATGGACTAATCTAATTACCTAAAAACATTGTTTTGTCTAAAATAATCATAAAATAAAATTTAAATTTTATATACATATTTCAAATCAAAATAATAATTTAAAGTTGATTTATATCAAAAATTGATTTAAAATATGCATATATTCAAAAATTTATTTTTACTAAAACTATTTTCCAATAACCATTATTAAAAAAATGTTTTCAATAAATATAAGAAAAATACAACAAAAAGATTAATTTCATATACCAACTTAAATTGTGGTTTTTATATTTCACATTAAACTTTAAGAATATAATATATGTGATTATTTATAAGATGATACATATAAAATACTATTAATTATTTTGATTATTTATATGATGAACCAATACAATTAATTATATGATGACATATATATGATACATAATACTATAATAGTGACTAGGGCTGGGCGTTCAGGTATCCATTCCGGTTCGTTTCAGATTTGTTTGGGTTTTGGGTTTCCAGAGTCAAAGATTTCAGCTCTGTTCATATATTTCTAAATTTCATTTCGAATTATGACTAGGGCTGGACGTTCAGGTATCCATTCGGGTTTGTTTCGAATCTGTTTGGGTTCTGTTAAATCCGTTCAGGGTATTTCTATATTAATTAATATATAAATATGTCATATTGTTTAAACAAAAATATCAATGTAAAAGTATTGTACAGTTGCGTTATAAAATCATTTATTTTAACAACAAGCGAGATAAATATGTTAATTGGAGAGATAATAAAACAAAATCAGAGAAACACATAGTTTACCAGAGACACTCTATGTGTTGAATTTATTATAAAAAAGTTTTACTAAGATAAATACATTCAATAATTACAAACAAATAATATATTTCATAAAAGTGAAAAATAATATCCGCGCTTTCGAAGCGCGGGTCAAAATCTAGTTATGGTTAATTATTATGTAGACAAATTGGGGTTTTGTTCTTCACTAGTACACAGATTAGTTAATGACCGAAATTAAAAAATCTGGTGGGGAATAGATGGCATGAATCAAGCACTCTCAATTTAATATATTAATTATTTTAAAACAGATTATTTTAAAGACAAAATTCTTTTTTTTTTGTGCACCAAACAAAGTTCAATTTTACTCTCTACTGTAAAGAGTAATATGGAGTGATGATAACAAATGAAATGATAAATATTATTCTTTCATTATTGTAATAATCTTACTTTCTATTTTACTTTTAGAAGATAAATAGGTGAGATAAAAAAAACTTCTCCAAAATAGAGTGTGATTAGAGATGTACTCAATTCTTTAACTGAACAATCAGATTATAAAGAACGTCAATATGTGTTCCAAAAAAAAAAAAAAAAAAGAACGTCAATATATTTTTTAAGAGAAAATGACTCAGTGGTAAAATTATATTCCCTAAAATAAAAGTTCACTAACACTATACTACCACAAACAAAAAAAAATGGTGAAAGAGGACCCACTCGATATTAGGAAGGATCAAAACGTACGAGTGGCTATATCGACTGTTGAACCGCACGCCTATGCCTGCTCACTCACTGTTTGCATATCATCCTTTTTTTTCTTCTCTTCCCACTTCCCTTTTCTTTTTCTTTCCTTTTGTTAATCATTACTTTACTATAGTATATGAGGAATAATACCAAATTTTTATTAGCACCCTGTTCTGATATATTGACTATCTAAATCAAATTGATTCAATTAGTTTTGTATTATATCTCATCATCATCAGAAGGTGATTGGTTGGATTTAGATTTCGGGTATATATTCCCTTTGTCTTTTTAAGCTCAGCACTACTACATACTTCTTAGTTCTCACCATATCAAAGAGATAAGAGATCACATCACCAATAACAACAACCACTGGTTTGTCCCCCCTCCCTCCCCTCCCTAATTAATTTTGAATAATCCTATTACACATAAAGAGGACCTATGATTAATTATCATTATTTTATTCGACAAAAGATAACCAAAACAGGAAAATATTAATTTGTTACCCTTGAGGAAATTTAATATATACTATATAATAATAAAGGGCTATAAAAGACACTATGAGAGTAGTGATCCATAATAGGATTACTTTTACAAAAAAATTCCTGTTGTATATTTGACATGAATTCAAAGAACTATACCTGAGAACAGATGAAGAAGCAAAATCAAAATCAGTCAGATGAAATTATTATCGTCTCCAGTGGTCAGTTCTGAACCAAATATGCTTTCATGATTTCATCTACTATTGACACACTTGTCTTATCTTTTATAAAATGACACGGCACTCTATGGTCCTTCAAATTCTACTTTAGTATAAAAAGGTCAAGTCAGATCCACTCGTAGAGGTTAGATCCTTGTAGGACTAGTGAGAGATCTGGTTGGTTAGGGATTTTTTTTTCAGGATCTCTGAAATAGTTAAGAGTAGCTGAAGTGTAAAATCTGTTTTACTTCGTTGCAAAACAGCTAAACATAGAGTAAACATATCCAAAAGCAGCTGTAAAAGATGGTGAAGTTCGAAAACGAAAGACAAAGGAGTGAGCACCTCACAAATATCTTTCGTGCGGTTAATTTCAAAAGAGACAGAGAAGGACACCAAATCTTTGGAGGACAATCACTACCAAGATCTCCTCTGCCTATTTCATACACATCATCTTCTCTTCTTCTTCTTCTTTTCTGATTAGAGGGGAAAAACAAAACAAAAAAATTGACATAAAGAGTTGAAAGAGAGGGACTTGACCATGTGCTTATGTGCTCTCTTCTAACAGTGACATCAACACTAATCACAATAGAAATCAAAGATCCCCACTTCTTTACGTTTTTACTGTTTTGACAGATAGTGCACGTTACTGTAATGCACAGCACTCTTCACCTTTTGATGCTACAAGGCATACATGACAAAGAAACTATATAAAACGTCCAATATTAGGACCCACGTGTAGATATCTATCAGTCATGCCAATTCCTTATTAACGTGAAACATGATCCGTAAAAACCTGAGTGACTATGCCTTGGAGATTACTTTACTCATGATCATGAGTGTAACCAATAGGAAAAGAAAAACAGTCCAACAAAAATAATTAAAAAAAGGTAACCGGTGGGCACATAACAACTTTATGGGAGTGAAGCACAAGGTGGGCATGAAATACAGCATCAAACTTGAATCCCCAAAGGAACAAGGAGCAGGCTGAGGGAGATCGCGAGGACACCTTTGCTTGTACATTATGTTTTACCATGTTTTGTAACTTCCTCGTCTTATTTTGCTAATTGCTATAACATTAATTATGTACAACGCAAATGAGAGACTGAGTTTTACTGCATTGTGCATTTATTGTGTTTGATAAGATTGTAATGTCCCTCAATCTATGACATGGAGCTAAATCTTTTATGTGTACGCAATCGCTAATGTAATGTCAAGAAACTTGTCTTTCTTGTAACAAATGGGGAAAAAAGCTTATGTTTTAAGGTGTAAACTTGGATAGGATTTTAAAAAAAAAACTTGGATAGGATTATATTTACAGCAAGTTTATTTTAAATCCATTCCCTAACAAGAAAGTAGCATATACGCGAAATTGAACAATATAAGAAATCCATATAGACCAAAGCAGCCCAATGACTTGGAACCGCGTGACACGTACGTAGCTCCTCCGTCCGCCGTAACATTGCCACTATCTGCTCCAGATAGATGCTGGACCGTACCGGAAGGACCAGGTCTCTTAGTTTCTCCTTCACACAACCTGACACTTGAACCGGACGTTGAACCGAAGACATCATCCAAGTTACTCTCACTGTTAACGCACAAACCGGCATTATTATACAGCCTCAGCTTCCTCCTCATCCTCCACACTGTGTCTCTCTCGAACGGTACTGGCCCTGTCAGGCGGTTATCGTTTAGCCTCAGCTCGCTTAGATCCTTCACGCCCCGGAACTCCATAGGAATCGACCCGGTCAGGTTGTTGCCCTCCAGATGAAGGACCCGAAGACTGGTTAACCGAGTCAAGGATCCTGGTATTGAGCCCTGGAGGTTCATATTCGAGAGAACCAGAATCATCAAGTTCTTGAGCCCTTTGAAAGTGCTTTCTGGAATAGCTGCTGAGAATTTAGTGTTCCCTTTGAGCACCAAAGCTTGAAGTGAGTTTAGGCCTTGGAGAGACGACGGGAAGGGACCTGATAACCGGTTATAGCTCAAATCCAGAAGCACTAGTTGGTTGAGCCGGTTAATGGAGTCGGGGATAGGACCGGTGACTCGGTTATGGCTAAGATCAATTTTGATCAACGAACCACTGGTAGAGAGTGTAGATGGGATTGGTCCGGTTAACAAATTATGGTTCATGTCCAGAACGTTTAGTTCCGGAAGAATCAAACCGGGAATCGTACCAGTCAAATGGTTCACACTCAGATCAAGCGATCTCAAACCGGATAACCGGTTAAACGACAAGGGAATCGAACCGTTGAGGTTGTTTTTATGCAGATCAAGCACTTTCAAATTGGTGAGATTGCCCAACTCGTCCGGGATTGAACCGAAAAGGCCATTCTCTCTCAAAACGAGAGTCTGCAAACTCGAGCCCAAGCGGCCCAGAAACGAAGGTATTCTCTGTGGGGCCCGGCCCAAACATCGATAGAAGAACAAGGCTTTAAGGTGTTTAAGCCTGGTGACGGACTCAGAGACGTAAGAACGTTTCGGGTCACAAGTCGGGAACGCCGTGTCGTCCGAGAGAGCTCCGAACGACAGAGAGACGACGTGGTAGACGTTATCTTGATCCGGCATGCACTCGATCCCGTGCCATCTGCCTCGACACACGTCTGGAATCGCGGCGGCCCAGTCGTTGCCGGTGGCACGCATAATGTCGTAGACAGCGTCTTGCTCGTCGGGCTCTGTGCGTGCGCCATCGTTGGTCATCGTGAATCCTGTTTGTGGGCCGTCGATCAGTGCAGACGGAGCCACCGTGTCGGAGGGGATCACGGTGAAAGAAGTGGCCAGTGGAGATATAACAGAGAACACAAGGAGCATTTGGCAGTAGAGGACATACTGTGCCATTTTTTGTTGTTGTTGATTCAAACTGTCTGTGTGTGTATATATCGACATTGATTTTTAAAAAGTTGGATGGGTTAATAAAAACGTTCACTATGTCATTATGGCTATCACGGGATAGCTCGAGGAATGAAATTTATGATCTTCGCTTCCTGCATTTATTGGTTTCACGAGATATTTGCCTTTGTGTTGGGCTCTGGATCCAACTTGTTTCCTAAACGGGTGGGTTTTACCCAAATTTTCTTTAGCTCATTTGGATAAGTTTTTTCTATTGGGCTGAGACCCCTATTCTTTAGCATATAGTTTTTTGAGTTTTACATGTGGCAATAATACATTTATTGCTAACCTAAAGAATACAACACCAAAAGCAAATATAAACAAAAAAAAAAGTTTTAAGGCTGGCAGAAGAAGAGAAATCGAAAGCTAGTTGGGAGAGTAGTTTATCGTGAATGTTAGGCATATTGTTCTCTTCTAATCAGATAGATAGAAGCTGGGGGAAAAGCTTGCCGATGGATGTAGTAAGAGCAAAATTTTTCTTTTTTGGTAAAATAGTAAGAGCAAGATGTTGTGAAAGAGGAGAACGTTAGGGTTTCTCTTGAACACTGTTTTATTAACTTAAGTCTTTACAAGAGATAAGCTTTTAGCTTATATACAAGGTCAAGAATAATCTAGACTAAAGGGTAAAACTGTAAAGGAGTGAAGGTGTCGCTGTGGAGGTGCAGCTGGCTCTGAACCGTACAGTTATCCTCTGTTCTGCAAGAGGACAAAGAGTACGGAGGAGAAGAAGACCGTTGAACACACTGGGCTTCTTCTTTCTTTGTCTTGGGCTGGACTTGGGCCTGTATCACACTAACATCCCCCCGCAAACTTAGCGTAGAAGTATCTTCAACGCCAAGTTTGAATCTTAGACTCTCAAAGGCTTGACGAGGAAGAGCCTTAGTAAAAATGTCTGCAACTTGCTGAGCAGCTGGGATATGACGCGTCTCAATTAAACCCAAGGCCACCTGTTCCCTGATGTAGTGCCAATCACGATCAAAATGTTTCGATTTCTTATGAAGAGCCGGGTTGGTAGTGAGATAGACTGCCGAGAGATTGTCACATAACATCACCGTAGCATGATCTTGAGGAATGCACAGATCACGCAGCAACTGAGATATCCAAGTGACCTCCTGAGCTGTCTCTGCCAAAGCCCTATACTCTGCCTCTGTAGAAGAACGAGACACCGTTTCCTGTCTCTTAGCGGACCATGAAACCAAGTTGCGACCAAGGAACGTACAGAAGCCAGTAGTCGAACGTTTAGTGTCTTGACAACCACCCCAATCACTATCACAATACGCCAGTAAGGACAACTGATCATTTTTCTTGATGTGAAGACCAAATGCCATCGTACCTTTCAAGTAGCGAAGAATTCGCTTTAACAAGGCAAAATCTGTCATGGTTGGAGCATGCATTCTTTGACAAATTAGATTGACAGCATACTGAATATCCGGACGAGTGATTGTCAAGTATTGGAGCTTGCCAGCCAGACTTCTGAAATAAGTTGGTTCAGAGAAAAGAGTATTGTCAGGCTTCTCAATACGCTGAGGCAGAGGAGTAGGCATCGGATTGCAGTCAGTCATCGAAGCAGCATGCAAAATCTCTCGGATGTAAGCTTGTTGATGAAGATACAAACCAGTCGAGTGACTTTCCATCTCAATGCCCAAGAAGTATGAGGGACGACCCATATCTTTCATAGAAAACCGATGAGAAAGAGACTTCACCAATTCATCTAGAAGAGATTGTTGACTTCCAGTTAGGAGAATATCATCCACATACAGTAACAGAACCATGAATTTCCCATTTTTGTTGTAAGTGAACAGAGAAGGATCCGAGAGACTGCACACAAAGCCAAAATCAATCAAGAAATTGCTAAATGTGTTAAACCAAGCCCGTGGTGCTTGTTTGAGGCCATATAGAGCTTTCGTAAGCTTGCAAACATGATCTGGCTTCTCTGGATCAACAAAACCCTCAGGCTGATACATGTAGACAGGTTCCTGAAGATCACCATGAAGAAAGGCACTGGAGACGTCCAGCTGTTTAATGACCCAACTCAGAGCTGTAGCAACATTCAACATTAACCTTATAGTTGCAGTACGTACTACCGGACTGAACGTTTCCAAGTAATCCAACCCTTCTTCTTGAGCACAACCCTTAGCCACCAAACGAGATCTGAGCTTCTTTACTGTTCCATCTGGATTTAGCTTCACCGTATGAACCCAACCACTGCGAATCACATTCATATCTTCAGTGTATGGAACCAGAGACCACGTGTGAAGCATATGAATTGTTCGCATTTCCTGAGAAACTGCATCATTCCAACCAGGATGCTTCATTGCTTCCTCAATATTCTTCGGAATAGCTATTGAGTACTTGGGAGCAAGCAAAGCATATCTTGTGTTTGGCTTATGAATGCCACCTTTTGCGCGAGTCTGCATTGGATGAACATTCACCACCTGTTCTGGAACATAAGGGACATCCACTTCCTGCTCCACCTGACCATGATCATGAACTGCAGCATGATCATTTTCAACAACAACTTCCGCAGGAGGAGGCACCGGTGGTTGAGGAACAGTAAAGAACCGGGAGATTTGAGATTCTTCTCTTGCCAGACCATCCGATCTCGTAATGGATTGCCAAGCTTTCATCAAGGACGTGTCATAGTGAGGAAGAAACTCTTTGTATTGCTCTTTGAACGGGAACAGAGTCTCATCAAAAATAGCATGGCGAGTGATATAAACCTTGCCAGTTGGAGGAAATAAGCATCTATAACCTTTATGAAGACTGCTGTAACCAACAAGGACACATTGGAGCGACTTGGGATCAAATTTGTGATGCTGTAGATCTCTCAAATACGGATAACACGCCGAACCAAAGGCTCTCAACGCTTTGTAATTTGGCTTTACTTTGAACAACAGTTCATAAGGACTTTTGTTCTTTAAGGCTTGAGAGGGGAGAAGATTGCTGATACAGGCCCAAGTCCAGCCCAAGACAAAGAAAGAAGAAGCCCAGTGTGTTCAACGGTCTTCTTCTCCTCCGTACTCTTTGTCCTCTTGCAGAACAGAGGATAACTGTACGGTTCAGAGCCAGCTGCACCTCCACAGCGACACCTTCACTCCTTTACAGTTTTGCCCTTTAGTCTAGATTATTCTTGACCTTGTATATAAGCTAAAAGCTTATCTCTTGTAAAGACTTAAGTTAATAAAACAGTGTTCAAGAGAAACCCTAACGTTCTCCTCTTTCACATGGTATCAGAGCCGTCAAGACTTTAACGAGTATGGCGGATCCTGTTACTACATATCCTTTTCCTAGCAAAGTTCATGTCTTGAGTTGTGTTACTCTCAAACTCAATGACAGTAACTATTTACTGTGAAAGAGGAGAACGTTAGGGTTTCTCTTGAACACTGTTTTATTAACTTAAGTCTTTACAAGAGATAAGCTTTTAGCTTATATACAAGGTCAAGAATAATCTAGACTAAAGGGCAAAACTGTAAAGGAGTGAAGGTGTCGCTGTGGAGGTGCAGCTGGCTCTGAACCGTACAGTTATCCTCTGTTCTGCAAGAGGACAAAGAGTACGGAGGAGAAGAAGACCGTTGAACACACTGGGCTTCTTCTTTCTTTGTCTTGGGCTGGACTTGGGCCTGTATCACACTAACAGATGTCACGGTCTAGGAGGTCAGGTGGGTTTTGCCAGATCCAAGATGCTATATTATCCTATGCATCCTTTTGAAAATTCAAAGGCTGAAGATGAATAAATGGTTCGTCTTCTCTCATTGTATTATTGCATTCTAAAAAGAAAAATTCTAGAAGAACTACAATATTCATATTTCATTTCCGTTTTGCTGTATTACTTTCACTATACATATGTTGACATCTATGTATACCGTAAGGAAAATGATGTTTGTTCCGAACCAAAGCGAGAAATGATGAGCTTGTGGCTTGGCAAAGACGCTATATAGCTAGACAGGATTTTGCATCATGTAGAATTTTTATAAATAAAAAAATCAAAACAATCATACGAATTATGAAATAATTAATATCGAGAGGGTAGAGTAACTAATTACTAGGGCACTCAAGCACGGGGCGCAAACAAGTATGGCATATTGGCATACGAATAAGACAATTTCTTTGATATTTTTAGGTATATAATTCTATAGTCATAGTTTAGTACTAGTCTTAATCGGTAATATAAACTTGAAAAGCCTCCACTCATTATACGCTCCACTTTTATTACTCACTCTGATAGCCTGAAAAAAAGTGTATATATTTATATTTGTTTGTTCCATTTCCAAGCACGCCCTTTCCTCCTTTTCAGTATTTCTACTTGCATTTTCTCGATAATGCGACTCCATTTACACTATTGTATAGCTTTTACTATATGTTTTCATCTATTGATTATACACTAGGTCACAATAATTACTTATGAGCACGCTTTTTTTGTGTTCTAATATCATTCTTCGTTAATTATCGCTTTTCTCTATAATTATATACTTTTTGGTTCCACGGAGACTCATTCATTCTTCGTTAATTATCGCTTTTCTCTATAATTATACGTGCCATATTTTTTTTTGTTGATATGTCATGTTTTATATGTATATCGATGCAATCATGCAATACCATAAATTTATGAGAAACTCACCTTACTTTGGTTGAGTACACTATATACGGAATACGTAGAATATTTTGGTCAACAAAACATATATGAGGGATTCGATTATTATCATTCATTCCATTTAAACTTTTGAATAATAGAATATTGACCAAACGATCTATACGTATGACAGTTGTTGATTGCTATTTGTATGTTACAGACATTTTTCTGTCATATCGACATTGGAAAAGGACTTTTTATCGTTGGTGTTTTTACCACTGCTACATTTACCTTCTTTGGGGGAAACAATTCACGCATGTTTCTGTGTTGTGTTTGTGTTTCTTGTCCTCTTCTGCAGTTTCTGAAAAAAGACAATTTATATTTATTTGATCGAGAAAGAGAGAAGCCTTTTTAGGATTAGAAAAGGATGGATTGAATTTGGAGCATGGAGAATAGCGAACACTCACTGCAAAGTTAGTGGGAAAGCCGCTCGTCATACGAGGGAGCAACAAAGTGTGGGCTTTTCTTTTACATTCTAATCAGAAACTAATGCATGCCCTCATTTTAAAAACTTTTTGTATAATACTTTTTCTCCAATGTCAAGACTCAAGAGTGGATTATTAATTTATTATGCTATAATCAGATCTTAAAACTCTCATAATACAGATCAGTTATATGATTAATAACAGGATAACTTATCAATGTTAGATTTGTATTCCTCTGTATTCAGTCCATTGAGATTAAACAATCATAGATAAAGAAACATTTTAGATTACTGTATTAAAAAAAATTAGAAGGTATGACAAAAAGTGAATAAACATATACACAAGTTTTTGATTGAATGTTTAACAAAGAAAAAAAAATGGCAGTCGATTTAAGGCAGATATAACTTCTAGGCTGCGGGAGGTGTAACCTGGTCTGACCGGTTACAGGTGGTTGTCGGGAGGAATAACGCCGTAATTGGCAGTGTCACGCGGGGTAACTGGCAGGCGGCTGTAACCGGTGACTCAACTACAGGTACACCGTACACACTTCTCTGGAACGGTCCCGTTTATTCCCCACACCCTCCTCGAAATTTACCCCTTTCTTCCACTAACCTTTTTTCACACGCGTGAAATTTATATTTACACACAATATTAATTTAATAATTCTTTTTTGAAAAAAAAAGGAAATATTGATCACGCTAAAAGTGGGAGAAAGGTAACCTGGCTGACTGCTTCTTAGAAGTTTGAATAGAAGTGGGTCACCTCACTTCAGCACAGGTATAAATACACCTCATCAAACGCAAAGTCTTATCATAAGCTTAAGCCCTCTAGGAAGGAGTAGAAGCAAGCCCTTCCCGGTAATAAAGAGAAGAAATATCTGTACCGGAAAACCAAACAAGACGGGTGTGCCGTTGTGGATGTTGGGGTTGGGTGTGGACCGGCTTCAAGCCGACATCAACCGCCTTCTAACCTCCCTTTTCCATCAGGTTTAACTTACTCTATAAAACAATATTTTCCGTACATATTTTATGTATATATAAATTGGTAGTTCTAACTAAAAGAACTACTCAATGTTATATAGGGAGTGCTGGACGAGCAGTTCTTGCAGCTGCAGCAGCTTCAAGATGACACTTCGCCAACCTTTGTGTACGATGTCATTAATATCTATTTTGACGAATCCGAGAAGCTACTCCGCAGCCTTAGATTATTGCTGTTAGTTCCATGATCTGTATATCTTTTCTTTCCTTTGATTGCATGTCCATAACTATTAGGTCCAAGAATATGTAAGATGAATAAATAAATGGATGAACACAGGATGGATAGAGAATTCTCGGACTACAAGAAGATAGGATTGCATCTCAATCAGTTGGTAGGAAGCAGTTCCAGCATTGGTGCTCGTAGGGTTCGTAACGTCTGTGTTGCATTTCGCTCTGCTTCCGAGCTTAACAATCGCCCAGGGTACAACTTACTCTTTTATGGCCCTCATATTACTTACAAAAAATTAGTGTCTATATAATGACTTCTTTTTAAAAAAATTATCATGCATGAAACTTCAGGTGCTTGAGAGGGCTGGAGGTAGTAGAGCATGAGTATCATTACCTCAAGAACATGATGCATGAACTCTTCCAGGTACTTGATGAGTTATGTAACTTTGGTCGACCAGTCTCCAACTGTATATTTATTATATATATACTAAACATGAAGCAGAAGCAAACATATATCTTGGTATCCATTCATGATGTTACACTAATTTTGTTGAATTTAATCTGAATATGGTTGCAGCTGGAGCAGCAGAGGCTATTAGCTGCAGGAGTCAGATATCCAATGTAGATTTTATAATTACGTTCTATCATAAAATTCTGATAATTAAAGCAATGACATAAAATTAGTGTGTGATGTATTGTACCGAGTCGTAAGCTAGCCAAGCTTTCTTTTATTTTCTAATGCTTTGTTACTACTCTTTCATAAATTCAAACTACAATCGCTTTATGTATTTGTTTCCCAGATCCTACGTATTATTTTGTTACACCCATCTTAGAGAAACATTAAAAACTACTTTAGTAAAAAAAAAACCTGTAAAAGCTACTATGCAAAAGAAACTGTACTGTAGAGGATGCCAAAAAAAAAAAACAAAACTTAGGTTCACCCCTAAGGTGAACCTAAGAATTCACCCACCAATAGGAGTTAGGTATTTAAGATTTGATATCTTTTAAAAAAAAAACTAAATAATAAAGATTTAATGAAACAAAATAATGTTTTAGATAAAAATAATATTAATTATCAAAAAAAAATATTTTTTTAATATTGATAAATCTGTCGAAAAATACTAAACCCTATACCCTAAATTCTAAATACTAAACCTTAAACCCTTGGGAAAATCATGAACCCTTGGGCAAATTCTATACCCTAAACCCTTAAAATTAAATCCTAAAACCTTAATCCTAAACCATAAACCATTTTGGAATTTAGGATTTAGGGTTTAGTATTAGGGGTCATGATTTAGGGTTTAGGGCTTAGGATTTAGTTTATGATTTAAGGTTTGGTTTAAATTTAAGGGTTTAGGGTATAAAATTTGCCCAAGGGTTCAGACTTTCCCCAAGGGTTTAGGGTTTAGTTTTTAGAATTTAGGGTTTAGGATTTAGGGTTTAGTATTTGCTGACGGATTTATCAGTATTAAAAATTTTTTTTTTTGATAATTACTACTATTTTTATTTATCTAAAAACATAATTTTGTTTTAATAAATTTTTATTATTTGGTTTTCTTTTTTAAGAGATATCAAATCTCAAATAACTAACTCCTATTGGTGAGTGAATTTAGAGGTTCACCTTAGGGGTGAACCTAAGTTTTGTTCAAAAAAAAATTGTACTGTAGAAAACGATAAAAGAAGAAAATGGGCCCCACGAAAAGAAGATATGGTAGCATCAAACAACGTAACTTCCCTATTATTTGAACAGCATCGAAAATTCAGGTTGTCCAATGAAACGATAAGTTTACTTTCTGGATAAAGCGTAAACAAGAACAACACGGATGAAGATATACTATTATCACTTGAGAGTAAAAAAATGAATCTGAGATAACCGTTTACTATAAAACCGTGGACCATGTGACTATAGATCTTGTCTTGATATGTAATGGTGTATTGAACCGAGTAAGAAAAGGAAATGTTGTTGACTTTTACAGTTTCCCGATGACTAAGAGATACATGTATGAATGACTTCATGGCCCAATATAAATTGAAATTTAACATAAAACTTTTTCTTTAAAGTCAAAAAGCCCATTTAAGAATCAAAGAACATTTGGGCCCAATAGTTCACTGAAATTTGTTTGTTCATTCTCAAAACCCAAAAACCTTAAACCTCCGTTGTTTCTCACGAACAAGTTCCGTCGTCAGAGCCTCCTCCTAATCTCCGGTCTCAGGGATCCTCCTCAGATCGAAACTTCTCTCCTTTTCCCGGTCACCACTCCCGTCTTAGAACCATCGCCAGCTGAGTTGAAGTTCGTCTGTGTTTAGTTCCGTCGGCGCGAATTTCTTGGAGATGGTTGTTGATTGAAAATCGCATTGCGTTTTAGAATAATTTTCGAATCTGAGGTAGATAGATTTTGGTTTAATCTGGTTAGGATTGGTTTTGTAGATCTTATACTGGTTCACTAGACAGGGCATGTTTAGCCTCGAGGAAGAAGGCCCTCCTGGATCATGCTATCTCTCCCACCCATTCGCAGATTCTTCTTCTTCCGTTCTTGTTCCTCTATAGCCGCCACCACCACCACTGCTCTTGCATCTACCACCTCTCAGGAGCCTGCCCTTGTCAAGCTTAAATCTGAGCGAGACCCCGAGAAGCTATTCAACCTCTTCAAATCCAACGCCACTAACACCCTGCTCATCGAGAACCGTTTCGCTTTCCAAGACACCGTTTCAAGACTAGCCGGGGCGCGTCGGTTTGATCTCATCGAGGAGCTTCTCGAGCATCAGAAGACGCTCCCACAGGTCTCGCCGCGAGGGGTTCATCGTTCAGGATCATAATGTTATACGGAAAGGCTGGAATGACCAAGCAGGCCATGGATACTTTCCACGGTATGGATTCGTCCAAGAGGAACTGTTAAATCCTTCAACGCCGCGCTTAAAGTCTTGACTTTGAAACCTGATCTCCACACCATCCAGGACTTCCTTCTCCGTGCTGCTCCCGAGCACGGAGTTGTAATGGATGCAGTTTCTTTTAATATTGCTATTAAATCTCTCTGCGAGATGGGGTTTCTCGACAAGGCTTCTCTGGTGATGAAGGAGATGGAGAAGTCTGGTTTTGGTTTAAGACCAGACGTGGTTACGTATACTACGCTTATATCTGCGTTCTACAAGCAGGACAGGTATGTGATTGGCAATGGGCTGTGGAACCGTATGGTCCTCAAGGGGTGTAGGCCTAATCTGACCACCTTTAATGTTAGGATTCAGTTTTTAGTGAACAGGGGGCGAGCTTGGGACGCGAATGATCTGTTGCTTCTGATGCCTAAACTCCAGATGGAACCGGACGGGGTGACGTATAACATGGTGATCAAAGGGTTTTTCGTGGCGGGGTTCCCTGAGATGGCGGAAAGGGTTTATACAGCGATGCATGGGAGAGGTTGCAAACCCAACGTGAAGATCTACCAGACGATGATCCATTATTTGTGTAAGGCGGGGAGGTTTGATCTGGGTTATACGATGTGTAAGGATTGTATGAGGAAGAAGTGGTATCCGAATTTGGACACGGTTGGTGTTTTGCTGGACGGGCTTGTGAAGAAGGGCCAGCTTGATCAGGCTAAGTTGATAATGGGGTTAGTTCGGAAACGGGTCCCTCCTTACAGCTCAAAACAGTTGTTCTCTCTGGAGTCTGTTTTGTAATGGTGTTTTACATGAAGTTTGTTGCATTTACACGACTATGGGGTGGGGTGGGGGGGGGGGGACAAAAGGGTTCTGTTTCTTTCTCCAGACTCCTACAGAGCTTCTCTTTGTATAGTTGTGGTGGAACTGGAAAATGGTTATGGTCCTATATTAGGAGGCACGCTGACATCTTATTTAACAGATTTCAACTATTTGTTCTTCCAATGTTAATAAAGCTCAGGATGCTCGAGTGAGTACTCAGTAAGTGATGCATATCAAAGTCTTGCTTGTAAAAATGTAGTTGTATCCAAAATCTTATGTCCTCGTTTTGATTTCAGTTGCGAGGAGCAATTTGGCAAACACAGATATGTGACCAGTCTTTCGCACGTGTGCTGGAGAAAGAGATGGATATGAAATTTGTTTTGTGATGATGCACACACACACACTTGGCTCAACCAACGAATAAGCCCTGGAAAAAGGTAGGAATCTTTAAAACAAAGACTGAGGAGGCAAGAAGCTTTACTTTGTTAATTTAGAAGATGATCCACAATCTGTGCGTACTGTTGGATCAACAATATTCTTTTGATTACCAAAATATTAAAAGCATACTATTGTGTTAAATTTTTGATCCCATAAATGAGAAAGCAAACAATTTTTTTTATGGTGTAACCTTAGATTTGTTTTGAAACTCTAGAGAATAGTTGTTTTATAGGACATGACTTATGAATTTTAAGGACACTTTGACTGTTTGGTCTAGAACTTGTGGTAACATTATGATATTAAGATATATTACTTGATAGACTGCAGTATCATTAAAAGCGGATAAGCATGCGAATCCAGGTCAAATATAGATAGTGTTATGTTATGGAATCGCACATGGGATCCTTTTGCAAGTACATAAATGTTATATCAAAGATCTCTCTATAGGGAGAGGAGACGAAGACGAAGACGTCGACGGAAGTTTTGAATGAAAGCTTCTGCGCATTTGTCCACGTCGTGATAAATCGTTGGTTTGCTGCTCTCTAGCGTATTGCCGTTTGAAGGTGACGTCACCAACCTTCTCTTCTCTGTAATAACCTTGGCTGAGTTTGTACCATTAGGAGGATACTGCACAGCATATGAGCTCATCTTCCTCCTCTTTGTGTGTGTTATAGGGCTAATCTGATAATTGGATAGTGTGGTGATGAGTGTTCATTATAAGGATGTATTTATAGGATTGTTTGTTATCCTATCCCCTTAGTCTTTTTGGTCCTTTCAGAAGGAATATAACTTAAATGGATGGATCAGTAAAAGTCATATAATCACTTATCCACTTCAGTGTATTGCCGTTTGAAGGTATAAATATCTTATAGTATATTCGTTAGATCATTATATTATATACGATTCTGTATTAACCAGTAAGTTAACCCATCAAATCTAAGATTCTCTTTGAAGAGAAGGTTAGGCATGCAATAAAATCTAATCAAAGAAATGGATTAGATTTATTCAAATGCTATAAGAGATAAGCCACCGAAAGGCTTCGTCCCATGACAAAACGTTTCCTCAAACTTTGTTTTTTTCTTACAGATATTCCACCCTATTGTTTGTTTTTATAGATATTATTACATATGTTACCCTAATAATAGTATTTTAGTTCATTACATTACATATGGAAATTGTTTTGCTTATTACATCTGGCACTTATATTGTTTTGGTTATTTGCACATCTCTTCTATTGTTTTTCACGTAATAGGTCTCTCTTGTCAATATACCATTGACCCCATAAGAGAAACTCGATGATAATGAGATACAAATTGGGTGAACTGAATTTGCTAAAACGTGAATATTTCAAAACGTTTGGCGAATGCGTGGTGGTAAATTTTACAATCTAAAAAAACGTGTTTTCAAAGGTATGATACAGATGTAATCCCAGACTGAACCGACTGTTCCAAGAAGCCATCGTCATCTGAGAGGAGACAAGAAGGAGGGTACACTTGACCCGAACTCGAACCATAAGCTTCCCAGCAGAAGGACTCTGTGTAACCATCACCGTTTGATGGTTCAAGATCAATGTCTTGTAGAATTATGTCGCGACACGGTGAAGCATCGCTGCAAGAGATCTTGATAGCTTGTTTAGTTGCTGAAGTTCCATATACATTCACAAATGATATTTTCTCGATGCTAACAACTGATGTCTGCAGTTTTTTTTTTTGGTTATGAGTTTGTAACAGCTTTCACTTTCAGGGTTTAGTATCTGAACAAGTTCTTTACCTGATTCGCACACGGCTTCTTTGAATCGCAGTAATACTGGTCGATGATGATGGGGTTAGACACATTGTTCATTTCGATGTTCCTAAATATGATTTTTGAGACCAGACCACTTCCTCCCTGGTAAAAAAGACACCAAAGGTTAAAGTTGTTTCTTTAAAATCTCAGAAGGTGACATGATGAGAGAGATCACCTGCCATGTTTTGATCCGAACACCATTCGCAGTGTCAGATATGAAGGCCGTATCAACCGTCACATCTTTCACTTCTTCCCAGGATTTCGATTTTCCTATGCTTCCAATGCTACCAAAAAAAAAGTCTAACTTAGATGATGAACTTTCACTGTTTTGTTGTCTGGCTTTTGGTTACCTTATGCCATGGCCAGGACCACATATAATGTTACTGATGGAGATCTGTGAAGAGTTTTTAACTATGGAAACACAATCATCTCCTGCTTACACCCACACAAAAAAAAAAACAGATACTCAATTATCAAACATGGAGAGGATACTTACTATAGATGTTTAAGGTCTTGATGATGATAACTACACGGACCTGTACTGACTGTGGAGTTGTCTACCACTATACCACGAGAGGCGCTAATGTGGATTCCATCTGTATTGGGACTAGTGCCTGGAGCTATGACCTTAAGAGCAGAGATGGTGACACGGCGACAGCTGGTGAAGGCAATGTGCATTTGCTGACTATCGATCACACTCAGGTTTTCAACTCTCATATTCTTGCATTTGTGGAATGTTAAGGCCTACAAAAGGGAACATAGTTTTCACACCCACCAAATACGAAAGAAACTAATTGGATGATTGCTTACCGTTGGGGCGCCTCGACAAGGCTGCAAAAAGACAAGGGGAGAGAAGAATCCCTTTAGGTATAATCTGAAGACAAGACAACAAAAACTAACAGAAAAGCTTACATTGGAATGATTGTGTTTGCAAGATCTTCTCCACCATTCTTGGCCCATTCCATTGACAGTGCCGCCTCCTTCAACCGTCAAGCGGCTCACGCTGTGGAAGTATAGCCATTTCCGAGGGTTTAAACCTTCCCAAGCATCTGGATCATCAGGAGCAATGATTGTACCCGAGATCTAATATTTGATGTAAAAAAAAAAACAGAACAAACAAGGCAATCAATATGAAGGAACAACACATAGAGAGGTAGTACTTTAAAAAAAAGAAAAAAGAAAAAAAGAAGCTTTCAGACCTGGAGAGTGAGTCTTGCTTTACAAGGACCCGAAAGATCAATAGGGCGAACAAGAGAAGTGTAGTTTTCTGGGACCAAGACTCTGGTTTTGCCTTTAGACGAACACGCTGTCTTCCAAGCATCTTCGAACGCCTGCAATACCCCCAATGTTCTCACAATTTTAAATCATCCGACACAAGCTGTCTGAATTCCTACTTGTCTAAATGTCATCATGTAATGATTTCAAATTCAAAATTTTCAGGAAAAAAAGTTGTTTTTTTTTCAGCGATTCATTACTTACTTTAGTGTCGTCGGTGAAGCCATTGCCTTTTGCTCCGAAATGACCGACGTGGAGGAGCCGTTCGGATCTGGGTCGGGTTCGGGTCCGGGTCGAGCGCGACTGTCTTCGCGGGAGCTGGAGGAGCGATTCGAAATGACTCGCGTTTGCTGCGGCCAGAGAGAGTGAGAATAGGACTAGTAGAAACAGTACAACGATATTGTTGCATAAATAATTCATTGAGATTTCGCGTCTTCTTTGGAATTCGAGTGTGGTTTTATTTTATAAACTCTTTTTTGTTAAAAGTGTATGAGGTATGCACGTTGTTGTTGAACAGAAACAAAGTATTACAGATAAGTACATTCTATTTATAATCGAATTACGGATCTAATCTAGATACCTTCGAAGTTAATTTTTCGTGATTGTAGTGATGGTGAAATGACTTTTATGTTTAGCCACAAAGAAAAGAAAATCATGCAAGAAACCTTCTATTTTTTCAAGGTTTTTAGTAATGATGCCCTTAGAATTTTTTCCCCCATCTATTATTTGCGCTTGATTAATGTTAGGTAATCAATCATATAATTCGAAATCTGCCATCTTTTTGTGACCGAGAAGAAAGACTTATCTTTATAGTTCAGTACTAATCATGGGCTAAAGCCCAAACGAATTATCTTATAACACAAATAATGACATAACTACGTAATGATTCATTTCAAGAAAACAGACTAAATTCTCTTATCCATCATATGAAATCTTACAAATTATTACGTATCACGCAACAAAAGATAAGTTTGTTCGAGTATGACGTATAGTATGTGCTAATATTCTCATTGTGTTATCATTCATGTTCATCTCACCCCCCATAATTTACGTTACTGTAGTAAAAGATGTATGTTGGTTATTCATCGAATGCAAAGCTTAGCAGTTCTTTCTTATATCTACTGAAACACTCTGGTAGTGCTAAGTACGAACCATCCCCTTCTTTCGTGTCGATGAAGATGTGAGGGAACTCCGAATATATTTCGTTTCATTAGCCCTCTGATTGTGTTTTCTTTTACTTCGAATGGTTTTACGTATACCAAAGGAATTACAACAACTGAAAGGAAACTGGACACCATTTTTTTTTTGTGAAATTGTGTCAGCCTATACTCTTCTTCTTGTTTCTGCTTTTAGAGACCGTCCACAGCTAAGAATAAAAGATGCCTAAAGAAGGTGTCATGTATGGGCACAATGTCAAGCTCACCATCACTACAACTATTTATTTGACAGTATTGAAATACACTAAGTGTGTTAACGAGATGCAACAGTATAGAGAAAAAGGAGAAAGAACGACCGTTTTGTTTTTTCCATAACCATTTTTTCGCCGGCTAAAACTTTATTAATATCTCAATACTCTATGACATCTATAGTAAAAAACTCTATGATTTAATGATGTTGAAATTATGATATTTTATGAATTTACAAAAAATCTTTTTAGTATTTTCGTTCCATCTTAATTATATACTAGGTGATTTTTCCATACTCATACACGGATATAAATATTTATAAACTAAATAATTATAATAATTGATTTCTATTTGCTTTTAATCTTATTAATTTATAATTTTATGCATATTTAATATTAATAATATAATATTAATTTAATTACACATATGATTTTAAATATGTTATATCTAGACTATAATTGTTATATTTATTAATGTAACTTTGAATTGTCAACACTTTTGTTTACTTTTACTATTTGATTCTCGAAAAAATATATTAAATTATACATAAACTTACCAAAATAAATATTTACAAATGACAAAATCAATCAAAATTTTATTCTGTACATAAATTTTTTAATATCTCTTAAAATAAGTAATAAAATAGAGCTGTGATTGTTTTTGAGAATTCATAATATATAAGTAAAATATAATTTATAGGATTTTGTTTTGCTGTAATTGTAAGATATTATAGTCAACTAAATATATGAAAAATAAATAAACATTTCAATAATAATAATTATAAACAATTTTTAATTAATTAAACATATATCAATTATATTAGTAAATTATTTTACGTAATCATCTAAAAAAATATAATATATAAAAAGTATTTCTATTACTTTGAAAATATATATTTTTGTATTTTTTAAAATTATGTTTTAAAACTAATATTTCTTTTATCAAGATTATATGTGTGAACATATTTTATGAAATCACATTATATAGAAATATACTTTTTTCATCAAAGAAAATAGAGATATAAACAAAGTATTCTATTACTTTAAAATTATATTTTTTTTTAAATGGAATATTAGTAAAATATGACACAATCACAATGACCTCTGAAATTGGCACTAAACCTACATCGAGACTATTTAAGTGTCCAATCCAGATTATTCGTGGTCTTGATGATAAGGGTAGGTATTTTGATTGAAGTTCGGATTTCATTTGAGTTCGATTCGGTTTGGTTTGTTCGGTATTAATAAAATTCTAACTAAAATCAACTAAATTAGTTTGGTTTGTGTTCGGCTCAAATTTGGTTGTGCTTGAGTGTAGTACAGTTCAATAGGTTTGGTTTTTAATGTTGTTTTAATTTCGTTAAAAATAATTTATAAAACAAAATATAAATCATCATTTGATGATCACAAACTCATTCACTTCTTCATTTTCAATAGAAGATGTAATCCAATAATTTGAATCATTATTTTCAAACATAGTAATCAAAACTTTTGATGATTAAAGTCACGTTTCTTATTGTCCTGAAAAACATGCTTTCATTATATTGAATGATTAATTATCTTAAATTCTAGTGTTGTTAGTATATATAGTTTTCTAGGTCGATTTTTGTGCATATAGTTAGCCTAATCAAACACACTTTGAGTTTTCAGTTCAGTTTTAAACTAAACCAAACTGTTTGGATTGAAAAAATGTCAACCAAATGGTTGAGATATACATTTCAATATAAATATTGATTGTACGTTATAATCACACACCTTTTATTTACTTACGACGTTAACCTATTGATGAGGCAGCACACCGTATAAGATGGGTACTGAACCTGAACACTTGAGATGTTTTCTAGAAGTTTTTCATCAGCAAGTTCGAAAAATTCTTCAGCTTCATACACTAGTAACACATAGCTTTTTTTTTGGTCAAAAGTGGACTTCTAGTAACACATAATTTTTTTTTTGTCAAACATTAACTTCATTAACTAAACTTCTGGGTTACAAGAGAGAATTAAACCATCCTCTTTGATCATTACAATAAAACATAAAGACAACAGAAATTAAAGTAGATAGATCTTCAAATGCCTGCAAATCTGAAACGAGTCTCGAATGCATCGATTGAAGGTTCACGGCATAGCCGGAATGTTGAAACTTAGTCATTTTGAAAAGTGACGTTAGACACCAACTCCCACCTACGAAATTCGACAAAGCAAATTCGATTGTCTCTTTAGGTTCCGTACAAACCGCTACGCAAGAGAACAAACTGGTGAGAAAGTTGAAATTTTTCATCAGAAATAATTCTGAGAGAACTCCTTTCCAGGAAAGAGAATGAAATGATACAGATCTCTCCCTTTGAGGTGAGGAATGTGAAGACTGTCTTTTCCTGAGAAGGAATAAAGACATAAGTGATCTCTTCCCTAATGGGAAGGAGGATGAAAGTGACCTCTCCCAGGCTGAGGAGGAATTTGATGAAGTCTGTTGTATCGAGTGAATTATACCCTTAGTGGTTTGATTATCACAAATGAACATACTCATGAATATTGATGGGTTTGAAAAGGGGCCAAAGCCCACTAGAGAAAACAATAAAAAGCCCATATGTTTACCACTATGAAAACTGGAGAACGGAGCATCGGTGGATCGGTGTTGCTCCGATTCCTCGTCGGTGGAGTCTTGCCTGCATTTCATTTGGCCTCCACTTTCAGGGAAGAGGCACTTAGCTGCGATAGAGGTCGTTTGCAGGTGGAGAAGCGGCCTTCGAGATCTGCTCGGGAAAGCACCGCACACATCTATAGAGGTAACCGGCGAGGGAGGATAAGTCATGTCCGTGGGTAAAGAGGCCGGAGTCTTCAAAGGGGGAACATCCAGTGGCTCCGGTGGAGGGTCCGGTGGGTCAGGCGGTTCTGGTGGTTGAGAAAAGTCAGACAACTCCAGAGGAAGCATCTTCGAAGTTGAACCCTTCACCTTAAGGCTTAACCCGGGAGAATCGGCGTTGGAGGCAAAGTTTCTCATCAGAGAAATAGATCTTTCTACTGGAAGAGCACAGTCGGGTGAGAAACACAATCTTCTAGGTTGCAAAAGGTCTTCACCTATTGGTGAGAGGTTTCTTCGGGTAAACCCATCAGGGCTCCCGAGAATGAGAAGCATAGCTTCTCAGGATGAGAGACCGGCGGAGAGGTTCTGGCACCACACATCCATGCTAGATCGGAGTTGAAACTTCTGTTGATGGCGGCCACCTTGGAAATCGTGCCTGGGAGGAAACTTTAGGGCAAACTAAGTAACTGATAGTAACACATAACTAAAAGCGGACTTTTCTTAGAAAGTCTGCTTTCCAAGAAAAAAAGATAAAACATGCAAAATAACAACAGTGAGTCGACATAAAGTTTAGTCAAATTCTGATCTTCTAAGACTTAACCCATAGATAACTGGATTGATTGCCTTGGTTTTAGTAATATTCCATAAAATGTTACCTGAGTCAGGTGTTATGAAGAATCGTTATCATTCTTAGAAAAATTATATAGTTCTTAACAATGGGTGTTTAAAAGTAAGCAAACTTTTTGCGGAAACAAAGCAATAAAATTTAGATAAACATTGCCCAAATGCAAAAATTTGATGATATTAAAATTTTCAAACCTTCTGTTATTCGAAGAAAACTCAGATTAAAATCATAGCTTTAACTACCACCACAACATATATAAGAATGATTTTGTTTTTCCAATGCAAAATAACAACAATGAGTCGATATAAAGTTTAGTCAAATTCTGATCTACTAAGATTTAGCCCATAGACAACTGGATTGATTGCCTTGGTTCTAGTAATATTCCATAAAATGTTACCTGAGTCAGGTATTATGAAGAATTGTTATCATTCTTAAAAAATTATATAGTTTTTAACAATAGGTGTTTAAAAGTAAGCAAACTTTTGGTGGAAACAAAAGCAAAACAATTTAGATACACATTGCCCAAATACAAGGATCGAAACATAAATTTGATGATATTAAACTTTTCAAACCTTCTGCTGTTCGAAAATAACTTAGAGATTAAAAGTATAGCTTTAGCTACCACCACAACATATATAAGAATGATTTTACTTTTCCAAATATGGTTTTTGAAAATTTATTATATTTTTATTATCATCAGTTGTTTACTATAAAAATAAATCTGATATTATTATTATAAATTTTGGTTTTAATTATATAATAAATTAAATATAATTTGGCAAATCTAGGTGCTTCATCCGTAGATATGGACATAATCATCTTACAAATCAATTAAAAAATTATCAATATAATCATTCATTCAAAAAAAATTCAAAAAAATTTAAAAATTAAAAGATTTTATGCATGACACAAAAATATTTGTAAAAACTCTTATTTAATACCAAAGCAGCTCGCTCACTATTAATAGTATGTGTAGGTCTAATATTTTAATTTTCCAATTAATAACAATATTAGTTTAAAGGATAAATACATACTATATGATTATAACATATGTAACCTAATCTACACTATTAGATTAATAATAATAATATAATATATGATTGTATACCATATAAGTTTTTCAAACACGAGAAATATAAATTATCAATACATTCACGTTCTTCCTTTTTTAATTGGTTAAGGATAATTCATTAGGCTTTTTCAAAAAAATGATTCACTATTTTTTAAAAAAATTAATTATTTATTAAGGGTATAAACGATATTAATCACTCTAACTTTCAACGTGAAAACTGCGTCGCGAAAAATCGCTTCGCAAATAATAGTATAGATTTCATAAAATAAAAATATTTGATTTGTGTGTATATATACACACATATATATATATATATATATATATATATATATATATATATATATATATATATATATATATATATAATAGTATAGATTTCATAAAATGAAAAATATTTGATTTGTGCACACACACACACATATATATATATTAGTTAATTTTTTGGAACTCGACATTTATATTATTTTTATTATATTATCTGATGTATATAAAATATGTCACATAGAGTTTGAATGTATTTTAAGATGTAATTTTACTAAATCATATCAAAATATATAAATGTATTAAGTATTAAAAAAATATAAAGATAGTTTCATTTTAAAGATAAAACAAACAATATAATAGTTTATCTGTGTATGTATAAAATGTATATACATATAAATTATTAATTTCTAATTTTAATAGAACCATATATTTAAATATATTTTAAACAGTTATTATTTTATTATTTTATCGGTTTATGTCATAACTTAAACTAGTTTAATCTAGAACTAAATTTTTATTAATTTATAATAAACATTTGACAAAATACATGAGAATCTGAAAATGAGAAAAGTAATAACATGATTCTAACTAACTCAATCGCTTCATAAATTTATATGCTAACTTAATCCAACTTCATTGTTGGTCTAGTATAATCTTAATTTTGGCTGTCATTGATCTAAAAAACGTGTATCAGTCGGATACGATCCATCCATCTATTAACGAAATTTCTAAACATTGATATGTATATTTATGCTGAAAATATATAGAAAATACATGTTATCAGTTTTTTGTATGATTCAAGTTTATAAGACAAAATTAATTTGTAAACAAAGATTCAGAATTTATTTTTAATACAAAATCAGTATTACTGTGTTTGAGATTTGAGAACGTGGAAGTAGAATTTAGTGAGTGACTAGGTGAAAGTAAAAATAAAAATAAAAAATCAGTAGTGCTATTAAGGTGATGATTTCTATTCCGTCGCTTTTCTGGCGCTAAATCTTGGATCCCGCCAAAAAAAAATCCCGACCAATAGAAATAATAAAATTATCCAACAAATTGATCGCAGCCGCAAGTGCTGTTCCGGTGCAGATCCATTCCCTCTTACCGGTATGTAATAATAGATCCAATTTAGGGGTTTTGTCTATCCGTTGAATCGAATAACTGTGTTTGATGAATTGATGATGTGTAGTGTACTCTCAGAAAGTAAACAAAATAGAGAGAGGGGCGGGGATGTACGGGAGAAAAGGGTATCAGCTGATTAAAGATTTTGCGAGCGGGGAGAAGGGCCACCACCTCAAACCTTTCAATGTAAGGAGGGAAATTGAGCAGTTAAGAGAATGGCAGATGATTGTTTAGTCACTAACTCTTTTGTTTTTCAATTGAAAAAAAAACAGAGCAAGCTCTTTGACGAGGCTATCGAAGAATGCGACCAGAATCACCATCTCATCCAGTCTCTCATAAGGCATCTCTCTACTCTCTCTCTCTCTTTCTCTCTCTACAAACAAAGTCTTGTGATTGATTGAGGTTGGTGATGTGTCCAGGAAAATGCAACAAGAAGGGTTGGATGTTCACAGCAACAGAAATGCTGATCACTATGGAGCACTCGTTCATCACCTTTCTTTGATCCGCAACAAGCGCTGCCTCATGGCCTATGTGTCAGTTCACATATCTATCTTTTCTTTTTTCTTTTTTTTTTTTGGTTAATCACAGACTCGACTCTCACAGTTTGTAACGAATGAATTTTTTTGGCGCAGGCACAATAGAGCAGACATTTTGCGTGATCTGGTGTGGAGCATAGGACTTGAGCTTCTCGACCTTCCACCTGATATCCAAGAGAAGCTCACCGCACTGGAGAAAGACTACTTCAAGAACCATTCCGTAGCTATCACATCATACATGGGTAAAGTAGGAATCGAGTTGAATGTTGTAAGCCCTCTTTCTTACCCTCAAGTAATTTGGATTTTCTCTTACTTGTTGGGGTTGTACTACTACACGAGTAATCAATTATACTTTTGGATTTGCCTTTCTTGTTGAAGGATATGGTGCCTCCAAAAGATCCATACATCAAGATCAGAGTTGTGGGAGATATCGACCAAGGAATAGTGATGAGTGACAAGACAACAAATTTCACCCGTCACTCTATGCATTTCCTCAAACGAACAGATGCTGAACCCTACATTGCTCGGGTCTGTCTTTTCTTTCTTTCTTCTTGTCTAAAACTTGGAATTGTGAATAATATTTTCGTTTTTTTGGATAACAGGGGCAAATGGAGGAACTGACAGGTTGATTCATCTAAAGAAGCTCTGGTGATCTATCTCAGATTTATTTACACGCTCTTGCTGCTCTGTGATCAAAAAGAGTGTAAGCTTATTTGTATAGTTGTAAGATAGGACCAATGAAAAGAAACCTCATACCAAAAAAACTCAAGTACAACGTTATTTCACTGCTTCTGTAAGTTTGAATCTTCATTACAATCATCATCATGAATCAAGATTCGTCCCTCTCCCCTTATCTCATCTTCAGCAAGAATGCATATATCTATTAATAATACAAACATCTGTTCATCTGCATATCTTGGAATAAAGGTTAAATCTTCCATGACACCAAAAAAAACAATAATGTTACAGATGGGTCAACTAAAAAGGAGATAGATGCCTTGATATGATACAAATGAAAGAAAACACAACGTTCAAATAACACAATACACAAGAGGAAATAAGGCAGTTTAATAGTAGCTATTTGCCTTCCTCCAGGTAGAGCTAGGTTCCTCTTCTGCTTCGGCTACCAGAACCATGAACCAAACGTGATGGTCCTCCACTCGTCTCTGCTCCTTTAAGTTTATGTGATTCCAGAGCCTCAGCTTCATTCATCAGCATTGCTAACTGCTCAACACACAACAGTTTTTTTTTTCTTTAAAAACAAAAACACAACCAATATCCATGGAGCCAGTTACTTATAAGGAGAATCATTCATACCCGGATCTTGTTTTCCCTCAGCCTATCTTGAAGTGCGTTTACAGCAGGACTCAAGCTGCAAAAAAAAGCCTCTACGTATGTAAAATCCCAACAAATAACACAAAACCCAGTTTCAAATGTTTTACACACTCTTTTCACTAACCAGTACTCAATCAGCTTGCACATGGAAGCCTGATACGTTGATGTGTTGTGAATGAAAGCAAGGGGATGAACTTTTCCATTTCTAGAGAAGAATCAAGAAGGAGCTTTTGCAATATAAATCTCCATGTTAAAGGTAAAAACAATAAGAAGATGATGAATCTTTTAAAAAATAAAGAAACCTCATGCTTTGCAGGACGGATTGGTGGTATGCTGCTCGTTCCTCCTCGTAGAGCACTCGTTGCAGATCTTTAAAAGAGGCTAAAGGTGAACTGAGCTGAAGAAGTGATGAAGTCGGTAAAACATGAAGCGGGACTTCTTTTCTAGTATACCCTACACCACTGCATGTAAAAGAAAAGTGTCTTTGAGCATAAGTCATTGCGTGGTAGACGAATGGAGTAAGTTACCTAGTTTCCAAGTTGGAACGGAGCATGGCCTCTTGCATGCTTTCCGACATGTCCATTGGATCAATTTCCACAACTGAGCTGCTGGCATTGCCTGAGCTGTAGTTTCCACTCGTCCCAGTAGTCGTTGGCCTCAGCATTGTTAACAAAGAAAGCCCCAAAATCTGAAACTCGTCCCCCACCCTATTCAGGCCATATAATAAACATCAATAAGTATATATATGTAAACGATGGTTCAGTCAGAGAGAGAGAGAGAGAGAGAGAGGTTCAGACCTTAGGTCCGGAAGTTGAAGCTGTATCAGTTGTGTCTTGGTCAGGATTGTGTCTCCCAGCAGAAGAGGAACTCTGGTATACTGAGTCTGAAGAACTTAAAGAGGATTCTAGATCGATAACAGAGTCTTTATTTGAAAGAACCAGGCTCATTGATTTAGGAGGAGTATTGGGGTTTCCATCAGAGGACTGGAAAGCGATAACTTGGATTCTACCAACCTAATAAAAAAACCCAATTCATCAAAGGTATCCAAAAAAACAAGCTGAGAAGAAGTATTATCCTGATAAAAAAAAGATTCAAATTCCTAAATCTATTTTAACTAACCTTGTTAGCATCTTCACTAAAACAGGAGAAAATGAGACCAATAAAACCAGAATCAAGAAGCTGATACATTGCTTGTGTCCGAACATCTGCCAGAAATAATCATATGCATGCTAGTTAATCCTCATAAAGTAGCTAAAATGTTGTCTTTAAGAGGGAAAACATACCGACATGGGAAGGAAGGACGGTGATATGGGGATGGGAGTGATACCATCCAATCACACGTGTTGTTCTGCCCGTTGATATGCTCATTCTGTGTCCGATTTTAAGGTCAAGGAACTCTCTTTTTTTATTTTTCTCTTTAATAACCAAATCTAAAGTAGACAAAAAAAAAAAAGAAAAGGATATCTCAGCCTGAGCAGAAGCAGCAGCCAACTGTTCAGGATTGGTTTCGACACGATCCTTCTGCCTATCAGACCTTGACTGCGGCGATGCTCCCCATATCATTGCCGTAGCGCTTCCGTTCTTCGAGTACTAATCAATCAATCATCCCCCCCAATTAAATTAAAATAATTAAACTGATGGGATTGAATTAGCTGCTTCAAGCCAATTGAAGAGATTGGAGGATGAAATTGAAGAGCCTACCTGGATGTCGCCGAGGAGGAGACCCATGATCTCTTCGGTCTCGGTGGACAATGCGTGAGTCAGGCAAGTCAACCACACATCTTCCGACATATTTACGCATGCAAGTGCCATTATTACCACCGAACAGATCTCTTTCGGATTATTTTTCCCAGTTTTAACTTCGATCTTCTCGGGCTGAACAAGAAGGACGGACGGACGGAAGGAAGAAGAAAGAACTTTGATTGTGTTTGGAACTTGCAACTAAGGAATTTCGCAGAGTTCGCGAGTGTATCATACGCGCGGTGGGTGTGTGCGCACGGTGTTCCACCCACGACACCCATTCATCATCATATCTGGACCGTACAAAATCTGAGTGTTTTTTTTACCTTTCTTAATTGGGCCATAGCGCTACCACATTGAACGAAATTATCCTTTTTAAAAACATTCACTTACATAACAATTCATATTAGGCCTCGTTATGGGCTGTTAAGTTATCAGATTATATTATTGATTTATATCTTTGTACTTTACCAACCCAAATTACTCCAAACTCGAGATTAGAGGATGAAATATTTGTTAAAGAATTCCCACGTATATGAGGAAAAGAGATGAATATAATAGGTCCCATGTGTTAACAATTTGACAAAATATTCAACCTAATTGGTAACAATTTGAAGGAACAACTAATTCATCACTTTTTTTTCCTAAAATGGTGTCACCAGCTGAAGCCTATGTTTTCATCCAGGGCAGCCTGATTAACTGATATATCATTAGGAAAAAATACAACTCATCAACATCAAAGTTTTGGCAATGTAGGAAATCGCTATACGGTCAAAGTGTACTACATTTGGGAAGCTATACTTCCACCCTTGCTGATTTACTATAGAATTTTATTTAGGTGACTGATCTTTGATATTTTTAATTCCTTATAACTAGATTTCTCAAAAGTTATAACCAAGTAAAATTTTCAACTAGTCAACTTTCCAAAAGATGAAGATTTGTTACCTGGTTTGATTAATGTCACATGTGAGTCAAAAATATATTATAGTTATTACTAGTATCAAATATCGATAGTGTATCTGGAGATGGTAGCTCTACTGCCTACTCGTAAAGCCTTCTTTCTAAACGGTAGAGGTGTCATCTCCTGTGGAGAAGAAATTAACAACCGGTTTTTATTCCTGGTCCAAATAAATTATGACATCTATTCTATTAATTCTTCAACATGTCCAATTGATATTAGTTGTGTCTATTTAAAAAAATATATGAAAGCTATATATAACTGTTTTAATAGACGCTTTATATAACTGTTGATTATCAGCAGTTTCAAGTCCATTAATAAAAACGGTTGACAAAAAGGACTCAACATTTGCGAGATCCACTTTCTCATACACGTAAACATAAATAGTTGATTGTTACAGAATGTATTTTAGGTGTGAACAAAAATGGGTTTATATACACGAGTTACTTGTGAATATAACTAAGTAAATGATGTCAATAGGTTTGTATATAATCAAATGAAACCCCATCCATGCAAGGGTATCTATCATTTATATAACTGCAAGATTATTTTTATTTTCATTTCTACTATTTCAAAAATTTCAAATCAACTATACGTGAAACACATAATTTTATCTTCTAATGATTATCGAAATTCTTATTAATAATTAAAATAAAATTTACACATTTACAAAGAAAACCACAAATATGCTTACAAAAAATATAAATATGTACACGAGTTACTTGTGCATATAACTAAGTAAATGATGTCAATAGGTTTGTATATAATCAAATGAAACCCCATCCATGCAAGGGTATCTATCATTTATATAGCTACAAAATTATTTTTATTTTCATTTCTACTATTTCAAAAATTTCAAATCAACTATACGTGAAACACATAATTTTATCTTCTAATGATTATCGAAATTCTTATTAATAATTAAAAAAAATTAACACATTTACAAAGAAAAACACAAATATGCTTACATAAAATATAAATATGATTACAAAGAAAGACACAAATATGAAAATTAAATTTCTAAAAAAATATGTAAAACAAAAAATATCGAGGGTGTGTCAGATTTAAATAGAACTAAAAATATACCAGGGCGGGTCCTATTTTCTAACCAAAAAAAAATTGAAAACCTGCGAATTGGCAGGTTGGGGGGTCAGCGGGTCAGCGGAGTGAATTTGACCCGCAACCCAGCTTTAACCGTGAGTATACCAGATCAATTTTAATTGCTATTATTTAATAAAATATATTTTGATTAATATACACAAATAGGATTAAAAACACACAAATATAATCAGAGAGAAAAAACAAATATCAAAAATTAAATTTAAAATAAAAATATACCCGCCCTTTTAAGGGCGGATCAAAATCTAGTTAGTCCCTAAATTTTTTTAATTCAAAAAGCAGAGCATCGATAGTGTTTTACCCCAATTAAAATAGGCAGAATGTGTGTATGAGTATATTAATAATTTTAATTAGTGCCAGTGTTGTATTCTCTGAAATTAATGTTAAATATATATATTTAATGTTAAAATATATATATATATATATATGCATGTAAATAATATACAGTATCTACTTTACAGTCTTTACTAGTGTCAGTGAAACACATTTTTTCTGAGAAAAACTACATTTTACATAGTCAGGTCAAATACATTTTAATATTACAATTAAGTGAAATACATTTATCTGAGAAAAAAAACTATTGTCTAAGCATCCACAATTTTAAATGAATCTCCTACCATTGATCAAGAGAAAAAATAGATAAAATAGAAAAAGAGTGGGGAATCAAATGAAAAAAAAACTATGAATTTTTTTATGAGAAACTTGCATGTTATGTTTTCTTATATAATGATCTAGATGGTTTTTAAATATATATTTAAATTTAGTTGGATAATTCAATTCTATTTAAAACATTAATATTTATGAATTAGATATCTCATAATTTTGATGTTTTAGTGTAGAGAATATTACCATTTGTTTATTTTATAAAAAAACTAGTTTAACTAGTGTTGGTGATATATTATCTGAGTGAAATGAAAGTAAAACACGAGTATAATCATTAATATTTTTTCTTAATTTTGAATAATGCATCTATAAAAATAAGATATATTCATTGGTGATATATTTTTGAATAAAATATAAGTAAAATATGAATATAAGGATAATATTTTTTTTTTGGTCTTGAATAGTGTTGAATAGTATTATATAAGTAAAATAAGATATATGCATAACTAGTGTTTCTGGTAACTTTAATTGTTATCGATGCCATATTAAAAGAATAAAAAATAATTATAAATACGTGTGAATATAAATTTTATATAAAAATATAATTCTATATTTGATTTCGATCAACTTTTTGAATAATTAAAAAGTGAAATTTGGATAATTACTTTTTGTCATTTGTTTGTTTTAAAAGCATTTATTTTGACTATATGTCAGTGTATTATTTGAATAAAGTTTTGACTAATGCAAAGTCATCCAAATGAAAAAAATGAAACATGTGTGTAAGTAGTAAATTATTATTTAATAATTTAAACTATTATGAGCACCGTACTAAATGAATTAAGATCATTTAAATAAATATAAAAGTTATTTTAAATTTTAAACTTAAGATACTATGATTGGAATTTTTATCCAAAATAATTATGAATTGTGATTTGCATACTGTTGGATTTATTTATTCACAATAATTATAAAAGTGAGATTTGCTGACATACTTTTCTAGTCATTTGTTTTTTCATAAGAAATTTATAGCTATTTTGGACATAATTTGGGATGATTTATTATTAATGTGATGAGTAAGTTAAATATTATATGTAAGTAATAATGTTAACTAGTGTTGGTACATCATGATCTAATTTAAAAGAAAGAAAAATAGTCAGTAGTGAATTGTTATTTAGTAGCTTTAACTATTGTGGGTTCTGTATTAAACTAATTTAAACCAATTAAAGTATATGTGTAAATAGTTTAATATATCCAAACTTAAATTACAATAACTACAATTGGATTTATTCAAAATAATTAAAAACTGAGATTTGTATAGTTTCCTGTTTCTTTATCAGTTGTAGTTTTACTATTTATCAAAAAAAAAAAAAAAAAAGCTTTTTCAACATGTTTAGAAACAAAGAAAAAGATGATTTCTTTGCCTTTTTATCTCACAGAATCCATAATTGAAAAGAAAAGACAACTTCGGTTTCCTTAACAAAGGAAAGGCGAAACGGTTGACAGAGGGGGTACAATGGTAAAAGGTACGGACGGGAACAAGAAGAGAAAAGCTTATAAAGTACAAACCGATCACACAAACAGGCAATCGCTTGATACATCCCCCACCCATCTTCACCGCTTCAGACGAAACTCTCAAAATCAATTTCTTTTTTCCGACAAAAGGTAATCTGGCTTTCTCACTCTTGTCTGGGTTTATCTAATTCCTCTCATTCCTTTAAAAAAACTTTTCCGGGTCTGATCAGAATGGCCAAAAAAACGAAATTCGATTACTATGAACAACACATCGAATAGTTATCTCTATTATTCTGAATCTCTCTGATTCCTGTAACGTCGTTTATGAGATATGATCATCGAATCAAATATGTTTTTACGGATCTCTCTGCACTTGTGAATGGTTTTGTTTTGTACTAAGTAGTGTCAGTTACATATCCCCCAGCTGTATCAATCAATCAATGTCGTATAGAATATTTGATTTTGAGCCTTTCTTGAGATTAATTCCGGTTTTTTTTTTTTAATTTTGAATTTTCATTGTTCAGCAGGGAGAGATGCCGAAGGAGAGACGTGTATTGTCTGTGCCAAGCAACAGGACCAGAGTATCACCGTACCCACTTCGCTCATCAAGGACCAAGAAAGAGAAAGAACCCGAGCTGCCTATCCAGACAGAAGGCCCAAGCCAGTGGGAAGATGTCCGGTGTGTGATCTGTCAGGAACCGCCGCACAATGCCGTCCTCTTGCGTTGCTCTTCGTCCTCTACCGGATGCCGCGCTTACATGTGCGACACGAGTGCTCGTCACTCCAACTGTTTCAAGCAGTACCGCGTTAAAAACAGGAACCGTTTAACCAAGACCTTTAACTGTCCGTACTGCAGAGGAGAGGTTTACGAGACGATGAAGGTGTCGGGTGCGGTGAGATATCTGAACGCTAAACCGAGGTGCTGCGCTTTCGAGGGCTGTGTCTTCTCGGGGAGTTATTCGCAGCTTAAAAGTCACCTGAGAGCTGCGCACCCTGGTTTCACCGGACCCGTGGTGGACCAGAGGAGACATAGGGAGTGGGAGCAGATGCAGAGAGCTTCTGAGTACACTGAAGTGATGACTGCAGCTGGTATTCCACATAGCCATGAGGCTGTGGCGCAATACAGTCTTCCTCCAAATCCCGTGATTCGTCTCAGCATCAATGGAGTACCGCATGACCGTATCCCATTTAATCTTCCTCCAAATCCGGTGATTCGTCTCAGCATCGATGGAGTGGAGCATTCTCAGTTTCTGCACGATCTTCCTCGTAATCCGATGATTCGTATTAGTATCAGTGGAGTGCTGCATGACCTTTCTTTGGGGGTCAGGTAAAAGGAGCAGCAAACCGGCCCATGACCATAATTTACAGTTGAAGAAATCCTAATTTGTTTAGCCGAACCCAAGATTCTGAATATTTGTTCAAAGTTTTGATGTCTCACAGCTTTTTTCTTCATGTTTCAATGCCATCCATAATGTTTAAATCATCATATCATTCTTTAGGTTTTATATGCAGCGGTTTCAACCTAAAAACTTAAGTTGTGTATACAGAAATATTGTATAGCTGGCAAAGCTTTGATCTTAACACAGCAGTCTGTGGGTCAGGCCCTGATGCCCATTGAGACTTTCTCTGTGACTTGAATCAGTAAAACACCAGTAGAATCAACTCAAATGAATGTAGAGTCCCTGCAGAGATCACGTAGCCATTAGAGTCTCCTGTCAACGAAACAAACTTGCGGTGTGCAGGTTTAGTATATGTCTTGTAGTTCCTATATCTCTTCGAAAAAATCTTAAGCACGGACAATGGATGCCGTGCATAGATGAGGTTAAGAAGTTGTGTTATCACAAATCAGCCATATATAGAGCAGTTGCCGACTCTTTGAAGGTTGCGGTAAGACATACATGAGATGGTTTAACCAAAGGAGCATGATAGAGAACGAGTCTTTTGAGATTTGGCTGCGTACATTGACTTTGTTATCATCAGCCAGTCCTGATTGCCAAGTACTGCAAATAACAACTGTGAAGCCACACAGTTGACATGGAAAAAGTGTCCTTGATGCTTCAGTTGTAGCTTTCAGATCAACATTCCCAGACTAATAGCTGCCCCAACCAAAGTTCAACAACCAGGTACCATGATCGTTAAGGCCAGTTGAGTATTCTCCTCCTTAGAAATAGATAGGATCATGTTTACTATGTTCATTGTATATCCAGTGAGTAACTAGTTCATAAACTTTGTAAAAATTGATTAGATAATAACATTACATTTATTATATAAAATCTTGAAACATAAATTACAATCAACCATTAATTAGTATATTGTAAATTAATGACCACTTTGACTTTAAAGCAAAAGCTAAGAAAACTCCGGTCTCAACCTCGGAGTGTCCTAACCGGCACCAGCCTGACGTCATCGATGACCGGACCACATAGCGAGCCAGAGTGATCGTTCTTCATATGGTAAAACGTGCTCAGGAAAGTGACTCGAGTCCTCGCCGACACGGCCTTGAACACAAGCCTTGCTGGTTTAAACCCGCCTTTCCCCTTAGACGCATACTCCACCATAATCTTGCCCTGTCCCGCGAACGCCTCCACTGCCATGGGTCCCTCGCAAGCGTCTCTGGCGTCTCCCACGTTGAAAGTGAGGGCGTAGAATTTGTTGGCTGACGTCCTCACGATCTGAGAAACAGCACTCTCTTTGCCTGCAACAAGCTCGATGGCTCTGTGTCCCTCAGGGACGAAGAAGTGTGCCTTGTCCACGTACTTTACGGCCTTGAGAGACTCGATCATCCATCCAGGCAAAGGGCTGTTCTCGTCCTCGATGAAAGGTGGTATAAGTACTCCCCATTTTGCCTTGGGAAACACGTAAGGTCCTTCCTCGAAGTCCCCATTCTTTATTAGATTATCTTAAATAACAAAATAAACATAAATCAATATGTTTTGGTTTGAGAAATTTTGTTCAAATCGAAATTTGTGATTAAAAAAAAACCTTACTCCAGTTGTTATTTATAAAAAAAATAATTTTAAAAAGATGTTTATGTTTTTACTCATGTGTTTCCGGTTAACTTACATCCAGAGAATCTTGGAGGGAACAAAGCCTTGATAGCAACGGTGTCGATCAACGGTCCACAAGCCGGGTGCTCCTCACGACCCGGGTTGTGGATCCGGATCTCTATTTCTGGTCCACCAGCTTTAAAAGCCCAGGAGTACGAGTCCCAACCATCGCTGCCGTACATAGTCTGGATAGGGATGACACCGAAATCATGCGTGACAGAGATGTTAAGCTGCTCTTCCTGAGCGCAAGTTCGAGCGGCACTGAACGTAATCGAGTATAGACGGCCTGGTCGGACGGATATTTTCTGGGAGATTGAGGCCTCGTTGCCTAACCTGACGGCTGCGGAGCCTTCCGGTACGACCAGGACCATGTCGTTTTGTTTCTGACCAACTTTGATGTACTCCACGAAACCGGTCACGTCCCAGTGAGCCACGGCGGTTCTTTCCTTAATAACGGATCCTTTCAGCTGGGACGGTTTAGGACCGATCTCGAAATTACCGTTTGGTAATAAACCTGAAGCCATCAAACCATTAGAAATTTTGTAAGTCTTAAGATTTTTGAGTTTACTAAAAGAGTTGTGTTCAGTGATGAGCTTTAGAGTTTACTATACCATCGCGGATTGGGGCCGACACAGCAACATTGGGAGAAACGCAGAGTAGTGCTAAGAGAAGGGCGACTTCTTGATACATTGTCACTCCCTACTTGGGTGGGAGATTGAATATTGAAAATAGAGCGAAATAGTGAATATGTAAGTGTGGAGATCAATGATGGGGTTTATATGGGTTTGAGTTTACAAGAAGAACACATGGTTTGGACGAAAAACCACGAGAATGCCACTGGAAGCATCCTCCTGCATGGGATCTGTTTGTCAGATGCTACGTAGACACATGCAGCTCAGGAAACATTGACTTAATGATTACGAATTCGGTTTCGTCGATGCATTTTAGTTCTTTATTTAACAAATTGGTATACTATTATTAAGATATCAATTGTTTCAAACGGTATATAACTTGGTTGACAAACAAAACCCTTTGTTTTATGAGAGTTTTATACTATAAAATGCCATGATTTACAAAATGATTGAACTTATGTATCCTTGAGATGTCTTTGACAATTGACTTACAAAAATATTGAAATGTTATGTATCCTTAAGATGTCTTGACAATTGATCATTAGCATACTGTATAGTAATATAGTATATACATTTTAGATGTCTTGACAATTGGTTATTAGCATACTATATACATTTTAGCCTACCTATTGATATTTGCTTTCGTATATAACGCAACAACCATAAGTTTAATCGCCGTGAATAGGTATGTGCTGTTTTTGAAAAAATATATAAAATAATAAAAGATGAAGTCAAAATGAATCAATGATATATGAATAGATTAAAATAATGATCAAGTTTTGATGAACACGTGAAGGGGTAGGTTGTTTTCTGGTGCAGGTACTACTGCCGACTTTACCGCATTAGAAGCTGCCATCATTATTCCAAATGTCCCAAAACATGTTGGAGTTTATTATGATCCAAATTCATTTGATCCTTTAGCTGCAACACACATTATTTCAATATAAGTTGTTACTTTGTTAATGGGAAATGCACCTGCAAATTAAAAAGATGTGCAAACGTTCTGTTTTTTTTTTTTTTTTGATCAAAAATTGATCAATGCAAACGTTCTGTTTTTATTTTGCTTTTGAGCTCTGAAACTAGCATTTCACAAAAGCTCTTTAAAAAAAAAAAAAAACTAGCATTTCACTTTTCCTTGTAAGCTGTGATTTAAAGCAAGCTCTTCCATGAATAAAATGACTAGTAAGTTGCAGTGCCGTCGTGCCTACAAGTGAAAAATTGAAATATTGGCTTAGGGTCATTATAGTATTATATAAAACTTAAGGGACATATTTCAAAGTTATTTTATATAATCTATTGATAAAGAACACTTTTTGAAAATAAGTTATAATTTAAACCTAGGTAAGAACTTGCGTTCTTAAAACTTCTTTGCTATATTCAAAAGGTGACATGTCGGAAACTCGTAATTACAAAGCGACACTTTTTCTCGATTGACTGTTTAGGAGCTCAAATTTGAAAAACTACTGCATAGATATTTCACTGAATTGTATAGAAAGTTAGGATATTGTCTCGGGAGCATTGAACCTGACTTGGAACATGCAACCTTCTGAGTCAGATGCGCGCTACCATTTGCTTTAGGCTTAAGCCTTTATAAAATTGAACCCAATAATCTGAATCGAATACGACCGGAAAGAAACTCAAACCCAATCCCAATCATTTAAAAGACTAGGGTCGGCCCGCCCTACGGACGGGATATACCTAACGTGTGATGTATATAATATGTAATTGTAAGTTTTTTGGTTGTGTTATGTGAGCCTTTAATTTTTAAGAGAGTGTATAATAATATTTTTGGTTTTTGAGAATGTTACGGTATGAAAACATTATGTATGCTAATTAAGGTTAGTTATGTTTGATTTCGATGTTTGTGTCTCCGAAAATTGGATGTTTTGTAGTTTTCTGTAAATAAATTATATTATTATAATGATTCTTTTTGTTAAATGTAGATAAAATTAATATTTCTGTTATGTCAAACTTTAGAGGATGGAATACAAATTACATGCATGAATATTAATATTGTAAATGATTTTTCTTGTTTTTGTTTGATTTTAGAATCATTTCATTATATTAAATCTGAAAGTAGTTACTGAGATTGTCTGGGCCGTTATATATTGGTCATGTTTATTTTTTTAATTCCAACACGGCTGAGGGAACCAAGAGTTTGAACTCAAGGGTGTCATCTAAATTAATGCTCCTCGTGAATTTTTTGAGGTAAAGAATGCATTTTATTTGCTCGTGAGTTGAATTTTTATTTCTATGTTTGATCGTTTATTTGTGGAAGTTTTACGACTACTAATTAAATGTTTATCTATTTGGTCTTTTCATTAGATTATCCTATGTATTATCTTCAAAGGTTCATTTTGAAAATATAGATTGTTTAAATTTTCTATTTTAGAAAATTGTTCAATGGAAATAATGAACGATTTAAAAATGTAATTACTGAATTGTTTATTATTTGAATGTAACTTGTTTTTAGTTGCACTGAAATGATAGAGCAATTGGTTTTAAAATTTGTACGTTGTCATCGAACAGTCATATAATTACAGTTGTATGTTTGATATTTCTGCTCATGCGAACATATATATGATGTTTAGTCAAAAAAACATATATATGATGTAACTTAGTAATAAGTATGTCTATAATATGCATATTGTGAGTATGTCTGTTACATTGAACTCAAATGTTTATTTGTTCTCTTAGTTTATGTTTTGCACGTATACAGAGAGGGGTTTTTTTTTGAACATCGAGAGAGAGGGAGTTTAGAGATAGGTATAGTCTCTTGAGACGTTTAAAGCTAGACTAAATTTAAATATATATAATTAGATATGATATGATAATTATTGGGATTGGATCATAGAATATTATGTGTCATCAGCTTAACTTGATCCTTGTTTATAAATTAATTATTTCTTAATTTCATCTCTCGAACCTTGGGGCTTTTGATTTAGACCAGTGTACGAAATTTACTTGCAAGATTGAAGATGTTACAAAAAAAAAGTGTAACCAGTTTTAACTCATCTGTTAAGTCAGTATAAATTATCACGATTTGCTTTCATTTAATGCATATGGGTCACAAACAAATAAGGTCATGTTTCTCCGATTAGTGGTAGCAAGCTAATCTCCTTTCTAGATCATCTATCTCAGTTGTCTGCAAGAAGAGTTGAACATCAAATAATGAATTATCTTAGTAAAAAATGAGTTACTATTCCAAATACTTTTTACAGATCAAAGTAAGTAATTTGAACTGAGATTGTCAATATCAATACTTTTAGCTATCATACAATATTTTTTTGCAACACCTTTTAGTTATCATACAATAAAGATCTAGTTTCCTCGTAGAATTTAAACTTTTAGAGATCAGAACACATATCATGTCTAGTCACAACCATTTCTCACCTTGCAGGGGCGGGGAGCATCTGCACATGATATGGTTTTCAATTGAATGAAAGTAGAGTTGGAGTAAGTAAAAAAACTACAACACTGTCAGATCCTAGCACATGTAGATATAAAAGACCACATCTTTAAAGAATCCTATAGTTTATAGAAGCGGATGATAGAACCAGTTACAACAGTATAAATCAAAATCAGTTTACCATCACGATCCCAAATTTCATTACAACCTTGACCACAAAGAAATTCACAACATGCTAAGAGATCAACGATAAATAAAAAAACATTATGCTATAGAAAAATAAGAAACCATTTCAATATTTACAGACAAACTTTTTCATCAAGCAGCCACATGTTAATTAGGCCACATGGGCTCCTCTCCTTTTTCACACTCGTTGCCTCCCAAAACCAAACTAACCGGGTAAAATTGCCTCCCTACAGCAATTTTGAAAGAAGGAGATGGTAAACAACGATGAGATTAGGGTGTGCTCTGCATCCCTATTTATAGTATTAGAAATTGGGATAACAGAAGAGTTGGGTGAGGCAAATTAATGAATATGTATTGGGGATCCATGATTGAAGGATCGTGTAAATAGCAGAAAGACCGTTTCGGGTGGGGATTTTCAGAGCAAGGATAGATGAGAAGACAGTGAAGGCCAGAGGTTAATAGTAATGAATCTGTAACCGATCGATTTCTGTCAGTATGAAGAAGATGAATCGCTCGAAACTCTAGATTTCCTACGGCGCTGATTGATTGCGGGATCTGGAGGAAGGAGATGAATGAATCGATGGAAACCCTATAATCGCCTAAGGCGGTCGGCAGAGAAAGGAGATCGATGAAACGACAAAATAAGAAACGTCAGCGTTTCGAACACATCATAGTACGCTTAAATCGATAGGGGCTTAGTAAAGCTAAATCCTCAAACAAAATAAGAAGCCAGGCCCATCAGATTTCGAGAAAAAAATAAATGAAACGATGTGTTTTATAAGGTGGACACATGTCATCTCCTCATCACTCGAATTTGTGACATGAATGCTGATGTGTCAGAAGTAGAGAACCAATTTGAATGAAACCTACAAATTAAGTACTAATGTCGGTTATAATCCAAACTAATATCCCAAAATATCCAAATTTTTTTTCATGAACAACAACTACATAATTTTATGGGCAATTCTCTCAAGTTTTACTTTTTAAGTTTTTGTTACAAAAAATCATTAAAAAAGACCAAAATAACATTTTTTTATTTTGAAAATTTTAATATTTATTTTTTATTTTTAAAAATTTAAACACATTCCTAAAAACCATCCCTTAACTCTAAACCCTAAATCTTAGATTAATTAACCCAATGGTCATAAATGCATATTTACTCTTCAATAAACTTCTTTTGGTCATTTTCTTCTTTGTGATGCTATTTTGTGACAAAAATTTAGTTCGATGCTATTCTGATCTTTTTCTCTAACTTTATTAATTAGATTGTAAGCACATTACACAACTACATACAAAAGAATAAAAATACAACAAATGATATAGATAAAATGATACATAAAACCATAGAACACATGGGATTTTCAAATCTTTGTTTTATTATAAATATTATTCTCTTGTTGTATTACATTGGTCATATTCCAATTTACATCTATATATATTCTTGGTTTAAAATCAAATGTATTGATTAAACCATAAGAAATAAATGTTAAAAAAAAAACAATTTTCAAATACAATAAAGAAACTCTACTTCGTGTTGCCACCTCTTCTATGAGGCAAACAACCATGATTTCAGTGATATATTTTGATATCAAATATATTGTATCAAAATATTAATTCTGAAAAATTCATCTTTAGACAACATCGAACTCTTTCCTTTGATCTCTGAATCTTCTTCCGCAACTCGATTCTATGACGGATTTTTGGTGGATTTTATCCCGTAACACATCAGTTAACTCTGAAGCAACCTTGTTTTGTCATCGATCATGAGCCATGAGACCATGCCAAAGATTACCACATCGGACCAGAAAGAAAATAAATTAATCTCCAACCTTCTGTACATAAATCTCTCCTTCATTAGAGAGAGAAACAACAAAATGAAAATCATCGAAAAATGGAAGAATGATCAGATCTGTCATAATAATTGTTTGAGCGGTTGAGACAAAACAATCACATTCTCTATCACCGTGACTGCTTAGATTCTTTGTCATGAGACAGTTGCATTCTTCCTAGCGACATTATATCGGAATTTACTAAATTTTATACACTTTAAGGCAATTTAGATATTTTGTGTTATATATATATTCATAATACTTTTACCTAATATATATAATCTGGTAGATTTTTTCCGGATTCTCAAGGAATTTATATATCTTCTATCTATACTATTATTTATGAAGTGAATTTTTATGTGTCACTGGGGTTGATTGGTAGAAGCTGTAGCTTTGCTTTCTCTGCTGTAAAATTACTGCTGTAGATTTTTGCTGTAGCGGTAGATTTTATTGTTGTAGAATTTTAGCTGTAGTTTTTTTTAAAGTATGATTGGTATAACTTAGATGTAGATTGTATTTATACATGTATAAAATTTTATTAATAAATACATCATAAGATTTTTATGATTTCTAATTCTCGTAAATAAATAAAATAATAATTTTATTTTTTTTCATAAAATAGACTAATTTATAATTTAAAAAAAAATAGATTTGATATAAGACACAAAAACATAACCATAAGAATAACAATAAGATATTTAATTGTTAGATCAAACTTAAAAGCAAAAAAAAACAGATGAATGATAAGAAGAACTAGGGTTTTAATGTTTACAAATTAATCTATTTATATAAAATAGAGTTTACTCTCTCCTTATGATGCCACCTAGGATTACATGTCATAAACTCAAAAGCTGAGAGTGCGACACGTGTCAATTAAAAAAATTGCGTTTCAATAATGAACTAAACGAAAGTGGGCTATTATGTTGGCCTTGAAAACCAACAATGGTCTTTTAGAATCGGACCAGTAACATTAATAACAGTTTAACTCGAATGAGGCCTTATAATAAATCAAACGAAAGCCCAAATTGGTTAAATGAAAAGACGACTCACAACAACTTCATCTCTTTCGGCTGACGTGCCGTCTCGGTGTCGTTCCATGTTCTATCTCCTTAGATAATGTTACTTTGCCTTGCACACAACCGACTCTTCCACTTTGTTTCATTCAATGCATCATTTCTTCCCTCAAGGGTCAGAAATATAAACCTATAAATAAGGGTCTTGGTTCTGTGAAACTCATCAGATCTGCTTCAATATTTTAGCTGATTCAAAGCTTCTCACGCATACTTAAAAGTGATGTTGTTCCAATACCAAAGAGTGTAGTCTACCATGAACAGACATAAAAGGACGACATCAAGCAGCAAGACTGGAGAGCATAGAAGTAGAAGAGGCGACATGATGATTTACACCTTTGAGCTGAGGAGCACCGGCGATTGGTCCGTGAAGTAAAGAAGAAGAACAGAGGATACCAAGCCGACACTGCCTCGCCGCCACCGAGGAAGAGACGACGCCATGCATCACCGGCGAGGAGACCACCAGAAGCTTCATACAGAAAGAGAAAGAGAGGTTCCATAGGCTTCACCAAAAACAGAGAATAAGAGGTTTACACGTGATGGGAAACATCTAGAAAGAGAACTACATCTTTTTTTTAGCAAGGAAGAGAACTACATCTAAAAACTGAGATAAGAGAGTAGTTAAAACGCCTCCAGAGAAAGAGAGAGGAGAGAAAATGAAATTAGGGTTTTCAAATTTTTAATATTTAACCAGGAAACCAAAGTTTACAAATGAAAGGTAAGCGTGAGTTAGCAACTTCACGTGTTAAACCGAAATTTAATTTTGTAATTTGCTGAATCTAACATATGAATCAAACGCTCAGGTACTCCTGCCCGAAAAAAAAAGAGTTGTGATACTCCTGCCCGAAACTGCCCAGATTTAGAATTAAATAATTTTTTATTTAAATACGAAAATTTATTAAAAGACCACATGGCCAACAGAAAGTTGCATAATTACAACCCAACCAGGACCATTTCGCGGACCATCCAGACCCGATCTATGAAATTCGGATATCTTTCTCTATAACTTTCGAAATCTTTGTAAGAATTGGTGTGATTGTAAATATTGGTGAAACTGTACATCGTAATAAATCATCAACAATATTCTGTATATAATACTAAGTTGAACTAAATTTAACTAAATCGCACTTTTAGATTTCAAATTTTTTATTATGTTATTTTTTGGACAGAGTTGTTGTTATTGATATATTTATTGAATTTTGAATTTAAAAAATAGTTTATATGCTATAAATAGATTTTGGCCAAACTTAGAAATGTTGTACATATTTAATAAAAGTAGAAATGTTGTAAAAAGTAAAAATGTTGTAAAAGTTGATAAAACTAATCTCCAAATGGCTAGTGAAGTTTATTTGTTAAAATAAAAGTAGAAATGTAGTTAAACTTTTAATGATATATTGAAGTTAAAATATACAAAGATTAGTTTATAGAGAGAAACTAGAGGATTGAAACTAGAGACATTACATTAAGTCAAACATAGTGAAAGTAGATAAAACTACATGCCATAAACTCGAGAAATAAACACCACAACTAATCTTCAATTGGCCAGTTGGCAGCTGTCAAGTGAATTTCATTGCAGAAGTCCCAAACTTCACATTGCCAGAAACAACGATCGCACTTCCATTGTGTTGTTGATCCATTATAGGAGACTACAAACACCGGTTCTTCTATTGCGGAGGAGCAGCAGCAATCATTTGAGAAGATGGGATTCTTTATTCTTTCAAGTAGTGACATAAACTCTTGAGGTTTCTCGTAACCCCAATGGCCTGAGGGTAGAACAGTCCGGATCATGCAATTCATCCGATGAACAAACTCACGACTAAAGTTAGGATAATTGTGAAACAACCCTCCATCATCTACACTAAACGCTAAGTTCAGCATTCCATCTACAAACTTGGCCAACTCCAATCCTCTCTCAGCAGCAAGACGGATTTTCTCTATTCCTTCATCAAGTAAATGAAGTTGAAAGAACTCATGCATACCTCGTAGGTAGATGGCCTCTGGATTACCGGCTTGGTAGCACCTAAGTCGGAATGTTCTTACAGCATTAACCTCTTCAATCCAATCATTAAAGCCAAAGAGATTAGCAGATTGGTAGAAGTAGTCGTCTCTGCCTATTTGATTGAACCCGGAGAAAGCAATTCTAGCACTACCGAAGTCCCGGATGTGGTTTGTTGCTACCTTTGAGAGAATCTTATGGAGGATGGAAGGAGGGACAGATTCCAAGTTGAAGTTCGACATAGAGTACAAGGATGATGAAAAACTTGAGAGATATTCGTTTAATCGAGTAAATGGAAAGATTTACGTGTTATTTATAATAGAGATAAGATTGCATTTACTATCCCACTTAAGGGTGTAATTTGATAGACGGCTTAAGACACGACTTCTCACTGCAAGTACATGGAATAAGAACATGTATGTTTGAATAAAAATAGGTGTGTTTGAATAAATGAAACTATGTAAAAACGAGTATTAGGTGAGAAAACTAAGAAATAATAATTGAAATATTTAGTTTGAGAAAAATCTGTCATTTCATGATTTATGACCCTGATTTATGACCATAGCTTCGTGACCATAGCTTCGTGACCCTTGATATTTGCAACGCTACACGACTTCTCACGCACGCTTCTGACAGTTTAAGTGAAACTAACTGATATTAATTGTCTAAATTTATGAAACTAAGTAAAATTATATTGAAAATTAGTGTAAATATATGGAACTATGTAAAAATTAAAAAAATTAGGTATTATATTCTTTTATATTTTGAAAATAAATATAATATTATGGATTATTTACTGAGCAAGCAATAAAAGAGATCATAAAAATGGTTGAGAAAAATCCAGTAATTAATGGTATTGATGGACAGATGAGAGAGTAATTAATCGATTGAAAAAGTCTTTAATAATAATCATTACACTCGCAACCCCTCGCGACTCTACACTACACTTGCATTGAAACCAAACGTGAAACGTCACAACACTACACCGTCTAGAATCATCACCATCGCGCATTTAATTCTGCAAATTCTCTCATTTCATTCATCTCATATCTGAGTTCTATCTTCTCTTCTCTCATCTCTGAGTCAAATTCTCTCATTTCATCTCATATCCGAGTTCTATCTTCTCTTCTCTTATCTCTGAGTCAAATTCTCTCATCTCTATTCAACAAGATGACAGACTTCTACAATAAGCTTTCCCAGATTTCCGAGGCTTCTTATAACCCCGACGTCAAGGCTTGGCGTTTCAGAGTCAAAATACACAGGGTCTACCCTCTCTATTCCTCGGTTACCAACAGGGTTATGTCTTTCTATTCCTATGTCCTAGCAGATGAAGATGTAAGTGTTTTTTCATCATCTCTCAAGATTTTCATCATCATTTAACTTGATCCTTGTACTTTATTTATGTAGGGGGCAAGATGGAGATGACCGTTTATGGGGATTATGAAAATTTTAGAGGCCTCGAAAACAGGGAGGGAGAATGGGTGGAAATCTTTCGGGTAGGAGTTGAACGTTCCTATGGAGGTTTCAAAGCAACTAACTCTCGGTTCACACTAACTGCTTCGCGACTCACACAAGTCCGCATGATCGATCCTCTGAACAATCGGCTTTTCATGGACTTCAAGAACATCCATGCAATCCCTCACATGTCCCACAGGGAACGAAACTATCCCATAGGTATGAATGCTGCTAAAATAAATATACTCACTCATAGTCACATATTTAGTTTCAGAACTTTGTATGACTCTGTAGATGTAAGTGAAACTAAGTGAAACGAACTGATTTATTTGAGTTACACTTATATGGTAGATACAATTGGAGTGGTCTTCAATACGGAAGCCCGTTTCGATGACCCTGCAAGACCAAGGATGATATTTTACATAAGGGCCAACATGTAAGTAGAAAGTAACATATGATCCAAGCAAAATTTATTTATATTGTAATTAACACACGTTTTCTTTATTCTGAATAGTGACAGCCAGATTAAATGTGTTGCAACTGGCAAGCAGGCCCATGCCTTCCGGGATGGTCTTGAAAATATGGAAGGTGGACAGGTGATTGTGGCCCTTAAGATGTGGAAGGTCTGTAACAGTTGGAGTAAGTGTAGTTTCTGTGGCTAGTTTTAAATATGATAGTGGACTAAAACGTTTACTAAAATCATTTACTACATTAATACAGATTTATTTGAGGCTCCTGATCTATGGCTTGAGACCGAAGGTGGACTTTCAGACTTCAGGTTCAATCCGCGTTTGACCGAGGTTGAGGACTTCAGGCAGTCTCTACTAAACAGCGACCCTTATGTTCAAAAATATGGGATTGAAGGTCTTGTGTAAATCGTGTTGTTGTTATGGTCTTGTGAAAAACTCGATGTTTGAACTTGTTTAACTTAATCTCACTTGTTTGAACTTTTGGTTTCACTCAATCTCACTTGTTTAACTCAATCCAACTTCTGGCTTAACTTAATCCTCTGTTCGACTTTTTCGTATAAGTAGGTCAGATATTGTGTTAGTTTCACTTTCTCAATTGTCTAACATACTAAAAATAATAGACACTTTTTCGATAGATCAAACAACATGGTTGTTCAACTTCGCATAACTTAAAAAAACATAGCTTAGCAATAACAGACTCGCAATAACAGTTAGTTCTAAGAATTGGACAATTACTTTTTGTACATCATAATTCCTAGAAATAAAACGATGGTAAGAAGAACACAATCTCCTGATATCTTTATCATGGGCATCTTTTTGGGACCTTCGCGGATATCTCCTTCGTTCCTTATTGTTGCTTTGAGACTCTGAACTTCTTCTTCGAGTATTCGAACTTGGTAGTCCAGCTGCTGTATCTCATCGGTGAAGGCTTCGTCAACCCATTTGAAGACATGATTGTCGTTCTCGAGCTACATGATTTTTTTTTCAAAACGAGTTAGCGTGATTCATAAGCGTTCCATATGTAAACAACAAACGGATGTACCCTCTGTGAAGCCGCAAAGAGACACCGATAATACCGGCGATATGGGTTTGGATTGCTTTTGGAGATGAGCTCGGTGACGCCCACCCCGCACCAACACCCACTAGGTATCCCCGGAGTTCGTACCCGTCTCCGACCTCCGGTCGTGGATGATGAAGCGGCGGACATCTAGGTTTTTGGGAGGGGAGGGAGTGAGGTCGAGGAGAGAGATTTAGGGAAGAGAGAGAAAATGAAGATAGAAAATGGGGAAAACCTAAAAAATGGGTGTTTAATACTTCGATTGAACGATTCTGGGGTTTTAGTAAATTGGGAAGAGGGAAATTAGAAATTCGAAAAGCTGAGCGGGAAAATTAATCCCAGGGTTTTTTCGGTTGTAAGTTTCACCAAGTACTCAGTTTTACAGAAAGCGTCAAAGTTGCACTTTTAAATTATTTCTATTTATCTTAGTTATACTCTAATTAAATTAATGATTTTGTGGTTACACCAATGCAATTATGTTTCCTAAGTTCATTTCCCATACGATCACGTACATATAAACTTGATTTCGTGCCATAGAGTTATCAAATCTAACTCAGTCAGTTTCAGCGATAAAGCTATGACAACACATTGTATTTCCTATACAATTGCTACGAGCAGTGAGATGAAATTTTAATAATTTTAATAATTCTTATTAAATCATAATTAACATAACACTACTAATAAACTAAAAGCGTACTACTTCCATGACTTATAAAATTAAATTAAAAACTTTAGAGTTTACAATCATGTTATTCAGTTTACATAACGTAGTTATACCAGTTTCACTTAGTTATACAACACACAAATAAAATTTATTTCACCTCACAATGTTCCCATATGATAAAAATAACAAAACCGAAAGTGAAAGGCAAACATCAAAACAGAAAGTGAAAGGCTTAGAACTTAATTTAGACCACTTCATACATCAAAACTGAAACCGAAAGGTTTACAACATACTCTTCTTCTGTTTCTTGTGGGGATGTTCATCGTCCTCCAAACCTGTTCCCACATTTTCTTCTTCTCCATATCCACTCTCACGCTCACAATAGTTCCTACTACAACAGCTCTCTCCAACTCTCGACAGTTGCTCGGTTATTTGAACTATTTGTAATTCTTCGATGTCCTCCACATGCAAAATACTTCTCATTTCTTCTCTATCCACTGATGTTAGATAAACAAACACATCTTCATCATCCAAAATATACGATTGCCTCTTAGGTTCCACTACCAATGGAATGTAACCCAAATTGAGCCTCTTCGTAAACGGATCTATTCCGATCTTCCTGCATATCCTCTCTTTCAACAACGAATAAGTGATCTCCTCCAACGATGATGTATTAAAGGATATAGCATACAAACGAGCATCGGTTGGAATCCTTTCATAATCATCTCCATCCTTAGAATAATGTCCATCATAATCAAAGTGTATGTTCGTCGAAAATGGACACATTGTCTGCAATAAAAACATTTAACCTTAAAGTTATACTTGTTTTTTCAGTTACACCATTCACGTTATACTTGGTTACACAGTTACACCATCAAAGTTATACTTCGTTATACTTGGTTATACTATGTCACAGAGTTGTGTCAGTAACCAAATAGAGTACTGATAAGGAGATAAGCAAGCAAGGACCTCTAATCTTCGATTGAATCATCATAATACCGTCACATTCAATCATTCCTTTCCGATCCTCGATTAGTTCATGAAACCCAAATGAATAAGAATTTTTCAATTAAAACTATAAATTTGGAGTCGAGTCTTCAATTCAAAACCAAATTGTTATCAGCTTTGATTCCCGACATTCAATTATGAGTTCGTCTATGGTGAGATACATATCCTGTATAACGGAATTAATAGCTCGATGATCCAGCATCCAAGCGACGAGATCGAGTTCGATTGGGAGGAAGAACAAAGAGGGAGGGAATGATCGGAGTGATCGAGTCGATTCCGAGTCGACTCGGGAGGGGCGAGTGGAGGAGAGGAGATGGAATAAAGTGGATCGATTTTCTACATTCGATTAATTTATTCATTAAATTGGTCGGGGGTATTTTAGATATTAACCACATTCTTCAAGAGTATGAAAACAGATAAGAGTAGCGCAGATCACATGAGAGTATGGTAGATCACTTTTTGCCTCATTAAGAATACCTGAGCACTTGACTCCTAACATATTTGTTTTTGAATTCTCCTTTTTTATGCCTAACTCTTCGTAGACTTTATTTCCCAGAAATTTGTTTCCTATAGAATTGTGTTTGTAATTTAGTACTTATTTAGATTACATTTGAATTTTATTAAATAAAAAGTATAGAATTGCGTTTAAAATAAAATAAAATCACAAAGATGTGTCATATATTGCAAACAAATAAAAAAATATTAAAAGATATTGTATCAAACCCAATAGCCCACCAAGTTTTCTATATGATGGATAAAGAGAACTAAGTTGAATCCAATTAAAAAATTAACCATCATTTAATGTCTCGGTTACAAATAAAAAAATTAATGTAGATACAGAAAATAATCCAAAATACATAAGATGTGGAAATATATAGAGAAAGCAAATAAGAATAAAAAAAAGAAAACAATTTACGTTATTGTTAACGTTTTATCAAACTGAGGTCAGTAAAATAAAGAGTATTAACTCATCGAATTTTGATTCATTTGACCAAGACTAAATTTAGAGAACTAAAAAAAAAACTATAGCCAAAATTAAAAATTAAACAAATAACAGGGTGGAAAAAAAAAGAAAGTGTCGAGCAAGAATAGACAAGAATTTTCTTATTTCTGAATGCCGCATTCGACCGTCACTCGACCTCTCAGATTTAAGAACAAAATACTATCTTTTTGGATTCTTTTTAATTTGAAAATACATACTTAAAAGAAAATTTCCAAAATATGAACACGCAAATTATAGATAAAAATGCTAGCTTACTAAATTTATGCAATATCAACACATGTTTACCATAGAAATTTCTCTATTTTAAAATTAAAAAACATCAAATATTTATTGAAATATATATTGAAAAGATAAAAGGTCGTTATATGCAAAATACACATAAACAAACTTCTAAAAATAAAATTGGAAGCATAAGTGATCACATTTTTACAGCTAAAAAGTATACAATAAGCTAAATAATTTTGCAACATATATAATTTTTAAAGTATTTGAACTGCATTAGTTGTATATACAGTTCACCTATTGGAAAATAACTTTATTGAATTAAAGAAAAAAATATATATGAACGGAATTGTAATTCATTCCTTTTAATATTAAGATAAAATTACTATGATAAAAATAAGAAAATATACATTATGTTTAAGATCAATTTAAAATAAGTGTGGGCAAAACAACCAAACTGAACCGAACCAAACCAATCCAACCGAACTTGAACCGATCCAAACCAAATCAAATTATATGTCGGTGCAAAATATTATCAACCTGAATAGTTCGGTTTTGTTTGATTTTAAACCGGAAAACAAGTACTTTAAGTTAAATTAATCAAATATTCGAATAATATTAGGATTTAATATATTTAAGAGTATTTTACCTTAAAACTAAACAAAAGGTTACATATTTGATTTTAAATAAATAGGATAAACACATCCAAAGTAAAAAATAAAAGAATATGAATTTATATATCAACATCAGACCTAAAAAATTACTTACGATATTTTTATTAGGTTTACAGATAATAAGATAAAATTATTGGATTAAATATTTTATTAGATTCAAATGATTATTTATTTATGTTTTTATAAACTATATTTTTGTAACTAAACTAGATAAAAATAAATAAAAAATCAATTCGATTAAACTGAATAAATACAAACAAAACAAATTAAGCCGAACTAAAACCAAACCGAACACAAATCAATCCGAAGTAAAACCAAATCAAACCGAACACAAACTAATTCGGGTTGACTTTAGTTTCTGTTTTAGTAGACCCAAATAAATCAAAATAAACCGAATCCAAACCGAATCCGTAATTAAACCGAAATACACACCTCTAATTTAAAATCCCGCCCGTAGGGCGGACCCAACCCTAGTATTGGAATAAAACTAACTTAAATATACTTTGAAAGTCCAAAAAACTAGGGTGTAGATATATTGCTCTCTAGAGCTGTTGTACGGCGATAAATTTAAAGCAGTGCTGTAGAAACAAAAAAATTAATAAAGTCTGAATGCTGTCAAATTAGTGCTGTAAGTATAATAATGATGTGTGCAGCTTCTACAGCATTAACCAATCACCACCATTCTCTCTATAACTAGGGGCGTAGCCCCCGCGCAAGCGCGGGGCTGGTTACTTTGGTAATACCGTTGTATAGTTTGGTTTACGGGATATTGTTAATGTGTAGGGTAGTTTGGTGTATGCGATGTTGTTGTTATTTTTAACATTTGTTTTCGGCTTAATTCGGATGGCGAGATTGGAACATTGGATATAACACATATTGATTATTGATATAATTGATATAAGAATGAGGCGTGAATTTATATTTGTTGAAATTCTCATTTCGTATTTTTGTTAAGATTATATCGACCATTAGCACCATTAGCTGTTTTGTGTTCTTGCTCTATCGATTAGCATCTGCCTTTCTGAAATATCTTCCTAGTAACCAATACCCTACAATTTTTATTTGTAAACACAAATATAAAATGTAACAGAAATCATTTGTTTCTGTCACAATGCACACAAATAGCGATGCACACAAAATTGAGAAGAAAGCAAGTCTGGTAAAGATAAGCTGTAGATATCTATTAGTACGGGTCACACACACACACACGCTTGGACTCGGACTTTTGACTCAGACTCAGCCTCGCTCACTCGGTAAGTACTCACTGGTTGTGAGGGCTTTAATATAGAGATAGTGAAGTGGTATAGATTAGAGAACGTGCATATTAACATGCACCAAAACTGACATGACCCTCCCTTTTAATTTTTTTCATCAACTTTAATAAATCTGTCTACGTTTTCTTTGGACATGCATGTGATATCTTTGTAGGGTGTAGTCTCGCGAGTAGTCCAGCGCAAGCGCAGAGATGTTTGACAAATTTGTAGTTTAAAATGTTATAAGAGGTGGAGTGAAGTGTTTTGTTTGGTATAGTTGTAGTGGTTTACAATAGAAATTTTAAATTTTCATGTATTGTTGATGAGGGAAAAATTATATGACGTTGTTGTAATGGATAAAGTAGAAGTGTAGAATAAAGTGTGACCAAATTGGTTGTGAATATAAACTCATATCACTGATTAAACCTTTTAAATTGTTTCAATGCAAGGTATGTGAATCTTTTGTGGTTACTCTATGGCTTTTACTTTTTCTTATCAATAATTGATATAATGGACGTAAAAGAGGGGACATCAATGCAAGGTATGTGAACCTTTTGTGGTTACGTGAAGTAGATTTTACTATGCAAACATGCAGTTGTGCAGTTTGATAAGCTGAATACAAAAGTTTACGTCAACCCTCTGTCGTTACAGGAAAAATAATCAAAAACAGGAAAAAAGAAAAACATAGCAAAGTTTAAAACAGAGAGAGCATATTAATTTGTGGTAACAACGACCAGTTTACTGGTTCCACTAAAGCGTAGTCAATTCTTACGTACGTAGTTTTTATTTAAAACAAAAAAAAATCTCAGAAGCTAAAGACGTTTTGAAACTAAAAAACACAACCAAAAGGGATAATCTCAATCGCACATATTCTGTATTAATTAGAAAGCTTCTGAATCATTTTCTTTCCAGATTTTAAGCTCTCTTCTTGGATTCCTCCATTGCTCTCGGAGCTGCAGCTGCAAACATCACAACATCAATTATATAATAGGAATTTCAGAATCTTACACCAGAACACACTCCTAAGGGCTCTAGACTATTTTCTGGCGCTTTAGAACACATTAAATATGTTAACTGGTTGTGCTTACTCACAGAAGGAAGGAGTGTCATCATCAAGAACCAACTAATCTCATTTTTTTCCCAGTTCTAGTTGATCTCAAAAATAATATGCAGAAAGGTACTACAGATTTGAGTTGTATTTTGGGAACCAAGTGAAACAAAAACTTACCTAATCCAATGCATCAAGGCCTTTCATTATCTTTCAGCTTTTTGCAGACTTCATTAAAAATCCTGTAGATTAGAATAATCAAATCCCAGCTAGTATCTTTCTAATGCATGCTACATTTTTATTCCAAGAGCATAAAAGCTTTTAAGAAGTTTCAAAAATAAGAAATAAAACTTACTCCCATGGAACATCTCCAAGAAGCATCCAATCTCCATCCTTCTGTTCATAAGTGAGCTAGCACATAGTCTTTTCCATTTAGAAGATCCTTGAGTTTGGTCTCACAGAGCTTATCTTTCCCTGTAGCTCTGTCAGCTCCACATGGACCTAAACACCAGATAATCCACTGCACACCATGAGATTTCAAACAAAGCATCACTATATAGTAATCACAGAGACATCTCACCAAGAGTAAAAGTGGTGAACATTTTCTCCAAGGCTGAAGAAAGCTCCTCAGGTCAACTTTCCTTAGATAAGGAGCACCATTCATGCTGACTTTAACATGGCTAATATGATTCTTCTGGTTGTTATGTTTCACCTATACACAGTCGTTATTGTTTTGTTGACTGCTTCATTAGCAGGTAATTGCAAACCAGAAAAGCCAATACTATCATATTTCAGATACATGTCCAATAGAACGACCAAGGATCTTTGGCAACAAATGTGATGAAGAAGACCTCTCCGCCATTCGAGTAAATATTTGCTTTCCAACCTCAACGAACTGAAAACCAGTCCCCTGGTTTCACAATACACACATAAACCAAAATCACAAATCACAACTTTTTGACAATCACTGAACCAGAGAGTAAAAGAGTAGAATGGAGATCATAACCTCTCTTTTATTCTAGATCTCCATGGCTTCGGCAGACAGGTTACCAAAAGGTAACGTAGCTTGGACAAATCGGCATCAAAGCCCTGACTCTTCACGATCTGTTCTTTGATGATAGGCTACTCCTCAACTTGTGTGTGATTGTGAGTCCGTTTGTCAAGTTTCTGTCAAGTTTACCATGAATCTTCTCTAGCAGAAGCTTCGTATCCTCGGGCTTTTCTCCCGGACGATACATGCTGCAGACGCTCACACATTTTGGATCCCAGGGGTCAGTAAAGACAAAGAAAGAACAATGATAAGACTACCACACCAAATATACATGATCTTGTAACTTTTAATTTAAGAAAAAAAAATCTTTTAGAGAAGTCACATGTAAGAGTTTATCTATACATAAGAGAGTATATCAACATTCATAACAATGGGATTTTGATTTATGTATATCTTTAAGACCTTCATAAAAGAGAAAAAGGCAAACTTAATTGGTCGTATATGACAACAAACCCTAAAGATGCAGCATCTGATATTGAAATGTAAAGGAAAAGATAATCATGAATACAATCAAAACTTGGATCACCCATAAGCAGAACCGTGAATATATTAATTCAACCCCACTAAAAATAAGACCAAATAATTTTTAAAAATGTGAACTTTGTGATTTATGATCAAGATAACAAAACATGAGAAGAACAAAATACAGAGGAGATATCTGAGGAGGCAAAGCTATTGGTCAATGGCGCTTGAGTATGGAAGAAGAGAAAACCTAAGAAACTTCAAAATACGCAATCAGAATCTTAAATACAAAATGCAAACACATTTTTCGGTGGACCCACCTAATTCTGAAGATTCTGGCACCTTCGATGAGGAGGATGAGACGGTGATGAACCGGTGATGAACCAGAAATCGGAACCGTCGAGAGTGATCGCGAACCTGCCGAGAAGCACCACTGTGGCCCAGATAAACCCTAGGGTTTTGATTCCGGTGGCGGTTTTGTAGAGGATAGCGAGTTGGAGAGCGCATAGCGTTAGCTTCTTCTCCTGAGTTGGGAGCTGTATTTGAGATGAAGGGTTTCAGTGTTTAACATGATGTTATATACAGGAAGGAATAACTCAAGTGTAAGGACGACTCACCAATATATGGGTGTATGGAGAAAGCGTTACTGGCGAAGAGGCGTCTCCTCTGTATTGAATGGCTGGAGAGTCGAAGAGATGGAGTTACAGATTCGATTCACCGGAATAAGAATCGCCACCACACGCAGAAACATCTCGAAAGATCCATACAAATACGGCGGATGTCCTAATCAGTTCGACTTCGAGAAGATGAATGGTGGGCCGGCATTGAGATGAGTTAAAGACTTAACTCCAAAGCAAAAACAATCAGAAAATACAAATGTTTTAAAGCCTATACGGACAGAACAGCCCATTAGCTTAAAAACAGACACGTGTCTTCTAAATAGGGAGTGAACTCCGGCATTATATTATAGATTTTAAGGCTTAGTCATATTTTATGCTCAATTATTAATATTAATAAATAATTTTACAGATTTAGCTGATACTTTTCATTATCTTGAGTATAACTAAAAAAATCTAACGAATAATATTATAATTATTATTTTTATTATTAAGCTTGTAAGTGCGGACAAAATATCTATTTATAATTAATTTTGAATTAGTGTTTTTCTAGATTTTCGGATGAAATAAGATATTAGTTATAACCTAATTTGAATTGAATTGGGAAAATAACAAACCGAATCCGATCTGATCTGAAAATTTTAGAAGTTAAATCCGAACGCGATTGGGATTCCAACGGGAAAATTTAGGTGGTGTTATTCGTTCAGTGATTTGCAATCCACTTATTTTAAAATTTTAAGTTCAAAAATTCTAAAATTTCTGCAGTATACATTGGATTTTAAATTCACTCATTTATTTATGAGACTACACAGAAGATGATTTAAAATTAATTTAAAATTCAAAAAAATTTAAAATCTTTCAAAGTTGAATAACACTAGATTTTAAAAATAGAATTTAAATCATTCATTAAATAATGCTAGATTTTAAAATAAAATTTAAAATTATCATTTGAATAACAGTAGATTGTGTTTAGATTTAAAATCTATTAAAAGACAACTACGAATAACACCCCTTAGAGCAAGAGCATCAAAGGTTCATGTGAAAATTTCACACGGAATCCAATAAAAAATAATATTAAAATATTCGAAATTGATGAACCCGTATCGCAGAGGTTCGCGGCAGTGAACCGGTGTCTTGACTGTTTCGCGGACCCCACGACGCGTGCAGAGTGGTGCTCACCGTTGTGAGAAAAAGGCGCAAGCCTCAGGCCCCTTAATTTTCAGTCAAATTTTAGGGCCCCGCTTATACAATACATTAGTTTGTGTGCAATGATTTATACGTATAATACATTAGTTAATTTGTAAGTGTTAGGAATATTTGTAAACATATATATAGAGTTTGACTGGTTATATATGTTGTTCTCTTCATTTTAGCTTGGAATTTTTTGTTTTTGGAATTTTTATTATAAACAGTTGTCTTAGCAGTTGTATTTTCTTATAAACATATCTAAAATTTTCATAAAGAGACCATTTAAAAAAAAATGTCTAAGGTGTTGCAATTTTTTTTTGCCATAGGCCCCAAAAAAGGTTCGCACGGCACTGGACGCGTGGCGATCCACGATTGATCTGTTATTAATTTTCTTTTTTTAAAATCAAACGAAAAAACAAATAAAATAATAAAAAAAAAAGAACCTAGGGAAACGAGCCCCACAGGTTTATCAATGCTGATGCCCTTATAGAATTGTGGAAACCTATGAATTTAAAAAAAAAAAACTGCGACGGGCTTAGTTACGTTACTAGTTGGTGTACATTGGGCCTGGGATCTCTCCCTCTTTCCCTCGCATGACCAATTTTGCAACATGAAATCAAAAATTCAGGGTGAAGCAGAACAAAAAAACAAAACACAATGGAGTCGTTGCTTCGAGTTGATCGGACCGTCTTAGAAACCCTAATCCCGGCAGCGATGTGCAGCCGCAGAGTTTCGATACACTCCACTCCCTCAGCGACCGTGACTGAAATGGATCTGGTAATATGCCCCCACACTCTTCCTCGATTTTTTTTCTTTCTTTTCTAAACACTTTTTTTTTCTATCGGACAGGTGAGAGGTGTCTTACAAGCTATGCAAGGTCTGTCTACTCCCTTCATCTTCTGGGACCAAACTGGACAAACTTTCCTCCCTAAAACCACCGAAGAGATGATTCGCGTCTCTCATTTGTCTCGCGCAAGCCTCCATGCCCTCCTCGCTCCTTTTCTCCATGCCGCAACATGTTTGAAGCTTGTGGAGTCTATCGTCGCTGCAATTAACTCTAACTCTCCTCCTCCTCCTACCTTAATGGCGTTTTCTAACTCTGTTTCTGCTTGGCTTCAGGTAAGCATCCTTTATAGTCTTTTGGGCTCTTCTTGAACATTTTGTTTTTGCTAAAGACTGATAAATTAATTGCCATATGATGATTTGGACACAGAGACTCAGAGATATTGCCTTAAACGAGGAAGTGAAGATCAACATTTGTGATGTTACCTTCACTCCAACTCTCTTGGGCTTAACAAGCTCTTTATCTAGGTCTGTACCCTATTTTAGTTTTATATTTTTCTGATGCGGTTTTCTCAGTACAAGATTGATTCTTTCTTTTTATTTGCTAGTTTGTGTTCAGGTGCTGAGTACCTTTTACAAGTCGTACGAGGTGCAATCCCTCGAGCTTATTTTGAGTCTAGTTCGGTTATTTCCACAGCTGAAGTTGCTGTCCACCTTCTTGATTACCTTTACAAGAAGTTGGATCAAGTGTGCCTTGTACAAGGTGGTGAGGTTGTGGCCTTTTCTTTTTCCCCATGTCGTTGTTAATCACTTCCCTAATTAATAATATCTGAACCAGGTGGAAGGCTTTCACATGCTGCTGCAAATCTTTGCTGCAAGTTTACTGCCATATATAGAGGGTTTGGACTCATGGTTGTTTGAAGGAACTCTTGATGATCCTTTTGAAGAGGTAGGTGTTCTTGCAATGTATTTTATGCTCTTTGGTTGATTGATGATGATAAAATCTTTGGTTAAGATGAAGATTCACTTTTCTTCTTCGCAGTTGTTTTTTACAGCCGACCAGTCGGTCTCTGTTCACGATGCGGAGTTTTGGGAGAAAAGCTATATGTTGATGAGGGTGCCGAGCCCAAAATCAAGTGTTACTTCGCTAAATGAAAAGACAGGACTGAGTGGAAATGATCCCAGTTCAGTTTCCGACAGAGAAAAAGAGCAGAAGAATCGGGTGTTATGCCCACTATTCATAAAAGACATTTGCAAGTCCATTGTTTCTGCTGGAAAGTCACTGCAGCTGATGCAGCATTTTCCTTCCACGTCTTCGGAAACTTCTGGAAAGATTCAGTACCATGGGAGAAATGGTTCTGGGACTTCTCGCTGTCGTACACTAGTGGCTAAAAAGAACAACGTTAAGAGCACTGCAGACTTATCGTTGTCTGAAATCTTTTGTCTAACACTTGCTAGCCTTATAGGCCATGGTGATCAGGTCTCTAGATATCTCTGGAAAGATGAGGCTGATGAGTGTGAGATTTCTCCAGCTTTGTCATCACGTATAAGTGGAGAGCTGGAGAATGACATGGTTGATAAAGATCTTCCAGTTCTCACATCCTCAGAGCGAATTTGTTATAAGTTGTTGGTCGGTGATGAGCAAGAGAGAAGAGATATGGAGGCCAAATCGGAACACGAGAGTGCATGTTATTATGTTACTGGTGTTAACGACGAAAAAGATGGTCTCATTGTCAAAAAGGCGTTGCAGGGTTTGTTCTGTCATGAAAACCCTGTTGTTTCAGTATCTAAAATGGATCTCGAGAGGAATACAAATGCTTGGAGTGTCCTGAACTTATCACACAACTATTGTCTACCCTCTCTGAATGATGAGAGTTTGCTGAGTGCTGTCTTCGAGGGGTCTGGCGTGGCAGATGCTGGATTGATCGGCACAAACTACAAATTTGGTAGATCTGAGTATCTTTCTTCTCAGGATGACACCGAAATTCTAGAAACGTTGTTTCCCTTCCCCACTTTGCTTCCGTCATTCCAGGTACTTTGATAGTGATTAGATGATCATTCTGTGTCCATTGCTTCATTTTTCTTCACGTGCAAAAGTTTTCTGATAGCCGACTTTAAAATCTTTGTTATCAACAACAAAAGCGAAAACTCCATATGTCAGAATTGCTACCTTACCAAAAGAATAGTACAAGAGTTCTCAGCTGGATGCTAAAGGCAGAGCCAATGGATACTCCACTTCCCGTTGTAATGATGCAAGAATGCTTTACAATCTACATCAGAAGGCAGGTACGGTGATGTAAGCTTGGCATCGCCGTTTGTTTGTTCCTACGGCATGCATACTCTTGTTACCTTATGAAAGTTGTGTGTGTTGTAGGTGGACTATATTGGCGAATTGATTTTGTCAAAACTAATGAATGAGTGGAAACTGATGCATGAACTTGCAGTGTTGCGTGCCATTTACTTGTTAGGTTCAGGTACGTTTTTCTGTACTTCTTTAACACCTTTGGCTATAGAGTCGTATCTGGAATCTTAACTAAAATCCTTAAAATTTTCAGGGGACCTTCTGCAGCATTTTCTGACAGTCATATTCGATAGGCTGGGCAAGGGAGAGTTATCAGATGATGATTTTGAGCTGAACATAATCCTTCAGGTAACCAGATTTGGCGCAATTCTCTGTAGAGACACTGCTCCCATCTTTATAGTTATCACTTCTAAGAAATTTCTGCTTGTTAATGGTTTGCATGTGTATCCCTGTTCTAATGTCGTATGTCTGTTCATACAACCCCCAATTAATTCCAAATTGTAATGGCTATCTACAGGAATCAATTAGGAATTCAGCTGACGCCATGCTGTTAAACAGTCCTGATTCATTAGTGGTATCTATTTCTAGAGAAGGCTGTTTAGACAAAGACACAGATGGCAAGGGTGACGTTTTACCCCTCTCCTCAACTCGCAAAAGCCGCGGTAACAACTTTGGGATAGACTGCCTCGAGTCTCTCAGATTCACATACAAGGTCTGGATAAAGACTTTTACTATTCCAACCATTGGCAGCGCATTAGCATAAAACATGGCTACGTCCATCTGTATTTAAAGATCTGAACTGTTTTCTTTCTTAAGGTGCCATGGCCGCTTGAGCTTATTGCCAATGGTGAGGCCATTAAGAAATATAACCAGGTAACCCTTTCTCGTCCAGCTAGTTTTTTTTTGGGGGGGGGGGGGGGGAAACAATTTGTTAATTATTTTAAGTGAAAACAGGTGATGGGATTTTTGTTGAAGGTCAAACGAGCAAAATATGTGCTTGATAAAGCACGGAGGTGGATGTGGAAGGTCTTTGATATCTCTTGAACTCATCTCTACAATTTTAGAATGCTTCATGTGACATTAGAATCCAGTTTCATTAGTCTGATAAACTTAGTGACTTGGTGTGTTTGTTCATAATAGGGTAAAGGCTCTTCAACAAATATCCGCAAGCCCCACTGGTTACTGGAACAAAAACTCCTAAATTTCGTGGATGCTTTTCATCAATACGTAATGGACAGGGTATTGTCTGATACTATATCATTGGTTGTTTCTAGTTGGAGTAATATAAGTATTGTTCAGTAATATGAGAAGCTCACCAGGCTTAAACTGGACTCTGTGAGCAGGTATATCACACGGCATGGCGTGAACTGTGCGAATCTATGGTAAAAGCAGTATCTCTGGACGAGGTCATATATGTACACGAGGCCTACTTGTTATCGATCCAGAGGCAATGCTTTCTGGTTCAAGAAAAGTTGGTAATGTTCTCTTTGATTTGCATAAATATTTGAGTTATGTTTTTCTATGTAAAACAAAGTGTTTTGGTGGTCTATGTATATAGTGGGCGATCATCGCAAGTAGGATCAACATGATTCTAGGACTAGCTCTAGAATTCTACTCAATACAACAGACACTGAGCAGCGGAGGAGCAGCTTCAGCGATCAAAGCTATATGCGAAATGGAAATAGACCGCATTGAGAAACAATTTGGAGACTGCATTGCTTTCCTCCTTAGAGTAAGAACATCTTATCAAAAACTCTTTTATGTACTTGTTCTTGTAATAGAAGGGGTTGGTTCATGGGAAAATTGAACTTGCAGGTGTTGTCTTCGAAGCTGAATGTGGGACACTTTCCTCATTTGGCTGATTTAGTGACCAGAATCAATTACAATTACCATTACATGCCGGACACTGGAAGCGTGAAGACTGCTTCTGGAGCAGAGACCATGTCTTCCAGAACATGAAGTGCCACAAATCTGATGTCTGAATCAACCATTCAGAGACAGGGGAATGGTTATCAAATCTTTGGATGTCACAAGAGCCATTATCAGAGTTTCTAGAACTCCTTCGTAGTAGTAAGCTTCGAGGCTGCTCACCGTTTTTAATTAGACATTATTGTAAGATGCAAATTAGACATTTTCCAGCTTTGTAGATGTTTATGTACATGTAAAAAAAAGGTATTGAGCAAAACAAAAAAAATACAAAACAAAGGGGTTTCAGCATTATATACTTTAAAGGCCCATCTGGTAAGCCTGCTATGGAGAGAGGAAGCATATGACAAAAACATTTCAGGCTTATCGAGGACAAATTGGTCATTCCCGAAAAGAACTTAAAACCCTAAACCCTATTTCATTTCATCAACACACTCTCATTTCTTCTTCTTCTTCTTCGACTCCAATTTCTCACGACTGTAAGATTCTTCGCTCTAAGTTTTCGAATCTGATCTATTGCTCACCGTAGCCAAATCCTTTGTTATTTTTCATCTGATCCGTGTTTTTTTTTTTTATCTTGCTTGGAAGAGCAGATTCCAGGGATCGTTTCGAGAGACGAAGCATGTTCGCTCTTTCGAAGGTTTTGCGGAGGTTAGAATCTCTCTCTCTCTTTTAATCCGAAAGATATCTCCTTTTTATGCTTTCGCTTGGTTGCAATCTACCAAAAAGTAAAGGTTCCTTTTTTATTTATTTATTTTGTCTGTTTGGTAAACAAGCGAGCAACTTTGACCTATTTTTCAGATCCCAGAGACTCCGACTTGGTGCTTGTAGTAGTACTGCTCTTTATTCAAATGAGACTCCAATTCCATCCAGAGAAAGTAGCTTCTCCACTCTTCAATCCCATTCCATCCTTCATGATCAACTTGAACCCCTTCCGAGAGTTCACCACATGTCTTCTATGAGTAACCGTCTTCTCTCCTCCACTGCTGGCACTAAAATTGATCAAGAGGATGATGACCTTGAAGACGGCTTCTCCGAACTTGAAAACTCAAAGTCAGGCCAAGAGTCTAGTTCTAGTAGTAGTGATGACGAGAGTGAGGTTGATGAGGGAAAGCTCTCTGCTGATGAAGAAGAAGAAGAAGAGCTGGAACTAGACCTCACTGAAACCGATGATAGTAGTAGAAAGACTTCTGAAAAGAAGCTATCCGAGCTTTTCAAGGCCATTGTTTCTGCAGGGGGTCTCTCTGTTGGCAGTGCACTTGATAAATGGGTGGAAGAGGAAGGTAATGAGATCAACCGTACTGAGGTTGCTAAGGCCATGCTCCAGCTACGTAGGCGTCGTATGTACGGAAGAGCGTTACAGGTAATTCTCCTTCTCCTTCTATATCTGATCACCTGTCAACTCGTTGAGTGTCTTGACTTGGATGTGTTCTTGTTTGTATTAGATGTCAGAGTGGTTGGAAGCGAACAAGAAAATTGAAATGAACGAGAGAGACTATGCTTCTCGTTTGGATTTGATTGTTAAAACGCGTGGCTTAGAGAAGGGAGAAGCTTATGTGGAAAAGACCCCCAAATCCTTCAGAGGGGAAGTGATGTACCGCACCCTCCTGGCCAACTGTGTAATTGCTTGCAACGTCAAGAAGTCTGAGCTCGTGTTCAACAGAATGAAGGACTTGGGATTCCCTCGCTCTGGTTTCACTTGTGACCAGATGCTTCTCCTCTACAAGAGGGTCGACAGGAAGAAGATCGCTGATGTTCTTCTGCTCATGGAGAAAGAGAATGTCAAGCCGAGTCTTCTCACTTACAAGATCCTCATCGACGTCAAAGGGTCGTCAAACGACATAAAGGGGATGGAGCAGATTGTGGAGACGATGAGAGACGAAGGTGTTGAGCCGGACTACACCACGCAAGCTATCATCGCTAGGCACTACTCGGTAGCTGGGCTTAAAGAGAAGGCAGAGAATGTTTTGAAAGAGATGGAAGGTGAAAGCTTAGAGGCGAACCGCAGGGCGTTTAAAGATTTGCTCTCTATCTATGCCTCTCTTGGGAGAGAAGACGAGGTGAGGAGGGTATGGAAGATCTGTGAATCGAAGCCTCGCTTTGAGGAGTCCCTCTCTGCTATCCACGCTTTTGGAAAGCTTAATAAAGTACAAGAGGCAGAGGAGATTTTCGAGAAGATCATCAAGATGGACAGAAGGGCTTCTTCCAACACTTACTCTGTTCTCCTGAGGGTATATGTCGACCACAAGATGCTCTCAAAGGGCAAGGATCTGGTTAAGCGAATGGCTGAGAGCGGTTGCAGGATCGAGGCATCCACATGGGATGCACTCATCAGGCTATACGTGGAAGCAGGGGAAGTTGAGAAGGCTGATTCTCTGCTGAGCAAGGCATCGAAACAGAGCCACACGAAACTGATGATGAGCTCGTTCATGTACGTCATGGACGAGTACGCGAAACGGGGAGATGTTCATAACACGGAGAAGATATTCCTAAAGATGAGGGAAGTTGGGTATACGTCTCGGCTTAGGCAGTTCCAAGCACTCTTGCAGGCTTACTTGAACGCCAAAGTCCCTGCATATGGGATGCGAGATAGAATGAAGGCTGATAATATCTTTCCGAACAAAGCCATGGCTGCACAGTTGGCTCAAGGTGATCCGTTTAAGAAGACAGCTATCTCTGATATTCTGGATTGAGTCTACTCTTTTTCTACTTCTTTCGTCTTTCTGCTTGCTCCATTTCTCTTCCTAACGTTTTAGTTTGATGCTTAGTTACTGTATTTTTTTTTAATGTTTCTGCTTGTGGGTTATTTGATGGTCGATCCACTTCAGAAACCTCCAAGCTTCATAAAACCGGTTAGTTTTGGTTTTCTGAGTAACTTTCAATAAAAAAGATGGAATGTTATCTTTGAACTGATAAATAAATTGAAGACTCCAGACAAGAACTCTGGTTATGATGGATGAATGAATGATACACAACTGCTTAGACTTCAGAATCACCTCCAACTTTTTTCTTTTGGGGCAAAAGCACTAATCGATTGTGAACTAAAAAGAAACAAGAAGTGGTCATATCAAAACTGTATGCCAGTAGTTGTATCGATTTAGACCTTCAAGCAAGTTCATTAGCTCATAGCTGTATGCATGTAGTTCTGCTTGTGTGTGTGTGTGTGACAGAGATTGAACCATTTCAAAACTTTTTTATGTCTCCAAGTCCAGTAATGAGTATTGCGAGCTTCGACTCTGAGATCAATTTTGTTTGTAAACGGGCCTAACTAAACATCTAAAATGTCCAAATCCAGTAATAACATGATAAAAATGAATTATGCCATTGCTTGCAAAGAGAGACTTCTTGAAAAATGGCGTGGCAAATACGGAGCCGTCGGAGGAGTTTGTTTTAGAGGGGAAAAAACAAAAGAGAGAAAAATCTTGGGCGGACAGAGCAAAGCTGTCAAGGAAGGTTGTGACGTGTATACAAGAAACACCGTTCGTTTATTTATATTATCACCACACACACACACACCCGGTAGAAATATCTCTGGGTTAAAAGTGCAATCTTGCTTGCATGTATATCAAGAACCGTTGTTACGTCGCCAAGTGGAAGATCTCATTACCGTTGAGTTGTAATAAAAGGGTCATCTCTCGTGAAACCATTTGGTCCCACTGTACTACAAGTTGATGTTTCTCACAGAAAGAACGTTGAGAATGGAGGGAATCGATTGGATCTTTTTAGGTCAGCAAACCAACACGCTCCCATGCCTCTTTCCCCTCCTTGTGATATTTCTTTGGCTAGCTGGTGCAGTGACAATCGAAGCCGTCTCTTTCATCCCACGGCTGCCAACAGTGCCGTGCCAAGGCTTTAAGGGGCTTGAGGCAAAATTTAAAATACTTGTTCTTGTAGTGTCAACAAAACCTATGAAGAAAACAAAAATTATTTAAGTATAGATGTTGGTTTTGAACTCGGGATTAGAAACTCAAAAACATAATACAACTTCATTTTAACCATTACACTATAGTAGAATTGTGAAATAGGGGACCTTAAAATTATAGATTATATTGGGGGCCCTAAGGCAAATGCCTTTTTCACAACATAGTAGGCACGGCTCTGGCTGCCAATTATCCTCTTCATCAAAATTATCGATCTTTTTTTGTTTGGAAAAATGAAAACATAAATTATATCGATTTTGCTTACAAAAAGATCCGTGAGTCAATTTTCTTTGTAAGTATCACAAAAAAACATTTATGTCAGATATAATATATATATATATATATATATATTACAAACAAAACATTTATTTGCATCATAATTAATCACAAAAATCATGTGTTTAGTTTATTTTGCATAGTTTGGTCAAATGAGCTCGATTCAACTCTAATAGAAAAGGCAAAAAAATTCCGCCCAGCCGAGACATACAGTTTTTTTGGTGCAAATGTTAAAATTTATACCATTTTCTGAATTTACGTTATTGTGGTAAGCCACTTATTACAAAGACATAGAGTTGGTGCCATCTTTTTCATGTAATTTTGTTATTCAAAATACTATTCCCCAATATAGATGATGCTCCTCCTGAAAACATTGAGACCACCTTTCCAACGAATATATGTTTTCTAACTGGTTCTTGGAATAAAATTATGCGATATTAAAGTTGTACAAAAGTAGGCAGAATATAACAAAATGACAATACATTGCCAATAAAATGTATATAAGAGTTTGGTCAGCTTATTTCCTTTTGTCGTCTTAATTTTGGGCCGCCGTCAGAAATGAACGGGGGATGCAAATTCTTTTACGTTTGGAAAGGAAAAAAAAAAATGACACGAAAGCAATTGAGTGTAGATGACTAATTGATGACCAATCCAAACTTATTTTGTTTTGACACTTAACGACATAAATATTTTTCACATGAAGGTATACATGTATATATATTCTGTTTTGATTGGGTACACAAACTAAGGTTATGTTCGTTTAAAATGTTGTAGCAACCTTCAATCAAATGTGGTTTGTTCCGCTATTACAGATTTGTGCGAGTTGCGACTGCTATGATCAAGTGTTGCTTGTCTCTTGTTATCGCATATTCAATAAAATTTTAATTTATTTATTTTTTCAAGCGATTTAAGATTTGTGATGTATGCTTGGTTGCACGAAAACAAAACGAACAACAAATTGTAATTGATCGCGTGTTAACTAATCATGCAAGAGCAAAATAAACTCTTTGTGACTATCTTTCGTCGCAAGTCACAACAAGAAGTAAACGAAGAAGGCCTAGTTCTATGAAAAAACATACCACCATGATAGTAAATAGTAAATACCATAACATTTTCATAAGACGACCGAAACAATGGATTCAAACTCCATCTGATTACATTATAAAAATCTTATAAAAACCTGGAAATATGAGTAAATAGTACTATGTACTACTATTTCCTTATTAAATTATGTAACACGTGATATAATTTAGGTAAAGTAATAGGGCATTATTAGCCACCTAACTCAAAAGAAAAGAAAGTCGTTGCCACCCACCAACTACGAAACCTCATTTAAGAGGTCATTACGGTCATTTGAAGTATGAAATTGAGGGGCAAAACAGTTAGTTGGTACCTCCTGAGACTTTTTCTACCATGAAAAAAAGAAGAAACTCACATGGACATGGTTGAACAACAACACCGCAAATTTATCCTTCCCAGAGACCAATTTTATTTACTTAAAAATCCCAAAGATTAAGCTTATTTAGCATTCAGACAGTGACCCTTTTAGTGTTTTTTCTTATTACATCCTGTAAATATCTCATTGGTAATTAAAAAAAAGAGCTATATTCTTTCTTCTTCTTCTCCGCACTACCCACTCACCTCCTCCTTTTATCATCATCATCATCCTCCTCTCACTTCTCTCTGTGTATTTTCCCGAATAGAGAGAGAGAGAGATGGAAGCGGCGATACAAACCAGAGGAATCCTCTCCTTACCCGCCAAACCCATCGGAGCGAGAAGCCTTCTCCACCCATCCCACGGCTTAAAGCATCGTCTTTTCTCCTCCTCCAAGCCAAGAACTCCACCCGCCTTGTCCCTCTCCTTCAAGAAAGCTCAATCCTTTGAGCCAGCCCTTCACAAGATTTCCACTTCCCACAAGGAGAGAACCACCGAGTTCGTATGCAAAGCCGCGGAGGCGGAGGCAGACGGAGGAGGAGCTCTGTTCAACGAAGGCGACACCGCCGCGGTCGTACCGTCCCAGAAGATCTTCGGCGTGGAGGTCACGACGTTGAAAAAGATCATACCTTTAGGGTTAATGTTCTTTTGCATTCTGTTCAACTACACGATCCTGAGGGACACCAAGGACGTCTTGGTGGTGACGGCCAAAGGGAGCTCGGCTGAGATTATACCCTTTTTGAAGACGTGGGTCAACCTCCCTATGGCTATTGGGTTCATGCTCCTCTACACAAAACTCTCCAACGTTCTCTCCAAGAAGGCTCTGTTTTACACCGTTATCATCCCTTTCATCATCTACTTTGGTGCCTTCGGTTTCGTCATGTACCCTCTCAGCAACTATATTCACCCGGAGGCTCTTGCTGATAAGCTCCTTGCCGCTCTTGGTCCAAGGTTCATGGGCCCTCTTGCTATCTTGAGGATTTGGAGCTTCTGTTTGTTTTATGTCATGGCTGAGCTTTGGGGTAGTGTCGTTATTTCAGTTCTCTTCTGGGGCTTTGCTAATCAGGTGATTACATATATGACTACAAGTCAGTGGTTTGTGAGTTTTTGTTTTTCATATTCAATCTCTTTTGTAGATCACAACCGTGGACGAAGCCAAGAAGTTCTATCCCTTGTTTGGACTTGGAGCCAATGTTGCGCTGATCTTCTCTGGAAGAACGGTGAAGTACTTTTCAAACTTGAGAAAGAATCTTGGTCCTGGGGTTGATGGCTGGGCAGTTTCATTGAAAGCCATGATGAGCATTGTGGTGGGAATGGGACTTGCCATCTGTTTCCTCTATTGGTGGGTTAATAGATATGTTCCTCTTCCAACTCGTAGCCTGAAGAAGAAGGTAATGAATAGCATGCAGAAGTTTTTTTTTTTTTTTTTGCTGCTTAGCTTAGGGGGACTTGTTTTATCTCTTTTTTACAGAACAAACCAAAGATGGGAACAATGGAGAGCTTGAAGTTCTTGGTGTCATCACCATACATTAGGGATCTTGCTACTTTAGTGGTGGCGTATGGTATTAGTATCAACCTTGTGGAAGTCACATGGAAATCAAAGCTTAAAGCTCAGGTATGTACTATTGTCTTTTGGATTCACAATGCTTTAGCTTTTTTTTTTTTTAATTTCCTTCTCTATAAATACTCTTGAGCAGTTCCCTAGCCCAAACGAGTACTCAGCGTTTATGGGTGACTTCTCAACATGCACTGGTATTGCAACGTTCACAATGATGCTTCTCAGTCAATACGTATTCGATAAGTATGGTTGGGGAGTAGCTGCAAAGATCACTCCAACTGTTCTGTTATTGACTGGTGTTGCCTTCTTCTCTCTGATACTGTTTGGCGGCCCATTCGCACCGCTTGTTGCCAAGCTTGGTATGACTCCACTTTTGGCAGCTGTCTATGTTGGTGCCCTCCAGAATATCTTCAGCAAGAGTGCCAAGTACAGCTTGTTCGACCCTTGCAAAGAAATGGCTTACATCCCCTTGGATGAGGATACCAAGGTTTGCTAATCTTTCTTCTTTTTTTTGTTTGAAGAAATGAATCGGTGTGTTCTTTAGCTTGGAGGGTTGTGCCTTTGTTTGCAGGTTAAAGGGAAAGCTGCAATTGATGTGGTTTGCAACCCGTTGGGAAAATCAGGGGGTGCTCTAATACAGCAGTTCATGATCTTATCATTTGGATCACTGGCAAATTCAACACCGTATCTAGGAATGATACTCTTGGTCATTGTCACTGCGTGGTTAGCTGCAGCTAAGTCGCTGGAGGGACAGTTCAACGCGTTGAGGTCTGAAGAAGAGCTGGAGAAGGAAATGGAGAGAGCTTCATCTGTGAAGATCCCTGTTGTGTCTCAAGAGGAAGGTGGTGAAAACGGTTCTCTTGGAGAATCTACTAGCAGTTGGCCTGAGAAATCAGCTCCCACCAACATATAAACAACAAAAGGGGTTTTTGATATTTGATTTTAGGAAGATGAAATCAAAAATAAAGAGTTTGAGAGTGAGAAAAAAAGACTCTCAAACATTGGCTCTTTTGCACCACCACCACTCCACTCTTTTTTAGTCTTTAGTCTTTTGAACAATTCATTTTCATTTCAGTTTGGTCTTAAGTTCTAAGTTTCTTGTCATGTGTATTGTTTTAATTATTCAAGTAGATGATTGATTACAATCCATATCTTGTCTCTCTGAACCTTTAAATAAAAATAAACAATACAGTCCTTTACTTAATAGAAAACAATTTAATGTTTGATAAATGGCAAATTAATAGATAATAATATAAACAAACACAACAAAGCTCAGACAACAAAGTTTGTTTTGTTTTAATGAAAAAAGTGGGTTGGTTTAAGCAGATCCAAACTCAGAGAACCACTTCTCGTGTTTCTCGATGTCAGAGGAAGACACACTTGGTTGCACTTTCTTTATGGCCTCTTCGAAATCACACATAGCCACAGGATCGTTTGAGATATCGTCCTTTGACATGTTCTTTATCTCGTCCCTCGTTTTCCCGGCTATCTTCCGTCTCATCCCGTTCATTGACGCGTCCCTGCACACGTTTGTCAGATCATCTCCACTGTACCCTTCCGTTCTTCTTGCCACATCTTCAATGTTCACATCACTCGCCACCTGAAACACACACACACACACACACATAACCCATCCATTACATACATGCTACACTGCATCGAGCCAACAGAGATGCTATTAGTCTTCATATTACAAAACTAACCTCAACTGTTCTCAGATTGATATTGATAAGAGCCTTGCGACTTTCCAAATCTGGAAGTGGTATGTATATACGTTTTTCCAGCCTCCTCCTGCAGAGTATCATGAGCTGAAGAGTCAGTCAGCAGTCTCATTATATTTGAGCAAGTTTAAACCGTCCAAAACAAATACATAAGAGAAGAAGATTAAAGGAAACCTGAGAGCTTCGTCTATGTCCCATGGGAAATTGGTAGCTGCTAACACCATCACTATTTTGCGACTACCATCTTCATTTGTCGCTGTATTGCTCACTCCATCTACTTGAACTAGGAGTTCTGATTTCACCCTTCTTGACGACTCATGCTCTCCGGAACCCCTGCATCCATACACACACATTCACCAAAATCACAAATGCATTCAATTAGGTACTGAAAGCAATCTCAGTGTCAGTGAACAGAATAATTACCCACGAGAATTGCAAAGAGAGTCGATCTCGTCAATAAAAATGGTGCTTGGAGCATAGGCCCTGGCAAGATCAAACAGGCATCTGACCATCCGCTCACTCTCTCCACGCCATTTTGAAGCTAACGTAGCAGAAGAGACGTTGAAGAAGGTGGTACCACACTCGGTTGCAACTGCTTTTGCCAACAGAGTTTTACCCGTCCCAGGAGGACCAAACATGAGAACTCCTTTCCACGGTCTCCGAATACCCTGAAGAGCAATCAAAAATCAAGCATCCTCCATAACTAAAAGAACTGAAAGTACATAACAGATGAATAGACATCATTCTCTTCATTACTTATATGGTTTGCTCCAGAGCCTAAGAATACAACATCCACAAAAGTACCTGAAAGTAGTCAGGCATCCATAGAGGAAGGACAACAGCCTCCTCAAGCAGCCTTTTGGCTTCAGACAAACCTGCAACATCATCCCAACGGACACCAGGAGTTGAGTCCAAGACATCCCTTTCAAGCATAGCAGCCAGGTCCTCATCAGGTCCCTCATACAATCCCCTTTTTGACTTCCCGTCTTCACCATCCCCATTCTGATTATCATCAAGAAAGCCAATAGTTTTTAGCAATTAAGTAGATAATAAAACATACATAAAAGAAAAAAAAGGCAGGAGGAGTAAATAAAACATACAGTAGACTCAGGCTTGGTAGATTTGGAGGCAGCTCCTCCTTTCTTTCCTACAGCAGAAGAGCGTGCGCTAGACTTACTGCCTCTCCCACCTCGCGAAGCTGGAGCACCTGTCCGTGTTGCTGGGCCACCACCACCACGAGCCCAAGCCCCATCTTGAGGTGACTTTCTCATACCACTCTGACCAGTCCTGGCGGGTCTTCGGCTAGCGACGTCACGTGTAGGAGGCCTCCAGACATCAGGATCATCAATGGGAGCACCACCGGAGGATGAAGTTGGATACTCATCCAAAGGCTGAAAGACAAAGGAGGACTTAGTGTTGATAGGGGGAGAAGAAGGACGAAGGCGACGACCAGTGGGAGTGGGAGCTTCTTTAAACGCTCTCCTCTCTGAATCCAACTGCTTTACAACTTCGGTCTCTTCCATTACCGCCTTTTTGACGTTCATCCATTTCGTCCGTGACATAGGATGGTCAAGGCTGTTTAAATGCCTGAAGACAGTATAGTGGTATCGCTTCAGAACAGCTTGATAAAGATACATGTAACTGCTCAAAAGACTGCTCCTTTATCTATCTACTAATGTCATGTATCTGCTCAAAAGACTGCTCTTTTATCTATTTAATAATGTAATGTCATTGAGCAAATGCAGTTTCTAGGGATTGGAACTAAAGGCACATTAACATGAACAAAATCGAAGTAGCTAGGGCTTAAGGAAGGGGGGGGGGGGTGATAAAATTTTAGATTGAAGAGACAAGAGAGAGAGAGAGAGAAGGAGGAGGTGGGAGTTACTTGTTGATCTGAGCAATGGCGCCATCGAAGAAGATGATTGAGGTGTCATAGGAGCCTTCTTGTGCGTATTCTCTCGCTAATTTCAAGTGATCTTGTAGACCCGCCAACGAGTTATTACTACCCACCATTTTTTTCCCTTTGCTTTCCCTGCAAAATTTAGGGTTCCAAACGAAGAGCTTGATCGCGGGAGCCCTTTATTTCTCAGATTTCCGAGTGATGTGACTCGTCGGAAACCGATAATGGGGAAGACAGAGTAGAAGAAGAAGAAGAAGAAGAAGAAGATGGAAGCCACGTTAATGGTGGGTGGATCCAGTAGTCTCTCTTTAATTCAAATTTAGATCCGGGCCCATTTAAGGCCCACTTTAAATCCATTTAAAGCTTAGAACATCATTGATTTTTAACTTTATTCTCCCTCCCCCTTCAAATTAAATGTTTGATTATAAAAGGTTGTCATAGCCTAAGTACTAACTAACTCCTCTTCTTCTAACTGTCTATATCAAAACTTATCAGCTCAGGCTCCAACTTTGTGTTTGAAATTTTCTTTTCTTATCAACATGTTTGAATTCTCTCAACAAATATATATATATATATATATCTATTCTATTAATTCTTCAACATGTCCAATTGATATGAAGTTGTGTCCAACTAATAAATTGACCATGTAAAATAATAAACCAAATATTATACAACTATAATAAATCAAACTCTATTAACTGTAATTAAAGGAAACTATTTCTAAACCACCTAAAAAAAACTACTTCTAAAACCGCCGTATTACGTGGCTATTCTCTATTTTTTGTTTTGATCACATAATTATTAGTTTAACCTGCATTTATTTAGATGTATTTTGTAAATAAATATTAATGATATTAATATGCTAGAAACTAGGTTTAGACTACTTCCCAATTGTTCTGATATAGTTGTGAGATAATAAGACTGTGGATGGACTATGGTGTAGTTTAATTAATTTTAATATATGACTAGATTTTGATTTCTTCTTTAAAAGATGAATATATTTTTGTTTTAATTTCTTTTGAGAAATTAGTTTTCATATATGTATTTTTAATTATATTTGTGGTTGTTAGTATTTAAACAAAACTAGATACAATTATATAAAGAAAATAATCAAAGGATCCTTAAATAAATGAAATAAATAGTTGGACATAACATTTATCAATAAGCATATTTATAATTTAATAGAACAGATTATAAATATATCAATATTGAAAAATAAAATAAAAAATCACGTTTAAAAATATAGTAAATTTTTAAAATCTATTTTATTTATTTTTCATTTCACATAAGAATTTAATTTAAATAATTTTTAACAAGTTGAAAGGAAGACATATAATAAAATACAATAATATAAAAATTAAAATTAATTGAGTATCTAATTCAGATAATGAAATTAAATCTAAAATTTATAAAAGTAACAATTTAAATAAATTGGATTAAATATTGGTCATCCACTGGTTCAATCTATAGTCTTTGGTTTTAGCGGGTCTTATTATGTTTTAAGTTAATAGATATATATATATATATATATATATATATATATATATATATATATATATTTGAAGAGTATATGAACCGCCCTTTAAAGGGCGGGTATATTTTTTTGTATTTGAAGGGTATAAAAACACAAATATAAAAATTCATTTGTTTTGTGTCCAACATAAAATATAATGCATCTAAATAGTTATCTAGATATATTATGTAATTACCTTTATTAAAAAAATTGTAACTTCCACGTTGGTTTCCTAAATCTGTAACTTCCACCTATATGTTATGTAATATGCAGTTACTTTTTCTTTTGGGATCCATCAGAATAAATTCAGTTCCAGTAATTATTATTATTCATAAAATAATTTTGTAATGCTTCTAAGATGTATGCATATTTTGTAAAGTCACCCTTTAATTCCAAAATATTAGTGGTTCACTACTTATTACAAACTGTGGACAACCTTACGTAGTTCAATAAATAAAAATTATATCATTTGGAAACAATAATATTGATACTTTAGATTAATAAATATTGTGTCCACTATAAAAATTAATGGAAATAAACTGTGGTTTAATTAAGATAATATAATAGAATTTAGATTCTGATAAACATTTCAAAGAGTCAGTATATTTTTTGTTTTACATTTTCTAGAAATTAAATTTTTATATTTGTATCTTTTTAATCATATTTGTGTTTTTCTTTGTAATCATATTTGTGTAGAATATTTTTCTTAACTGATTAGTAAAAAGTTTTAATAATTTTATAAAATAGCTGGACTATTAATAGGTCATTTTCTAATTTAATAATATAGTTTATAAATATATCAGTATTAAAAAGTAAATTTTAAATATTTAGAAATTTTTTAAAATTTAAATTATTTATATTTCATTTCACATAAAATATAATTTAAACATTTTCTACAACAAATTAGAGTTACGCTATATAATTCAAATACAACTAGATTCTGATCCGCTCTTAAAAGGGCGGTATATTTTTTGTTTTATATTTAAAAAAAAATTATATTTGTGTGTTTTAATCGTATCTGTGTTTTTTGTATAATATTTCTTCTAAATAGTTAATAGTTTTTAATCTATTTTATTAAATAGTTTGACCATACCTATATCAATAGGTCATGTTCATGTTTTAAGATCCGCGGGTATAAGTTTTGTTATGTTTGGTATAGGTCAATAGGTCATGTTCATATGTCACCTATACCAATAGGAGATAAAAATACTTATGTTGGACATGACTTTTATCAATTAATAATTATCTAAATATCTAATTAAAACATTGAAATTAAATTTTAAATTTATAAAAAATAACAATTTAAATAAAATTGAATTATATCAATCACATATAGGTTCAACATGCACCCTCTGATTTTAACGGTTTTTGTGGGTTTTATCAAAAATTTAGTTGATGAATATCTCTTGAAATCCAAACCAGATTACATATTGAATCACTAGATCTATAGATTTGAAAACATATCCGAATTTTCCTGTTTCAAAATAGACAAAATCTTTACGAATTTACATAATTTTTGTAAAATTATTAATGAAATTTTACATCATAAAATATATGGTGCTTTCAAGTGTGGGTCAAAAAATTGTTTATGTTATTAATATTTGACCACAAATATTTTAAGTTGTTGATATTGTAATATTTATTATTAATAAATTAAGAAGTTTAATTATATGATGAGATTTTGGTTTAAGTCTATTCAGAATTCAAATTTTTGTTTCAATTCATATTTTATGGGTTTTAGTTTGGGTTTGACTATCCGTTTAAATCATATAAAATTCTATAAACTAAAATATATAAATTTCAAATTAAAAATAAAAAAGAACAAATCACATATAATTTTTTTAATACATGAACAAGTATCTAAATTTAACATAAAATTACTTATGTTTAAATCTTTGGTTAAAAACCCAATAAATATGACATATTGGATCCATCTATATATTTTATTTATTTAAAAGACTACTATATCAAATTAAATTAGTAACAAACACAAATATGATTATAAAATAAATCAAATACAAACAAATAATTTTTCAAAAAAAAGATTAAAACAAAAAATATACCCGCTCTTTGAATGGCGGGTCAAAATCTAGTATTCTATTAATTCTTCAACATGTCCAATTGATATTAGTTAAGTCCAATTAAAAAATAATAGGGAAGCTATATTTAACTGCTTGCATATAAATATAACTGCCTATCTATAATCTTGCTTTAATAACACAACGAGAAGGAAGTTCCATAATAACTAAATTCCTGTTTTTTAGGACTATGCAGATAGCAATTCTACTTTTAATTAACGTTAATATACGTGTGTTGACAAAACAAAACTGTATGTACATGTTTCATATATTAATACATATATAATATTTTATTAAATGAGTAATAAGAGATGTTAATAATTGTATTAGATTTTCATTCGTATTTTAAGGACATATATATATATATATTTATATTTTTTTGAAATAATTTTTATGTTTGTGTATTCTCTAGTCATATTTGTATTTTCGTTGTATGATATTTACTTTAAATGTTTAATAAAAGGTTTTAATAATAGTATTTAAATAATTAGACTATATATATATATATATATATATCAATAGGTCATGTTCCTCTTTTAATAGTTTTGATTAAATAGTTAAACGACACCGATATAATAGGTCATGATTGTGTTTCAATATAATAGTCTAGATTTTTACTCGCTCTTATATTTTTATTGTACATTATTTTAGAAATTTAAATTTTATTTTTGTATTCTTTTGTAATCATACCTATTTTTAAAAACACAAATATGATTACGAAATAAAAAAAAATTGATTTTAAAAAAAAATGTAAAACAAAAAATATACACGCTCTTTGAAAGGTGGATCAAAATTTAATCTATTCTATTAATTTTGCTGTTTGACCAGTTGATAAAAGTTGTGTCCACTATTTATTTAATTTATTTAATGAACCATTTATTTTATAACTGTCATTTAAATATGCATACTGCCTTATTTATAACTTCCTCCCTCTTTAGTTCCAATATTATCGCAGCCTAACTTCTTGATGTCACCTCTGCAACTTCCTCCCTCCGTATTTATAACTTCCTCTTTTTATAACTGTCATTTATTTTATGACATCAAGTTGCATATTTACATAACAAACGGATGGAAGTTGTGGGAGTGATAAATTTGTATGTTTCATAATCTTTTAAATATATAAACTATCATGTAATATAAATTTGTATATTAACAAGTTGTAATAATCTTTTAATTATAACTTTAAAAAGAGCGGATATATCTATGTGATAAATTTGTATATTTCATAATCTTTTAAATACATAAACTATCATGTAATATATAACTACCAATTAATAAAATAAATATATGAAAACAAAGCATGAAATTTTAATTTAAAACATATAATTTCACCTATTTAATTACTATTTGATTTTTTTTTTAAATTATAACTATACTTTGTTTTTTTAATGTAATATTTGTTTACGAATAAAGTACAAATTTAATGTGTGAAAAGACTATGACATAAGTGTATTTTATTCGGCGTAGGTGCGGGTTGGTAGATTTTGGATTGCGGGTATCCGTCAACCCGAAAAATATTTAAAAATGAAAATAAAAAGAAAAGTATAACTTTTTAAAAATATGATAATTATTTTTTTTTTTAAATTATTATAAATATTATTTTTATCTTTTTTATAATAATTAAATTAATAATTATTTTAAAAACAAATTGTAACCCGCGGATAACCGTAAAATTAAATAAGGTGGTGCTGGTACAAATTATTTGTTTACGGGTTGTGCGGGTTGCATTTTTTGACCAAAAAAGTTGAAATTCGCTGGTTGCGGGTTCGACCGGATCAATTTTTAAATTGCTATTATTTAATAAAATATATTTTAATTAAGATTTATACATAAATATGATTACAAAGAAAAACAAATATAATCACAAAAAACAGAAATATAAAAATTAAATTAAAACAAAAAATTATACCCGCCCTTTAAGGACGGATCAGAATCTAGTTATAACCAATAAAGCTAATCCAAATCTTTTGCTTTTGGATTTGGTTATACTAATCGAAGGCTAATTAGTGCAATTGAAGGATAAAAATCATTTGAATAAAGACAATGGATATATACATAAACCACCATTCCAATACAACATGGAAACACTCTTTCTTATTAGTATTATTAAAAAGCTACAATAACTTGGATAACACGCAAAGTAACCATCCATTTTTGACCTTACATTTCATTCCACCATTCCACGCTGAAGCAGCTCCTCTAATCCTTTCCTCAGCCTCTCTGCAGCCGCCCTCATTTCTCCCTCCTTCAACCCTCCAAAGGAAACACGGACATGCCCCGGGCTACCGCATGCACACCCCGGGACCACCACCACACCATGACGGTGAGCCAGCCACCTCACCACCTTGAAATCATCATCTCCGTGTTCCTCCGGTAGTTTTGCCCACAGGAAAATCGCTCCTTCTCCTCCCTTGACGTTCTCCTTCCCCAGCGGCTCAAGGGCCTCTTTAACAACCTCCCTGTTCTTCACCAGACCCTTCACCCGTTCTCTTACCCACCCAACACCTTCCTCTAACGCGTGAATAGCCAGTCGCTGAGATATTATGGAGGCACATATTGGGATGTTGTCTTGAACTTTCAAAAGCTCTGCCGCAAACCCATCTAATCTCTCTGAGTAAGCTATCTGCGTAGTCTCCATCAAAAACGTTCCATAAAGATAAAAAAATATATCATAATCAAATAATTTGGAAACAGAAGGCCACTCACGTATCCAAGCCTCCAACCCATCATGCCATAGGTTTTAGAGAAGGAGAAGATGTTAACAACATGGTCTCCCTCGACGCAACAATGTTTTAAGCCGTCATACATGAAATACCTGCCCATTTTTTTGTTTTAGAAAATCCCCTTTTTATTATTACATCAATTAAACTAATTAACATTCAAATTTAGGAGGAACTCAACTCACTCGTATGTGTTATCTATAATAAGCCAACACCCTGCATCTTTGCATATCTCTGAAATCCTCTTAAGGAGAGATTCAGGGACGTTGGTGCCGCTTGGGTTACCAGGATTCACAAAAGTTACAACTTTTGGGGTCGGTTTTGAATCAGAGAGCGTCCTCTCTAACCAGTCTGGCATTATAAAAAAAAAGGAGAGGCTCTGACTAGTCACAACTTGAAAGCTCTTTAAGTAATGATTCAGAGAGTAGTGAAGGAGGTTAATTACCTGCGTCGGGATAGAGAGTCTGTGGATGGCGAGGACCAACAATGATGTTGGTGACTCCAGTCATCTGGAAGGCCGTATATGCATTGAAGTAGTATGGCTGAAACATGACGACCGAATCACCGTGATCACAGAGTGTAAGGACAAGATTCACAAAAGCCTGCATTTGTTACAGAAACAGAGTTTGTGAGACTTAAGAGAAGAAAATAAAAGCCTTTTTGGCAAAAAAAAAAAAAAAACGTAAAGAAAGAGAGACCTGATTGGCACCAGCAGTAACCATGACAGCAGATTTGGTAAGCTTGTTTTCTTCACGCAGCTGCAGAACAAATCACATATAAACAAACAAGCTCAGGTCAAGAAAGAGAGTAGCGAAGGTGGTGACTTTACTGAACTCAAGAAAATCTTTATTTGTTTCTTCTTATATGATGGTTACCTTTTTTTGAAGAGCCTCTCGTAGCTCAGGCAAACCTTCGTCAGGTCCATAAGAACTAATGGCAGGATCCCAGACAAGCTCCTTGACCTTGTCTAAAGCCTGTTGAGGAGGCTGCCAATACACCACGCCCTGCATGCAATCAATCCCCCGGAGAATCAAACTCGGCCATAATCTTATGTTTCAAGTCATAGTTAGGATGCATGCGAAATAGAGAATAATCAGACTATACAAGTTTAAGGAATGAAACATTTAGGTGACATGTACATTATAACGATACTGTATATACATATATGACTTGTACATATAGCTGACAATGTACACATTTCACATTAATGAAGAGTATTTTCATTTATCCTTGTATTAGAGATAGATTTATTTGGTGACATGTACATTAGTGCATTTTCAATGGTTTACCTCATTTTTTTCTTCAATAGTTTTTCTCATTTTTTTCTTTCAAAAAGAATATTTAAATATATTATTTATATTACTATTACTTATTATTAATCTAAAATGCTTATTATTTTATAAAACTTACAAATTTTACCCAAATAAAATTTTATTTGAACTAAATCTTCAATATATACATATAAGTTTAGTTTCTAAAAAGATATAATAATTTATATAAATGTCTTATTGTTTTACTAAAGTATTATAAAGTATAAAACATGAATAATGAACTTTTGTAGATATAAAAAAATAAAAAAAATTTAAAGACCATTTTATAAATAAAAAGTTTAACTCTAAAATGAATTTATGTATAGTAGTGTTCTTTCAAATTTGATGTACTATTAGAAGTATTTTTAACTTATTTTTGATGTTTTCTCTCAAAATGAGAGATTATTGAAGATGGTCTTAATGTATGTATACACACTTATTGTTATAATGTTGTCACCTAATCAAACACTCACGAAACCCAAAGTCCAAAACTAGATTAAAGCTTTTTTCTCAAAAAAAAAAAAACTAGATTAAAGCCCGCATTTCCAGAAGGCAACAAACCTGGGCGAGAGACATGGGGTTGGTCAATTCCGCCACTAGTGTCCGAATCTGCACGCAAAACCCCAACAGTTTCTCACAAAAACCAAAGAAGAAACAATGAATGAATGAACTGGAGTAGGAGGATTACCTGAGTCATGACGGGGACATCAGTGTCCAAGGTTCTCCTCGAAAGCATCCCGAACGAACCTTTTTATATATATATGAAATGTTGGTTTCTTTGTTTTTCTCTCCGTAGCAAGGGTCGAAGTGTTTGATACATATATAGGAGGAACTCAAAGTTAGATTTTGACGAATTCGCGGATCGTGGTCGAAAACCCCTAAAATAAGTAATGAGCGTTAAAGCACACGCTTTTCTCGTTTTCTTCTTCACCAACCTAAGCCAAATATACTTTACTCCAAAAAGAACAGAAGAAAATACACTTTAATCAAAAGAAAAGAGTAACGCCTTTGTTAATCGACTCGATCCCATTTCGCTGTTTCCCAGACTCGCCCAGTTGAAAATCAACCATGACATTTGCTTGAGTCAGACGTGTCTCATTTTTCACTGATCGAGTTTCACTTTCTTAAAATGTTTCTCTAGCTTTGATAATTTGACGCTGATTTTCATCTATCCCTTTTTGACTCTTCTACTATATCTGTGTTGTGCTCAAAACGGTGGTGCATGCATGTATATATGTATGTTACACACAGACACAGATGCATATACTATTCGACCTCTTTTTGTTTTTGTTCAACCCATTTGAGTAAAGGAAAATAGAGAGTAACATTTAAGGCCCAATGAGTCATTGCAAGAACATGTCTTTACAATGTTGTCAGCTGGCCCACTTTTGAAACTTAGGAATGTAACTGAATTGACAAGAAACGAAGAAAGAAGATAAGAAGTGACGTAGGGAGAGTTCCATAGAGTTCTATCATACGGTTCTGATTGATTTGAAAATCTGATCTAAGCGATGTGAGTGTAATCATGGGAAATCACATGAAATAGAGCAGCACGAACCGCTAAACATTCGTCTAGAAGGGCCGACAAGAAGTGGTCTTGAAATTGGGAGCCTCTGCTGCCTACCTCCATGAGGTTCTGCTTTGAATGCCAAAAAAGAAATCAGACATCTCATTTCCCACGTTAGCTCGCTGATCCAGTTTCACTTTCTTAAATGCTCTTAAATGTTTTTGTACCTTTGATAATTGGGGCCTGTCCTTTGCGGCCATTCATTTCACTTTCATCTATTAATGTGTGCTCAAAACTGTGTACAGTGTACATGTATCATGTATGTATATGTTCTTCCTCGACCCCCATGTTGGTTGTTACTACTTGTTACAACAAACTCAGTCAACTGGATCATATAATGGGCACAGTGGAGGGAAAAATAAATATTGTTATGATCATATAGTATAAAAATTGACTGGATCACATATAGTCTTACAAACATTAAAATCATGGCAGGATGTATTAATCTCGACATGATCGTTTAGTATAAATATTGACTGGATCATATATAGTCTTGCAAACATTTAAATCATGTCATTTTCAAATAAATGTAAAAATGGAACGACCAAACATGAATAACTTTAATGTTTTTAAAGACTATCTACGTCTGTTTCTGTCTTCTCAGTTTTGAAAATGCTCCCTTTTATTTTTCTGCTTCTTTTTGTGTGTTGGTTTGAATCGTGTAGATATACGTTATTATTAATTAGGGCCCCGACGTTACGTCCTTCTCACACCCGCAACTTTAACTCATTCATCTTGTTATGCATACAATAAAGAAAATAAAACAAGTATTATATAATTGATCGATAGTCGATACAACATTTTTCTCTCAAATCTGAAATCCTAGATAGCTTTGAATATGTAACTCCCAGTCTCCCATGTGGTAAGTGATAAAGACTTTTGGCTCTTAGTGTAGCTTTTCAAGTACTCGTATATGTTGTACCTGTATACTTTAAATACATTTTTGTTTGTATGATTTCTTCGGTTATAATCATTTAACATCAAGTTTCGTTTGAACATTTTGACTTATAATCATTTGACTTTATTGCCATATCTCCTCTAAACAAAATAATCGTAGCTTTTAACTTTTCACGTTTTTCAAATTAACCCACAATTTAATCATATCCTTTTATCAAATTCAGTTTAAATTTCAAAATCCGAGAGTTTTGTTAAGAGAATAAAAATTTATTGTTCGTTCATATTTGTGTTTTCTTTTGTAATCATATTTGTGTATTTTTATTTATAATCATATTTATGTATAAATCTTAATCAAAATCTATTTTATAAAATACTAGCAATTTAAAAATTGATTCGACATACGCTCGGTTCTTTGTAATTATATGTTTGCCTCTTTATAATCATATTTGTATGTTCTAAATCTTGATCCGCGAGTATAGTGTTGGTTTGTATTTTTTTTTGTTTTTGTAAATATATAACATTTTTCTGCAATTTTTTAATATGTTAAAGAAATTTAATTTATATACTGTTATATAACGTAGGGTTATTCTAACATAGTGGTTAGTGTATATTAACAGAAAAGTGTAGGGTTATATAACGTATATTAATAATATACGTATGATTAATTTTTTCTTACTTTTGATAAGCACCTTAACGTAGTGGTTAGTATTTAAATAAAATTAGATACACTTACATAAAAAGAATAGCAAGTGGCTCCCTAAATAAATGAATAAATAGTTGGATATAACATTTATCAAGAGATCATAATTTAATAGTATAGATAACAATATTAATTTATTTTTGTTATTAATAGCATATTATAAATTTATATTTCTATTTATTTTAGATTTCAAAATTAATTTTATAATATTATTTAAAATATTTTTGAATATTCAAAAACTTTATACATTTACACTGAAATGGCAAGTCCTTATATATTAATAAAATAATTATAATGAACTTTTTAGTTTTTCTTAACCATGAACTAATATTTTAGTATATATAAATCCACAAGTAATCTTGATATGTACCTTTAAAGCGCGAAATTATTTTCGAAGTAAATCAAAACGTTATATTCAATGTTCTGAAATCTGATCATAATCTGCGGTTAAGTTGGCAAAACGATGATCTTATATGTAATCCGGTTTGGTTTTAGAAAAAAAATTATTACTAAAAATTCTATAAACCCCGCAAAAAATGCTAAAATCTGAAAATTAGAAATCTTATACATATGTATTTTCTTATAAAAACATTTTTTAAAAGTATATATAATTAAATTAAAGTTTACATGAATATATTTTATGAAAATAAGATAATTCATTTAAATAGTCCACTTCGTATCAATTTTACTTAAATTTTGTAACTTTAAATTATAGTACAATTTTTTTTTTAATTTTATATTGTTAGAAAGTTACTTTATTATCATATTTTCTCAAAATTATTATATAAATTAACTATTGTCATTCCATCCGTCTCATACTTGATAAATATATTAAATTATTTTTAATATTCTAACTTAAATAAATAAATAAATATATATATATATATATATATATATATATATATATATATTAAATTATTTATTAGTTTATACATATTAATTTAGATTTGTTTTAATAAATTGAAGTATATTTTAAAATTCATGTATATATTTTATAATTTATAAAATAGTTAATAAATGGATTAAGTTAGTTTATATTTATTAATTGGTGTAGTTGTTTGATTATGGATACAAATTATGTATATATAAATATTATATAAATTTTATTTCTTATTATATAAATGAAAAATTAATATTCGTTTTTAATTAAAGTTAATATTAGTTATGATTTTTATTATTGAAAAGTAAATATTAAAAAGTATATATACATTTTAAATAAAAGATATTATTAAAATGTAATCTAAGAAAAACATATTTAAGAATATCTTTTTAGATATCTTATTTTGAAAATATTAAAATAATTGGTTAATATGGTATATATTTAATAATGATTACATTAGTTGTAGTATTTAAAATAAATGTAATGGTCCAACCTAGACTATTTGTAAGTAGATAATTTTTTTTTGTTTAATAGTATTGATAATATAACTATGTTAATAATTCATTTTATTAACATGTGTTGTACAGTTTTAAATTCTAACTGGATTTTAACATTCGCGTCCGCGAGGATGGTTGTTTTAATATAATAGAAAAATACATTTCACAACATAAGAATGTAATAGTTTTTGATAAAAAAAAGAATGTAATAGTTACACGAACATGTATTTGCAACTTTTGCATGGATATTTATTTGATTTGTAATATATAATATTTATGATATTTATCATAGTTGGATGATTTTTAATTGTTTTTATATTTACTAATTGCTCAAATTATGGTTAGATATTAGACCAGTGAAAATAATTTATTACATAAGAAACTTGTCAATTAATAATTTTAAACTATAATACACATTTTCTATTTGAAAAGTATCTTACATGTGTTTTTAATTTGTACAATACATCTTACTTTTTAATTTTTGAAAACTAACTCTTTCTATATGTGATAAAACAAAATTTTTCCTGATTTAAATTCGATATTATATTTTAATAAATAAAATTCAATATTTTATAGCTATTACTTTTGAACTAAAATAAGATGAAATATCTTTATATATATATATATATATATATATATTTAAACAATTTTCGCTTCAATTAAAATAAAATTTAATATATTTTCGTACTAATCGGTGTAACCAACAATTTGATTAGTTTGGTTTAATTAATAATATGAATTACATATTGGTATGGAGCACGAGTACATCTATCGACATATGTCTCACATAGTGAAGATGTTTTGGATGGATTGAAAACGTCTTGGGTATGTTTATGTGACAGTTTGATTTAAATTTTGTCTATGTGGTTTCATATAAAACATAATCAGCTGATACGTGAGCAAGTAAAATTTAGAAACCAAATACAATTTATGATCCTAAATCATACTGTCTAACTTTAGTAAATGGCCTTCTCAATAATTCATCCAATCCACACATTACATTAGTTTACTTTTGTGTTTTGAATCATGTTCATTTACAGGTTCAACTTTCTAATATTCAACAACATTTATAATACTTTTTTGAGAAAACTGGAATAAATAACGAAAACATTAAAATTATCACCCCAGCATTTATAATACTTGTTTAAAGTATCTCCAAAAGATATTCTACAATTTCAAATATGAAAATTTTTGTCTCCAAAAATGAATTTTAAAAATTTAAATTTGAAATTTTGAATAATAAAATTTCAAATATATAGTGTCGTTGCTCAAAACTTCAAATTTGAAGTTTCATTTTTAATTGCATTTTGGTCCTCGCATTTATATATTATATTTATGATTCTTAAATATTTTATTTTTTAATCCCTCAAAGTCTATAACTCATAAATATTTCAAATTTGCTTTTATAATTTTAATTTATACAAATAAAATTAAATAAAAAATTTTAAATAAGTTTTTTTTCAAAACTAGATTTAAACAAGAACAATATTAGAAAAGAAACTTAATAAATGTACTAATTAATCATATATGAAAGTATTACGAAAATAGTTTTATAGAATAGTGTAGTATTTTACTTGTAATTTAATATTTAATTATGTATTTTTATGTAAAATTATATATTTTACTGTATCATTTTGTTAATTGATATTTCTATAATATTTTTATATATGTGCTATTTATTTATAAAATTTTATGAATTTAAAATAAGTATTATAAATATAAGGGTTATAATATAAAATATAAATTATTTTGAAGTTAGGTTTGAAGTTTTGTTTTGGAAAAAACTAGTTTAAAACTTCAAATATGAAATTTTGCAAACTTCAAAATAAAGTGTTTGTTTGGAGATGCTATTATGATGAAGACATGAAAAAAGTCACGCCGGCAACTCCTACAGATCACATTGCTAAACATATCATTAGCTCAAAATAAAAACTAAAGCGAGTTTTCATCTTTGCGGTAAGGCTTGTTGTGATAGGGGAATAACACTGGTGCACTACTCACCATGGTATTAGCACTCTAGTTTTGTAAGTTGTTTTTTGTGTATTTTACTCATTTCAGCAATTCAAACATTTTCTTTTATTAGCAAAGAGATCAAGTTTGTGCATAAATCAAGGTTTTGTTAATGTTTTAATGTGAAGTTTTAGAATATTTACAAACCTTTAATATGGATAGTTTAATCAACTCATTTAGTATAAAGTGTAGTTTTTTCAAAAAATGATACAAAGGTGTAGTTTTCAAAATAAAATATTTATCAAATATACAATTTGTCGTTTAAAAATTAACGTATACCTACAAAAAATGAGCAGCATGCAGCATGATAAGCATTAAGTCGTGGAACATAACAAAACCTGAAAAAATGCAGATTCCACTACTTTTCTATTCACTTCCTTAATATATTTTTTCTCTCCAGAGTGGCTCCTGCGGATCTAACCAGTAACCACTGAAATAATATTTTACTTATTTTTGTTTTTAGTCATATGAGCACAAGGACAACGAGATCTACTACATTATTATCGTAAAACTTCTACGATTCATATGATCTGACATACTAGTGTAGAAGGTTTTATCGTGGAGAAATCTCCTCCCAAATGACCAATCCAAGTTCATGTAGATTTGGTCAAAGCAAACGTTAAGAAAATTAGATTTAAGTTTTGTTTTACATGAAATTAAAACCAAAAATCCCATAATGTGACAATTGTTTTGCTTCTTTATAAAAACTAAAAAATTATCAATAATTCACCTCTTAATCCATACGCATTCACGACCTAGTCCAAGCACGGTTTTAAAACGGAACAAATCCAGTAGGAACAAAACGGATTCTTTAAGTTCTACAAATCATTTTTAACTGAAAGGATGTATTATAATTTATGGATGGATCCTAAGCATGTGGTATCCAAATAAGCTAAATTGAATATTTAAAGAACAACAGAAACGTAAAAATAAAAGCTAAACAGCAAGACTGATTCAGGGGTAAACGTGCATTTGGTCTTTGTTTTTATTTTACTAGTTAGTTCTTTTAAAAAAATCGAAAGTTTAAATTTTACCATTAAAACACGACTGAAGGAATCTTTTACTACTTCGAATCTTGAAAATTTGAAACAGAGTTTGTAACTTAATCACTTTTATTTACTACCTTTAAAGAAAAAACGAAGTTTTAATAATCACTTTTATTTACCTTTGGATGAATAGGCACGCTGTGTAAGAGTAAGACCAAATTTTAAAATAGAGAGTCACAGTGCATAGGAAAACGTAACAGTTGTTCGATCGTTCCTTTTATACTTTATCTGTTTAAAATTTAAATGTTACTGACAAAATAAATGAGAGAAAACATTCGAAAAGAAAAGAAAAACATGATAAGTCCTCATTAGTTACAGCAGGTTAATGGTGAAATGAAAATTACAGAGAACCAAAACAGCAAATTGCGAAAACATTCGAAAAGAAAAGAAAAAAACATGATAAATCCTCATTAATTACAAGAATGGTGAAATGAAAATGACAGAGAGCCCAAAATAGCAAATTGCGATTAAGATGTAGAAAAGGTAAAATGAGATCACTCAAGAAAATCTATGAAAAAATGTATGCTCAATCACATAATTTAAATTGAAAGAATTAAACACTAATAATCACAAATAAACTCTCTGAGCTATTTTCTAATTGGTCAAACAGTCAAGGAGTTTAGGTAGAGAAGAAGTAGAGAAAAAGTAAACATTTGATTAGAAATAATAAGAAAGTTTCTAATTTTAAAAAGAGAGTGAAATATTTAATTAATACACACTAGCTGATAAATCCCGCTCAGTTCCACAGAGTCTCTCTCATCTGCCTCTGCATAAAAGCGAATCCACTATTCATTTACTCTCTCCATCTGCCCTCCTCCCCAAAGGTCCCTTCTTTCTCCCAAAACAATAAAGAAAAGAATTTTCTGGAGCGTAGTAAGTTCCCATCGCACTCTGTCTCCATCTTCTGCTCTGTTATTTTTTTTTTTCTTTGTGATGTTCTTCGCACGCGCACCTGCATTTTTTTTTGTTGATGGGTTTGTAGAGACGATGCTCCGATGTGGTTTTCTTAGTCTTTCTCTCTGTGTTTTGAAGCTTCTTTTTATTTTTTCTTTTGTTTTCTTGGATAAAAGAAAATGTGAATTGATTCATTCTTCCTCGAGGTTCTTTTGTGAGATCTTCTTGCAGCTCCATATTTTGTCTCCTGAGAAAATAGTGGATGCTTCCGAGAGGAAGACGAAAGAAAAAAGCTTTTATGTACTTCTTACTCTACCTTTTTTTTCTTCTTCTTCTTAATTCCGATTTCTAATCGATAATATACGGCATTATATTTTTCTTTTTATAAAAGTTAGATTATGGAATACTACTTTCCCTAAAATGCTGCGAGTTTTTTTTTGTTTGATGAGGCCCTGAGGGTTTTCCTGCTAATACTGTTTGGATTTTAGTAAATGAAAGAAAAAAAAATCAGAGACTTTTGACTTGAATATATATATCTTCTCCCTCTAACCCAAATTTCCATGGAAAATTTGGAAAGAGAGAGAGAGTATGTTCCTAATAACAATTATGTAATGCAATTCTGGCTTGTCTCATTATTAGATCAACTTTTTTTTGTTTCCTGGACTAAACAGTTTCTCCCAACATCTTATATGGCATTGCTAGCTTTGTCTGTTTTAGCAAATTAGATATAGATCGGTTTCTCCTGTTGCACCTTCATATCATTGATCTTTTCTACTTCACTTCCACAGATCTCTCTCTAGTTGAAGCTGATCTTCTCTGCTAAGACGAATTCAAAGGGGGGTTGTTGGATCGTCTCAGCAGAGGGCTTCTAAAACCATGGGGAATGAGAAAGCCGTTTCTGGAAACACCATACCGCTCCATTCTCGCCCTATAACTCGTGCTCTTGCGTCTGCTCTGCGTGCTTCTTCTACTCTGACAACATCTTCAGAAGTGGTTGCTACTACACTGGTCAACCAAGGAAGGGTTCTGAGAGCAAACAGTAAAAGAACAGCCTCGGATGATAAGAATGTTGCCAATAATGCACCTAAGAGACGAGCTGTTCTTAATGACATCACAAATGTTACCTGCAAGGATTCTTACACAAGCTGCTTCAATGCAGCTAAAATTCAGGTTGTTAAAGAATCAAAGACACAATGCTCTCTGCTTCTTATATTGTTGACTAAAAGTTTGTTTTGTTTTTCTTCTTTGCTGATAAGAGTTGGTTTCTTTCTCATTTTGTAGGTGGAGACTATCAAACAGATAAAGAAGGGAAAGACAAGTTCTTCCAAGGTAGCATCATCATCATCATCTTCTTCTACTTCAGAAGTTACAGATGCAAAGGTACAAGTTGTGTGTAGCTTAGAGACAAACGAAGCATCTTGTAGCTTTATGGAAAAGCCGAGTTCCAAGTTGCCTCCAAGACCCCCTGGGAGATCAACTTCTACAGGTGGGTGAATACTACTAGTTGCCTACCTACTATAATTGCTGTGTGAGTGCTTTATAACATTTTAGTTCCTTGCAAATGGTTTACAGTTGTTGGAGGAAGTTCCACTGTGGCGGCAAGTAGCTCAAAATTCATTGACATTGATTCAGATGAAAAGGATCCTCTACTCTGTAGCCTATATGCATCTGAAATCCACTACAACATGCGTGTTGCTGAGGTAAATAAAAATCCACCCCTTGGGGGATTTTGATGTCTTATACAGGACAGATGCATCTGGTTATCTAACTAACATCTAAGTCTATATTTTAAACAGCTTAAACGGCGACCGTCTCCTGATTTTATGGAGAGAACACAAAGAGATGTGACTAAGACAATGCGGGGAATCCTTGTTGATTGGCTTGTGGAGGTCTCAGAGGAATACACACTTGTACCTGACACTCTCTACCTCACAGTCTATCTCATAGATTGGTTTCTAAATGGGAACTACATTGAAAGACAAAGACTTCAGTTGCTCGGCGTCACTTGTATGCTCATTGCCTCGTAAGTTGCTCATCAAACTACTAATATTCTCTTGCTAGAAAATCAGACTATAATGCTTGTTCTGATAGGCAGAGCAACTAATAGAGAGGTTATGTTGTTTCTTTGAAACTTGGTTAAAAAAAAGGAAGTATGAGGAAATCTATGCACCACGGATTGAAGAGTTCTGCTTCATCACGGACAACACTTACACGAGAGATCAGGTCCTGGAAATGGAGAGCCAAGTACTCAAACATTTTAGTTTTCAGATCTACACTCCCACTTCAAAAACATTCCTCAGGTAAATCTCAGTACTAGACAGTAGATAAAAAAACTGCTTCATACAAACTGTTCTTCGTAGTGATCATAACAAACGTTTTCTATTTTTTTTTTGTAGGAGGTTTCTCCGAGCAGCTCAAGCTTCTCATGTGGTAATTTGCTACCTTTATGTACTGTGCTCATCAAACATTTAGCAGAAAGATTGAAACTTTTTTTGTTTTGTTTTGTTGGAAATGTGTATATGCAGATGCCAAGTGTGGAAATGGAGTTTCTGGCGAATTATCTGACGGAGTTGTCGTTAATAGAGTATGAGTTCTTGAAGTTTCTTCCTTCCGTTATAGCTGCTTCGGCTGTTTTTCTTGCCAAGTGGACTATGAACCAATCAAGCCACCCTTGGGTCTGTTCTTTGTTCGTTAAGACACACATATATATATATATCTCCTTATGTTTGGTTCTGTTTTTACAAAATCTTGAATCTCACACGATTTGCATTGTTTGTCCGTCCAGAATCCAACACTTGAGCATTACACAACGTACAAAGCCTCCGATCTTAAAGCATCTGTTCAGGCCTTGCAACAACTGCAGCTTAACACCAAAGGATGTCCTTTGAACTCTATACGAATGAAGTACAAGCAAGACAAGGTAACAAATTAGTTCAATCTCGGTTTAGTTTTGATAAAACTGGTCCGGTTTGATCGAAATGTAACAGTTTTTATTTTTGTGTGGTTACTTTTAAATATTTTTACAGTTCAAATCCGTGGCGGTGTTCACTTCTCCGGAGCTACATGATAGGCTATTTTGAAAGAACCGAGCGGTTTATCATCTCCTAACCGATATAAAACGGATAAAGTTGTCTTATGTTCCGTTTTGTCGTCGGGAAAATGGCCAATTCAATTCATTTCCATCTGTTACTCGCGGTTAAATAAAACAGTATAAAAATCAAATTTTCCACGGTATAATCCGGTTTAGTGTATACATGCTTGGTTCTTCCAAACCTGAGTTGTTCTGGTTGGTAAGACTATTGACTACTAGTATTAAAAAAAAAACCAGTAATGACCGAGAGAGACAAGTGGTCAGTGGTGTACTAATTACGCGTTAATACACCACTAAATTTCCTTTTCTTATGGACCGGTTCGTTGTACCTAAATTCATTTTCCTATGTTGCTCTCTCTATCTGTCAAATAAAAGAGTAGAAATCAATCTTTTCCACGGTCTCATTCCCGGTATATCCCGTCCGGTTTATGTAGACGTGTTTGGTACTGAGTTAGTGAGTTGTTCTGGTCGGTAAGACGAGAGACTATTGACTAGTTTAGTATAAAATAAAACAAAGAAGACAGTCATGGAAGAGAGAGAGAGAGAGACAAGTGGTGGATTAACTACGCGTTATCCGACGTGATGAAATGAATATGACTCACATATTATGTGGAAAGATTGAATTTCTCTTTGAGAAAATAATAAAAAAAAATATCAACAAGTTGCTTCTCCATCCTTCGTTGCTTCCTAAATGCGTCTCTCTGCTTTTTGGAGATAAAAGATATAGAAAAAGAGAGAATGGCGGGGGCAACTTCAAGTTTGATATCATCGCCATGGCAAGCGACTCTTGAGCATTATAATAATAACAATAAGACTAAGAGGTTTTATGTCAAAGGTTATCCGTTTCCATGTCATGACCCTATTTGCAATTCTTTTAATATCAAAAGACGTGTTCTTCTTTCTTCTTCCTCTTCCTCTTCCTCTTCCATATTTAAGGACGACCATGTCGTTACTCATTCTTCATCCTCTTCCTCATACAAGCTTCAAACCCATTTCTCCATGTCTTCTGGTAATAATATGATTACCTTTGTTATTTTGAGTCTTGTATTGTTCTTCTATCCATGGAGCTCTTTTTTGATAAGTCTATGTTTGTGTTCTTGCTTTTGATTTTTTTTTTTTGAATTTTTTTGCTTGTGTAGGTTGTGGTTGCTCGTGGATTCAGAACAACTCAATGCTTCATTACTCGCCTACTACAAGTAACTGGACGTCGAAGAAATGCTCGGCGTTACCAACAAAAACAGTGGATGTCTCCTCAGTTTCTGACCTTTTTGAGTTCATATGCTCTGGTCCGCTCGTGGAAAAGATCGGTATCACTCCTGAAAAAGTCGGCCAGGCCATTGACAAATGGTTGCTATACGGCTCACAGCTATGCAGACTCTTTCAGCTTAACGAGCTTAAGCTGACCATTCCTCAGAAAGCTAGGCTTTACCATTACTATATCCCCGTCTTTGTTTGGTGCCAAGACCAGATTGCTCTGCATAACTCCAAGTTTAAAGATGGAGATGATGTGCCTCCCCTAGTGGTACCTGTTTTTTTTTTTTGGTTATAACCTTAAATTAATGGATGGGTGGATTAATCTGATTGGAAAAATGTGCAGATTGGATTCAGCGCACCTCAAGGATGTGGCAAGACTACACTTGTGTTTGCACTTGATTATCTTTTCAAAACTACAAAAATGTACCCATTGCTTCCCACACTGGTTTGCTTCATCCAAGTCCCCTAGTGATTCTTAATACTAACACACAAGATAATAATCTGCAGGAAGTCGGCGACAATATCTATAGACGATTTTTACTTGACTGCAGAAGGCCAGGCTAAATTGAGGGAAGAGAATCCAGGAAATGCACTCCTTGAGGTATGTATACTCATCTTCATATTCTCATCATTTTTTTAATTTGTCCTTATGCCTTTAGTTTGAAAATATAAAAATCTGTCATTTGTTTGTGTATACAGTATCGTGGGAATGCAGGAAGCCATGATCTTCCATTCTCTGTCGAAACAATAGAAGCCCTGACTAAACTTACCAAGGAAGGTTAGTTTCCTTATCCATCAATAAAAAGCTTTTATTCTTGGCTCTTGTTGTTTTCTTGTTTATCTTATTTGGGGTGGTCATTGACACAGGCATGAAGATGAAAGTTCCTCGCTACGATAAGGTGAGTGTCACAGCTTGATTTTACCTTATCATTTTGTATCATTAAAACAGAGGAATCAGCACAGGTCTTTAACTTGTTGAGATATTATTCCTATTTTGTCTGCAGTCTGCTTATAGCGGGAGGGGTGACAGAGCCGACGCAGAAACATGGCCTCAAGTTGAAGGACCTCTAAAGGTATATAATATTTCTATCTTCTTCAAGTGTTTCTGTTTCAAAGTCAAAAAAAAAACCTCTAATCTTTGTTTGGTTGATAATATATACAGGTGATTCTCTTTGAGGGATGGATGCTTGGTTTTAAACCTCTTCCTGCTGAAGCCGTTAAAGCAGTGGATCCTCAGTTGGAGACAGTGAACAAGAACCTTGAAGCTTATTACGAGGCATGGGACAAGTACATAGATGCATGGGTGGTCATCAAAATTAAGGACCCAAGTTATGTATACCGATGGCGTCTTCAGGCGGAAATAGCAATGAGGCAGGCTGGCAAAGCCGGGATGTCTGATGATGAGGTATGTTTTTTTTTTTCTTTTGACATTCTTGAAACAGTTAAATAACACTAGTACTCTCTTTGTGTTTATTATATATATTGAAACGGTGAACGTTGAAACATCTGTGTAGGTGAATGACTTTGTGTCAAGGTATTTGCCTGCATATAAGGCTTATCTGCCGACACTGTACGAGGAAGGACCGAGCGGCTCGGAACCAGAGCGTGTCCTTGCGATAGATATCGATGAAGAAAGGAACCCAATACTCGCAACCTAATGACCAGGATGTTTTCCCTCCTATGCCTTGTTATATGTATTTTCCTCTTTGTAGAGTAACATTCACTATATCACGCTTCGTTGTATTATTCATTCTATCTTTTGACATGCTCTCTCTATTTGTCACAATTCTACAAATATGTACATTTCCTTTGGAAAGTTCATTATTTATTTTTTGTATTGTATAGTTGAGATTGTTTTTATTCTTTCAAGAGCTGGCTGTAACTTTCAAAATCAATAAATTTCCAAATACTGGTATATGTGTATTAGCATTTGATAGCATGTAAGATAGAACAACAGCATTGCCGAATAAAAGATGCAACACAAAAGGAAAGGTTCACCAAATCAAAAATTTCCCAGAGATTGTCAATAAGTAATACATAAAACAGATAATGTAATGGGAAAATGAAGAAGTTAAAAAGGGTACAACATCAAAAAAAGCTTAAAACATCCTGGTAAAGTGTCGCAAGGGAAACCAAAAGGAAAAGAGACAAAAGACCCTTTGCTTTCTCTGTGCCATCAAACTTGAAACCTAGCCTTTATATAGAAAGAAACAATTATACACATTTGGCATCTTTTGATCCACGCACCTCTGCCAAAGATTCATTAAATCTCAAGTTTGATCCAGGTCTGCAAATTATCTCCCGGGTAGATTTGCCTCTTATTAAAGAAGAGCTTCAGGTTGAGACGGAGAGGCTCTTGAATGCTTCCACTTGTCCATCGCTCAATTCGGTCTGGCCCATTGGATGGTTTGGTGTGTCGCCATTCTCATTGGTCTTGCGAGACGAGTTGTACACTGAATCAGGCATCACAGAGCTACGCTTGCCTTCAAAGTAAGTAGACCAGGGAAAATACTCGGCACAGCGTGATTTCCATCCTGCAATTGTAACCAAAACCAGGCTCAGTACTTCTAAACTCTTAAGGGCCTTAATATTATGTAAGTGTGTTTGAATCATACGACCAACCAAACGTAATAAGTCAAGATATCTAATGCTTACTGGAGGCAGCTTCTGAGTCAAGGAGAGCTGTGTCTAGAAGCTTATGAACTGTTATACAATCTTTGAGTTTCCACTCTATTTGAGCTCCATTTCTGCACAAAGACAACCGATATTAAACATACAAAACAAACAGGTAACAGAGAGAACAAGGAACCATTAGGGTAATATGTTTGAAGGAGCATTACGTTTGAACCATTTTATTGGTCGAGTCTTCAATTATTTTGATAGCCTCAGTTTTCTTGCTTGGATTTAAAAGGCACAGCATTTCGGCGTATGCAGCTCTGTGCACCAAAGAATCTGCGGAATCGAATTGCAAAAACGTTAACATTTTTTTTTAATAAGACACTGCAATATCTCAGCAAGGGGTACCGTGTAATCTATTTGATACGCACCTTTGTGTCTACCAAGAAACACTTCGTTTACCTCCGCTAGTGATTTATTCTGCAATTGACTAGAACGCAAAAGAAAGGACAATTTCACAACTGATATAGAAAAAAAACAAACAGTAAGAATGGATAATAGTTTGAGTAGTCACCTGATTGATGGGCGCTCAGCCTCTAGAACACTCCAACGAAGTTTCTCAGCTTCCGTCGTTGGAGCACTTGTCGATTCTGTCTTGAGCAAGAATTTGATCTACAATCCATAAAAAAAAACATTATTATCCCTCCTCTCTCCTTTGCATGATTAAGCCTTCTTTAGAACATCGCAAGTAGCAGAGATTACATACCAGGGAACGATGTGAATCAGGGTTCTCCGCATCCAAGTTAAGCATTTGCTTAACAGCCTGAAAAATGAGACAGCAAAGTCCTTAGATTACTTGGACAAAGACTAGTATAAAAACATGAGTTTGAATATGACCACCAGACGAGAAATAAGTTACCTGGAATGCAAGTAGAAACTTTTGTTTTCTCATGTTAACCTCAAAAGAGACTAGATGAGTCTCCAAAGAATTAGGTGAATGCTTCTGGAGAAGTCTCAAGTACTTTGAAGCCTCTGCCATTGGCTCTTCCACCTGTATAGATTTAGTTTACCAGTAAGCCTTTAACAAAGTTAAATACTCATTACTCATACTACTCTACTATGGCGAAGACCAACAATACATATGCAGCAAACAACCACCTGAATTAACTTTTGCCCATGAGGATCTGGATCTGCAGGCTTCACATTTTTTTTGCCAGACTTAGAAACTCCACCGGCAGTTGATTCTTCACTCTTACTCTCAGCTTCCTGAAACGAAGAAGACCACTCTTAAGACACCTAAGTGTCAATACACTCGACAAAATACTGAAAATGCTTACTTTCTTTGCTCTTTCTTCTGCCTTTTTCTGCTTCTTCATTTTCTTCTTCTGAGCAGGAGCCATCTTTGACATTCCATCTTCTTCAGCAGTTGATTTGGGAGAATCGTGCAATTTCAGGTAGCACCTGGATATCGAGCCAAGAGGCAAACGTTGATTGAATCTATCATGCATCTACACAGTAGATACTTCAGTTGGATTACATTTGTGCAACGAAGAGTTACCTGATAGCTCTGATTGCTGCTTTGTGGAAATATGGGAATGAGTGTAATCGGTCTTGGAACTTAAGCATATCAACATATGAACGCAAAGTCATTTTTCTTAGACAGTACGAGTGGAAATCAAACTGATCTTCAGAAATGTCGGTATAGTGCTTCTCCACAGCCAAAAACCTCTTCAGGGCACGTCCAAGATCGCCCTGACGGAAGTAGCTATCTCCAGATGCAAGATCATACCTATTTTACAAAATGAGATCAAAAGACAGCCATTAGAAATGCAACTGATATGTCAATTTTACATTAGCAAAACTACACAGCCTTCTATAGAGCCGTACCACATGCACTGCATGTCATGAAGATTGTTGATCTGATCCCCCTCTTTTGTGAATAAAACAGCAGTTTTCTCAGCCAAGGTCACCTTCACCAGAAAATTCACAGAACGAAGCAAGTGTGTTGAGACCTAACCTCAAAGGACACTGACCAAAAGAAATATAATAAGAACAAAAACGAGATGTAAACCTGATCTGCTTGCAGCATACGCTTAACGCATTCACTGTTTATATAGCGATCTGCTAAGTCCATGCATCTAGCTTCATCGGCAAGTGCGGCAGCGGCAGTCAAGTCTCCTGCATGCTTCATTATTCGGCTCTGTAGAGAGAAGCCAGTTAAAAAGGTTAAAGAAGAAAACAAGACTCCTCAAACAAAATGTCTCTCCATACAGTGCCAGTGGCAACAGTGACATACACCACAAACTGATGGATTAAAACGTAATAGCTTTTTTTGCCACGATAAAGAACTATACCTTGACAGAGTACAGATCAATCACTGTCGGCGTATGAGTAATGGCCTCGTCAATTTTACCAAGGGCAACATCATATTGACCACGCTTGTCATAATGCTGTATTATGAAAAGTTATGTATCATGATAAGAGACACAAAAATTCAACCGAGAAGCTGTTAATTATAGAGAGAAAGTAAGATAGATAAGCAAAAGTGAACCTGGGCCAAGAAAAACAATGTCCACAATAGAGTTGACGGGGGCTCTTTCACATCACTGCATCAGTAAGAATTAATCACAACAAATGAGTGATCATATCACTAATTTTGATAATATATCAGTGTCAATCTAGTATGCATCAGTTAGAATTAATCACAACAAATGAGTGATCATATCACTAATTTTGATAATATATTAGTGTCAATCTAGTATACAACAAGGCCATATATTATAAAAGACGTTAATCCATTTAATACTTCAGCGATAAATTCAGTTACATACCTTCCGGGGTAACTTCCAGTAGCCCTAATTGACTGCTCCATCTCAACAACTACTTGCTCCAATATATCAGGCTAGACAACAAAATACATATAGAAACATTTATCTTAAAATAAAGTGAAGCCAGATACAACTAAATTTGCGACAAAGAAGAGAAACAAACCTTGCGAGGGTGATCATAGAGAGAAGAGAGATCAGAGAATAATGAAGGAACACCCTGAGACAAGCATCAAGATATATAAAAATCATATTCTATTTTGAAAATTGTGCGTACAAAGAGACTTGAGGGCGCGTAAAGATACCTTTGTCAGTAGAGGTTTAATGTACTTTGCTACGGCCTCCTTGAAGCTTTCATCTTGCAGAAAATCCAATGGTATCCTCTGAAAATGGGGAAAGAGAAAATAACTTAATACCTTTGTCCCGAAAATATCAGAGAGAAACACATCGGCAACCGGTTGTTCCCTATCAAGTGGAAGGATATTAAAATTCACTGACTGCCTTCTCACCTTAACAGCGGATGACCTAGTGTACTTCTCGCTTAGAGACTGATACAAGGCACTTAACTTCTCAATCTTGTCAGACGAATATTGTCCACTTTCCGAATACAAACCAAAACATTTTTGGAGGCCTTCATAATATCTGAAAAGTACAGGAATGCACTATTTACTTGTTGATATGAATTGACAGTACCCAAAAATATATAGTAGCCTTTTAGAATGTCATAGGAAAAGATAGTCAAGTTTTAAGCAAAAAAGTTAAAAATAATGAATTAGAAGTGCAAAGAAAAAAAAACCTGTAATTGTCAGGGTTCATGGAAAGCAGAACCCTGTAGAGTTTATCGGCTTCTGCTGGGCGACCAAGCTTCGACAAGAGAGATACCTCTAGCTCTTTGTAAGACAACTTATCAACCTACAAACAACCACACGAGGAATGTGAAATCTACTATATGCGTGTGTCCTATTATCCACATAAATAACACAATCAGCTTCAAGAACTTACTATTTTCGACTCTTTTTTGTGCAACTCCTCAAGAGCTTTGTCAAAAGCACCGCTCTCCTCAAGCAAGGAAACCTGAAAGCAAAAACAGTTGAGATTTCCTGCAGGTACAGATATCAAAGCTGTGCTAGTACCAATTGAATATCAGAAGCTACATGGACCCGTTTGCTTGATACCTTGTATAAAATCATTTCAGTGTGTTCACATATCTCGTTCGCAGGAGGGTAATCATCCTCTAGGGTGCCTTCAAACGCTTCCAAAATCTCAACAGCTTTAGAAGCACTGGTTTAAGAACAAACAAAAAAAAACAAAACATGTTTCGAGTGATCAAGGTGAGCTATTGTCAAAAGATATAAAATTCATTAAGCTGATTGAAGAGGCCTATAATTCTACTGGATGTTATCCACTGGTATATTATTTCCTATAAGTCTGATGTATGAAACATCTCAGCAAAGGCGCATCAACAAGTTAGCTAGCAAATAGTCCAAAGAAGAAAAACTAGCATTCAATTAAAACGAGTAAAAGTAAAGTAACATATTTAGATTTAAGGCTTCAAGGAACAGAACAAACTTTGAGTTCAAATGCTGGGAGACTGCAAAGCCAATCCAGTTCATTCGATGATTAGGCTTTAAACTCAAAAGCTGCTGCCTGGTCTCCACAAAACCAGATAAGTCCCGCATTTGTGCCTAGGAATAAGAAAGTATATAGTAAGATAAACTGTTGAACGCATCAACAGAGATTAACACTGAAATGATAAAGGTATGAATTGCCAGCTAATAAACTCTCCTCAAATCTATTTTAACCATAGTTACCTGCAAGAGTGAGAGGTCTCTGAGTATTTCAAGGTTCTCAGGATCGATTCTAAGAGCGTTTCGGTAGCATTTGATGGCCTCTCTATACTCCCTGTCTGACCGGTACAGGAGACCAAACACATGCCAGCAAACATGGCTCTTGATGTCATTCTGCAGGAAAAACAAAAGAAAAAAAATCCTATATTACCCTGAAAGAGTATATACTATGTCTAGAAACAAAGGTTCTGATGTTATAGTTATCAAAGTCACAATTGAACCTTGACTCCAAGGCGAACAAGCTCATATGCTTCAGTTTTGCGGTCCATACAATTTAGAGTCAGTCCTTTCATCGATAAAGTCTCTGGAAACCACAAAGAATAATACCGTCAAGAAAGAACAACTCAGTAATGATACAAGTTGTTAAATCGCAATTGATGTAGTAAACTCCACAGAGTTGCAGAATGAGATATATTAACATGAAATCACAAAACAATAAGAAGGAGGGTTAGGGGAGTTATGAGAGAAAGAAAAGTCTCACCCCCATGAGAAGGAAACTTCTTCAATATGGCATCAGCGGCCTTCAGTCCCTTCTTGTACTGCTTAGTCTCGTAAGATTTCTGCATTATAAAACATCACTCAGAATAAATTTAGACGAAAAAAGAATATAAAGTAGTGCAAGTAGATTCAACAAAAAAACCAATGCAAAAGTAGACTTGGGGAAGATGAGTATTAACTAGTTTTGCCGAGAAAGTGTGAGGGCATAATCATATAAACATTTAATGATGCATAATAACATAGTAGAAGTCTATTCTGTAAACAATCCTAGGCGAGCCCAAAAGGTCACTAAGAGTCTATCAGTGGAAGATTGAAACTAACAACTTGATACATCAAACTCCCACACACTAATGTCTATTGACCCAACACATTGACCGGGTTAACTTAATTTTAGGGTTTTACACATCAGTGGGGAAAAAAAAAGAACTCATCGTATTACCAGCTAGAATCATCAAATCAAATATACAAAAAGGATTTAAAAAAAAAACAGTGAGAGGAAGAGAGAGAGAGAGAGAGAGAGAGAGAGAATCGGAACATACGACTATGAGCTTGAAGAGGTTGGCCTCTTTTGGAGGAAGCGAAGCCCCCATTTTTCCTGCGCAACTAAAAGAGCTCCGCGAAGAAGAAGAAGAGAGATATTATTCGCGAGTTCGAGAGAGGAGGGGCGTCGTACTATCCGCTTCAACCCTACTGCGGAACAAAGATGGAGAAGACGGACAACAAATAAAACCCAATAAGGGTATTATAAATTAGGTTCTGTCTTCTTCTTTTTCCTAACCAAACCGGTTAGCTTTTCCGGTTAAGATTCGTCTAGTCCGGTTTCAGATCAGTCGACACAGACAAAACCAATTTTTGATCGGTTCAGAAATTTTACAGAGTCAACCAAACCGGTTGCCGATAACTTTAATAGTTTGTGAACCAAGTTGACCGATCAAAATTGTATTATATACCTATCACTCCATCATAAATCGAGACTAAACATTTAAAATCATAACCGAATATAACGCAATCGATTCAAACTGGAAAGATTGACAACTAAACCGAATCTAAAGTCTATACATTATATTTAAATTAATTAATATACTCTAACCGAGCAGGCCTGGTGGTCTATTTCAGTCTTTTTTTTTCTTGACAACAATATTTCCCAGTCTTTTTCAATTAGCAACATTTTACTCGAACCGAACAAACTCTTCCTAGAGCAAGCAACATGATCTATACAGAAACGTTTGTGTAAGCAAGTTAGATCTATTCTGTGAATATGGAAATAAAGAGTAAAAAAATCCATTCCTTTGAGCAAAACACGGTTCCTATTGCTTAACCAATCCCATCAGTTATAGAATTAGAGAGAGACTTTGTATAAAGCAGATGGCGTTACGCCATTACCCTTGCTTCTGTTTTTTTTTTCTTTTCTGGAATTCAAGTATACAACCAAGTAAGCTGAACAACAAAGATACTTCAAAAAAGGAAAGCCATCTATAGCTTTTCCAAAATGTTTTTATTTTCTAAACCTCGAGTAGTAGTATCTTGGCCAAACGCTGGTTTTACTACATGGTTTCCCAGCATGCAAAAGGTATTTCTCAATAGCCACCAACTTCTTCTGCATATATATATACACTCAATTATCCATTCCTGAAGGCAGTTAAAGCATCATCAAGCATAGAGTAGAAGAAGTGTTAGGAAAAGCAGAGATCAACAAGGTGGAGTCAGAGTTCCAGTCAGGTTGATAAGTGGCTCCCCCAATGCCAAGGCCTGTGACCTTAGTGTACTCCTCTCAGGATTAACAGAGCCAGACATCACAAAAAAAAAACAACTCCTTCCTTCACAGTTAAAAATCTTCAACTCAATCACAAAGAACATACTTATAGAGTTACATGAAAGCTCAAAAATATGTACTAATAACTCTATAGAGGGACACATACCATAATCTGAGAGAACTCTGTGGTGGTAGTTTGAACTTGGCTCAAGTGGTGACATTTTCCTGTGTTCCGAATGTACATATATATTCCTTTGATATTATTCCGTTATGGATACTTGACAACAGAAGTGGACGTGCCGGAGTGGTTATCGGGCATGACTAGAAATCATGTGGGCTCTGCCCGCGCAGGTTCGAATCCTGCCGTTCACGTTGTTATTTTTTACCCTCTTTCACTTTAGCTTTGATTCTTTTCTTACTTTTTACTGTTTTGCCCTTGTAGTTTCATCTCCTTTGTATAATTGTGGTGATGGGATTTTAACGTAGTTGACTTTTACAAAGTAGATACAGATTCAAACAAATGATCTATGGAGTTATTCTAAGCATTATTTAGTAGGTCCACCAATCAATAATATTTTGTTATTTGATATTTAATATTTTATATAAAATAAAATATTATCTAATTATATTATATTTTAAAATAAAATATAAATAAATAAAAATAATAATAATTGCTAGTTTTTTTTTAATATTTTCAAAGCCATCAACAAACATTAAACTCTAAATCTTAAATCCTTGCAAAACCCCTAAAATATTGGATAAATTTTAAATCTTAAATCAAAAACTAAATTCTAAAAATACTAAACTTTTAATCTTAACTCTTAAACCTTTAGATAAAATAAATAAAAAATATTTGTAGTTACTAAAAAAGAATTTTAAAATATTTTAATCCATCAGCAAAACACTAAATTTTGCATACTAAACACTAAATTTTATACATTAAATTTTAAATCCTTAGATAAACCATAAACTATAGGATTTAAGATTTATCCAAAGGTTTAGAGATTATAATTAAAGTTCTGGTGTTTTAAAATTTAGTCTCTGGTGTTTTGATTTATGGCTTATGATCTATCTAAGAATTTAAGATTTATTCTATGGTCTAGGTTTCCCTAAAGTTTTAGAGTTTATGGTTTAATGTTTTACTGACATCGTTAAAAAATATTATTATTTTTTTTGCAATTATTACTATTTTTTATTTTTTTACCTTTTTAGTTTAAAAATATAATATAATTTGACACTATTTTATTTTATAGATACTGTATATGAATATTTTCAATATTTATCCATAAGAAAAAATAAAATAAAAATTACACATCAAAATAAATTTATATAAAATATAAATAAAGTATAAAATAATTTATTCATAAACTATTAGCATAACGCTTTCATAATATAAGTCCAATTAGTTATAAATATTGGATCTTTATATGCTACACGGTGATATAATAGACAACTAAAATCACAAAATATAATTATTCAAATTAATAAATAAAAATTGTTGTTTTAAAATGTGATATTAACAATTATGTAATACATATTAATTTTATATATATATATACTAGGTGTTTTCCTGCACCATGTGCAGTAAAATAATTTTAAATTATTTTTAATAGATAAATATAAATTGTATTTAACTTTTATTAATATTATAAAATTTTCTTTTCTTATCAATATTTTAATATAAATTTGATTTAACTGAACATTAAAATTAAGATAAAAATAATTTTGTTTATTTTGAATTATATTTAAGAATGTGCATGTATATATTTTAAATTATAATCTGAGGTAGATTTTTCTATCTATTTATTTTAATTAAATATATTAAATAAATATATAAAATTGCATAACTGTCAAAAATTAAAATTAAACAATATTTATAAAATATGTAGATATATATAAGAAACTAATAATTTTACGATTTAATTTGATTTTATGATTTAATTTTTATAATTTTCTAAAAATATGTATATATTTTTGAAATATGTTTAATTTAAATGATATTTCGAAATTTGAAATGCCATAATTGAATATAATCGAAATTCGAAAGTTTACCAAAAATATAGATTAACATTAAATATAATTGTCCATGTCATATTAATCTATAAGACATGTCATCAATTTTAGTAGTCATGTCACAATTATTAATCTAGGTATTTTCTGCTCCATGTGTGGTGATGAATTTTTTAAAAGTTAAATTTTATATTTTAAAATGTAATTTATTAATATTATATATTTTTTTATTTTTGACCAATAATTAATATAAATATCATTAGTTAAGCATAAAATTAAGAGAAAATATTTTTTTTTAAATTATATTTAAGAAGGATATATATATAAAGTTAAAATCATAGATTAAAAAAATATTTATTTCATTTGGTTAAATGTATTAAATCAACTTGTACAAAATTAATAAAAATCATATAAAATTGTATAGTTATCAAAAATTTAAACTAAATAATATTTACATAATTTGTAGATATCTAAAAGAAACTAATGATATTACGATTTTTTTTTTAAATTCTGAAAATTTAGAAAATTTTAGATAATAAAATTTTTATAATTATAAAAATAAATTATATAATATTTCGAAACTCAAAATGTCATATTTGAATATATTTATTTTAGTGATGATTTATGACTTATTATCATATTCCACAAAGTTTACCAAAAATATAAATCAATATTAAATATAATATATGAGTTATTGGCATATTCTAAAAATATTTCCAAAAAAATATATCAGCATTAAATGTAATTGTCCATGTCATATTTAACAATATAACATGTCATCAATCTTAGTAGCCACGTCATATTATTTTTGTGAAAATGATTGTAGAGAGGACATGTGGCAAAATCACTTCTCAAATATAGTCTAGGGGATTATCATTAGTACAAATAAAAGAAAATTATTCATAAATTATTAGTATAACGCTTTCATAATATAAGTCTAATTATTTATAAATATTGGATTTTTTATATGCTACACTATGATATTAAAATTATAAAATATGATTATTCAAAGTAATAAATAAAATTGTTGTTTTAAAATGTTTTATTAATAATTATATAACACATATTAATTTACAAATATATATATATACATATCTTATCATTAGTACAAGAAATAATTTAAAGTGAAAGCAAAATTTATACGTCCACCGGTCAAAACTATAGAAATAAACAAAGCGCAAAATTATTTTTCTTTAACAAGTTTATTTTAGTTCCAAATATATTTATATATTGTATGTATTATAAATCTATTTTATTTGTTTTTAAGGGATGCTAAGATTTTGGAATTGGAAAATATTATTACTCACCTCTATATTACTTTAATTAGAAAATTAACATTTATGTCAAAATATTTTATTAAAATTTTTATTTTTATTATAACTACAAATATTAAATTTCAATCTAAATTTATGTTTAATATTATAAATATATCATTTAGTATAAATAAAAAATATAAAATATAAAATATAAAATAAATACCCGTCCGGTTGGGCGGATCAAGATCTAGTTAGATTTTATAATCAATAACATATATATGGGGCGGAAGATATATAGAGATATTATTGAGATCCTTTAAGTCATATTAATTTAGGCTAAACGATAATATTTAGTGTATGTCCATTTGGTAAATATTAACAAATTAAATCTTCTAGACATATATAACTTTTATTGCACGTCTTATGCAAATATTAAAATTTATGCAAGCCATTCAAGAGGTATTAAGGTATACAATGGGCAATGTCTTTAAGCATCACCCGAAGTGGATGACGTTCCAAGTATCCGGATAATCATCGGATCGACCGGGTGAACCGCTGAATAATAAATGAATTAGTTTTATTATATACTCCCTCTGTTTCAGAAAGATGTATATTTTAGGAAAATTTTTTGTTTCAAAAAGATGTATTTTTCATGTTTTCAAAGCATATTTTGTCAACTAATAATGAAAAATTGTGTGTTTCAAAAACATTAATTGCATTTCTTGAACTTCTATTGGTTTAAAAATATAGAAAATATAAAATTACAAAAAATTATGCATTAATAACTAAGTTTTAATATACTTTCTTAATAAGTGTGAAAATCCTAAAAAATGCATCTTTAAAAAACAGAGGGAGTAATATATTAGCTATGAAAATAAATCAATAGAAACTAAACTCTAGTATTTTCTAAATGTTTTACGAAGCATAAAATAATAGTTTAGATATTTACAAAATACTTAACTTTAGTTTTATATTTTATTTTCATTTGACATATAAAATATAAAAAAATAGTTTAGACTATCTAAATTTTTTTAACAAGTTAAAAGTTATGATATCTAACAATAAAATTTCAAGATTTAAAAGGCCATAAATATTTAAATATCTAATATGAATAATAAAATTAAATTTCAAATAAAAAATAAATCAAAAGTAAAACATTATTAATAAATTATCGTTGGGATTACGTCTCTGTTGTAATAACTTGTGTTTGTTTAAGAAAGAAAGAACAAAGTTAATATTTATTAATTATTGGTAGATAAATTCATTCGCGGATTATTAACTAGTTATACATTAATTGACTAGACAAAAATCTAATTATCTCTGAGAATCAATCATAGAGATTAGGAAAGTTGGTAGGTGCCTACAAAGTTGACAAAACTCATCTACAATTAGGGCCACCGTCAGTTTCACCATGCAACATGGGCGGAGGCAAATAGAAACATGGGGTCAAGTGACCCCACCAAAATTGGGGAAAAAGGGTTTAGTGTATTTTTTTTCTAAAATCATTATAATATTTAATTAAATTTGCCATTCGATCATACTACTTTATGTAAAAAATCATATACTCCCACTAATTTGTAAAAAAATAGTTTAATTATAATAATATATATTTTTAATTTAAATATTAAATTATATATTATGGCCCCAGTCAAACATGTGTTTCCACCAAGCTTCAACAACATCTACTTTTATTTATAATTTTAATTTTTCTTACATATTTTTGCAAACCATGAGAATGGAAATCAAGCGGAATGAAAGTCAGAGAGAAATTTTCAGAATCGCTTGTCAACTTAGTCTCGACCTTACTTGATTCTTGAAAAGTCTTCTGTATTCGAATGGATCAATGTAAAATTTAAGAGGGGAGACAATGTAACTTGAGCAGTCTTTAAAGGTGATAGTGAAAGATAACAGCCCAATAAACATTTGGAAGATATTCATTATACATTTTGCTCATCTCTTTGTATTCATTTCCTGCAAAACACGGGAAACATGAAACTCTTTCTTTTACTTTCTTTCACAGTTCTCATGTTACTTGAATCATTCGGGAATACCCATGAAACTGATAAGCAAGCATTACTTATGTTCAAGTCTCAAGTTTCTGAGGAGAAAAAGGTTCTGCTGTCTTCATGGAACAACTCCTTCCCTCTCTGCAAATGGACGGGGGTTACATGCGGCCGCAAACACAATAGAGTTACTGGTTTAGACCTCGGAGGATTCAAATTGGGTGGAGCGATATCGCCTTTTATTGGTAATCTTTCGTTTCTCATATCACTTAATTTCACTGATAACTCTTTTGGTGGAACCATCCCTCAAGAGCTGGGACACTTGTTTAGACTTCAATACTTGAATATGAAGTTCAAATTTTCTGGGAGGAGGGATTCCAGCAAGTCTGTTCAACTGTTCTAGATTGTTGGACCTTTCTTTATTTTCAAATCATCTTGGACAAGGTCTTCCTTCAGAACTTGGTTCATTGAGGAAGCTTGTTTCTTTAGACCTTGGTAAAAACAACCTGAACGGAAAACTCCCTGTATCTATAGGAAACTTGACATCCCTCAGAGAACTTTCCTTTCTAGAAAATAATCTTGAAGGAGAAATTCCCGATGCTATTGCTAGATTGACTCAAATGGTGGTTTTTGCATTCGATACAAACCATTTTTCTGGTGTTTTTCCTCCTGCAATTTACAATTTGTCCTCACTTAAGCATTTGAACATGTTTGGTAATTATTTCTCTGGGAATCTGAGGCCTGATTTTGGTAATTTGCTACCAAACCTTCGAGGATTGTATATCGGAAATAATTCTCTCACATGAGCTATTCCATCAACACTTGCAAATATTTCAACTCTTCAAGTTTTGGGCATGGAGCTTAACAGTCTTGCAGGAAGTATTCCTCCGAGCTTTGGAAAACTACAAGATCTGCAAGTACTATCTCTTAACCACAATTCTTTGGGAATTTTTTCAGCTGGAGATGTTGAATTTCTTGTTGCTTTGACTAACTGCACCCAACTGCAAGTAGTAGAATAGGCTTGGGGGTGACTTGCCTGCCTCCATTGCCAATTTTTCAATGAACTTCAACATCTTACTTCTTCGAAATAATTTCATATCTGGAAGCATTCCTCATGATATTGGGAATCTCATAGGCCTACAAGCATTTTGGTTGTCCAAAAATCTATTGAAAGGACCAATACCAGCCTCTTTTGGGAAACTTCCGGGAATGGTGGGGTTTGGTGTCTATGGAAATAGAATGTCAGGAGAGATACCATATTCTTTAGGCAACATCACTCGGTTAGAAACACTCCAATTGTCCAACAATAATTTTGAAGGAATTATTCCTCCAAGTCTTGGTAAATGTAGGTATTTGCTAGATTTATCTATCGAGAATAATAAGTTCAGTGGTATTATTCCTCAAGAGATTTTGCAAATTTCAACCCTTGTTTCTTTAAACATGTCAAATAATTTATTGACTGGCTCTCTACCAGGAGATGTTGGACTACTTGAAAATCTTGGTATGTTATCTGTTGCTCATAATAAGCTGTCAAGGAAACTCCCAGAGACTTTGGGAAAGTGTCTCTCATTGGAAGAACTTCATCTGCAAGGAAATTCTTTTGATGGAATCATTCCAGATATAAGTGGGTTGGTGGGTATTAAGAAGGTTGATTTCTCAAGCAACAATCTTTCTGGGAGAATCCCTGAATATCTCACAAACTTTAGCTTGTTGGAGTATCTCAATCTATCCTTTAACAACTTCGAAGGAAATGTGCCAACAGAAGGAAAGTTCAAAAATGCTACTATTGTCTCTGTAATTGGAAACCAAAACCTTTGTGGAGGTGTCTTGGAACTTCGACTACAGCCATGTTTTACGCAATCAGCAGAAAATTCACAAAAGAAACTTGTGATTTGGGTAAGCGTAGGCATATCTTTGCTTTTGCTTTTGTTCATAGCTTCAGTTTCTCTTTGTTGGTTAAAAAGCAGAAAGAAGAAAAATATCAATGAAGCAACTCCTTCTACCTTGGGATTTTTTCATGAAATGATAAGTTATGGAGATCTCCGAAATGCAACAGATGGTTTCTCTTCGAGTAATTTGATCGGGTCAGGCAGCTTTGGTACTGTGTTTAAAGCATTACTTGATGCAGATAAAAAGGTTGTTGCTGTGAAAGTTCTAAACATGCAGAGACGTGGAGCAATGAAGAGCTTTATGGCAGAATGTGAATCTTTAAAAGACATTAGACATCGTAATCTTGTGAAATTGCTGACAGCTTGTTCGAGTATTGATTTCCAAGGAAATGAGTTTAGAGCTCTAATCTATGAGTACATGCCAAATGGAAGCTTAGATATGTGGCTGCACCCAAAGGAATGGAAAAGATTTCTAGGCCCTCAAGAACATTGACACTTCTGGAAAGGCTTAACATAGCGATAGATGTGGCTTCTGTTTTGGAGTATCTTCAAGTTAGTTGCCATGAAGCTATTGCTCATTGTGATCTGAAACCAAGCAATGTTCTTTTAGACAATGATCTAACTGCCCATGTTAGCGACTTCGGTCTTGCTCGAATCCTTCTCAAGTTCGACCAGGAAACCTTCATTAACCAACTTAGTTCGGCTGGAGTCAGAGGAAGCATCGGCTATGCGGCACCAGGTAAAAGCTATCACACATATATTGTTTGAATGAAGAAAGCTAATACTCTTTTCGTTCTCAAAAATAAGATTTTCTATATATTTTTTTTATTCAGCAAAGATAAATATTGGAAAGTGTATAGTAAAAATAAATAATCATTTTATCTGTAAACATTTATTCTTTTCTAATATGCGTAAATATTTTTGAAAATTCTTCATTTGGGAATGGAGTGATATATCTATTGCTCCAAACTTGTTTGATATGACTTATGGTGCAGAATATGGAATGGGAGGAGAAGTATCAGTACATGGTGATGCATATAGCTTTGGGATTCTCATTTTTGAAATGTTCAGTGGAAAACGACCAACCGATGAGATGTTTGGAGGAGACTTTACCCTCCGTAGCTGCATCAGGTCTGCATTACCAGAGAAAGTTTTGGATGTGGCAGATGAATTGGTTCTTCACAAAGGCCTTAGAATTGGCTTCCCTGTTTCTGATTGCTTGACTAAGGTTTTAGAAGTGGGACTTGGGTGTTCTGAAGAGTCTCCAGCAAACCGCTTGGAAATGAGTGATGTTGTTAAAGAATTAATCATAATCAAGGAGAGGTTCTTTTAAGCCAGAGGAGAAGTGTGTCTTGTTACTATGCTTGCTCCTCCACGAACTTGAAGACTTGTGGATGTATATAATATATCTGTATAAAATGCTTTAAATGTTGTGAACATAATGTGTTACGAATTTTCATATTTGGAATTTGGAATTTCTATATGTAAAACATTGCTTTTTAGCAATTTGATAACTAATACTTGGTTAGTGGTTTCTACAAATTTCAACTTTCAAGAGCTTTAGCATTACCACCACAATCCTTGGACTATCTCCACACGCAGGCGTTCATCACTTCAGATCATGGAGACTCGTACTTTTCTTTCCAAAGCAGTTCAAAGCCAAAAGGTCCATTTAAAGTTATGGAAGGACTTGATAGCAGCGGGAAAGCAAACTCAGTGCGCAAAGTAACTCTCCTTTTTTTAACGGTTCAGGGCATCAGACAGAGCTATGGAGGTCCCCCGACAGTTATTGTTGGGAGAAAAGGTTCTTATCTTCTTCTTCCCTTTTAGTTTTCTAATTGTATTCACTTTCTTGACCCAGAAGTTACTAACTTTTGCAAGTCATTGATGGAGGAGAAGCTCTAAACGGGAACGACGCTTATCGATGATCTTGATTCCATTGAGAAATTTCTGTTTGATCATACATTACATACAAATTGAATCTTTTAAGTTAAGTTATTGTGCCCATGTAAAGAAAGAACATACCATATGATCTAATTAACATGATTATTGTTATAACATACATGATACTAAGAGAACGTATTTGATTAGGTGATTACATTATGTTTGATCTCCAAGCTATCTTATTGAAAATATTTTATCTTGTTTACTACACTTTTGCTCTTAAAGAAACATTAATGCTGATTCCAACTGGCTGAAAGAATCATAGAACTTAAAACTAATCATACGGCAAAAGACGGCAAGGAGGAGCACTGGAGCACCTACGAATCTATTTATATAAAGAAGGCTTTGCTTCTCTCCTAGAGTGTCCACATAGGACGCCAGGCTGGAAACTCGTGCGCCCAGAAGCTGACACCTGTCGCGTCGATCAAAACTCTGCGTTTCATTTAATCCAACAGTAATGGGCTTGACATCGTATTTTTTACGGCCCTGTGTTCATCTCACCTGTCGCTAACCCTAAATTTCATCTTCGTTACTCTGAGTTTGACGGCCAGGATAACGATCGATGGTCCTTGGTTTTCCTGTAACGGATCGATCTATGATTACTAAGACTTTGGACTCATTAAATCAGACGCCAAGTAATGGCTCTTCAATGCGTCGTTCCGTCGTCGAAATCTCTATTCGGATTGATCTATGATCTGTGAATCTGCAACTATAAATATGTAAGTTTCTTAATTCATTATTTCATTCTTCTCCGTTGATAATTTAGACATGTTCTTAAAGAGAGACTTAAACAGTTGGTTAACGAAGAACATGCAGTGTCTTTTGTTTTTTTAGATATCAAAGATCATAACTTTTGTGGTCAGATTACTTTTACTTTGCAATTAGACTTATGTTGGTCGAAATGAACTTTGTTCATGGCTCTGGATCGTTACTTCTCCTTTTTATATGAAGTAGATACTCTTAAGATATTCAGATTATCAGTATATTACATAATATACTCTGTTTTATTGTATTTCCATGTTCTGTCTGTAGCTCACGAATGGCTGCAACGTAGGAGGCGCTGTGATATGAAAGATGATGGACTCATCAAAGACATAAGGTAAGAGCAGTTGAAGATTTTCTTTTTCTTGATTATCCAAGTTTTCTTTTTTTTATCAGTTATTATATAGGCCTTTCGTAGATTAGCAAGTTTTGTGTTGTTTGAAAATTTGTTAATTTCTGGCGGCTTAGCCAGTCTTGATGAGTTTTATGTTTTGGGCAATGATAAACTAATTCTTAATCAAGTTTTCAGCAGTGAGTATGTGTGTGTAATGCTTAGTTGAATTTTTTTGATTCATTTGTGTTATTTATCCTGAATTAACAGTCATGAGAAAAATATATGAAGGAGATTCTCATCAAGGAATGTCAATGTTGCTTTGACACCTCGCCAAAAAGATCTGACGAGTTTTTCAGAAACATGGCAAGAATAGAGATACCAATAATATAATAGTAAGCACCCTACTCTGAAATCACAATTGCAGACGTATGTAGTGACTGAAATAATAGTCCCTCCAAATGTTTTATTGCAACCTCAGATGGGCAAGGAGTTCAATATCACCATCCACATCAATGGTTTATCCATATCTGGTTTTTGAGATGCCACAACTGGTTACTGGTGTCTCCAGTGTCAATGATTATGAAAGGATTTTGCACTACAGAACAAGCCTATAGGAGGACCAGTGTTCATCACAAGTTTTTAAGCGTAGAAGAATAAAACAGAGAGATTTGTAGGTTATAAAAAGATTGTTTTTTGTCAACAGGTTATAAAAAGATTTAATGATAAATTTTATTCAAAAGATTGCTATTATTATGTGCAATATATGAAAATTTGAATGTGCTTTAATGATATATGTAAATAGCAGAAGCTCTGCAGAATAATCAAAGCTGAAAATTAGTAAAAGGAAAATACAATTGGTCAGAAGAAGGATATGTTTTTCTCCCAAATAAAGATGTGTAAAAATATTACTACAAGAATGAACGAGATGAATAATATTATACAAATCTTAACAAAAAGAGAATAAATTAGTTACTAATATATACAAAATTGCGCTTTCGAAGCCGATAGGTGATTCCACTGTGAGAAGCTTTTTATCCAAATTTGTTGTACCCAAATGAACGCATCTAATGTCATTCAATGAAAGAAAACGTCGGTTATAACTCGCTGGTTATATGAACAAATACATAAACATAACACGATACAGAAATATGACAAAATAATTTGAAGGGAAATACATGATATAATTTGAGATTAGTGAAAAGTTTAGTCAACAGATAACATTAGTTAAAACTAAAATAAATATAATTTAAAAATACATCAGAAAAATAGAGAAATCAATAAGATATAGAAGAGGAAAATTCATTTACAATATTGGGTTTTGATATTACATCAAACCTAAGCCAAGGGAAAAAAGTGAATCTAAATTTGTTTACACTAAGCTCAGAACAAGAAACATTAACAAAAAAATATGATGAAAACCACAATAAAAATTAATAAATAATCAGAAAAGTAATTTTACAAACATCAGCTGAAAAAAATAAATTAACAAAATATCATAAATAAAATATAGAAAATAAGTGAATATATCTCATATTACTTGAGTTTTTGTGAAAATTAAGTCAACAAATAATACTTTAATGAAAAATATAATACATTTCTATATATATATATTCATTAAAATATATTAAAAACTATAAGAACAAAAGTAAAAAATCCATTTCCAATATATATATATATATATATATATTTTACGTTTGATCAAATTCCGACCAAAAAAAGAAATATCACATTTTTTGTGATTACCAAGCTTAACTTTAGAGAGAGTAGAATAAATGAAGGAATATCACAATCAATAACTGATACATAAGCAAAATAAAATGAAGTTACGTTTATAAACCAATTTTTTTTCAAGGACGTTATCTTCTACTTATAATTACCCTGTTTCGAATTCATAAATGAGCTCAATCTGAATTAGTATAATCCATGTGTATGGCTGCTGTATGCATACAAGAAGCCTTCCTAGATCAATGTATCAATAGCAATAAACAATTTGTGAAAAGGTCATCTTCATAATAATTTTGATTAGCTTTTGATTTCTTAAAATTGTGGTAATGTTATTTTTTGCATAATTAACCCAAGTCACTTATTTTTCTACATAAACCATAAATCAAGAATATTATTTTCTTAAGTCGTTTCTCTTATAAAACCTAATATATATATTAGAGATGCATGTAGATATTTTTTGCTGCACAAATTTAACTTTAGCTAATTTTTTTTCTTTTTTGGTTTTTGTTACACAAATTGCAAAAAAGATCATGTGAAAATTGGTTCGAACCAAAGATAAATACAATCCTGTAAATTTAGAAACTAATTTGAAAAAATATAAAATCCCGCCCGTAGAGCGGGCCTCTCCTAGATGAACGACCTCAGAATCTTAACTCTAGTTATATAAAGAACTGTTTAATCTCTCCGGGTGAAGCCACCTCAGAATCCATGTCACAAATTCACTCCTCTAGCGTCCACCACGTGTCCAGTTAAATGAAACGCAGCGTCTTTTCTTTTGTCTTTTGTCTGGGCTTCACTTGGGCATGTCACACTCTGTTTTGCGGCCCAGACACCATCTAGCCATACGCCCGTGGAGACGATACCATCTTCTTCGTTTCTCTTCGATCGGCGGAGACGATATCAATCCAAATTCTGTAACAGAAGGCGTTGTGGTTTCTGCGTCTTAAATCTTATTGTCTTTAATCTAAATTCTATAAATACTGTCTTAGAAATCTTAAGATTGAGGTGCTTCAACTGAATTTTATCTCTTTCTTACAACGCAACCTGCAACAATGGTGGCTAACCAAACCTTTTTCTCTGATGTCAACACCGGTCGTTGTTCCGATCAGTCGTCACGCGTCTGATGCGATTATGGGAAACCCGAAACGTCAACAAGGGAGGAGAACTGATGGGAGTGGACATGCTCCTTCTCGATGAAAAGGTTTGTGTCCTTAGGCTCCTTCACTGTCGCTAACAATTTTAACCCCACAGCTTCTCATACAATTTGAGACCTTTTAATGTTATAAGCAGCAACACCGACATCAAGTTCTCAGATTCATCGCATCGATTCACTTCACAAACTTTACTAAGTTTGTTGAGAGGACCGAATCAGCTGCTTCAATTCCCTTGGAGATTTTTAGCTTTCGTAAATATGCAGAGTTAATGTCTTTGGAAAATACTAATACTCAGTTAGTTACCTGGTGAGTCCCATTACTTTCATTAATCCATTATTGGAAGTGTTTCTAGATCAAGTATAACTAAACTAGACCTTCACTTTGTAGATAGGGGTTGTATGAGACATCAACATTATTTAAGAAAGAAAGTGGTAAGTGAAGTGTCATGCAGAGATTGCTTAACTAAAATATAGCCTTGCTTGCAGCTGATCGAGACAAGTTGTTCCATGGGATTCTAAAGGCAAAAGTTATGAAAGGTATTCAATGGAAGTATCAGATTAATTTGTTTTTTTTTTGGTTCCTGCTGTTAAAATTTCATCTGAAATCTTTTTTGCTTTTGCTATGAAAGAGTATTCCACATATATAACTTGCAGGTTTAGGAAGAAACACAGTGCAAGCGAGTCAACACAAATAAGGTCAAGGATCTCATCACCAGGGCTCAGAGACAGAAACTTCCTTCAACATAAAATCCAAGCCGAGAGCAGGAAGCACGTGGGAAAGAAATCTGAGGTCCACGGGCTGAAATGTTCTCACAATGATTGAGAGCTTGAATCTGGAAGCAACATTAGTCAGCTCATATGTAACTTTAGCTGAACTGCTCTACAATTTACATGTTCCATATGCGAGACTAGAGTTAATATGGTTAGAGAAAAAACTTTGCTCTACTTTTCTTACTTTCAACAAACTGCTTTCTGACCAATTTATAACCAATTCACTATAGATACAATCCACTGACATTCAGACGTATGCTATATACAGTATCTAAGACTTGAGTCATTTGCCTTCTTTGAAGCTTATTAAGAAAACATTAGTTTGTGCTTTTTGTTTCTAAAAAGAAGCTATTAGAGCATCTCCAATGGTGAGACTACCATTGGAGTCCTTAAGTTTTATTTTAATAATTTTTTTTGTTTTAGAAGAGTTAAGGATTCTAATTCAAAAAGTCAATCCAATGGTGTACTCCATTTAGGAATCCTTAAGGAAAAAAAAAATTATAATGTGAAATGTATATGTTTAGAAATAAAACAATATTTTTCAATTGCATTACTTTAAACATACTCTAACGAGACCAAGAACAAATACAAGACAAGAAAACACCTCCTTGCCAACGAGATAACATCACAAAGCACAGTATAATTCACATGAGAACCTAAAATGAAAAGACCATTATTGAAGTATCCAGTGAGACCAAGGCAAAAGTACAAGGCAAGAAACGTCTCTTCCCAACAAGACAACAGCAAAAAATCACAGTATAACTAAGGTGACCAAGTTACTCACCATGGAAGTAACCAGATCAACCACATATCTCCCATGTGTAGACTCTTTTGGAGACAGGGCTCGATGTTAAGGACGCATTGCGTCTCGAGAGATCCTCCCCGGTGTCTTCAGGTGTTGTTCCCAACACAATGCCTCGTCTCCATGGGTCTTCTTCTTGTGAAATCTCAGGAGAGTCTCCTTCCTGCAAACACCAAAGATCATTTCAAATCTGATATGAAACAGAGATTATATCATTAAAAGGCTAATCTTTTTCACATAAGAGACTCAATCATTCAAGTTACAATCCTAAAATTCAACGTACCTATCATCATTCATCAAATCAAACCACCAGAAGAAGAAGAAGAAGAGAAAAAAAAAGACAATATAGAAAAGGAAGAATCTAACCCTTTGAGGTGGAGAAGGGAGAGAGCCGCCGTGTTCTTCTTCTACGCGAGCTTGATCTCTACCATCCATCACCGTTTTACCATCCTGCTTGCATCCTTATGATGAACCAAAGAAAAGAAAAACGTTCTTCTAATCAAAAACTTTACAAAAATAACACTAAATCTAAAGAAAACACTTTACAAAAATATAGACACACAAGTTTGGAGATGAACCTGATATAACAAACTCAAGCACAATTGCAAAGACTACTGAGATTATCAAAATCGAAGCAAACCAAATCAAAATCAGCTAAACCAATTAAGTAATTACTGAGGATTACCGTTGAATCTGCAAACTGCAGCAGCGACGATATCCTTTGTTCGTGCTTGGTAGAGTTGAGTTTCATGGAATCAAAGCTATCGCAGAGTTTAAGAACATCATTACAACGGAAGCGGTGATTCTGGTCTCTCCGGGGTTCTGCCTAGCGCCGGCGGTGACGATGCAGAGATCGGATCCGGCGGTGACTTCGTAGTCAACGGAAGCGGTGATTCTGGTGCGGGGGAGGAAAGCGGCGCCGTGCTGGAGATCGAGCATCTCGCCTCGGAGCTTGTCGGGCTTGGCGTCGACGAGGGCGATCTCGTCGGCGATGTCTTGGGTGAGAATGGTTTGAGCGATGACCGTAGGACGTTTCCGACGCCGAGGACAACGGAGACCTTGGTGTAGCGAAGAAACAAGAGAGTGGAAAAGGAAGAGGAATGTTGCTAAGGACTTGATCCTTAAAATGCTTAGTTAAGGATTTTTTCTTAGTAGGTTCATAAGTTATAATGTTATTATAATCAAATAATGCTAAGGATTGGTGCTAAGGATTTGTTTAAATCCTCCATTGGAGATGGTCTTAGTATGGAACTATCACTGACAGCAACTATAATGAAGCTGATTGAGCATACCGCACCACCTAAGAAAACTACATGGTACCCTCATCAGAGCAGACCCTTTACTGCAGGAAGTGGAACCGCATGCAGATGCTTAAACACGGCAAACTGACATAAGTTAAACAGCTTCCACACTGGAAGCCAGGTCTGCAATGTGAGACTTACGGGTACAGTACGCTCAAAACTAAATAGATGCTGGGAACTGAAAAATAATTTTTGTTTTTGGGTAAAAATTGATGAATAATTTTTGGGGGCTGCATACAAAGTTACAGTAAAAATAGTATATACTGTACAATGTTATCAAGGCATGTTCGTGCTGGGATAGGATAGTGGAGATAATTATTGAAATCACTTCAACACCAGTGTCAAGGTGATCTGCTTTGAGTTCTAAAAATTATTGCAGATATACAATACGGAGGTAAATATGCTCATAAAAAATTACAACTCACTACCGTGGTTTGAACATTTAATGTCAATTATTGAGTTGAATCGTCAGTTTATATCACTAAAATAATCACCAAATAAGCAAAGAAAACATAAAATATTAATGTATGTGATCTCAGTGTATATACGCAACTGAGAGATGTCAACTAATTACAAAGAAATATAAACTACAAAAACGAACCAAAACTCAAAAATGCACCCAGCAACCACATTTATTCTTTCTGCACCAAAAAACAAGAAAAAGGGCTCTCTAACTTCTTTAAAAACAGTCCTTAGAAACAATTTATTATATAAATGTCCGAGTATCTGATATTGTTATTCACTCACAAACCTATTCCAGTCCAAATTAACGTCTTTACAATAAGAAAAAAGAATACAAAACATTGTCTCTAACTATGGAACATCCACATAACTTCAAATAAATTCAAGACTTCATTATTAGATTATCTCTAATGTTCCATTCATAGTTTTGGGTTTGTTTGTAAAAGTTAGAATTAACCATCAAAATTTTGAAAAGTAAGCATAGATATTATGAAAAATAATTTCCCATTACTCCAAAAAGATAATAAATAGACTGTATTGAACTCAAATTGTGTTTATACATTAGTCAAACAAATTCAATGTAAAAAACATATTTAAAATAGTACAATGTAAATAGATGTGTGACAAAATTAAAAACAAATTAATCATATTGATATTACAAACAATTTAAGATGATAAATTTACATATAAAATAAAGAAACCAATTACGTATTTTCATAGTCAAGTAAAAAAAAATGTAGTCAATATCATTTTCATCCAATTATTCAAAATGATGAGAAAAGTTTTGTCTAATAAAAATAACATAAAAAATAGTTAGTGTTTATGTTATTTTAATTAATAATAAATTTATAGTTTCAACTTTTCATTATAATTTAAGATACTTTTATATTATACATTCATTCACTGTCCGCCCGTAGGGCGGGTTTTCCCTAGTCTATTATATAATGAGCGAGTATCACTCTTCTTTATGGGACACGTGTTCTTTTTAACGTAATGGGCTTAAGCATGTGTTTTAGTCTGGGCTTAAGCATGTGTTTTGGTCTATGTGTTCTATTTTAATCCATGTGTTCTGGCTCATTGCTGATCGGTTCTTCCCGACGGTTAGGGGTTCTCGATTAATTTTTTTTTTCCATCACTCGCGATCCCTCTTTCTCTTCCTCTTCCTCTTCCGTTCTTCTTCAGTCATGGTGGTCATTAACACTCAACTGGACACTTCTTCTGTCGACCAAACGATTTGGTCTTCCGTAACGCTTCTCCAATCCTCCTTTGTATAGAGTTATCGAGGTTAGCTCCCAACCCTTTTCTCTTGATTTATCATGAGCTAAACACAGTCTGGGAACTCAAATTCTATTGGCGACACTGTCATCACCATGGGTGATATCAAAAGTAGTCACTGCCGTCTTAATGTAAGTTGTAACCAATGTTTTTTTTCCTCGCTCTGGTTTTAGTGTAGAAAATAAAACCTTGATGTCTATAGAATTTGATTAGTGATTAAGTGGAGGCTTACAACTGAGCCGTTTCAGTATTGATGCCGCAGCGATTATATTGTTCTACTTCATGTCATAGTTTTGTTGAATCCTATAAAACGCTTTTGAGTATAACCATTTATAAGTACATATTGCTAATGTAGTGGTGATTCAGTAGCTCTTAAAGTTAAATCTCACCGGTATCTGAATTAGGGTTCATCACATTACTCTGATTAGCTCTGAGTAGTATCTACTATGGATGTTTGCTGTTAGAATAACATAGATCTGTAATTGATATAATATTTAAATCTGGACGAATCGTTGTATGATTTGTTCAGTGAGCTACATTTGTGATCATTCTTATGTAACGCTGAGATGTGTTCAATCTTTTAACACTGCAGGAAGAGTTACATAGCTTGGCTTCTTCGAATGGCGAAAGAGGCGATGATTTGGTAAAGGTTTTGAGAGAGTTATCTTCTGTTCAGAGGAAAATTGCAGACTTGCAGGTCGAGCTTCAAGGGAAGAAGGTAAGATACCTTTCTTACAGGTTTGCTTTTTTTTTCTAAAGTGAAGTAAGATATGGATTATAAAGTTTGAATTGCCTGAGAGTTGCATGATTACTTTTTTTTATTATCCGTAACATGGTTTGCTCAATGCTTTTGTATCTAACTTCTTTGTTGTTGGATTTTTAGGATGATAAGAATGTGGCTCATTTGATTCATGTGAGTGAAATGCAAAAGAAAATCGAGACTTTGTCAAGAATTACTCAAATACTGAAAGATGTTATACAAAATAAGGTACGTCGTTTACCTCTAAGAAGTTTCTCTGTTTTTTTAAAAAAAAATGGAAAAAAAGAGACCACCAAGGCTACAGTTTCATTTATCTATCTTTCTGCATTTAAGTGACGAACCTTTTAGTCACTTTGGAAGTCCTCAGAAGGTTTTGTCATTTCATCCACCTCTAGATGAAGTCTCTTACATCATTTGTCTATTTACATGGCAGGATCGCATCATTGCTCGTCTCCAACAACCTTATTCACTAGATTGCATTCCAGTTGAAGCTGAATATCAGGTGAGTCGTATCATTTTATATTATTTGCTACTTTGAGGACCAACTAAACCTTCTTGCTCTAACTATCCTGAACTTGATTCGTATCTGGAGTTGCACAACTGGAAATATATTATAGATTAGCTAGGCTCCTCTCTATTTTAGCAGGTCGTGTTAATGCAACTGGAATGAACGGAATGATGAAGAGAACTGATTCCATTAAGTATGTCTTGCTATTTGTTTTTGTCTTTTCTTTTCCATTCACAAGAGAATATATGGTAGAGTTTGCGAATTAATACTTTTTATGAGTTAATATATTGTACCCAATGCCACTGGTTTTATGAGTTTTGTATGCCTTCCAATGTAAGTGTTAATGACTCTGATCTCGCTTTCATATCAACTGTGCGGCTGTTTGTATCTTCTAATCATATCATATTCAGCCAAAACACAGAAAGAGGTGTTGTGAGATGGCCCAGCTGGAAAATAGAGCTCTACCATGGATTAGCAAGAATGTCTAGCAGCCGGAGCTAAAGTCGTTGTTGCTTAGATCTATGGAAGAATCTTTTCCGAGTCTACGGGAGAGGTGTTTCCGTTTGGGTAAGAGGTTAGAGGCTTCGACGAGTGTAGGACAGGAGTCAGAAGACAAGGTGATTATTGAGCTAAGAGATAGAGATGGTTACTAACTAATACCACGACTGTGAATATGGTGATGCAGCCCGAACTTCATTGCCACCCCAAGGAGCTCAACACCGCATTTAGCAAGCGTTTTTACTTCTTCTTGGTGTCTGAGTTCATTGAGATGATCATGGGTCTCAACACAGTCGGCCCCCGTTGAGGAGTTCATGGTTTTTTTATTTCCAGTTTACAACGTTTTTATTTTCCCTAATAGTTGTGTTACTGACTTTCTTCTCGAAAGAGACCAAGAACACTAATTTCACAATTCCAGTTGTTGCTGAGCATAGATTCGATCCTTTGTTTCATGTTTTCCTATTTCTGTAATTAAAAAGGCAATGAAAATTGCCAACAAGAAAAAATTAATTACATAGGCCTATGTTTTAAAACACGTCTGGTCGACCATCTCTGCTATTCACAAAAAAAAAAACAGACCAGTCCTCTAATCTGATGCCATCTATTTAGGTCCCTGATTAAAACGCATGAAACCACCCACATTGTTCTTCATAAAATAGTGTAATCTACGTTCAACTTGCTCCACACGGCAGCCCACCTGGTACAGTTTTTTTTTTTATAACTGGCACAGTTAACTCTTATTGACATAAACTTATAGTCTAAATAATCTATGTACCTACCAAAAACGTGGAACTGATTGAAGAATTGGTTGCATGCATAAACCCCTGGAACCTCCACACCTTTAAACATCAAATGCTAATAGCCCTAATGGTCTATCAAATTACTGAGATAAAATATGAAAATAACAACACCTATGAGCTAGATCATCATTCTTATATCAACCTAATCAATAAGATGTGTCACCTCCAAATTCCATTCATAAACAATATAGACAACATAGGAAAACAAAAAAATTCATAAAAAAGATGCCTTACGAAAAACAAACCACACATCAACAATGTATTCGGCCCCGCGCTTGCGCGGAGGCTATGCCCCTAGTGGCTTAGAGAAAGCGAGCAACACCTTGTATGGGTTTGGGCAGAGGTTGACGAAGAAAGCCCCAATCAAAGCAAGACATTGCGCGATATTCTTTCTTTTCAATATTCGATTAGAGTTTTTCATCACCCTCTAAGTTTATCAACCAATAGAATTTCACTATTTCGTATTCAATATCTTTTAAATAAGTAAACAAAATATTATCAAATTATATTATGTTTTTACAATAAAAAAATGAAAATAAATAAAAAAAATACTAGTCGCAAAAAAAAATATTTTTTGAAAATATTTTCAATACCATCAGTAAAACACTAAACCTAAACCCTAAATCTGAAATCCTAATCTCTTAGGTAAACTCTAAACTTTTGGATAAATCCTAAATTCTTGAAATTTTCTTTAAAATATTTTTAATACTGTCAACAAAACACTAAAATCTAAATCCTAAATTCTTGAGAGTTAATGATGAAACTTTATTTCTGATAGAACCAAAGAATGAAATCTCTAATATTCCTTCAACCTTTTCGCAGTTTTTGATATTTGTTTTCTTTCACCATGATCTACGTACAGCAGAACCTGTATAAATTAATACTCGATAAATTAATAATCTCTATAAATTAATAATTTTTCGGTCTCGAGTTAGACCGATTCAAAATATAACACAAATCGATATAATAATATAATAATATTTTTTTTTTTTGAAAATCCTATGTAAATATATGGTCCCATTAAAATCATAACTTACTAATATATCTATATGTAAATTTTATTTAAGTACAAACTAAATATTATGTTGTTTGTTTTATATTCACAATAAAAATACATCTATTTTCTCTTAACATTTCTGTATATCGAAAACCACATAGAAGTTATATGAAACATATAGATGTAAACCTAATACTATAATAAAAAAACAGGAAAATTAAATTTCTGAAATTTTATTAATGTATATACGGTAAAATCAGATTATTGTTTATTTTATAAATAAAAATAGAAAAAATCTACAAAAATATTTTTTTTTAAATTAATATCCCCTATAAATTAATAAATTTCAAAATTCCAATATTATTAATTTATAGATATTCTATTGTTGTTACAATGTTTACCTTTAAGGAGGCTGTGTACACAATTTTATTTTGAGTGAGACCCCAAACACTATATATATAGGTTTCTTTCAAAAGTGACTCAAAACTTTGAGTCAAATACAAAAATGACCTATATTTTCTTTTTGAATTTTTGTTATGCCTTATTCAACCTAAAAGCTCTAGTTATTTACGAAAATGCTATTACTTTTTTTTTGTTTTTTTTTTCGAAAATGATGATTCTATCTTATCATCCTCATCTTCACCAAGTATTTACAATATTGTCATTAATATCAATACCTCAACCACCATGAACAACCAAATTGAATGTATTAATGCCCTAAAGTTTAGATTTTTTTTTCTCATCTTTTCTCACTTCTTATCCACACAAACCACATATCTTACATTTTCTCTCAAAATTCATCCAAAAAACTAAAGATTTTGATTACAAATTATGTAAGATTCATATAAGCATTGAAGCTCACGATTCTTGGTGATTAACGAGTTGGTATTTGTTGTGGTGAAGTTCTGGGTGATTGGAAAAGCCATGCAAGTCATCTCACAGATTCAAGGTATGAAATCGCGAACCACATTTCATTTTTCAGATCTGTTCGACGAAGAAGACTTCGAAAAAGTCTTCCTTCGTCGAGAAGACTTCTGTAGAAGTCTTCTGGTCAATGCATATGTTAGTTTTGCAATTGACTTTTTATGTGTGTTTTAATAGAAGACTTCCCTAGAAGTCTTCTGACTTTCCTTTGTTAACAAAAAAAATTGAAATTCCCAGAGAAGACTTCCCAAAAAGTCTTCTCAGATAAATAAATTAGTTTTGCAAGTGACCGAAATTGGTTAGAAATTTGACCTTTTATGAAAGACTTCTTGGGAAATCTTCTTGGAGAAAAATTCTAAAGAAGTCGCATGAAAGTCTTCCCGAAATCTTCTCACTGTCGCAAGATGTGTGTGTGGGTTACTTTTGCAATTGAAAAATAATAGTAAAACATTTTACATTAATGAGAAGACTTCTGTAGAAATCTTTTCCAAGTTGTATTCTGGGTTTTTGTCAAACATTTGACTGCGAGAGAAAACTTCTAAAGATGTCTTCGACTTCTAAAGATGTCTTCTGTCGGAAGTCTTCTAGAGAAGTCTTCTAGAGAAGTCTTCTCTGGAAAAGTCAAATATATAATTGAAAGACTTGACAAGAATTGAGGAGTTGGGAGTATATTATAATGAAGAGTTTCCTCACTCTTAAGTATATCCACCTCAGCATATTGTGAGACCCACATTTTTATTTTATTTTTCTGGTTATTGGGCTAATGTTTTCAGTGATTTATCAAATGGGCTACTGTAATCTACTGGTTAATGTTTTAAGACTTTTACACCCAGGTCTGGAGTTCGACTCCCCTAGACTATTCTATTTTTACAGTTAATAGGGCATTTAGATTTCAAGTCCCGGTTTATAAAAAAAATCAAATAGACTTCGCATGATGTAATTCGTTTTGAAGATGGGCCTTGATAACAAAAAATATATTTATTCGGACCAAGAGACCTCTTCTGTTCGAAACCTTCTATTCAACGGAGTCTAGGGTTTCTATAATTTCTGTAGACTAATTTTTTGGTCGAATCCTTGTAGACTAGTCTAAACACATACGTTTTTTTGTGTTTCCATGAATCAGTTTCTCTTACTCTGCATCTATGTCTCTCATCTTTACTTCGTTAATCAATAATGAAACGTTCGTAACACTTCATGCATTCCACTTTATATATACTCTATCTAAACGAAGGAACTATTCATCTCTAATTCTCTCATCAATTCTTTTTCAAATAGAATTTTATTACATCTTCTCAAAAATTACATTATCTGCTGCTCCAGTTGCTAAAGCCGTCGTAACTTTTGATTCTCTCCGCCATGGTCGAACTGCTCAGTTCGTGATTGCTCGCCTCCTTCGTTTCTGAGATTCCCAAAACATAAAAATGGCGAGTTTATGGGAATCATGCTTCTTTTCCTTGATGAAAAGGCAAAGACTTTTTTGATCTATCACAACCTGTCTACTAAATATGTTTCCAGTCGACTATCTAACTTTTACTTCAAATATCTCATATGATTGAATCTGGAGAATTATGTGATACATGGAGGAGATGATCAAGAAAGGGATTAGTCCTGATAACACATCCTACACGTTTTTGATCAGAGGGCTTTTAGATGAAGGGAAGTCGAGAGAGGCATGTAGATACTTAGAGGAGATGCTTGACAAAGGAATGAAAACCCTTTTGATTGATTAAAAAAGTTTGCTCAGGATTTTCGCAGATTAGGACAACTGGAGATATTTTAGGAATTGGGACAGAGAGCTAAGTTTACTGGTAAGTTTGATACTCCAGTCATACTTACAAGGAGCTTCAGAGAACTAAGCCAAAATGTCACTACGAGAAATGTCTTTAAACACATTATATTTCTTACGCATATCAGTACATGTTACAACTTGTATTTTACTATTTTCTTATTGTGGTGCAAAGGAACCTTCCCCTTCGAAAGTTTCAACGGATTCGTCGAGAAGTAAGGTTCTATAAGAAGGTAACAAACATATACAAAAACTCCATTTGCTTGGAATAAATTAGAGCTTTGAAGTGATGGCTTCTGCTTTCGGTGAGTCTTGCATGCTTATACATCAAAAACACACATGTTTATACACCGTGAACTAGCTGTGGCAGATGATGAATCATACTCCGGCTGCAACTAAGCCAACCGGATCATTCCGACTATGAGACCCCACCAAGAGCAAGCCAATAACACCATGTGGGGAGGAAGGTATGAATGGAATTTAGCGCAACAAATCCACCAGAGATCGAGGACGTTGTAAACACCTGCAAGCACCGCAATGAGTGATAGGAAATTGTAATTCTTATCAGCCCGTCAACTTGTAGTTTCAATTTGTAGTTTTTAAAATTGCTATCATCTTTGTTTCTCACTTAAAACTTTGGTTTTTTTCTCTTCCAAGTAGTTATCTCTTATGAGGTTTTCTTTATCTTTTAAATTATTAATTAAGCGTTGACGGGTTTTCATAATTCATCATATACTTAATTCATTCCATCCGAACATGTTCAGAAAGAAACACAAAGAACTTTACCATTAATATATTGTTAAGCAAGTTTAATTTTATCAAAATAATGAAAAATGGTACGTATGCATCCTCATAAGATCATATTTACTGGAAAAAATTGGCAAAAACCTTAGGCATTTTCAAAGACTGGATATTGCTTGCTCATATCGCTATTTTAGAATAATGTATCTTTAATTGTTTACTCTTACAACTCAAGTTAAAAAATAATAAAAACATTCATGAAAATCCCCAATTAATAATTAACATTGACTCATAGCCAATATTTTGGAAAATAAATTTGAACATAAACAACAAAATGTAACCTAATACATTTACTAGAATTACCCCCAAAACAATTGAATAATATAAATTGCATATGTAAAGTTATTGTATCTAATAAAATATCTACAATTTAGTCAGCTTCCTTTTCAATGAGTAAATAGATATGACATTGTAAATCAAAACCCATATATTATTGAAATCTTTAAAAATATACAAAATACATTAGCACATACATGAAAATGAATGAGAGTACATGTTAAACTCATTTTAACACTTGGAAATATACCCATTTAAAACATGCCGCCAACGAATTACAATTATTAGAAAGAAATGACATGAAAAAATATGGCAATTTTTTCTTTGAAATAAATAATTTCTCCAACGACGTACCAACGACTCACATCTTCCCACGATGGATTTCGAAGTATAGAAAGTTCACTCTAAACAAGTGCGATCGCAGGCGTGTAAAATAATCTCAAAACTACGTTTGTGATTTTTTCTCTACAATCTATTTTACTAGATCAAATGATAGTCGATGTCAAAAAAATAAGTCAAAAACAAAAGTTAACATACAAATTTACCACAATTCTTTACCCCCACCATAAATCAGTAACAATATTCCAAATATTCACATTCGAAAGATCACTTAGAGCACAATATCTCTGCACCCTTCGTATGAAGAAACAATTTCATCAACATCCCCTCGCTTGTACGAGGACTAAGCACTAGTACAATAAATACAATTCTAGATCCATCCCTGCTCTTTTATATGTATCATGTAGATATACGCAAACCAAAAAAGAAATGATTGATTATGTGAATACGATTAGATGACCAGAACGTTAAACAAATTCATTAAATACATCATTTGGATTATTGGATATTGTGAAAATGATTAAATATGCTATAACAGTCACTTATGAATTGGTATCAGGATTCCTGAGTAACTTGAATGGGTTGAGTATAGGCTATAGCCCATTATCTGTTCTTACCATTGGAGGGAGTTCCAATAAACCAAACTTTGATGATGCTCTCTTAAACTTCAATGGGAGAAAGGGCACTTGGTTTAAAGGAGAACAAATGGACGGCTACTGTTTGAGCATATGTTTGAAAATTTGGATTACACACCTGAGAGAGGCAGAGTACGAAGATGGACTGACTTTAAAGAGAGCTGCAGAGACACCCTCTGCTACAAGTTACATCCTTTTTAATACACCTTTTTACTATTTTAGCAGGAGAACTGAATTGTAGCCGTTGGATCTGCAGAGGAAATAGACGCCGATTCATTCTGCATCACAGCCTTGTCATTAAATCCAACGGCTGGCAGCTTTATGAGCCCCACTATCACACCCCAAAATGAAAATAAATCAATGGACCACCGTGCGTGTCCTATCCACCAAAAACGAGTTCTTCTTCTTGACTTTCTTCCTGAACTAAAAAGTCTACACGTTATTGTATCTGTTACAAGTAAGTCTATACAGGCTCTTTCCCCACCACCCCAACATATTGGCTATCTATTCATTTACCGCATTTACCGCATACATTGCATGCATCGACTTGTTTTTAGAAATAAAAAGAAACTAGATCTTGACCCGCCCGACCGGGCGGGTATTTATTTTATATTTTGATTTTTTTTTTAATATTAAATGATATATTTGTAATATTTAAAATTTAGATTGGAAATTAATCTTTATAGTTATATTAAAAATTAAAATTAAAATTAAAATTTTAATAAAATATTCTGATATAAATTTTAAATTTCCTTTTAAAATAATATAGAAATGGGTCATCATTTTTTCTAATTCAAAAATCTTAGCATCCCTCAAAAACAAAGAGAATAAATTTATAAATACATAAAATATATAACCATATTTGAAACTATAATTTCTATTAAAATAAATTGAATTTAAACTTTAAATTTCTCAATTAAAATAATATAGAAGTGGGTCATAATTGTTGCTCTGTTTTTGTTTATTTCTAGAGTTTGACCCGTGACCGTATAAATATTTTCTTTCACTTTAATTTTTTTCTTTGTACTAATGTTATACTATATATATTTGTAAATTAAAATGTATTACATAATTTTTAATATAACATTTTAAAACATAACGATTTTATTTATTACTTTAAAATAATTATATTTTGTGATTTAATCGTCTATTATATTACAGTGTATCATATAAACAAATCTTATATTTATAACTAACTGGACTTATATATGGAAGCATTATGCTAATAATATATGAAAAAGTATTTTTTGTTTTACATAGATACTTGGGGACTGTAAGGGAGAGTGATTCGTGATATAAATTGATTGATTATGATGTGTGATTTTATATTATATAAATTGATATTGATGTGTGATTTTTAATTTTATTATTTATTACTAATAATTATTAAAAATATTTAATATGTTAATACGGAATATATTAGGAAATATATTTTGGTTAAGATTTTATTAAGGAAATCTATTATTTAAATTAGGAAAAAACATTAAATGCTTAAATCTATTATTTAAATTAGGAAAAACAATCATACTTAAATATAGCTCCATTTAATATTTCAGTGGTACTGGCATTGTAAATATAGTAAAAAACTAAAGTTTAATCTAATTTTATACTTCTGTTTTAATAGAATAAATGTTTTGACAGTAAAAAATGTAACCAAGTGTAGTTAAGTTTCAAAACTACGTAGCGTATGTTTGTTGGATCCACGTATTACTTGCGAAATGATGCCTTCCTTGACTAATGTAAAGTAATTGACGCGTATGAGAAGTGCTTAAGATTATATTCTAATGGAAGTGGAGTACACGTGGAATGGTTTGACCCTTCAAAAAAAAATTAATGAAGATGATAGAAACAAGTCATATTAGGCTCTAACAAAAAAGCCAAATATTACGATTAAGAGCTCTAAGAGTTGCGGTAATCCTCTTCAGTCCGTTGATAAGTACCGATAGGAGAACGTAGAGGAAACAAAGGCAAAAGCTCTGGCTCGGTCACGCTTCTCGGACTCGGAAGGAAGTAGAACCCTTTCTCGGTTATGGCCTTTTGCTCTTCCTTATCCGGCGACGCGTGGGGACGTTTACGAGCTGAATGTGGGCTCACGTGCGCCCAGAATGTGTCGAGATGAGAAATGGGAGAGACCAGGAATCCTCGGTGGAAATGGCTGCAAGAGTCGTCGGTGATGTTGTTGATCTTCAGCTCCATTTTCTTGGATGTTTTACGGCGTTCGTGGAGCTTGAATGCTGGTTTCTTTGGAGTTAAAGGAAGCTTCTGTTGTGCCGCGGAGACGGCAGAGAGTTCCGGTGGTGCTCCGGTGAGTTTGTGGACGATGTTGCGGAAATTTGAGGGGTCTGCTTGAACGAACACGGTGTTCGGGTTGGTGGTATAGCACGGAGACTGGTGGTGGTGATGGTTCCGGTGGCTCATGGCGGTGGAGATGATGTATAAAGTTGAAACCTTTGGAAGAATAGAAGAGAAGCTTGTTTAGTTTCGTCTGAGAGAGCTTGTCTGCATACTAGCTAACCCAATTATTTAAACAAGGCCGTCTTCTAGTGGTTTTTCCACATTTTTTCCCAACACTATATTACTATGTTTGACTCTGCACGTCTAGAAATTTTAGTTATCAAGTTGACCAAAACAATTAACCTTTCTGTTGCTAATTAATAATTTAATATTATTATATGATTCAAACACGGATTCAATTTTCTTCTAGTTGGTTACAACGTCAAAGCCAACCCCAAGCTGGCCATACATTATACATTACTATTCGAATTGTTGCCAATTCCCCTAAGAAGTGAGAAACATCATATAGATTACTCGGTGATAATGAGAAATGGCCGGTCCTTAGTTGACTTGGTAAGCAAATCAATTACTACTAGAACTTGATGTTTGTTTTCATTCATATTTACATAAGTTTTTTTGTATTTACATCATTATTATATATAATATAAACATTAAGCATATTTTCAAAAGTGTATATGACTTATTTAAATACAATAGTGTTATATTTTAGTTGATTGTTTTGGCATAGGCTATGCTTTAGAAAATAATTAAATTTTAGTGAGACAAATTATAATATACCATATAAATAAGATTAGTTTCAAAACGATTTTTCTCTTTTAGTATTAGTTGTATATTTAAAAAATATAGTAAAATTTTAATGCATTCGTTCATGTATATATTCATTTCGTATATATATTGTTCGTTTATTTATAGTTGGAGTAGGACATGTAAAACTTTATATATACTGATTAATAAATCAATCTGGTATAGTTTTTAAATAATAAAATAGAATAGTTTTTAACTCAATAGAATATACAAACGCTAATAATAGTTTACTAACATTCACATCAACGATATGTAAAGAGATTAAATATTTCATCTATGAAAGGGGTGTAGATTAAAATTTAACCATTAGTAAGAATATATGATTTGTGTTAAAATTTATTGACATAAATTGTAATGTTACATGATAGAAGCATTTAAAGTTGTGGCCCATAAGAGATAGTTTAAATTAAAAAATTACAAAAGTAATAAGTCATGATTATGTGTTTAATAAATAAGATATTTTTATTTTAAATTTTAAATAGAAATAGATATTGCTTTCCAACAAAATCTTTTTAAAATCTTTGTCAAATGTATTTTTGAAAAGTAATTATTTTAAGTTGCTATTACCATTGAAATATTTTGTATAATTTTCTTTTTTTATAAATCGAAACTAAATTACATTTAAATATCTGATTTTATTTTATGGTAACTTAAATTTAAATTAATCAGTTTTCGAATTTTTTTTAAAATGATCCTGAAAAGATTCTCAAAATATTTTGTTAGTGTTTTCTTATATAAATATTTATTTTTATTTTAAATAAAAATGAAGATATTAAGTGATATTATAGTTAAGTTATGTACATTTTATAAACTTTCTAAATAATGGTCCAATTTAAAATATCACACATGAATGAAGTTGTGACTTCTCTTTTAATATAATAGACTAGATTAAAGGGCGGGTATATTTTTTGTTTTACATTTTTTAGAAATTAATTTTCATATTTGTGTTTTAATCATATTTGTGTGTTTTCCTTGTAATCATATTTGTGTATAATATTTTTCGTAAATGATTAGTAAGAAGTTTTATTATTGTATTAAAATAATTGGACTGAACCTATATCAATAGGTTATTTTTCTAAATTAATAGAATAGATATAGAATCTACAAAAATCACTAAAAATTCGAAAACCCACTTACCGGTTAAACCACTGGTTTAACCAATAGATAAATTTTACTTTTTTAGTTTTTAATTCATGTTTTTAAAATCCGTTTTCTATAATGTTTTGATAAAGAAGTTAGGTTTTTCAGTTTTGTTATCAAAAAATTATTAATAATGTTTTACTTTTGTTTACTTTAGATTTGAAGTTTAATTTTATTATTCACATTACACAAATAAATATTTATGAATTTTCAAGTCTTGATATTTTCTTTTAAATTTCATAATTCTTAACTTGTTACAAAAAAATATTTAAATAATCTGAACTATTTTTGATATTTTATATGTCAAATGAAAATAAAAATATAGAAACTAAAGTAAAACATTATTCTCAAGACTAATGTTTTGAGAATAACCTATAACTGCATGTAAGTAAAACTAAAATAAAACATTTCAAAATATACCCGCCACTTTATTATTCTCCCTGCCAACTTACACGAACCTTAAAAATAGGATTTTTGTTAGTTATCAAATGTGGAGCAGTTACATTTTACATGCAGTTATAATTTATTTTATGTAGTTATATTTTAGATGTAGTTATATTTTAATTTGGACATAACCTATATTAATTGGTCATGTTGCTAATTTAATAGTATTCATTTCCGCATTATCTCTAATAGCTTATGACAGGATAAAATATCAGTAAATTTTTATTTGATTTGTTATCTGTTTCAATTTGAATAGAAAAATCCGGATATTCTTAACTATACGGAGTAAATTAAATACTAATATATAATATCCATAAAAAACAAAGTAAATCATAGATACTAATATTTTTAAGAATAGATTTCTGATACAATATGTATATGCATATATATAAACATATATTTAAAGGATCTATATATAAGTTATAGAAATATTATATTGTATATAATTTTTACAATATTTTTATTTACTATAAGTTTTTGAATTTTTAAAAGTAAATAAATGTTTATCTTTTGTAATAAAATATTATTATTTTCTATAAGTTTTTGAATTTTTTTATTTTTATTTTGTCTAAATTTTGTATTTTTTTACATATCAAATAGAATATCTAGTCAAAATCTAAATTTTCTAGATATATAGAACACAAAATATCGAGATGGCTATGAAGCAAATTAGAATAATTGATTATTAGACAAAACACCGTATTCACCCATAGGGAAGACCACGTACACAAATGTGTATATTGCAAATTAGTTTAACTTAGACGTGGTTGATGAATTTAATATTTAAGACAAAAGGTGAAAAACATAAGCACAGAGAATGTCTAATATTATGTAATTTGTGTAGGTAATTTCGTAATGTAATGAGTGAACTGTTGATATATTGACCCTAAGACCATAATATGTAACAACTTTTTTTAGGACAGTCAAACTAGAGGAGAAGAATCAACGAAGAAGAATTCTACACGTTGCATGTAAAGTTTATCCGACATTAGGTTTTGTATTTTTGGAATATGTATGATGTTCAAATGAGAAATTTTTTTATTCCATCCGTATGTGTAGAGAAAACTGACCATTTTTCAGGGTTACGACACCATCTTCATTAGTTAAAAATAATCCGTCGCAAAAACTACATCAAAGTATTGGAGATTGTTCATACATTCCATTGTTACAATCAGTTTCACTAAAATATATTACATGACTTAATAGAAATAATGACATAGTTTATATCTAAATTTGACACCGATAATTACATTTAATGTTGACTTTTAGTTTTAGTAATTTTTTAGAATACAATAATAACTCATACATCATCATTAAAATAAATAAATTCAAATATGACATTAATAATATAATATAAATATAAAATATTTTATAAATTTTGAAATATTATTATAATCATACAATTTTTATTAATAGACGCGATTTTTAAAAATTTTATACTCTTATAAAAATATTGTTTCGAAGTGATTTAGCACAGATTTTCTTTACAATCAGTTTCACTAAAAAAATGTGACATAACATAGTAAAAACGATGACATGACTTATGAATATATATGACATGGATAATTACAGTTAACATTGATTCTATTTATGGTAAAAAAATAGAATATGGTAATAATTCATATATAATCATTAAAATTAATATATTCAAATATGACAATAAATAATATAATAATATAAATATAAAATATTTTTCAAATTTTGAAATTTTATTTAAGTCGATTTTTTATTATCATGCATCTTTGTTACTAAAAATATTTTCAAAATTTTATAAAATATTTTTTAAAATTATAATATTAATACCATTTGCTTTTTGATATCTACAAACTTTATGAATTATGTTTATTTCTATTTTTTGATAATTTTTTTTTTCAAATTGATATATTATATCCTAACCAAAAAAATAAATGAAAATATATCTAAGATTATGATTCAAATATATATATATATATACATATGTATATGCATCTATTTATAAATATAATTTAAAATAAATAAAATTGTTTATTTATATTAATTTTATGTTTAACTAAATTGATATTTATATTTACATATTGCTATAAATAATAAAATCTAAAACAAGAACAAAATTTTATTTTTAGGTAATTTAAATTTAAATGTTTTTCACTGAACATGGTGTAAGAAAACACCAAGATAAGTATAATTAGATTGTTTTTTGCGCTAGCATGGATTGTATAGTATAATTTTTTGTAATATATGAATTCTATAGCAAAGTTTTACTACTAGAATATAAAACCTGACAATGACAGAAACACATAATCATTTTTGAGAGATAATTATGAGTGTTGATGTGTTCCATCATTATTCAGCTTTGCCAAACCGAAATCATAGTTTCTGGCTTTGAATATTCTTATTGAATAACCGGTTGTTTACCTTTATATCTATGTATACAATCTTTATCCTAGATTCTTCGTAAGAAAAATTCCTTTGCTACCCTGAATTTTTTTTCCTCGTGGCTAGTCTAGACTAATTCTAGCTCTCACTTCCTTTCCTGCTGGACAAGAGTGTATATGTAGTAGTAACAACATAGAACCCAACTAAAAATAATGTTTTTTTGTATTTTACTTATGTTTGTTGATGCGATCAACACACTAAATAGTAAAATAAAATAATAAATATTTAGACAACATAAGTAAAATATAAGCAAAAATAAAGATAATATGAAAGTAATATATTCAATTTTTAGATGTTAAAATAAGATGAATTCACAAAAATATTGTTTTGTTTTAATTAACAAATATCGGTAAGATAAAGTTTTTAACATATATCTAAATATATTATCTTAGTAATATCTTAAATTAGTAACCATATAACTAAAATAGTAAGTTAACATATTTTTAATGTTGTAATGCTGTCAAAAACTTGTAAATAGATTTTGTGTGATAATACTTTACTGCATATAACTACTAAATCAACTCCATATATTGTTTTCAACTAAAACATGAATATTACTAATAGTAGTGCACCGTTTCTTCCATATATAAATTTATGAAAATGTATCATTTTTTACCTAGATATTTAAATATGATACTAACATTCGTAACTTAAAAATTGTTTATATCATTTTTAGTAATCAGTCACATAAATATGAAATACGTTCACTTCTATAGATTTGTCTCACAATTATTTCTCATAAAATTTTACCAAAAATCATTTTCATGGGATGTCACTTCATAATACAGTTGCAAAGCTCTCACATGACAATTTTGATGGTTAGATTTTTCTAGGAACAACAAACCTGACTTGGCTTGTGAATAACAGCATATTAACATGGAATATTGGAAATTGTCTGTCAAATCTGCATGTCTAACAATTTTTTTACATGGAGTATTCCAAGTTGGACGGACAATCTTTTATTGACAGATGTTGTTGGGTTTCAAACATTCTGTTACAACACCTTGATCCACCTCTCATGTGCGGAATTACATACATCTTTTTAAGATCAAACATTCCCATCGAATTCAATATAATTTGTACTAGGTAATGATCCGCGCCTTGCGCGGAGTGAAACGGAATAAAAGAAACTATGATTATCAATCTATAAGTATCAAAAAGATAAAAAGTCATAAGTAACAAATAATCTTTTCATGTTATATAACACAATGTTGTAACTTTTGATATACAGACTAGTTAAAAAAAACAGTTTGGACTTTCCAATGTATTTTGCTATCATGATTAAACAAAAATAAAAACTTAAGGATAATAACGATCTTAATAAACTATTATATTATAGTTTTTTCATAATTTTATTTTGTTTCGCCGAATCCCTGAAAATAAAAGAAGAACTAGGATATGACCCGCGCCTTGCGCGGGATGAGTTTATAAAAATTAAAATTTAAAACATACAATATTAACAAATTAAATATTTATATGTGCTCAATTTTATAATATAATATTATATTTTCGATTGTATAAGTTAGGCTGTAACTATTTTTAATTGTAAATATAGATTAAAATCTATTTTGAATTTGACATGTGACAATCGATTTGGGCTTAAATATTTTTCACTAATTAAAAGAATTTAACTATAGATGTTCAAAAGATGTTCTTTATATCAAAGGAGACATTATACTTTTTCTTAAATTAGAGATGATTATGTTTGTGAATTGGAACTTGAACTATCGTACTAAAAGTCATAGTGTCTTTTATTGAAAACAAATTATACACAAATTAAATACATGAAATATTCAACGCAAAATTTCATAAAAATACCCTAAACTAAATTTTTCAAAGCTTTTTAATACCAAATTGTTTAACTACTCAGTTTGATATCCTAACAAATCATTTTGCTCATTTCAATACATAAACTTTTAAAATAGTGCCGATTTTAATACCCGAACTGTATTTGTTTTAATAAAAAATACTAATAAGTTTCAAATGAAATTAAAAACCTCTAAAATTTACAAAAAATATCTCAGAAAATCTGAATTTTATTTGGTTCTTGAGAAATAAATGTATCTAAATTTTATTTAATCTTAAATTTTGTAATAAAAGTTTTCAGTAGTAAATATTAAATTTATTTTGTTTCAGAAAAAAAAAATATTTTTCTTCAAAATTAAATTTTATAATTTTGAATATTTTCTCCATAGTTTATTTACATTTTTCCTAAACCTTAAAATAAAATTAGATTTTTTGTTACATTTTTCTTAGATTTTGAAGATTCTTTAAATTCCTTTTGAAATTTATTAGTATTTTAATTAAAGTAAATAAATTTTGAGTACTAAAAGGGGTAAAAGTTTAAAAATTTATGTATTAAAGTGAGCAAAAATACTTAATTGGAGTATAACTGGACAACAAAAAATTTTGGGTATTAAAAAACTTAACAAATTTATTTGACTAATGTTAGAATTTTCTTGATATTTAATGTATTATCTCTAATGAATTTGTTTCCATATTAAGTTTCCGTATTCCATGATGAGATTGGCAATGAATTGCATGAATATAGATTAGAAATAAATCATAGTTTCCATTTGTATTTAGATAGCAGTAAATCAGGCAATAAAATGTTTCTACAGAGAAGAATTGCATAAATTAAATGCACGCCAAATGATTTACATAAATCAGTTACCACTACGTTACATAGATTAGGTCATCAAGAACAAAAATCAGTAACTATAGTCAAAATGTAATGAAAAATCATGCTGTAAATTTGTGACATACCAATGGCAACTGATGTAAATAATCTAGTAATTTAAGGATTAATGCATAGGAAGGCTGAGGTGAATTGTGAGGAAGACACCTATACAAAATGGCAACATGGTAATAATTTTACTCTTTAAATGTTGTTCTTTTTAATTGCTCCTCTATTAATACTAAGGGGATAAATGTAATCTGATTAATAATAATAGTTGTCAAATTAAGTGGGCAGATCAAGAGATACATGTAAAAATATGGGCCTGACACATAGTCTTCTTTGGCTTCAAGTCAGAGATGAAATGCATGACACTCATTTTCTATTATCGGTTGTGATAATGTAACCCATATTCACATTCACATATATATATTCACATTCACATATATATATATATATATATTCACATTCACAACTATTAGGGTTTAGACCGCCTCAACTCAATCCGAGAATCAATTTGAAAATCAATCCGAGAATTCCCTTATTGTTTGATTCCTCTTTGAAAATTTTGGAAATTACTAAATTTAAGGAAATAAAATATAGGCAATAATATTAAAAATTATATTTGACTATAAACTTAACCGGATTTGAGTTTTATATATTTACTAAATAAATTCCTATTACCATTAATGTTGATTTCAATATTAAAAGTCTCCTATTACCATTAATGTTGATTTCAATTATCATAAATGTGACCATATTAAAATTTTATTTGACTATTATTTATCCGGATTTGAGTTTTATATAGGGACTAAATAAATTCCTATTACCATTAATGTTAATTTCAAAATTAAAAGTCTTGGTGCTTAAATTAAGAAATTTCATTTTAAATTTAATATGGACTTCCTTTTGAATACATCAGTCATATAATCGTTAATATATGGAAAAAAAATCGAGACAAGTCTTTTTAAACCAATGACGGTTTGAAACCGTCTCAAGAAGTTGTTATAACATCAGTTTATGTTTGGGATGGAATGAATGAGACCAGATGTTGATGTTATAAAAAGTACTAATGTTTTATCGATCTTAAATTGCATATGATTAAAATAGGTAGGCCTGGGCATAAAATCCGAAACCCGAAATCCGAACCGAACCCGAACCGAAAAACCCGACCCGTTATCCGACTCGAAATGTAAAAATACCCGAACAAGTCTTGTAGGGTGGTATAAAAAATATCCGAACCCGAAGTGTTATTAACCGAACCCGAACGGGTAACCCGAAAAACCCGAAACTAATAGTTAATATAAATATTTTGAAATATATATAAGTATTTTAGTTATTAAATTTAATATTTGTGGTAATATGATATATAATAATAAATATTAACAATATTAAAAATGTTTTAAGTACACAATTAGTTATAAATAATTAATTTACAATTTGTTCATTGGAATAACAAGTCTACTCTCTATAATATAATGTATATTGTTTACAAATAATGTTTGTTTTCATACTTGATTTAACATTTTATTGTTATTTTAGCAATTTTGTGTGTGATAGATTAATTTTTATTAATTTAGTTGTTTTTCTTTATGTTTTTCTTTAAGTTTTTGTTTTTTTACTTTGGTTATATCTGAACCGAACCGATATAACCCGAACCCGAATGATATATGGTTACTTTATGGGTTTTAGGATGCAATATAATTTTTAACCGAACCCGAAGTGTTATTATCCGAACCCGCCCCGTACTAATGAAATTTTACTATGGGACCTAGGAGCGTAAACCCGAAAACCCGAAAATCCGAAAAACCCGATCCGAACGCCAACGGGTACCCGAACGCCCATGCCTAAAAATAGGAAATGTATTTAACTACAAAGACGTTTGTAGACAAATGAAACAAACTGAGATTCTAGTCAACAAAATTAAATTAAATTTCAAAGAGTGACAATCAGAAATATGAATATATGTTTCGGTTTCGACAGTGAATTTCCATTACCAAATTTGGCCAATATTAATGAGTACATATATAACATGAATTAGTGTCATGTTTAGCTTCATATTTCCTAATTTGAAATATTCATATGGCAATCATGCATTGTCACGCAAGTATTTTGTGGTTGACAATGCCGTTATGATCTTTGAAAATTATTTTATGGCAATCAATACCATAATTGCCATATTTCCTGATTTATTGCATTGATAGATGGGTATCGATGTTGCAAATGATCTCGAGTATATATTGAATTATCATCGATTATTTGCATATGAGATATAATATATAGTGTGATATATTCGATATAAGAAAATGATATTCCTTCCGGGGTTTTATGCAATATGATATAAAACATGTTAACATAATGAAAACCGGTTTCAGGAATATGTTGATATCATCTTCATTAAGATCACATAATAAAAACCGGTTTTAGATAACCAGTTTTGATATAGTGTGATCTCGAGTATACATGTAAACAACATTTGAATATAGTAGTAATGATATAATATATGTTAACCAGTTTTAAAATGATATAAAACACATTACCAAATAACCAGTAAGTTACTTCTTTCGTTTACAGTGCATGTTACCAAGACATACTATTAAAACATTATGCTAAGTTACAATTAATGAATAATGAAAAAGAATGTAATAAGTCTAATAAGAAGAGGGTTTTTATTTAAAGAGGCTGAGAAGGATTATGGTGTTGTCACGTAAGAAATGTCATTTTTGTTAATAACACATAAACATAAGGTTAATCTCTAAAAATGCTCATATTTTAATATTAAGGGATTGTGTGGTAGCATCTATTAGGAATATTAAAAACTGTATTATTTAGTTTTGCTCGAGATTTTAGTTTCTAAGATATGTTTTCGAATCAAATCTCTTTTCATAGAAGATCTTTAATTTGTTTTATGGTAGCATTAACAATTTTTAATACAGGTTCCTGACATCGGAGATGGTTCCTGACTATGAAAGCCAGACCGATCTAGGTGTCAGTTTGTGGTTCCGGGGTTTAAGACGATGTCTGTGCTAAGTGGATAGCAAGACTAGTCTAAACACTCGGGTTATTGTAAATGTGTGTTTATTGTATGTTGTTGGTATGTACGTACTTCGTGTTGGTACTGTTGTGTTAGAACCTCGTAGTGGTTCTAGTAGTTGCAGATCATTGCTTCCTCAAATGATACCACTAAGCCGGTCGTGGTCCGGAAAGTGGTGGGCTCGGTTTAACTTGGCTTGATCACCAAGGCCGAGTGTCCCACGTAGATGTGACAGCCCCCGGCGAGTCCGATAGAGGACCGGGGCACGGCGATTCCGGTTGAGGACCGTGACCGGGCGGATTCCCGAGTGCCTACGCCTTTGTGGTGTAATAGTGAAGGAATTGCCGGTGTCCCTTGTATGGAGGAAGAATGAATCTGTGCCCTAGGATTATATATATGCATTTTGAATTATTGTTTACTGCTTTAATGCTTTGTTTATTAATTGTTGAACTACCAGTCTTGCTTGTGTTTGGGGTTGGGTTTGGGGTAACGGGTATTTGTATATGCTAGATTGGGAACCCTGGCTCGCTGAGTGAAATTAGTTCGCTCACTCCTCACCATTCTTGCAGGTGATATCTTGCATATTTGCATTGTTTTAGCTATTCATTCATAAGCATTTGCATCATATAGATTAGGATTTAGACATGTTTAGATTGCATTTGGCATACATATGTCTCTATCAGGTATTGGAACACCACATGGAGTTCTTGGAGACATTTGGAAGCAATGTGATAAAAAAGGGGGTGAAAGATGAGCATGGATGGAGGCCTTAGAGAAATCTTCTGTTGCTAAGATTTTGTGGAGACACAGGAAATTGAGTTAGCTTTCTAATGGAAGTGGTTTCAAGTCATTTGGAGATGTAATGGAGGAGTTATGATAAATTTACTAGAGGCATATCCATCCTGGTCGAGAACCGCAGAGTGACCTTCTGGAGCGACCCTCTAAGGTCGCTCCCAATCAGAGCGACCAACCAGAGCGACCTGCCTAAGTAACTCGCGTTTTCATCGCCCGGAGACACAAAAATGGAGGCTGGAGCGACCTCTCAGAGCGACCCTCCAAGGTTGCTCCCAACCCCAGAGCGACCTCCTGGAGTGACCCTCTGAGGTCGCTCCGCGTTATCTGCTGCACGATTTTTATTATTTTCAAGGACCTTTTTGCAATTTATTGTGCACGTTTTTGCAATGAAAAACCTAATGTTTAAGTATGCTTTGTAGCCACCATTGGCAGATTATCTTTTATCTATTGAATACACAAAACTCTCTCAAGAAAAGTTCTCTTTTGGATTTGATTGTTCTTGTGTTCTTGTGAGTTTCTCTTCTATTTCTCTATATGATTCATCTGAAATCCATCATGGGTTTAAGAGGAATCATGGAGATTAGTGAGTAATCACCTTTTGGATTCATGGGTTAGGGTGATTAAGGGTGATTAGGCTAGTTCTAGAATGTTTTAGGTATGGATCATACTTGTTCCTTGCATAGTAGAGTGATCTTAATGCATCATTTGAGTAGGCCACTCAAAGGGTGATCTCTAGGCATTTCTCACCCGACAGGTGTTTGATGAAATGCCTGAGTCAACTCTCCTAGGCTTTTAGTGTACTTTGCCAAAGACATTTGTTGTTAAAGATGCTAAGATAGCTAATAGACTTGTTGGTAATGATTGCTTGCATGTTATTCAACCAAAGACATTTGATGTTTGAGACATGTTAGCAAATGAGCATTCATCTAGACATAGAGCTTGTTTAGAATTGTGTCTAGGCTTAAGGTTAATAGTATGATTGATTCATTTGTCATCCTTAGTTCGAAACTTGATCACCCAAGGTCTGAAATCCATATACCCATGAATTCTCCTTTCCAATAGCTTAAGAGTATCATTTTACTGTCTTGCATTCTAGTTTTAGTTTAAAAACCATCCAATTCTCTGATTGCACTTAGATTAGGCAAATACTTGCATTCTCTCTGCATTTGAATCCCTCAGAACTGGTTCGACAACTTACTTCCACTATACTATCATTTGACTTAGGAGCCTCAAAACTCCTAACATCAGCAGGTAACCAGTAGTAAAGACCATAGCGCTCGCAGAACTGTAGGAGCTGGTGTAGATTGGACATCTTTTGCTAAAGACTCGTTTCAAGATATATGAATGTATGTTTTACTTTCGGTTGCGTCCATGGACCATATGTATAATATTTTGGGCTTGTGAACTCAGTATAATATATATATATGATATAAAGTTTGTTTTATATTTGAGACGTGTTGAATCTGATATTAGGTTAGTCCAACCTAACACAACTCTATGACTCGGAACGGGTTGCAAAGCCTAAGACCGAAGATTAGAGGAAACGAGTTTGAATGGATAATCTGGGTTACTTAATCTTATTTTGTGACTTGGAAAGTCTATTCTTAACCCGTTGTAACATTTTCGGACCGGGCAGAGAAAGGTCTTTTGGGCATGTTTTATTGTTATTTTTTATTGCCCGACTGGCTGACCGATGTCTAAAAACAGTTTGGGGGTGTTACAGTTTCTTTGCTTCAATAGGTGAAAAATAGTAGTTTGGACTGCAAGCTTCCTAAGAAGAGAAAGCTTTCTTGAAGCTGATGATCAGATCCAAGATAATAACTCGGACCAGGAAGTAAACATGGAGGTTGGGGGAGCACAGCGTGCAAGAACAAGCCTCCAGACGTCCACGCTATCGTCGCAAGTTAGCAAGAGATGATCTCTGTTTTCGTTGTGGGTGGAACATAATGGGCATAGAGGCGATATCTGGAGCCCCCATGAAGCAAGCCTAGACCTCGTCGGGAGTCTATCATAATTAGCAATCCACATGGTGAATGAATGCTTCGGGATTCCACCCTTGAACCAAACTACATCTGTCCAGTCTTTGATCTCCTCTCTCAGCCTGAGCACTTCCCAAGTTGTCGCTGACCTGAAAACACACAAAGGAGAATCACCAGCTATCCATTCATAATTATCTAACTCATCTACAGGTAAAAGCAAAGGAATTGTAGTAAGATGAGCGTGCAGATCAACTTCCTTTTGGGATCGAGGGTGTGGCAGCAGCCAAGTATCGTCTCTGATAACGTCTGCCACCTTCGCTGTCCTCCTCGTCCGTAAAGCTCTGGGTCCGGCTTCACCTATGTGCTTGATAAGTTGCCCCAAAGGCGACCAAACATCATACCAGAAACTTGCAGCGCATCCGTTTCCTAGTTTGTTTTTACAAAACTGAAGAGCAAAGGGCCTAAGATCAAGAAGCTTCCTCCACGCCCAGGAGTCTGAAGTATCGGCTTGTATGGTCCAGAAAGATTGTTCATGTAGGTGAGTGCTCTGATGCCATTCCACCCAAAGCGTTGGGGATTTTGATAATAGCAGCCAAATGAATTTTAGGCATAGAACATGATGCCATACAGTGAAGTTTCTGACTCCGAGGCCGCCCTCGTTCTTAGGTAAGCAGACCGTACTCCAATCCACTTTGGCAATACCTTTCTTCTCAATATTTCCAGACCAAAGGAATCTAGAACATAGAGATGTGATGCTTTTGATGCAGCCTTTGGGTAGGATGAAAGCAGATAGCCGGAAAGATACAGTTCCGAATATAACCGTCTTGACCAATTGAAGTCTCCCTGCGAAGGAGAGCAGTTTTACCAACCAGGACTTGAAGATCACGGTTAGCTTAGACAGTAAGGCCGAGTACTCCGAGATTTTCAGTTTTCTGCTCATGAGGGAGAGTCCGAGATATCTGATAGGGAGCTGACCAGTTGGGAAACCAAAGCTATTGATGGCACTGGTTTCACAATGGTCCAACCCTGTTGTGAAGATCTCTGTTTCAGAAGTATTCATTTGCAGGCCTGACCAAGAGGCAAAGTCATCCAGACATTCCGCAATCCCGTGGAGACTATTACTTGAACCATCAAAGAAGATCATTACGTCATCAGCGAACATGTCTTTTATCTTCCGCAATCCCGTTATGTCTTTTATCTTTAGCTCTTCTATGAATGGTGGTCTGGTCGATCACTCTCTCTCTCTGGATAAGTAAATAGGTAGTGAGCCGGGGCGGGAAAAACATGTCTTTGCAAATGACATTTGTTCTCATCTCACAACTTTGTACTTTTCGACAGACGTGTTTCAGTTTTAACAGTTGAATAATGAAGGAGGAACTATGTATCCATAATAATAGATTACTTGCTCGATAAATTTCGTCTCTGGGTTAATTAATGCGTTATGAGATGTTCCTAAGTATTTTTCAATTACTGGAAATCATTAATGGGGGTATCATTTCTTCGTGTATATCATTGGCTTAGTCATGTGTAAAGGAACAAAGCATATGATTTGCTTTGTAGTTATTTATTTAGTATCTTTAAGAAAACAATTAAGAAAGTCTAATCATTACTCCTTCCGTTTCGAATTAATTGTCGTTTTAGAGTAGAATTTTCGTTTCAAAATAATTGTCGTTTTCGATTTTCGATGCAAAATTTATTGACAATATTCTCTATTTTATTTTTCTATTGGTTGGTTGATATATGGTTAGGTATATTGATAATAGTGCTTTTATTTTTAAAATATGTAAAATTAAATGTTTTCTTAATCTGTGTACATAAATATAGAACAACAAATAATATAAAATAGAGGGAGTATATCATATTTTTTCCTGGCTCTCTCTCTCTTTCTAGTAAACGACTAATTTAGTTTACAGTACTATTATTTAGAAGGAATTACAGTAAGAAATAAAAATACTAATGACTTTGAGTTCAAGAAACAAAAAAAAAATTCCACTCTATCATTATTTACAAGGAAGATCCTAGCTTTCATCGACGACCAAAAGAAAGACTCCAAGAAAGCAAATACAAATAATTAAATTACTCGTTTTATAGATCATTTATTTTATAAAAAGTCCAATTTTATTAATAAGTATTGCAATTATTTAAAATTTATATTATTATTTATTATAAATAAACCAAAGATCCGATACAAATATCATAATACTTTATTTTAATGACACTAAAAATATTTAGACATTTATAGTTAAAACAGTAAATATAAAATTTAGGTTGTGTATTATATTCACAACATTTAGCGAGAAGCACAAGGAGTAAGGCAGTTACAATTTCCATACGTAGGTGGACAATAACCACTAGCACGAGGATTTGGGTATTTCTTCCTGCACGCATTGTCACATATTGATAGAGAACAATTGAGCATTCGGATTGGATATTGACATAGGCTTCCTGGATTTCCCTGCGCATCTGTCGTCATTCCTGCTAGATACAAAATTTCAAATCTTATAAGGGAGGAAAAAATAATAATAAGGTTTATTTATTAATGAATTATAAAACTTATTTATCATCAAAAGGTTCTTAGTAAACCATTTTTAAGCATTATAAATAAAATAACACATAGATTTTATTATTAAATAAAAATATGATTTGAACGAAATATTATTTTTCATTTTTTGAAGAAATATTTTGAAGAATTATGTGCATATTAATAAAAAATTGTAGTTTTAAACACAACTACTGTATATATAGGAAAATCATAACATATTAACTATATATATATATATATATATATATTATGTGATGGTTCAAAATATAAGGGCATGCCCATTAGAGGTTCATGGGTGGGGTTCACACCCTTCCCCCCAAAAATAATAATAAAATATTAGCACAGTGGTGAACTCCTCTCTCTTAAAGCTCTCCTAGCCCGCGATTGGTCTAGTTTATTTAAAAAAAAATCAGAAAGAAAAAGAAAAAAATTTAATAATAAAAATTGAAAAGATGAACTCCAAGAGGGGGTTCATTGATGGGGGAGCTCTAACATAAATTTACATTAGAAATATAATTCATGCTATTGTGAAAAATGCTGGTTAACATATTTTTATGTGCATGAAAAAAATTACAGAAATAGATGATAAGAATGAGAATATCTAGAATTTTTTTATCACAGTATTTCTTCATCATGTATATATAAATACTATAATTTTTTAAAATAAAATAGGAAATAAATTCTTAAAATATTTTCGGGGTAATCCATTTAAGTTTAACACAAAAATGTTTGGCTTGGTTTTTTATATTCTTTAGCCTGTTAGGTATTTATGAAATTACATTGAAAGATAATTTAATACTATATTTTATATAGTAGACAAAATTAATACATGGGTCTACAATATATTGAAAATAAAATTTAAAAGATCTAATTATTATAATCATTTTATTATAAAATTACTGTATGCAATATAATAAGACAAACCTAGTGAAAGAATGATGAATGCAATTAAGAAGGTGAATAAGAGTAGAAAGGATTTTCTCATCATGGATAACGGAAATGGATTGATAGTGGGTTAAAAACTAAGGAAATAAATGAAATGTTTCTATTTTTACAATAGAAAAAGAAGTATTCTTACATATATATATATATATATATAAAATATCTAATTTAAGCTACTCACATTATTATGTTCCGATTTAAGCGAATCAAATTTAGAAAAATTCCAAATTTTATGCTCATGTAATATGTGAAACTTTAGACCCGTTCGTTTTCCTATATACAAGTAGAAGAATGCGTTTTTTATGCCTGAAATTATCTTTGATGTTCTCGATCAAAAAAATGTATTGCTATTTTGAGAATTATAAATTTATTTAAAGGGACTTTCAATAAAACACTGCTTAAATACATAGTTTAATAGGTGAATATTCCATACGTAACATAATTTATAGATTATATACAAACTTATATTAAGTATACAGTTTGTATGGCCATTTCATTGATATGTATAAAATTTAGAGTTATACGTATGTATAATTTATAGATGTAATGTATGTTTATATATGAAATAAGAAAATTGTCTGGCAGTTTATGTTAATATATTTGTATATCGAGAAAGGGAGCGTGAAGGCACGTGACTTGCTCACATGTTGGTATTATTATTGCCGTCATTTATGGTAATATAGCCCATGACTTGCGGTAATTACTTACGGGGATGATTGGTGATGGTTGTGAGTGTTCTATACAATTTCGATTTTCTCAACAATGATAAAACCCAAGCTCTAATTAGTAAATATATATCATAATTAGTAAACTATAAACCAAATATAATTTATAAATTTTTTTATTATATATTTAAATTTTATCAGCCAATAATATAGAACATAGATATTAAATCTTACCCACCCAATTATATATTAAAACCTAGATAAATTCTCTAGTTACTAAATCTAAACTTAAATAACTGAACTATAAACCCAAACAAAATTTATATAAAATGCTGTCAATTTTCTCAACATAACCACATAGTATAGAACATTTATAAATAGTATAGAAAGATCGATCCCAGACTCAACTTTTAAATACTAAACCCTAAATTGTTATCATCAAACCCAAACTTGGAAATGTCAACCCACATCCGAGATATAAATAGTGTCCTCCGTTTTCAAATAATGACATTCACCAGGTTCATAATACTAATACTACATGGTGGATATAATATAGTACTCTTAGAGTGTACGAGAAACTAAACTTTAGTTCTCATTCAATAATTCAGGAGATTTTAGTAGGAAGATTATATGAATGTTGTACTATTCAATTATTGAATCGAATAGAATTCATGATAACATTAAACCCTAACTTGGAAATTTCAACCCACATCCGAGATATAAATAGTTTCCCCCGTTTTCAAATAATGACATTTACCAGGTTTATAATAATATATTACATGGTGGATATGGTATAGTACTTTTAGAGTGTACATGAAACTAAAGTTTAGTTCTCATTCAATAATTCAGGGGACTTTAGTAGTAAAGTTATATGAATGTTGTACTACTATATTATTGAATAGAATAGACTGACACAACGACATGGATGAGTTCATATCACTAATACAAGTAACGGAGCAACGAGGGTGAGTCAGTGAAACCCCCACCCAGATGATAACACTAAACCCTAACCTGAAAATGTCAACCCACATCCGAGATATAAACAATTTCCTCTATTTTCAAATAATGACATTCACCAGGTTCATAATACTATACTACATGGTGGATATAGTATAGTACTTTTAGAGTGTACGGGGAATTAAACTTTACTTCTCGTTCAATAATTCATGGGACTTTAGTAACAAGGTTATATAGATGTTGTACTAATATATTATTGAATAGAATATTCTAACATTACAATATAGATGGGGTAATATCAGTAATACTAGTAATATAGTAACGAGGGTGAGTTAGTGAAACTCAACTCAGATGATAAAACTATACCCTAACTCGGAAATGTCAACCCACATCCGAGTTATAAACAATTTCTCCCGTTTTCAAATATTGACAGTCACCAGATTATTATATTTTTAAGAAATAGTATAGAAATATGTCTCAAATAGTATGGTAACCTTACATAAATAGTTAAATTTTAGAATATATAGTATACTATTTCGTTCACCGTCGTTATTCTTCACCACCATATAAAGATCATTTTTATCTCTTCTTCTTTTTTCGACACATCAACACTTCTGCCGATCCAGTCGTCGTAATTCGTCACTATTATATCACTAAAACAAAAACAGAAATCCTTTATATACTAAAGCACAAGTTCTGACACATGGCTTGTGCTTCAATATAATTTTTTAAAAATGCATCTTTAATACATTTAAGATCTACTCGATGAAAAATAAAGTTGCATAAGTCTTTAAACAATTCCCCAACCTTCACACACGATCTCCCACTTTTTTCACTTAAACTGTTTAGGGTTAGTTTGAACTTTAAAATCATTCTTTTTCTTTGAAAATGGAAATTATTATTCTTTTTGTGCACTGAACTTTTAACCATTTCAACAACAATTTTTTTTAAAAAAAAATCGTTTTTGTTCTGACGTGTTTCTTCTATCTTTTTTTTCTCTGCATCAGTTTCACACTAATTTGTTTTTAACATCAGTTTCTCATTAAGTTTCATAACGAACTCATATGAAACTTATGCTGCAAAATCTGAGTTAACAAATGAATTAAGCATCAATTTTTGAAACTATTTTTGTTTGTTGCAGACATCAAATCAAAGCTAAAAGACGAAGATGATATGAGCAATCAAAGAAAAGTTTCGATGAGATATGTTCTGGGTTAAGTTGGCCAAGTAGAGTTGCAGAACGTCATTAAAAGTTTCAGGTAAACAATAAGTTTGTTTACCTTTTAGTCTTTACAACTTTTAGAAAAGAAAATTTCTAATCATTTCTGTGAGGTTATTCAGTTACCACGTATTGCTAAAAGTTACTGTGTTTTCTCTCCTTCTCTAATTCACAAACCTGATGTGGGAATGCATGCAACGCTTCTGCTCTTCTATTATTTGTTAATTCAAATCAATTTTTTTTGCTTCTGCTTTATCTATTTGGATCTTATTCTTTTCTCTATTCTACTACAGCGTTTTGTTTCTCGAACCTCACTCATCAAATGCAAGGTTTTCTTCAAGAAACTCAAGGTTTTCTTAAAAAAAAATTCTCAAGGTTATACTTTTTTTCAAAACAAAAATATAAGTCCAAATGGACAAAATGGATATATATCAAAGTATTCTGTCTCTTACATTATTATTCAAAAAAACTATTATATTATGTCTTTGCATGCTTGAAGAAATTGTATTTATTGGTTAATAAATAATGATTGACTGATGCAGATTTCGAAAAATGTTGAAAGAGCAAAAAATCTAAAACTCCTGAAAAGACTATCATCAAAAATGGACTTCCAGGTATACTCATATATTTTACAAATCTTTTTTATCATAAATAATAAAGAAGTATCATATTTTGTCTGGTTTTTCGTATTGATATATTCTTTGTTCTGGCGCAAATAAAATAAAAGCCATGAAGATAACACCAACAATATCATTGTTTCTGGTGAAAGACTACATGAACAATAAGTATATATTTCTTGGTTTATTTACCAAATCAAAATTATGTTTAATAAATAAAAAACTAGAATCAGATTCTTTTTAATATAAAAGATATACTACCTTAACAATATAAAATTCATAACTGATATCTTACACTCAGTGTGCTCTCATGAAACTGGGATTTAGTGAAATATTTGCATCCCAAACTAGAAGAATTTTAAAGATGGAACGCAAATGACTTTTTCATACTATAATGAATTTCTGGCACGAAACTAAAAGTATGTATTGGTAGAAAAAAATATGTTTCTTTGTAGAATGTTTTTACCTTTTTTTCCTGTAGACTGTTGTGTATATATAATTCAAAGATTAGTAAGATTTACAATACATGTGTTAGCTTGTGTATACTAACCATAATGTTCACTGGGAAACAGTACTTTAACTGTCATAAAATTAAGAAAAAAACATAACAAGAGCTTAAATTTTTTTTTGCAACCAAGTAAACTGAACCAAAATGTAAAATAAATTTTAGAAGATAACGAAACAAGAGAATGTTAATCATTTCCTTACCCCGTACGTAGTACACGGGTAGAATACTAGTAGAGTATAAAACAAAAACATGGTATAAAAACCCAAACAGAATATAAAAGCAAAAGCGTTATTGAGAAACTTTAAATCAATGAGTTAAAGAGAAGGAGGAAAAAAAATGAAATAATTGGTGTTTTCGTCCCAAAAGTCTTTCAAATCTGAAAAATCTGTATATCTAGATCTGAAAAATTTGTACATCCAAAAACGTTCAAATGACTTAAAAACATAGAAAATGAGTGGAAGATTAGATAGACATACTTATATAGAACACACAACGTACATATCCAAGTGAAAGTTGAGAACCATCTGATTAAAAACGGGAAAAATGTTAAATAAATCTTCAACTTTGCGATTTGGACCATTATAATCCCCAGCTTTCAAAATAACCACAAAAGTCACATATTTATTATCAACTATCTAAAAAACTTCTAATTTTTCGTTGAATGGATCAATTTAAACCCGACGTTAATTATATTGACAGAACATTTAAACTCAGTTAATTCTATTCGTTAATCAAAACGTCGCGGTGTTTGTCAATTAAAAAACACATCTTCTTCTTCTAACCTACATCGTCGACTCCACTTTCTCTTTTCGATCCACTTTTGGCCCCAACGGTTTTGGATGATTCTCCGAGAAACTCACCGCGAGATTGTCCCGATGCTGCTGACATAGACGCTACAGAGTTGGCACCACCGAGTTTTCCTTGTCGAGACTTCTTGTTATTTTGATTACCCATCTTCTCTCTCTACGATTTGGTTCGTCGAAGATTTTTGGTGATGGTTCGTGTTTTAGGGTTCTTGATTTAGAGAAAACCCCAAATCGATTTGAGAAATAATGAGAGGAGATGTGTTTTTTAATCGACAAAACACAGCGTCGTTGCGGTTAACGACGAGAATTAACTGAGTTTTAATATGTTGTTAGTGTAATTAACGTCGGGTTTAAATTGATCCATTTAACGAAAAATTAGAGGTTTTTTAGATAGTTGATAATAAATGTGTGATTTTTGTGGTTATTTGAAAGTTGGAGATTATAATGGTCCAAATCGCAAAATTGAGGATTTGTTTAACATTTTTCCCGATTAAAAACCTGTAAAAAGATAGATTATTGAAAAAAAATGAGACAAAACTGAAAAATTCATATAAAGTTTGGTGTTTTCAAGTCTAAGAGATTAGAGTGGCTTTGGAGAGTTTTAGTTTGAGAAAAATGTAAGAACTTTATGCAATAAGAAGTTACAAAATGAAGAAAAATGAGACATAAAAATACATATCTAAAATTAATAGATCTATCTTTAAATGAGTGAAAGTTGAGAATCATGTGATGAAAAACCTGCAAAAACAAGATAAATTAGTAAGAAAGACATGAGAGAAAAACAATCAATTGATATAAAGCTTGGTGTTTATAAGTTCAAAGAGATTATAGAGAGGTTTGAGAGTTTTAGAATGATGAACATTACATTTTTGTTACAGCCATTTGAAATGAGAAGAGAAATGTGTAAATTTTTTTTATATAGGGAGACAAAAAAATCCAATTAGGTTAAATGTTTTAGATTCAGAAGACTTTCAAGTAAGTCTTCTGAATAAAAGACTTTCTAGACGACTTACATCTGATCCGAAAGTTAAGGAAGAAAATCTTACTGCGTCTGAACTCTTTCGTATGTAGAGAAAGCTGGTCATTCTTTAGGTGATAACACCATCTTCACCAATTGAGAATATATCCATCGCGAAAACTACATAAGAGAATTGGAGGGTCTTCATGCATTACTATCACAAATCAAAACTTCACACTCCACGTGCAAAGAGAAAAAGCTTTGTCGAAGATTCATCGTTCCCATCGTAACCTCTGTCGAATTACCTTTCGGTAAAACCATCTTTAACCGTAAACATTATTCAAGAACTTTCTCGATGTTGGAAACAAAAAGCTTTCTAAAAGTACCTATCACAAACAGGAACTGGCATTAGTGTTGTTGCTTACAACGTACATGACTAGTTCTGAAATTTCGGAGGTCCCATACAAAACTAAAAAAAATAATTAAATATCATAGTATATTAAATAATTATATAACATTTCATTTAAGATAATATTTACATATATATATATTTTTTTTTTTTTGAAAAAACTAAAAATTGAAATCATATTTTATATATCTATATGCTAAATAACATGTCTGTTTTTTCTTACAGAGAAAAAATTTACTCTAATATGTTAATATTTTTGAATAAAAATGGAAAAGAAAAAATTAAACAAAAAACAAACTAAAATTGTTTTTTACATTGTGGACTTCACAAGTTTGGGGGCGCATACCAATGTTGACATGTATATCCTCGGGTCCGCACTGACAAGTATTGAATGAGTCGATACTCTACCGTTTCTTAGTAATTTCTCATTTTGGGATAGAAGGCAGTGAGGAACTTGTATGGCCCCCTACCCCCATGGGCTCTCTTCTCTAGTTTTTTTTTTTTGTTTGCTAAATCTCACTTCTCTAGCTGTTTTCAATATGTCTTACACCAACTTATCTTGGCACCATTCTTCAAGGAAAGCAACTGAACACCTTTGGTGAGAATAAGAGATGAAACCACCTATTGGATCCCCTTGGTGATACATATATATGACATGGTTCTGGACAGAAACTTTGTGTTTATTATATACTTTTCTTTTGGACCAAGGATGGTTCCAACTTGTTGATGCTTTTGTCCGTAAGGATCTGCTGTTTCTGGTTTTTAACTTTCCAGTGTTCCTACGTGTTTGAAGATATTATATCGTTGACTTGTTTGGGTATATTTTTATGCCTCTAGTCCAGTTTTGTTACTGTCTCTCAGTTAACTAACTTCACATGACGAGTTCAGATTTATTAAGCCAAAGGCTAAAACTGTGTGACTTGTGTAACCACTTCACCAGAATATCGCCAGAGGAGAGAACTGAAACTAAACATAATGTGACAAAAAGATAGAGCTCAACTCTGGTAAATAATAAGTAAAACTTATTCTGATGCAATGTTGATTTCAACAGAACTAAGCCATAAAGTACTATCATATTTAATCATTCATTCAACGGATTAACCAACATACATATATTATCGTGAAACATAATGTGACTTAACGACATAGCCCACCTGCGGTACATAAGAATTTAATCTGTAAGAAATGACAATGCGGTTGAATCCAATTCCAAGTTTAGATAGAGAGATCAGCGAGGTCGAATGTTCTCTCGACCGCTTTGCACCATGACTCCACTTTCTTCTTCCTGGTTTCTTCTTCCATGGCTGGTCTGAAAACTTTGGAGTTCTTAGACTTCTCTCCTGACTCGAATATGTCTTCTTCTTTCCAGAATCCCACGGCCAGTCCAGCTGCATAGGCTGCACCTAGTGCTGTTGTCTCTATGTCCACTGGCCTCACCACCGGAGTTCCCATCAAATCAGCCTGCCAATGTTTCCAGAGAGACACAAATTTGAAAAACATGTGTTCAGAATAAACTAAACAATCATCATCATTATTACCTGAATCTGCATGAGAAGGTTGTTGGCCGTGGCGCCACCATCAACTCTTAGTAAGAACTCCCCTTTGCTGTTGTTATTTAGTGATCCCTTTTCACCCGCATCTTTGTTCATAGAGTCCAACACATCCTTCACTTGGAAACACATGCTCTCCAGCACAGCCCTCGCTATGTGAGACTTGTTAGTAAACCTTGTGATTCCGATGCATACACCACGAGCGTCTTCTCTCCACCAAGGCGCAAACAAACCGTTGAACGCTGGCACAAAGTACACTCCTCCCGTTGATTCCACCATAGCCGCCAAGTCTTCAATCTCACTAGCACTCTTGATAATCCCAAGGCTATCTCTAAGCCACTGAACAGCAGCTCCTGCTATAGCAATCGAACCTTCAAGAGCATAGTTTGTCTGAGCTTGAGGACCTAGCTTGTAGGACAGCGTGGTCAAAAGCCCATGTCCTGATTTGATGGGGACTTCTCCTGTGTTGAGAAGAATGAAAGCGCCAGTGCCGTAAGTACTCTTGGCCTCACCTTTCCTACAAGCTTGTCCCAGCATTGCAGCGTGTTGGTCGCCAAGACATCCAGCGATCTTGATACCAGGAATGGGCCAGCCTTTGCAGATTTCTCCAATGACCTCTGAGTTGCTCACGATCTTCGGTAAGATCTCAGCAGGAATACCAAGCGTCTTGAGAGTTTCCTCGTCCCAGGTCAAGGTCTTGAGGTTCATGAGCATGGTGCGAGAGGCGTTGGTGACGTCGGTGACGTGTAGCCCGTCGTTGATACCACCAGTCATGTTCCAGATAAGCCAAGTATCGATAGTGCCGAAGATGGCGTCTCCTTTCTTGATAGCATCCTTGACAGCATCCACATTCTCCATCAGCCAGAGAAGCTTCATGGCAGAGAAGTATGTGCTTATGGGCAATCCGCAAGACTCAACGAAATGTGATCTTCCACCTGAGAGTTCCTTCTCTAGTCTCCTGTAAAAATCAACAACAAAACTTCTCGTTAGAAAACAGAACAGTAGCTTATAGCAAACCATGAAGATGATGATTTTAAGACAAAACTATTCAACAAGACAAAAGAAAAAGAGTGAATATTATGTAATATTGTACCTGCAGATGGAACTGGTGCGAGCATCCATCCAGACAATGGCTTTGTGGAGAGGAAGACCAGTGGATTTGCTCCAGAGGATGGTGGTCTCTCTCTGATCAGTAAGACCAATGGCCTTCAAGCCACCGTCGACATTGTGACCATCGGCAGTGGCTTTGTCAAGAGCCTTGGCAATGCACACTTTCACACTCTCCAATATCTCCATTGGATCATGTTCCACCCATCTTCATTGGGACCCAACAACATCAAATAAATATCCAAATGTCAAAACTCACATAAATACCAAAGAGACTGTGACAGTGTATGCATCAAATAGACTAAACAGAGAGCACAGATTCGAAAACCAATATGATGACATGAATTTTGGAAATGATGCAAACACATAATATTACAGATCGTTCAGAAATTCGAAACAAATGTAATAATAATGAAACAGTGCGCAATTTAAATTTTCGGACAAAATCAAATGAGACAAGATCGGGAGAGAGAGAGAGAGAGAGAGATTACCCAGCTTCGGGATAGAACTGAGTGAACTCCACTTGGTGAGAAGCAACGGCACGAGCATCGTGATCGTAAATGATGAATCTCGTGCTTGTTGTTCCTTGATCTATTGATCCTATGAAACCTTTTTCTCCTCCCATCTTCGTTTGTTGTCTTCGTTAGCTTCAATGTTTTTTTTCTTCTCTTTTATCTCTCTCGTGAGGAAGAAGATTGAATAAATAAATGATAAAATATATTTAAGGATTATATAGAAAAGCTGAATTGGAGTCAGAGATCTTGTTGGGTAGTTCACCTTTTTTTTATCCGTTTGCGCATTTAAGTTCTGCGAGAGGATGACGATGATGATTGTATTTATTTATTATAGAGATTCGTTTCTATTGGTTGATGGAAGGTCAATCTTATTATCACGCTACCTAATTTCAGCTCCTTCTGCCACGTGTTTCCCTATCATTGGAACCTTTTGTAACTGTCTCTCCATCGTTGACTTTGACGAACTCTTATCTTATGTCTGTTTACAAATCCTTAAGACTTTAAGTAAAGAACTAAAAAAGAGATTTTTTAACAAAACTGATCCAAAACGAGCAAGAACCTTCGTTAATGATTATTAGTCCACATAGTATGTACATAGGTGACAGCTAACATCAGAGGAACTCATAGTATGTACATAGGTGACAGCTAACATCAGAGGAACTTTGCAAAAAATAAACAAGACTATATCTCCAGTTTTGGACATTCTCTAGTACTATTTCCCAGTCCTCCACAGTAAGCACAACCATTGAAACCACTTGCTTTACCAATGCTCTCTGCTTCTTCCATTGGATCATTCAGCTCAGAAAATACAGATAGTATCCTCTGTTTAGCTTCTTGCAACAAGTGTTTCAGATCAAGCAGTGTGGTCTCGCTTTTGTTCTTGTTTATAAACGTAGTTGCTATCCCGGTTTTCCCACACCGTCCAGTTCTTACTATCCTATGCACATAGTTCTCAATCTCCAAAGGCATGTCGTAGTTGATTACTTGTTGAGATAAAAGATAAAATTTGTTGTCTTGCATGTTATACAAACAACAACCAATCAGCCTTCATCAAAATCTTCTCTTGTTTTTATCTTTTCCGGTTACTAACATTTTTTTCTAGTTCTTATGTGAAGTGATGGGATCTAGTTCCAAACTAGAAAAACTTAATATTGGAGATTCATACAAACTTTAGAGAACATAAAGAAGCAAGCAACAACGAATTATTCACTATTCAAAAACAAAAGTAACAACGAATCAACCAATTAGGAAACTGTTTCACCTTGCTATAGATATTTATGTTACATTAATACACTCACCCTTGCTAGAATACTTTCTTCCCAAACAAACAAAAATAAACAACTGGAGCAGGTTCTGTTTCATATATCATCTCTGAGGCTGGTCGGATGCGGAAGCTCCAACGGAAGGTGTAGACGCCAAAGCGCTGGATGAGCCATTCTCAGGTGGTGGAGCCACTCCCCATTTACCTTCCGACTCGAGCGGCTCAAATATATGGACCCCACCGTCCGAGAGACCCACAGCAAACATATTGGATTCTTGCGGATGAGCTGCAATCACCAGCGGGTGGACGTTCGAGTTGCTGCAGACACATATATAATAGAGAATCAAGATTTACTACACCAAAAAATCAAAGATTACTCTGTTTTTCTTCCTTCACATCTGTACTCACCTGAGAGAAGCAGGCAGATACGCAGAGGGATTGACTCTGCAACGCAATCGAAGGTTTGCAGAGGTGAACACACATATTGTTGCATCCATGAAACTTGCGTATATCAATTGGCTATCACATGAGAACGTGGCATATGTGATTGGAGCTGATGATTCACGCACAGGCCACTGAGATCATTAAAAAAAAATCGAAAGGGTTTCAGATGCAAGGACACTCAAAATCATAGATCTTGGAGAGACACAGAGGAGAATTGGTAGTTACTAAAACCTGTTTCATGCATTCAAGCTTGGTTGTTTCGTATATAGCGAGCTGAGTTTCATGGACCACGAGGAAGTGTACTTGATCTTGATGAAACTGAACACGCGTGTCTGAAAGAGCACCCGTTGATCTTCCCTGTGGAACTTGCAGAACCTTGCTCCTCTGCTTCTCCCATCCATCTGTGTTCCATACACAAATCTGCACGTATACAAAAATGACTTATAATGGTTCTTCTTGATCATCTGAATTCTTGATTAGATGAGATGAATCAGTACCTGAGCGTCTGCTCCAGACGAAACCAGAACGTTTAGTACGTTGGAGAAGGCGAGGCCGGTTATTCTCTTGGAATGTCCTTTAAGCTTGCTCTTGACCTCATCAACGCGAACATTGTAAATCTGTATCGTACTATCATCCATTCCAATTGCAATTATATTGTTGTCCTGAGGGTGAAAAGCCAGAAACGTTGCAGCAGGCGGAGGCGGCATGAAAGTAGCCATAGTCTGCACTTAGCCAACAACACAAATCAAATGTCACCAAATGAAAAGCTGTTTATGTTCATTATGCAGACTACTCTCTGAGGGATGGAATTTACCTTAAACGTCATCATATTAAATAAAGAGATCTTTCCTCCAGATGCTGACATCACATAGGAATCATTCTTGGATAAAGCAAAACACGGCACAGCTTCCTCTGAATTAGCTTCAGTCACATCGTTTGTCATTAAGATTCCGCTCGGTGGTTGCCACTGCTGAGGAGGTAATGAAGCCGTTGCCTATACAAAATTAAAAAGAAAAAAGGATTTTTCATTACTTCACCTCTTTCTACGATGTTAAAAGGCAATCTTAGACCATATCTACCTTTCCAGTTGCGTTACGGTCATTTCGCTGCCATTTCCAAAGCAGATGAGTAGCATTTGATGCCAATGCCAATATCGCATTTCCAGAATTTGTGAAGATCAATCTCGATATCTGCAAAAGTTTTGAGTCTTTAGAATCAAAGCCATAAAAGGACAGCTATGTTAGTCTCTGTGTTGGTACCTTGGTGACTCTCATATTCTCAGGGAGTCTCAACGAGCGGCACTGAGAGGGTTCACCGACTTCAGTAAGCTTCCATATCTTAGACTTATCATTTGATTCTTCAGTGATCACTGGCTTCACGTCTACCATGTTCCGTGAATCTCCATTCTGTTAGGAAGGAAAGTGAGGAATCATGATGATTGGACGCAGACTGAAAGAAGGAAAACATTGAAGGAGCAAAAGAATATTGGCTTTCCCTACCATTCCAGGGATGGAAACTACGGGGGCAGGTCTCTCAGCAGCTCTCTCTGCCACCGCAATGTTGTTGATTGCAGGCTATATGTGAAATTAAAAATTTAGTGTTAAAGAAATTTTAGAGTCAGGGTTCGTAATTTGCTCGTTGAAGATCCAAAGAGCAGAAAACTCAGCACCTTGGAGGATTCAGAAGATAAGTTGTCGACCGTGTGCAATAGCCTTAAACCATCTGTGTTTGCCATAACCTTAATCATATTGTCATTGGCAGAAACGGCCAAGAGAGAGCCTTCCTTGTTAAACCGGATCCGTGGGCTTGCCTACAATACACATAGAGCCATGATGACTGCAACTAAGAAAATATTTGGTCTCTAACTGAGATTCTTGTTTACATACCTGAAGACCCCCATCAGCATCAATGGCAGTCAACAGCTGTACATTGTCCATATCCCAGAACTTAATGGAGAAGTCATCACCAGCAGCAAGATAGCGGTTTTTAGTAGTATCAAACTGAACGACACCAAGAGAACGCTTGTGGAATCCTTGATAAGTTCTCTTAACAGCTCCTTCGCTTTCGTTCCACTCAACTATGTATGAATCCCCATCTTTACTCGTCCCACAAGAAAATAGCCTATCCATGTGAACAAAAACAAGAATTAGACTCTAAGTTCAATATCACATCATGACGGCACAGAACAGAAACAAGATATAGAAATGTGAAAGTCATTTTATTACCTAGTTCCATCAGCACTGTAGGCCATCGTTGTACACCAGCGACCAGGAGCTTCGTAGTCAACCCGAGAACCCATATTATCATATAGCCAGGCTTTTATTTTCCCGTCAAGCGCAGTTGAAAAGATGAACTTAAGCACCAGCAGAAATAACCAAGTCAAGGCCACGTTAAAATCTGAAACGAAATCATTTAACTGTTGCTACCTACCTGAATGTTTTCCTTGTAGTGAGGGCAGATAGAGTAAACAGGAGCTTCATGGCCTTCAAAAGTATGCCTTTTTACACCCGTTGCAGCATCCCAGACCTTAATTTGACGTACTGGTTAATAAATTTTGCGTTTCAAAGGAAAAAAGGAGTTATTGAAAGATATCAAAAAGACTGAACCTTGATGGTTTTGTCATCACCACAAGTAGTAAAACATAGTTGCTTATTTGGACTGGAGAATGCAATGTCATTTACACCACCAACATGAGCATCAATCTGAAGAAAAAAAAAACTGCTGTTATATACAAATAATGGAAGAAACGGTCGTAAAAATGTAGTAAACGATATAACACCTCAAGGTGTTGTCTCATATCTTCACCACCGTGATAAGAGTATAGCTGTACAATATGTCTCGAATAAGCAACTCCTGCAGTTGAAAACGCACATATGAATGTCCAAAGCAGTTGACAGAGCATTTATAATCTCAAATCTTACCGAATAAAGAACCATCTGGGCTCCAAATCACACGGTTGACAGAAACGACAGGTTCTTTCACTAAAGCAGCCTGAAGACCAGAAAATTTTGGTCACTAAATTTTAAAACCAATACTAGATTTTTAAGATTCGTGAAGATTTTCAGAAAGAAAGGTACCTGCAAGGGCATTGAACATTTACTCAAGTCCCAAACTTTGAAAGTCTTTTGAACTAGACGTTCTCGAGAACCGACTTCCCAGAGCCCAATATCCCCAACATTTGTACCAACTGGAACAATGCACAAGGAACTTCTTATGTTACAAAATTTCTGATGAAGTTTATCACAGACCAGCAACAGATATACAGAGCAGGAAACAGACCTAGTAGGAGAGTCTGTTTGATTGGATGGAAATCCATGCTCATAGGAGATGAGCCTTGGCTCAAAGTTCGTGCTACTGTCTTAGGCAAGTCATCAGGTGCTTTGAAGGCTTGGGTATGACCATGTGCCTGTCCTGGGAATGTCATCGGTAACATGTTCACACCAAGACTCACCTACATTCGAGGCGCAAAGAAGAAGTACGTGTAAACTAACATCACCAGTAGAGTGAAATAGATTTTTTTTCTTTTAATTTTTATCACCTCGTCAGAGATTCCCATAGGTCTTGTTCTTTTTGAGACATGTTCCGATTCACCTGATGGATAGTCTACAGCGGAATTACTTGGAGGAGTTCTCGGGTGCTTCAAAGCTGCTAAGATCAAAACAGGAGAAAATGTTACATAGATCACAGGTGAAACTTAACGGTCCTGAAAAAAGCAAGGATAAAATGTGAAATACGATAGTTTCACACAGCTTCTACGAAAAAAAAAATACCTTGGATGGATGGAGCACCTAGAGCTATGGCTCCTCCAGACACAGCTGGGTGAGGAACAGAGGAAGAACTAGACATCCAACCAGCAAGAGGTGTCGGAACCTGAGACGGTGTTGGTTGAAATGGCTGGAGACATAAAAGGAAAGTCAAGCACGCCATGTGAAGGTGTAACTATAGAACTAGGACAAAAATCAGCTGGAAATTGACCTACCCCATGTGCGCCTAAAGGAGGAAATCCCCCGGCTTTTGGTAGTGATCCAAGCAGCGGATTGTTGACAGGGGATGGTGCTCGTGCATCATTAGGTAAACGACATGAGTGATCCACAAAGAGAGTCTTTATATCAGGATTTGGCCTTGGGTTTTTACAGAGCTGATGCTGCCAGTTTAAGCTGCAAGTTACGTAGAAACCAAGTGTTAAAAAGCAGCTGAGGAATGAAAATTTGTAAGTGAACAAGTAAGGAAGATCCATATACCTCTGGTTAATCAGCGTTCTCAGCCGTGAATTTCTAAGGGTAGGAAACTGTAGCTTGTCACGGAATAATGGATTCGCTTCAATCAACTTCTTAAGTTCCACCAACATGATAGATCTGGCTGACTTTGTGTCTCCATACTTGGATAACTGCTCGTTCTCCCTGAAGTTAAAACAGCTTAGAGACTCTTTTTGCAATATTGCTTAAACCTCAATAAAAACTTGTTAAAAAGGCTTGCCGAAAGTTCTCTAAGGTCAAGAGCTGAGTGATTTCCTTGAACAGCTCCTCATTAAACGTGGAAAACACTCTCAAATCTTTGACTAAAATTTCAACAGCCTTTGGACGATCATGCCTACAAAAAAAAAAAGCACACCCCATTGGTTCAGCAAATCAAAACACAAATCATTTTTTTGAAGGCACATGTTAGTTTTACTTACTTATCCAAGGCCTCGAGATACTTCTGCTTCCTAATCTCGAAGAAAATCTTCATGGAGTATCTATTATCATCAACTTTGGTGAAACCAGAGAGATACTTCTCCACCTCATCCCAGTTTCCACTGTGCACTTCATCCTCAAAATACTTCATATTGAAGAAAAACCCAGACTCTTGTTCCAGCCTATTATTTTCCCCACAAATCTAAAGTTTTAAATACATTTCACAAACCCCAAAATAAAATAAAATAAAAAAACTTACTTATGAACAGTCTCTTTGAACTTCTCTTCATCTAGAAACTGTAAGATCAAGAACACGAGCTCTCTACTGAGGGAAGACATGTTTTCTCAACTCAGATGCACAAAACCCACCCAATCAATCACCAGATCTGCTAAAACCATCATCATCCCAAAAACTGGTTTCAATTATTCCCTTAAATAATTAAATTAAATAAAAATGACGAAAACGGCAGTTACAAATTTATTACCCTTTCTCCTAATACATATATATATATCCATTTCAGCGAATTTAATTAGTGTGATATATGGTGAAAATCGGGAAACACTACATGATAACAAAAACAGCAAAAGACCCAGAAAAGCAAAAATACAAAGAGCTAACAAATCCACAAGCGTGAAGCTTATGCTTACCATGAAGAAGAAGAAAAGAGAGAGATCGATTTCGCAAGGCCAGAGCTTCGGTTTCTCTCTCCTCAGATGAAAGAGGTGAAGGATTTGGGTTTTCTCTCTCTCTCTCTCTTCGATATTATTTATTATACGAAACATTTAAATCGGAGGTTTTAATTCTTTTTTCCTGTAAAGGGGATTTTGATATGGGAAGGTGACAGGTAACGGAGCGTGATAAGACATAGGACATATTATGGGATAAGGAAGCTGATTCTGATAAGTAGAATAGCTTATGCATAAGTGCATTTAAACCTAGACATGCGACTTAGCCGGCTACTATTCTCCAGGCTATCGGCTCGGAAATTTTCAGTTGCTAGCTGTACTCCACGGAGACTTGATCGTCTGTTTCGAGACACAAGATCACAACCCCAGAGACACCGTTGATCTAGTACGATGTACCCGTAGACTTTAATCCAACGGTTTATATACCTTTGAAAGCGGAGTAGCTGCGTCCCCACAGATTCATGATAACACGACAAAGTTTTCCTTCTGAGATTCATCATCCTAAAGCTATCTACCCTTGAAATGGCAAATATTTCCTAATTTGCCATTTATTCTTGAAATGCGGTACTCGTTAAACATCACGTGATGGAGTGATAATTGAACTAGAAAGTGGGAAAAAGTAGAATAATTTTATTTGATTCTAGATGAAAGTTAATCGAAAAAATAAACATAGCTGATTAAATGATTCTTTAGAGAATATAATTTTATTACATTAATGCTCAATTTACTTTTTATTGTATGGGACCCATTTATTTAGCATATATGTATGTGCTTATGTACTAGTCTGTATTAAAAAAAAGTATGCATGATGACATCATAATCTTATATTTCTTCTTTTTTTTAATCTTATATTTCTTTGTTTGGAAAGATAATAGTAATTGAGAACAAAACCAACTTTATTAATTGCTAAGTGATGATGTTATCAGGCAGGGGTGAAGCGAGGTAGAAGTTTTGTGCATGAACATCACTAAATTTCCAGTTTCTGATAATTTTATATGGAAAAATGAAAACAAATGATTGGAATTACACTCAGTCGTCCAGGGGTCTATAAATAATTAGTTAGCAAGTGAAGTTTAAATCTATTTACTACAAACATCTAATTTGACTTCACTAGCTTAACGTTTCCCGCACCAAAACAAAAAAAAAATATTAGTTGTTAAATGGCTTAGGAATGATAATGCTTTATTTTGCTAAAGTTATGGGTGCAAAAGAAAAGTATTAACTTTTGAAAAGCATATATTATTCTTTTATTTTACACAAAGTATCTATTTCTAATGATGTTAATACATTTGTTTCGACATACTAGCTATTTAAATATATGTGAATTCGACGGTTTAATTACCGCTATCACTAGAGAACAATATGTAAACCAGAAGATGCTCCAGAATCTTTTTGAATACTTATTCAAAAACTATGATCTTTAGCTGTGGAACTTAATAATTTCTTTATATTTGAGAAAAAAATTCAGATTGATAAGAAGAAAATTTAATCAGAATAAATCATAAAAAGTTATATGATGGATCGGTATAAACATCAAACAACTAAATTAGATTAGTTTTTTCTTTGTAAAGATAGTGCTTGGGCCACTAAAGATATATCTTATGGAAAGATAGTTGGAGAAGTGAAAACTACCTATACTTTTTACTACAAGACCAATAAACTCGAAAATGATGGATTATTTTCTGAAAAAAATTTTAGGTTTATAAATAGTGGAATTCGCTCTTGTGGAAATTATCAAGTGATCAGAAGATCCATAATTTTGTAACACAATGTTGAGTTAAATTGTTGACTCTTAGCGGTAACTTTCACCTTCTGAGTTCGATTCGCCTTGACGATTAATTGTGCCTAAATTGGAAAGAACGCATATCCAGATTTAAGGCCCGTAAAACTAATTTTTGGATATAAAAAAATATTTGAGATCTCCACTGTTAAAATAATCGATGAATTCAACGGTTCAATTTTCTTATGAATAGAAAATAAGGAAGTGTATAGAGTGAAAATATAATACCAAACAATATTTAAAATATTGTTGAGTGAAAAAATTAATAAGTACTAATAAAGGGTATTAAATACAATATTCATTTAGATCCAATTCGGTATGAATATAAGTTTCTATTAGGTCTGCCAAATATATAAATGAACATCAAAGAAGAACTATATTTAAGCAAAGATCAAATTGATCATCTCTTTTAGAAACTGAATAATATTATAAGCACTTTAGCTTATTGATTAAAATTTAAAGATTTCTACATCTATTTTTAGAATCTGAATCTCAAACTATGCATTTTTTTTACAGATTGTAAGGTGTAAAATTTATCAGAGATTTAAAAGTATTGTACTAGAAGAGTTCGGTGTGGTTGTCTACTATCCTAGCCATCGAGGATGTTGGCATATAAACTGTTCGTTGATCTAAGTGTTTCGAGGAAAATTTCATCATGAAATCCTTATCCGTAGAATTGTTCATTAATATCGCATATATTACGGATAATTGATCATTATATTTAATAAAGTTTTTCTGTAGCATTTATCTAATAGAGTTAAAGATAATATGATGATGCTACATGTTACCTAGCCTTCAAAATGAATAATACAAACTAAATTTATATATACATGCAATTTTGTATCCTTGTATCTAAAAACTGAAGCGTTTTTTTCATTATAATCAGTTAACTTGTAGTCACTATATATAGATATATATTGAAATTTTAATTGATAACCATAGATAGGTATATAAATTAAATTTCACCATCAATGTATTATAGTAGGCACAGACTCGATTACTTTTGTAATCAGGGGCGGACGGACGTTACGGGGTACGGGGTCATGTGCCCCGTACTCTTTTTATTTTTTTCTCAGGTATTTGAACCAATTTGATTAGAATCTTTATAGTTGAGTGCAGAAATAGTAAAAGTGCCCCCAGTAAAATTTATTTTCATGTTACTTTTAGTGTTGTGCCTCCAACTTAAAATGTTTCTAGATCCGGTCCTGTTTGTAATACGTTATAATCTGAATCGTAGGTTCTCATCTGAATTTCAGGAACGAACAAAAAAAGTAATATGAGTTGATTGATCAAAAAAAAGTAATATGAGTTGATAAAATAATATGAACAAAAAAATGAATTATTTGGTTTGGTAGGTCAACGTCTTATTATCAATCAAAAGTTAGTGAAGAACATTAACTATGAAAAGGAAAGTTATAAATTAAGATGTCAATATCAGACAACAACTCGTCAGTGCAGTGCGATACGTTTCATTATGAGGGTCACTATGTACATGCATGTGCATGATGTAATTATTACATATTTATCTGATTATAGACCTGAATAGCTAGGGAGTATTAATAATAAAAAGTGAATGTATCTGTTAATTGTTTTAGTTAGTTATTGATAACTAAGTAATTACTATTTTCTGTATAGGCTTTGGAGTAAACACTCCTTATTTAGATTTGTGATAAATGTTTCCTATGTATAACTAAAAATCTATGTTTTCAATTAGTTTGGTTGCTTCTTACAATATTGATGTTTTGTTTGGGTCAATGCAAAGATAGTCAATAACTTTGTAATCATTATGTTTTATCTTTGATTTACACGATTTTTGGTGACTATACATTGCTCAAAAATCAAAATGAATTAGTAGGAAGCATGGACATTTCGAAATTTGTGAATATCTTTCAAGTACAAATTTAACCATCTTTCTAACATAACCCTTTTCTTTTTTATAAATGCTTTAGAAATATATATAATCATAAATGAGCCTATATATAAATTATAAGATAAATCTTCTAAATAATTGTTTTTGTTAAATTATCTAGTTCATGACCAGAGTCGTGTTCAAAATAAAAAAATTCTAAGCATCAATTTAGAGCATTTAATTTTTTCAAAACAATAAGTTTTTTTATAAGTTTTCACTATTCAATTAATAAGAATTGAATAGAGAAAAATTATAATTTTTGTTTCTTAAACATGATTCAAATTAATGTCAAACTACATAGGTAGTTCAGATATTAAGACTTATTTAATCTAATATATTAAAAGAAAAATCACATCATTTCATGTGTAATTTTTTAAAAAATGGACCTACTCTAGAGAGTCATGTATCATTTATTTCAAAATGATATTTTAGCATTGTAACTTAATCACATAATATATTATCAGCTATAAATAACTAATTTCCCTATTATATTGGTTCGGTTTAGGTTTTAAATAATTGATTAATTACAATATGTACACTATAAAATTATTATCTTTGAAATAGTTATATAAAATTTTAAATATATGGTTAGTGTTAAAAATGTATACCACTAATGATCTAAAATAAATATACGTATATAAAACTGAAAATAAACATCCGCGCAGTTGCGCGGATCAAGATCTAGTTAAAACTTAAAACTAGAGAACATATTACTATTACAGCCTTACCAAATCATGTGATGTCTTGTCATTGTTTACCAAAGACAACTACAAAGATATTGACGAGTGTGGTTGCACAATTATGTTAGAGTCCAAGTGGTAGTACAAAAAGTATGCACTAAAAATTATGGGATAAAGTATGTATAAACAAGGATGAAGGAGGTTTGGGTTTTAAAGATCTCACTGATTTTAATACGACGATATTTGATAAACAGTCATGACGCCTGATTGAGAAACCAAATATCCTATTCTCTCAAATTTTTAAAGGACGGTACTATAGGAATACTTCACCCCTGAAAATGATTACATCATATTCTCCGTCGTATGGCTGACGAGTATTGTCTCTGTTAGATTTCTGGTTATAGCAAATGATTAATCAAAAGGGTGGGATTATGATCATCTATCTCTGTGTGGAACGATCTCTGACTCTCAACCACTTGCTAGAGACCAGCAAATAAAAACCAACATAACATTACTCGGACCTTAAAGTTGAATCTCTCATTGATTCAGCTTTGCAAACTTGAAACTCGCAGCCAGTTCGGGCTTCAGTGGATCCTCAGGATGCAAAAATCATTGAAAGCATTCCATTGAATAAAACTCATATGGTGGATAGGGATGAGTTACATTTCACAAACAATAAAAAATATGCTGTTAAATCAGGATACCAAGTATAACAGGTTTACACATATAAGGAAAAACCACCGGTAGTGTTTGGACCTACAATTGATATATTGAAACCGTTCTTCTGGAAAATATGGTGCCCTCCAAAGATGAAACATTTTTTATGGCAATTGGTGTCAGGGTGTATAACATTTAAAAAAAATTGTAAGTAAGAGGACTACAAGGGGATATATGTTGTGCCAGATGTAAAACTCCACAGAAATCGATAAACCATGTTTTCTTTGGATATCCTGCAGCGCGTCAGTTTTGGGCACTCTCACATATCCCATCAAATCCATGCATTTTCTCCTCTAGTTCTCTCTTCACAAATATGGATCACCTATTCTGAAGAGTTCACCCGAAAGGGATGATCATCAATTTGTATGGATCTTATGGTATATTTGAAAAGCAAAGAATAACAAGGTATTTAGTAATCTAGATATTGATTCTAGGAAAACATTCAAATTGGCGAAAACAGAATCAACACTTTAATTTGAAGCACATGTGGTGAACACAGAGGGGACATTACAACCTCTAGAGGCTTTCAACTTACCATATATTCCAGGGTTTGGTGTTTTATAAATGGTTCATGAAAAGATAATGAGCTGTTTTCAGAACAAAGTTGGTATAATACGCTAGAAGATTTTTAAGGTTTGATGGAGGTAAAAAATGTTAGGGTTAGTTTATCCCCGCTTCTTTCAAAGGTGAAAGCGCTACTTTGGGCAATTAAGTGTATGAGGAAGTTACGTTAGGTTCAGATCACGTTTGTAACGGCTTGTTCTCAATTGGTGAAGATGATTTCAGAATCAGAAGAATTTTTTGGTTTTTGCAAGCTATCTAGAAGATATCAAGATCCTGCAAAAAAGTTTTCCCAGGTTAAAAATCATCCATGTACTACGAACACAAAACACAAGAGCGTATAGTTTAGCACGAAGTGTCAGAAAATCGTCTTTGGTCGCTCACATGGATGTGGAGTTACTAGTGTAACTTACAGAATCAGTATGATTTTGTTTTAAGTTGATATAAAAAAAAAGAACATATCACTAACACTAAAATCATCCTAAAATAAGAAGTGGAGAAGTGAATTGTGGTTTAGTACAGGGGTGGACACAGAGTGGATATCCGGAATTTTGAAGATATTTGTGATCCAATCCGTCCCGTACGAATAATTGATCTTTTAATCTGATCTGATCCGTAATCTTTCGGATATTCGGTATTACGGTAATCCGAAAATAGTATATTTTACCGAATATCCGATTCGATTCGTCGATCCGGTAAAAATAATAAAAATTATTTTTTAAAAAAATATTAAAAGGAAAAGATATTTTTAATATAAAAATAATAATATTTCATTACAAATTATTTAAAAAGTATATACTTTTAAAAAAAATAGTGACGAAATAATTAATTAGTGGATAAAATAACTAAAATCTATGTAGAGATATAAATTATATATAATTATTTTTTGAACACCATATAATTTTATATATACATATATATGCATATGTACATTACAGATCAGATCGGATATTCGTTTTTCAAAAAATGAGTGTTTGTGATTTGCTACTTATTTTACGGATATTGAATTTTAGCATTGCTTCGATTCGTAAAGTTATAGATATTCTGATTTTTTCTGATCGAATCAGAACGAATAACAAACCGAATCAAATTTCACGGATATTTTATCGCCGCTAGTACTCACTACTCAGTAGTCTTGCATCCTTTTTTAAGTCTCCGGGCAAAAAGTAGTGTATATAGGTCCCATCTGGCGGGTCTGTCCAAAAGTCTTAGAGGAATAATTAAATTCTTACAAAAGATATCTCACTAAAGTATTTCATTAATCATTCACGAGTGTTATAATTACACGACCCTCTGCTAAATCTAAGTATAGATACTCTCTTCAATTTTGTTTTTTGAAAAGGTCAATTTTTTTTCTGTTTCTTGCTTAAAATTTGGTTACATACTCTCTTCAAGTAATAATTAATTAAATAATTAGATGTGTCCACAGACTATAGGTAGCATAAAAATGTACTTGTCATTGTCACGAGGTAAAAACCCATTTGTCCAAGTAAAACAGACAAACAGGAATCTTTTTTTTTTTGTATAAAAAGGTTAAGAACATTTTTTTTGGTAATCGGTTAAGAACATTTTGAGCATACGTAGATAGTGTTTCTTTTTAGCTCACATTATTAAAGATACATTTAAGAAAGAATTAAACATGACATAAATAGAATATTTTTTTATAGGAGACATAAATAGAATAGTTTAAGATAAGCCTTATAAGTTTGAAAGGAAACCCCAGTAACATAAAAAACGAACACTGACAAATCTAGAAAAACAAACCTCTTCATAACTCAACTGGTTGATGCCTGTTGCTTTCTGAAATCTTTAACAAAAAGAAAAGGAAATCAATAATGTTATATAAGCGAACATGTTCTAGATTCCTAAACTCCACCAAGTATAAGACGCACTATCGAACTGATTTCCAGTGGCTATATTTATTTTATTCTTGTGTTATTTTATTGGGACTGAAGCTTTTACATACAGTATTGTAAAAATAACTTCCAATTTGATAAATAAAAGAAGGTACATTAGAAGGGAAGGGGGCATAGGAGTGATATCCACTAATGTGTGTTCGGTGTTCCCTCTTCTTTATAAAGCTTACCAATTGCTTTTTTATTTTAATATTCTTGAGTTTTTATTACCGAATGTATTCCCCGAGAAGTTGTCGGTTGTCCTTGCCATTTTCATGTGGGACACTTTCTGAATTTCTGAAGACATACCAATTACTTTACTTGTACAATTTACTATTATCTATAAAAGAAATAGTCAAAATACTACTGATAAGACTATAATTCGACGTATACAAAATACTACTGATAAGACTATAATTTCCACGTATACATATGCATTTGCCACTAACTATTTTATTTTATAGCTTATACCACGAAACCAAAGAAAGTGTTTCTTTCTTTATCAATGTTGCAACGCCGCTTGGGGTTGATTGATTGTTAACTAATAATAGTGACATGCATTTTTGTGTCCCAACGTTTGAAACTCCCCTAAAGTCATTGATAAGATAAGAGACAACGTCACCTTGTTGTAAGAATCCGAGGATATAATGGGCTTAGAACCCAATAAAAAAACTGAAATATGCCCAACTTAAATCTCAACGCCCTTCATCTTTCGCACTCAGCAATCTTCCAAAGAAGTGATGACTGATGAGTGGTGACTGATTCATGGCGTTTGTCGGTAATTCCTTTTCTTTTTGGACAACCAGTAATTCCATTTTTGTTTTCAGTTTTCTTTTTTTTTCTTGAGAAATTATAAAAGAAAGACTCACGTTTACTTGTTTTCAGTTTTCTTCTTCTATTTTTCTAGGTTTAGCTGGAAACCTGTGCTATTTTGTTTGGTTGTGTTGCTTTTCAATCTCTGGCATTATTTCTCATGTACCTTCGTTTATAAATGCGAGTTTTCCTCGGTTTTGTAACACTTCAAAACAAATTTTATGTTGAGATTCCTTTGTATAGAATTAGTATGAGAAATGAGCCATCAACCATAATTTCGTTATTGGTTAAGAAGTCTCTCTTTCCTCTCTCCGTATAGTCGAAAGCAATTAGTGAAAAAACTTGTACTTTAGACTAAATCTATTTAACAGAACCAATGTTTATGGTCCAATAGTGGTGATTACCTTGATGGCAAAATCCAATATGATGAAGTCAGTATGGTTCAAATTTCTACCACTAAAAAATTAAAATTTTGGCATCGCTATAGATAATAGACCGAAATATATGCTGCTAACATATAGCTAGTTTGAATCTATTTCGGTAAAAGATATGATACTCTATATAATTAAAAAAACCTTATTAAATAGAACATTTGATTTTCTCTTTCAAAATAATTAATATACAAACAGTTACAAATAAAATGCAAATACTTGTTATTTACAGATTCTTAAATAAACGATTAAAGGCCTAATCTAAGCTATTGGGAACAGAACGTAGTTGCTAATCACAGCAATTAATAAGATACTTTATTGAAGAATGAAAGATAGAAAATGAATCTTAACATTTACATCCAGAAAAAGAAAAAGATTAAATGAATCCTTTGTTTAATAAAGGAGGCCACGTGTGAAGAAAAAAGCACCAATAGCAAGATAGAAGTTAAGTTCCCCTCTCTCCTTCAAATCTATCTCTCGCTCTCGCCGACGACTCAGGAACAACGACCAATTGAGACAACAAAAAAAAGGTCTCCCCTTTCGTCTCCTCCGATCTCGTATCATATCTAAATCCATCTCCTTTCTCTCCAATCGCGATTTCATAGAGAGAGATAGAGAGATAACATCAGATCTCGGCGAAATGGATAGCAGTTACACTGCCATCTCCAAAAACTCCTACGTCGAGTTACAGAAACAGAACAAGCTCCTTCCTCTCGACGACGAAGAAAAAAGCTTCGTCAACAACAACGGCGATGCTCTCGATCCCGGATCCAACCAAGGATCCGGAATCTCCGGCGCCGTTTTCAACCTCACCACATCAATAATCGGCGCCGGGATCATGGCATTGCCGGCGACAATGAAAGTCCTCGGCTTGGTCCTAGGCCTCCTCCTCATCCTCCTCATCGCGATCCTCTCCGAGATCAGCGTCGAGCTCCTCGTCAGATTCTCATCTCTCCACAAGTCCAGATCCTACGGCGAGGTCGTGGAGTCCGCGCTGGGAAAGCCCGCTAGGGTTTTCTCCGAGATCTGCATCGTCGTCAACAACGGCGGCTTCCTCGTCGTCTACCTCATCATCATGGGTGACGTCATGTCCGGCTCGCTTCACCACGTCGGTGTTTTGGACCAGTGGTTAGGGAACGGGTTCTGGGACCATCGTAAAGTTTTGATTTTGTTTGTTGTGATTGTCTTTTTAGCTCCTCTCTGTGCTTTGAACAAGATCGATTCCTTGAGCGTCACGTCAGCTGCTTCAGTGGCGCTCGCTGTTGTGTTTGTTGTTGTTTGTTTTATCGTGGCGGCGGTTAAGCTTGTTGAAGGCACTGTTGATGATGCGCCGAGGATGAGTCCTGATTTTGGTTCTAAAGAAGCGGTTTTGGATCTTCTCGTGGTGATACCGATAATGACCAACGCTTACGTTTGTCATTTCAATGTCCAGCCGATCTACAACGAGCTGGAAGGTCGGACGCCTGAGAAGATGAACCGTGTTGGGAGGATCACCACGGCTGTTTGCGTTGTTGTCTATGCTTCCACTGCTGTCTCTGGTTATCTTCTCTTTGGTAAGGATACTGAGTCGGATATTTTGACCAACTTTGACCGAGATCTAGGCATCCGTTTCAGCTCCGCGGTGAACTATATTGTCAGAGTGGGGTACGTTCTTCATTTAGTTCTCGTCTTCCCTGTGATCCATTTCTCGTTGAGAGAAACGGTGGATACCTTGTTGTTCGAAGGCTCGCCTCCTCTGTGCGAAAGCAAGAAGAGATCTTTGGGGATTACAGTGGTCTTGCTGGCTCTTATTTACATTGGCTCCACGATGATTCCAAATATTTGGACCGCGTTCAAGTTCACAGGCGCAACGTCGGCGGTTTCGCTTGGTTTTACGTTCCCTGCTCTTATAGCGTTGAGGTTAGGGAAGCAGAGCAATTCGCTAAGCGTGGCAGAGAGATATGTCTCGTGGTTGATGCTCATCTTGGCGGTGGTGGTTAGTGTTGTGGGAACGCTTGGCAACGTTTATAGTCTCAGAAGCAAATCAGATTGATGGTTTTCGTTTAGCGGGTTTTCAAGATCTTGTTAGATTTATACAAATCGGAGATTCTTAGTCCAATACCGAACCGGAAGTCTTGAGTTTTGTGACTGCTGCATGCACCTTTAGGGTCCATAGATTTTCATCATACCAATGCTGATGTATACAGACCACGATTCTTATTGATATATATATACGCAATTTTGCTGTTTTCTTGGACCGTCTGAGGATTAGGATTCATTATCAATATTATCTGAAACCGAGTTGGTTTACACTTAACCGGGTTTAAATCGAGTATGTATCTGAAATATAAACTATGACTCAAGCTGCGAGTTTTGAACTGGTTGTTAGAATGACTCACAGAGCGTCGGGATTGATGTAGTTTTGAAACTAAAGCAAGGTAACGAAACCTTTTTTTTTTTTGAAACTAAAGCAAGGTATCAATAAAGATATACATTAGTGCCCATCTTCTTTTATTACACCTTTGGTTCATTCATGACCACAAAAAGTGTAATATTGATTGGCGTGGAGTAATAAAAATTGTATAATGATACGACTTTACCTAGGTTGTTTATGCAAATTTTCTAATTCAATCTTAGTCGTCGATTATATGAATAAAGTACAAAGAATGTATGGTGTAACCACCCAAATAAAACCAATATACGAGCGAGATGGGAAGTTAGTATGGTTAATCAATAACCTTGAAACATATAATATGGCCAAACCGAAAATTGGAGTGGAAGCTAGCTAATGGCTGGTAGTGCATTTTAAATTTTACATGCTCATCCCGTGATTCCCAATCGTGTCTTTTATCTGTCTCTATCAATAAGTTAAATCTGCAACTGTTAGACATGTTTATACAACATTCTGATTGAGTGATGGATGTACATTTTCATGATTGCATCCACTCGTGTCTATGTTCTTTGTAATCGCATCCATCATTAATGGCTCACAAGCTTATTAATAATTAATCTTCCTTCTTAATTCAAAAAGCCAAATTGACGATAACATTAAATTTGGGTTCATGTTCATTGACGTCAGTAATAAGAACCCATAAAAATTATAATAACAGTGGTCTACACAAGAATTAATACAGAAAAATATTGTGCCAAAAAATACAGAGAAAATATTGGTTGACTACATAAGGTGAATATTAATTTCCATATATAGTAGTATTTTATATGGTTATTAGTTGACCTAAATACGAAGATAAGGCTCTAACTGGTGACATAGGGAACTAAGGGGAATGATCTATTCCCACTCATTCCTTAAAAATTACACCATTTATAGGGAATTTTTGTTCCGTCTGATTCCTTGTCATTCCTTAAATTTTAAGGAACCATAGAACAAAAGTATTCCTTATCAAAATTGATATGGAACAAAAGTAATAAATATTCCTTTTAATTCCATTGATTTTATTCCTATTCATTCCTTTCCTACTCATTCCTATTCCTAAATTAATGGTCACCAGTTAGAGCCTAAGTATTTAGTTATTTAATCCACATTCTATTTATTATGTTTGTCAACAAACGGGACAAACATATATATATATATTCAACTTAATAGAAGCTAGCAATATTTATTTAGCTTTATAACGAAGATAATTTATAATAATATTAATCTATATGCTATGAAGTTTCTCTTCTTAATATTATAAAGTCACGGCAGCCTTCAATGCATTTCTTATAGAATTGAGCATTAACATCTATCTTTTATCAATTTTGAATTTTATATCAATATAATTCAAAGAAAATATGAAAACATTACTATATATTTGGTATTGTTGCTTTGTAAAAAAAAATTACAGACATTCTATAAAATTAGTTTTCAGATGATAATATATAACAAAAACAAAATTTACTGTTCACTTTAAATTCTAATTTATATAGGTTATTATAGTGGTTAATTACCTATCAATCTTGTATTTTATTGTCAAATAATTCTGATATAAAAGAACTGATTTGCCAAAACATGTAGAATACTCCCTCTGTATCATTTTAAGTGATGTTTAAGCATTTTTATTTTGTTCCATTATAAGTGATGTTTTCACATTTCTAGATAAAATTTATTGTCAATTGAAATTTTCAACCAATTACAAAATACTACATGTTTTTCTTATTGGTTAGACTGATTTTATTTAATGCAATTTTATGTAACTAAGATAAATTGCATAGAAATTTGTATTTTTTTAATCTTTGTGTAGAAACTTTAAACATCACTTAAAATAGTACATAGGTAGTATGTATTTTGGCTAAGGTCATTTAAAGCAAATTTGTAAATGGAAGAATGTCGTATAATATTCACAAAGAGATAGTGATCCAAAAAACAAAGATAGCAAAGCAGCATTTTAACACACCGTGATTAATGGACATACCCACACACACACATTCAGTCATTCTCCATGTCTTAACACATACATATAGATTCAGTGATTCACAATGCAAAAGATGTGTGAACTTGTTTGTTTTTGGTTAACTTTGACCCTTTCTATTTCACTTTGGTCCATCGTTTACCCACCTTACCAAGTAATCCCCCCGCTACTTTTTAAAAAGTCAAAAAGAACCCCCAACCGTCTCTCCTTTTATATACACAGACACTCGAACGACTTTACCTTCCCCAACTCAAACCACACTCTCACCAACAAATACTTCTTTCTTCTTCTTCTTTCTTCTTGTTCGATTGTATGACAATGGATTGGTTCTCATGGCTATCTCGAACGAATCTCGAAGACACGCTCATCTACGAGTACGGCCTCTCCTTGTCCCACAACGAGCTCGAGTTCGAAGACATCGCCTACTTCAACCACGAGTTCCTCCAGAGCATGGGAATCTCCATCGCCAAACACCGCCTCGAGATCCTCAAGCTCGCTCGGAGAGACAAGAAACCGTCTCCTCTCACCGCTCGTTCGATTTCAAGAGTCTTGATCGCGATTAGGAAGACCGGGAAGTGCTTCTCCGAGTACGTCAGGGCGTGGATCCGACGCGAGGAGTCGTCGTCGAGGGCTCTGGTGGTCGTGCCGAGAAGCGGCGGGAACGGGAGGATGGAAAGGCGCTTTGATGAAGAGGAGCAAGAGATCCGTGACGCCGAGCAACGGCAAGGAAGAGAGGCTTCTGCTGACGAATGGGACTCCGTGTAGGCTCGAAAGCTTCTCGAGTTCTACGGTGGTTTTCGATTACGGTTTGAAAGAGGAGAAAGAAGAAGAGATTAAGTGGGATTCTATGTTTCAAAATCTCAAACCTACTTGAATGTTTGATGATGATGATACTGAATCAGGTAGATGGTGATTTTTAGGGTTCTTCAACCAACACGTGTATTTGATGAGCTCTTTCTTGTTTCCGAGTGTGTGGTTTAGAATATAGAATTATGAAGCTCTTTTTTCCTATAGTCTAAGGTTTTTTATGTCTTGTTTAGAATCATCATCTTTTGCTTCGACCAAACAGAGGAAACTCTGTTTTTTTTTTCATTTCTATTACATGACTCGTTTCTTATTACAAGATTTGTTTCCGTAGTTGATTAGAGAAGATCTTCTGCTGTTTCTGTGCATCTGTTGAGAGTGGCAGAAACAGCAGAATATTAGAATGTAAAAAAAGATCTTCTGCTTTTTCCCATGTAAACTCTCAGCTTCTAAGCTGGATGGCTCCTGAGGCCAACCTCTTGGTAGTTACTTAATAAGATATGGAGCTTTCGATGTCAAAAAAAAAAAAATACAAAACATCAAACAGATACAAATAACATTACAACCTGATCAATAAGCCGTTACATAAGGTTCTCCCTACCGGTTACTTGGCCGGTTTAAGTCACAGTTTACAGCTGAATAAACAATAAAGTTTACAAATATTAGAATACAATACAATGCAAACTGCAAAGTCGATATACCATTTTATTTCTTTTATATTATCTTTCGTCTCTCTCTTACTCTCCCTAGAAATATCAATGACCGGCTGATTGGGGCTGCAACCTGAACGAGCCAGACGCATAGAGAGCTTGATAGACGGGTCGGATTCTCACAGGTCAATATAACAGATAGCAGAGTTCCAAGGCCACAAACTCCGGCTAGAACCAAGAAGGTTTCTCTGAAGCAGTCAGGACCAACGCAGGTGGGGTTCCCTTGCTTCTCCGCTTCCCTGTCGTATATGTATCCCGCAAGAAGGGCCGAGAATATGGTGGCTCCTATCGGGTTACCCAAGAGTATCACGTTGTAGTTTATCCCAAAATGTCTGAGACCAAACAGCTCCGATATGGTGGCGATTGATAAGAACTGAAACCCCATGCCTATCCCTATAAGAGCAGTCGCCACGTAGATGGTGTGGTCGATGGCCATGGCCGAGATGAGGAATGCGAACACCATAACTAGCTGTGCCACTCCCATCCACACTGTTCTTGGAAGCGTTCTTGACTTGACAAAGTGCTCAGATATGGCACCTGAAGCGAGACGGCCTATGAAGTTAAAGAAACTAAAGAGGCAGAGGAGTATCGTTGTGTCCTTGATACCAAAAGCGAATCCAATCTGTGCCAAGTTGTTTGAGACGGTAACACCTGAACCCATGCCTAGGAAATAGGTAAACCAAAGCAGCCAGAAATCAGCCTTGACGAAGACTTGACCGACCTTGAAATCCTCTCCTCTTCTAGGCTTCCTCTTCTTCTTAACAGCACCTTCTCCTTGAGCAAGAAGTATCTCCATATCATCATCATCTCCTTCGAAGAGAGACCCCAGGAAGTTTGAATCCGAGGTACAAGTTATCAGCAGCGGCTCCTCCTGTGTTGTTGACTCACCCTCCTCTTTAGCTATATTGTCCGAAGAGCTCTTGACATGCGAACGGAAGAGTGTCATCTTGATGGGAACCGCAAGAGGCGAGAACAAAAACAACACCATGACAGCCACAAGAACGTATCTAAGTATACTCGGCAGTGAATACACCTCGCTAACCACAGTCGTCACAACAAGATAAGCAGCGAGAACGATACTCGTCCCGAGCAAGAAAGCCAAATACAAAGGCTCGGAAGGGTCTTCACCGGTGGCGGGAATACAGGGACGGATGAAATACATAACAGACAAACACAGAACCGGGATACCAACGGTGAGAAACAGAAGCAAGTCAGAAGCTGAATGGTGAAGCAAGACGCTGAACAAGACGGTGAAAGCTGCACCGCTGATCCCAGTCAAGCCTTTGAGAAGTCCCGCCACAGTGCCTCGGCTCACAGGAAAGTTCCTCATATTGGTCACAAGAGACGCCGTGCCGAACCATGAGCTACTGTTAGTGGCCACAACCAGAGCTACGAACAGCTGTTTCAACAAAAGATACAAACTTTCTCAGTTCACTGATCAAAAGATGTACACTTTAAGTAAACAAAACATCACAAAGATAGTAACTTTCTCAGTTCACTGATCAAAAGATGTACACTTTATGAAAACAAAACATCACAAAGATAGTAACTTTCTGAGTACACTGATCAAAGGATGTACACTTTATGTAAACAAACATCACAAAGATAGTAACTTTCTGAGTTCACTGATCAAAAGATGTACACTTTAAGTAAACAAACATCACAAAGATAGTAACTTTCTGAGTTCACTGATCAAAAGATGTACACTTTCTGATGTAAGGATCTGATTATTCTACTTACCAGCCAGAAAGGCAAGCCGTTGACGATTTGGGAGACGGAGAGCCAGAGGACGCCGTAACCGAGGAAACAAGAGGAGACGCCGATGAGGAGCATCGCCCAGGGAGCAAGCTTGTTGCTTGCGTAACCTGGAAGTAGACCCATGTTCTCCCCGAGATCACAGGCCACGCCGAGGATCGTCACCTGTTGCTGGTTAAACCCTAGAACCGATTTGAGAGCGGCGGAGTAGAGAGCGAAAGTTGAAGCGTTTCCCGCCGACATCTGAACCCATACGGCGGCTGCTAACCCCACCCACGGTGGTCGGCTTCCCGTTTTCTCAACCAGCTTCGGCATCTCCGATCTTCTTCTTCTTCTCTCCCCTTTGGTATTTAAAACTGCTTTGATTTGATGTGCACAGAGACAGAGGAGCTAAATCTATATAAGCCCACTAGTCTCTTTAGAGCATCCTTAATGGGATAAGTGGGAGGATATATCTTAGGTGTGAAAAATTAATAAAATAATATAAGAGGTGAAGTTTAGTAATAATTAGTAGTGAGATAAGTGGGAGGATATAGAACTTGTATCTTAATAATTATATAATTTAATAATGTTAATTAAAACATATAATAATTTTTAAAAAGTTAAAAATAATTTTTAAATTGAAAACATAAAAAAGTAATACTAAATTTTATTTGAAAATAAAAAGATACCCAATATACAATTTCAAATTATTATGAAAAAAATGAAAGATAGAAATGAAAAACATAAAAAGAAACAAACATATTAATTAAAGTAGACAAATATTTTATTTAATGAATACAAAATTAAGCAGTGATTTTCAGTTATGGGTAAATTTAAAGTACACTTTATAGTCTTGTCTTTACATTGTTCTTAACTTGCTTCATACTCTTCAGGCACTTCTATCTGGATGCTCTGCAGGTGGTCTAGCAGTGATTTTACGCTGTGATGAATTCAGTAACTTGTTTTCAGGAACTACCAAAGTCAAGTGCTTAAGCGATGCAGGCTTCTTCTTGGACACGTAAGTTACTTCTTCTCAAAGTCAGCTTTGTATCTGTTACTGAACCGTTTGTATTTCCCATGATTAAAGGCCTGATGTGTCCGGTGGCCACACCATTAGGAATCTATATAACGGTGTAGTGCAGTTGCAGGTGTGTTGTTCTTACCTCATCTTCATATTAGAAACTTCATAAAATGATGTTTACTTTATTTTTATTTTTTTGCTAATATATTAATGAATCTTGCAGAGAGTGAGGAATAATGTGCACAGACCAGCTCAATCCAACTTCTGTAACCTCTTATCACTTCTCTGTTGTATATAAGCTCAAAAGCTAACATGTTTTATCTTTTGGTGACAGTGTTCTTCCCTCAAAACTTAATCAGTGAGATGAAAACCCCTCTATTTATAGTCAATGCAGCTTATGATATCTGGCAGGTGACATTTCTTGTTCTTTCATGTTTATTGAAAGTAACCATTTATGTACGTGTGTGTGGGTGTTTTAATTTTGACTGATTTGTTTTAACAGATTCAAAGGAATAATGTGCACAGACCAGCTCAATCCAACTTCTGTAACCTCTTATCACTTCTCTGTTGTATATAAGCTCAAAAGCTAACATGTTTTATCTTTTGGTGACAGTGTTCTTCCCTCAAAACTTAATCAGTGAGATGAAAACCCCTCTATTTATAGTCAATGCAGCTTATGATATCTGGCAGGTGACATTTCTTGTTCTTTCATGTTTATTGAAAGTAACTATTTATGTACGTGTGTGTGGGTGTTTTAATTTTGACTGATTTGTTTTAACAGATTCAAAGGAATAATGTGCACAGACCAGCTCAATCCAACTTCTGTAACCTCTTATCACTTCTCTGTTGTATATAAGCTCAAAAGCTAACATGTTTTATCTTTTGGTGACAGTGTTCTTCCCTCAAAACTTAATCAGTGAGATGAAAACCCCTCTATTTATAGTCAATGCAGCTTATGATATCTGGCAGGTGACATTTCTTGTTCTTTCATGTTTATTGAAAGTAACCATTTATGTACGTGTGTGTGGGTGTTTTAATTTTGACTGATTTGTTTTAACAGATTCAAAGCAGTCTTGCTCCACCAAGTGCAGATCCTAGTGGTTACTGGCATGAATGCAGATTAAACCATGGAAGATGCACTCCAGCACAGATACTGTTCTTGCAAGGTCGAATCATCATCTAAAAAGTTCCCAACTTACTTTTATGGGAACATCACAAAGATTCAGGACAAAATATTACAAGATATTACAAGATGTTTTGTACTTCCAACAGGTGAAGCCTCAAAAATAAATTCACATGAAAACGAAGAGAGAAAGTGAAGATATACATACTAACTTTGAGACTTATTAGAGAAAAGGTTCAGCTTTGTTTTCGCATAGATCTAGTAGTGTGAGAGAGAGGGAGCTTACACGATGACTGCGACGGAGGAAAATCCAAGAGACCTAGAGACAGAGACAGAGACGTCATCACTCGCTTCCTGTGGTCCTAGCAACGAGTACATTAGTGGATATCGTCTCAAGAACAACCGCCAACATATCAAGAATGGGCCCTGCATCCCCAACCTTAAAGCAAAACAAGAATCGGATCAAAACAACAGAAAAGAAAACTCTAAAGAAGAGAAAACAGTCCAACTATAACCTTATTTGAGAGCTCTGCAATGCAATTTTCTAACGCATGCTGAAGCTCAGAGTATTACAGAAACAATCAAGGCATTACAGAGGCATCTCTTCTAATACACAAATCGATTCCCACTAATTTAATCGCAGAGACTATAGTGAAAACAAAAGGTCTCATCTAATCTTAGCATGCAGGACAAGGCATCTCTTCTAAAATCAAATTCTATCAACTAGTAAACAGAGCATTAGAGAAACAACCAAATCAACGATATAATCTCAACTAATAGACAAATCCCAGAAATAATCATTTACGAAATTCAACGGAAGTGGCAATCAGGAAAAGGGAAATCAGATTAAGCAGAGCATCGAAGAGACCTAATCAAAGATCCGATGAAGAGCGAGAGAGGGAGACCTTTGACGAAAAGTGTAGTAGAGGAGAAGGTTCTGGAGAAGAGAAGAGATGGATTGGGAGAGCGATAGAGGAAAGCGATAGAGGAGAAGGTTCTGGAGAAGAGAAGAGATGGATTGGTCTGTGTGTTCAAATGGTTTCGTCTGTGTGATAGAGGAGAGCGATAGAGGAGAGAGATATCGCAAAAATATTATTTCATTTTCCAAAAGTAAAACCAATGAAATTAAAGCCACGTCACCTTAAAACCTATTCCAAAACACTTCTTCGATAATAACCGAAAAACACATCTCTGATCAGTTTTTCCTTTTTTTCCTTTTATTATATTTCTACAAGATGTGTTCAAATATTGCAATAAAGATGCTCTTAATCTTCAGTCTTCATATTATAATGTTTTCACATATTTTAATGCATATACGTTTTATATGAGTTCTTATTTTATTACAAAAGCGTGAATCTTGAGACGTTTTTACATTGCTTTCTGAAACCAAGAGCAACATTAACTGTACTACTAATTATTTGTCCTTAGAGTAGTTTAATGTTATTTTTGGTGTGGGACAAATATTAAGGACATTTTGAAAATATTTGATTATTGGTAGGACTTTGTAAAGTCTTTAGAAAATTAAATTAATTATTTTAATTAAAAAAAATAGGAAACATAGAGAAAAAACATGAGAAATTACAAAGTTGAAAAAAAAAAAAAATTCAAGATAAAAAAAGCAAACATTATATTGAATTCAAATAAAGTTAATCATTGTTGTGATTCGGTATATCTCCAAACTTAGCCCATATATGTTCAACCAAATCTTCTTTTAATTGATAATGGCCTGGAGTATCTCGAACTTCTGCTCGACGACCTAGTGTAGTACGGAGGTTTGTAGTCCGTTTGACTACAAAAGTGGGATCGATATCTTCTTGTTGTTGAAATTCTGTAGCGTGAAGGTAGGAACCTCGTTCATCTTCAACAATCATATTATGAAGTATGATACATGCTTTCATAATATTTCCTATTTTGTTTTTATCCCATAATTTAGATGGATTTCTAACAATCGCAAATCTAGCTTGGAGGACTCCGAAGGCACGCTCAACATCCTTTCGCACGGATTCTTGCGTTGTGGCAAATAACGACTGTTTTTGTCCTTGTGGGAGTCGGATAGATTGAATAAAAGTAGCCCATTTCGGATAAATACCATCGGCAAGATAGTAAACTAAACCGTATTCCCTTCCTTTGACATGGAAATTGACTTCGGGAGCGTTTCCGTTAATTATTTCATCAAAAACAGGTGATCGATCAAGAATATTAAGATCGTTCAAAGTACCTGAAGCTCCAAAAAATGCGTGCCATATCCAGAGGTCTTGAGAAGCTACCGCCTCCAACACAATTGTTGGTTTTTCGTGTCCTCGTGAATACATTCCTTTCCAAGCGGCCGGACAATTCTTCCACTCCCAATGCATACAGTCGTTGCTTCCAATCATACCTGGAAAACCACGTTATTCTCCAATATATAGTAATTTTTCCAGATCCTCGGGCGTAGGATCTCTTAGGTATTGACCCCCAAACAAGTGGATAATTCCGGCGGTGAATTGGAACAAACAATTTCTTACAGTTGTTTCAGCTAGTCTGACATATTCGTCAACGATGTCAGCCCCAACACCATACGCCATTTGACGAATAGTTGCGGTACACTTTTGAAGGGGAGATAGGCTAGACCGTCCGGCAGCATCTTGTGTTTGTTGAAAGAACTCAATTTCTTGGGAGAGACTATGAACTATTCGCAAGAACAATGTCTGGTTCATTCGAAACCGCCTCCGGAACATGTGGTACGGGTAAGTGGGAGTGTCGCTAAAATAATCATTCCAAAGATTATTGTGACCTTCTTCTCGGTTTCTTTCAATAAATATACGTTTTTTTCGCTCTTTCGGTTCTGGAATGATATCTGGAAATTCTAAGAAATCTTCAAACATAGAATCAAAAATTGATTCATCATCTTTGTGGTGGTAATGATAATTGGAAGAATTGGAAGAAGATGCCATAAATTAAAGAAAAAAAATGTTATTTTTCTTAGAGTAGAGAACTTGTTTTTAATCTGAGAAGTAGAGAAGTTGTGTATTTTACGAGAATATGTTTCTCATATTTATAGGCTCAAGGAGTAGTATATTGTTTGTCTTGTGACCCTTTTGCTTACATCTTGTGATTTTATTTTCTTTGTCTTCTGACCTTTTCCTTACACTTGAGTCACGAGATGGTTGAAGACAAATAATAGACTCACGAGATGGTTGAAGAAAAATAAATGACTCACGAGATGGTTGAAGAAAAATAATATACTGGATGTCATAAAACATTATCACTTCTCGTGACCATTACAAGATGTCATAAAACATTATCACTTCTCGTGACCATTACAAGATGTCATAAAACATTATCACATTAGATGTCATAAAACATTACAAGAGTCATTAAAACATTACACATTAGATGTCATAATACATAGAGTTTTGCATAATACAAGAGTCATTGGAACATAAAACAGAGAGTTTCACATAATACAAAGAGTTTTGCAACATAAAACATTACACAAACATTACTTTAAGACGAGGACGAGACCTATGAAAATCACCACCATCACCATAACAGCAACAATAAAATCAAAGCTAGAGTTTGATTTGTTCTTAGCCAACTCACCCACCATGCTCTCCAGTCTAAGAAGCTTCTGATCAGTGTCAAAGTCACTCAACAAGGTGAGAGAATCAACCTTCTCGGCTAACTGCAGTGTCTGTCTGTTCCTCGCTCGCATCTCTTCCATTACAGCCTCGTCCCACCAGTTCCAAACGTGACACTCGCCATCATCAACATTGTCGCATGTGTAGTATCTGCGTCCAGGGTCGGTTCTACTGTAAGACGTAGCTATCTGAGGTTGACTCCCACAATAGCAAGTCTGCGGGAAACCGAATTATACTTCAGGCTGGGGAGGGTACACTTGCTGACGGTTCTCGTACTCTAACTGGGCTTGGTCTTGCTGAATCAGAGCTTCTATTTCGTTGTAGTCACTGTCCGAACCATCCCCACCATCCCCACCAAATGTAGCAGACTGGAAAGGTTGGCTATAGCTATAACGCCCCATGTGTAATAAGACCTGAGAATATAAAGAAGTAGGTTAGATTAAAAACTAGCAAGTAAACTTTAATAACGACCAAGTAAAACTTATGATTATTTAAAAACCATTACAACTTATGATTAATTAAAAACATACAAACTTATGATTAATTTAAAACAACCAGGAAGCATACAAATCAACCAAACTTAAGATATCATACAAACCAACCAACCAAACAAACAAACAACTTAATATCTAGAAATACTCCGCGAGGAGCTTCTCTTTGGCTACTTCTTCAGCCTCAGTGAGTGTGGTGGTTTTGGATTTGGCAATCAGACTGTCTAAGATGGCAAACTTTGACAGTTTTTCTTTCTTGTCCAAATCTTCCTTCCTCATTTCCCAAACCGCCGTATAGTCAGCAACAGACTTCCCCTTACCCATTGCACTACGTCTTGCTTTTGCAGCCTTTACGCCTTCAGGTCTTGTCTGAGCTTCCTCAACAGCCTTTGCAGCCTTTACACCTTCACTTGTGGTTGAAGTTTATGAATCTGCCTTCCTCTTTGAACCTCTAGTGGGGTTGAGGTTTAGCCATTTCTGCTCATACCTCAACACGCACCACGCATGTTCAAGTGTGAATTTATACCCCTGATCAGCGAAGTATATGTCGTGGGCCCCCTTCAGAACATCATTCTCATGCTGTCCACTAGTAATTCTGCGCTCCGCAGCAGCATATGCACCACAAAACTTGTTGACAAGATCATTTATTTTGTGCCACCTCTGCTTGTAATTCCGATGCGCGGAAGTGTCACCGCCAGGTCCACCATTCAGAGCTGCGAAGAAACTATCCCCTACTCGTTTCCAGAATGTCCCCGACTTTTGGTAATTGCTGGTAATAGGGTCTTTAGAAGTGTTTAACCAGGCACTGATCAGCATCTCGTCCTCCACTGGGGTCCATTTATGTCTCTTTCCACGCTGCACGGGACTGTCTGTAGGTGGAGTTGGAGCTTCGCTTTGTTGTGAACTGAACAGAGGGATCTGCGAAGATCCAGAATGATAACTCTCATAAGGAGAGTTGTCATTAAGAAGACTTCCTTCTTGACTTTGAAGAAGGCCCATATAACCAGCAGACTGGCTATATGGTGTCCTTGGATCCATAGAAGAGAGATGGGAAAAGAGGATTAAGCAGAGAGATGACTAAGGGAAAGCAGAGAAAAGAGAAAGAAGATGATGGCTAAGTGATAAAATCGTTTTTAGCACGATGGTTAAATAGCAGTAAGAAGGGAGATGAGTGAGTTAAAGCAGAGAAGAGAGAAAGAAAAAATTAATTAAGACAATCGTAATGACCTATCTACAAAAGTACAACTCAGTTAATACACATTACACAACCATAATAACATGACATATAACTACCAAGAGACAATCACTTCAGCTCAGTTACATACAGCTCAGTTAATACACTAAAGAGTTCAAGTCTAACTAAAGAGTTCAAGTTAAAGAGTTCAAGTCTAAAGAGTTCAAGTTCAAGTTAAAGAGTTCAAGTCTAACTACCAACCATTTCGTTCTAGTCTGAATAGAAAGTTTATTACCTCGTGCTCTGGACGAAATGGTTGTCTGTGTTATTGTAGATTATCCTTGCCTCACCAGCTTTGAAACCAGGTTGTTGATGATCCTCGCCTCGCCTCACCTAATAACCTCAGAATCAAAAGAAACACATTTCAGTTTATAAAAACATAACACGAACTACTTACAAATAACTAAATAACAGAAGCAAATCAAAAAACAGAACACGAACTAGCACGAACTAGCAATACATTTCAGATTCAGTTTACAAATCAAAAAACAGAACACGAACTAGCAATACATTTCAGTTTACAAATAACTAAAAAACAGAACACGAACTAGCAAACCAAGCGAAGCAAATCAACGACTAAAAAATGCTATCAGATTCGAGTAAAAAATGCTATCAGATTCGACTCAAAAATTCTATCAGATTCAAGTCAAAAAGCTATCAGAATCGAGTCAAATAACATATCAGTCTATTAATAAGACAATAACCAAATACATGCAAATCGATTCAAAACAATAACCAAATACATGCAAATTGATTCAACCAGATACGGAGGAGGAACACCTACGCTTTAACCTTCGAATCGCAGAGAAGAGAGAGGACAACCGCCGAGTGAACCGTCGATTGAACCGCCGACTGAACCGTCCAGAGAACCACCGAGAAATCCGTCGAGAGAACCGTCGAGAGAACCACCGAGATATCCACAGTCGAGAGGAGATGCCTCCGGAGGAGATCCGTCGACAGGAGAACCGTCAGAGACGAGATGAGCCGTTCACCCGAAATCGCCTTTTCAATCGCCAAGCTTGAGAACGAAAAAGACGAAGAACTGAAAATGTCGATCCATTTTCTCGACTACCCTCACAAAAACTCATCGGCCCACTCCGGAGACGACACGTAGCTGGGAAGGACGCGCTCAAATGTATCTACGCTAACGACGTCGCACTAATTTTTCTATTTATTTCATTTATTTTTAATCATGTTTATGCTAAGGACATTCACTGCATACACCGTTAATCATGGTCTAATAGTACTTTTTTTATTGCAAGCAGTTGACGAGAAAATTTACATCCATTTATAATTTTTTTTAGCAACATCCTACTCATACTTCTATTATTGTTATTTGTTCTTAGAGCATCATTATCAATGGGACTTTTTAGGTGGTCCTTAGTATTTTTATTGTTATACTATAGTTAGGGACAATGTTAAGAGACTTTAAGCAAAGTAGTGATTACTGGTAGGACATTTTGTAATCTCTTAGGTTAAACAAGAACAAATATGGTTAAACATAAGCACTACAAAAGAACAAATATGGTTAAACAAATAGGATGAGAAACCCGCAAAGCATTACAATAAGCACTTAAACATAACAAGCTGCAAAGTACTAGCAACCACACTCCTGCAAATGCAAAAAACATCCACACACACCAAATAGAAGAGGTGGTACCCACGTAGCCAATAGGAACAGGTGATGAAAGCTCGAGGGAATAGCTAGGTTCAGCTAGATTTGCCTCCATAGCAACCTCTCCTTGTTGCGCCTGCAACAAACATACACTAGTATTAGTGACACATTATATCGACAAATACAAAGTAGCAAGCAACCAACAATAATCAAGGAGTGAATCTAAAGCCTACAAACGTAATCTGCAAGTTTCAATAGCTACTAACAGTTACTTGATTGAACGGCACTCAGACTTTCTGATATATAGTTCCTCCCACTCAGAAACATTCAGATTCTATTAATACCAGGTGCACAATAGGAAAGGAAATCAAAGTCAACACCTTTCAGTGAAAAACATATCCATAAATCAAACACAGAAACTGTTGTTCTGTTCCATAGATGACAAATTGCCACCATATATACACTCGCTTTGTCAATGTATATTAGCCTCATAAATAATTTAGTTAAATGAAGCACAGAAACCATAATCGATTTTTTGGTTTAGTACTCAGTTAATACACTAAAGAGTTCAAGTCTAACTAAAGAGTTCAAGTTAAAGAGTTCAAGTCTAAAGAGTTCAAGTTCAAGTTAAAGAGTTCAAGTCTAACTACCAACCATTTCGTTCTAGTCTGAATAGAAAGTTTATTACCTCGTGCTCTGGACGAAATGGTTGTCTGTGTTATTGTAGATTATCCTTGCCTCACCAGCTTTGAAACCAGGTTGTTGATGATCCTCGCCTCGCCTCACCTAATAACCTCAGAATCAAAAGAAACACATTTCAGTTTATAAAAACATAACACGAACTACTTACAAATAACTAAATAACAGAAGCAAATCAAAAAACAGAACACGAACTAGCACGAACTAGCAATACATTTCAGATTCAGTTTACAAATCAAAAAACAGAACACGAACTAGCAATACATTTCAGTTTACAAATAACTAAAAAACAGAACACGAACTAGCAAACCAAGCGAAGCAAATCAACGACTAAAAAATGCTATCAGATTCGAGTAAAAAATGCTATCAGATTCGACTCAAAAATTCTATCAGATTCAAGTCAAAAAGCTATCAGAATCGAGTCAAATAACATATCAGTCTATTAATAAGACAATAACCAAATACATGCAAATCGATTCAAAACAATAACCAAATACATGCAAATTGATTCAACCAGATACGGAGGAGGAACACCTACGCTTTAACCTTCGAATCGCAGAGAAGAGAGAGGACAACCGCCGAGTGAACCGTCGATTGAACCGCCGACTGAACCGTCCAGAGAACCACCGAGAAATCCGTCGAGAGAACCGTCGAGAGAACCACCGAGATATCCACAGTCGAGAGGAGATGCCTCCGGAGGAGATCCGTCGACAGGAGAACCGTCAGAGACGAGATGAGCCGTTCACCCGAAATCGCCTTTTCAATCGCCAAGCTTGAGAACGAAAAAGACGAAGAACTGAAAATGTCGATCCATTTTCTCGACTACCCTCACAAAAACTCATCGGCCCACTCCGGAGACGACACGTAGCTGGGAAGGACGCGCTCAAATGTATCTACGCTAACGACGTCGCACTAATTTTTCTATTTATTTCATTTATTTTTAATCATGTTTATGCTAAGGACATTCACTGCATACACCGTTAATCATGGTCTAATAGTACTTTTTTTATTGCAAGCAGTTGACGAGAAAATTTACATCCATTTATAATTTTTTTTAGCAACATCCTACTCATACTTCTATTATTGTTATTTGTTCTTAGAGCATCATTATCAATGGGACTTTTTAGGTGGTCCTTAGTATTTTTATTGTTATACTATAGTTAGGGACAATGTTAAGAGACTTTAAGCAAAGTAGTGATTACTGGTAGGACATTTTGTAATCTCTTAGGTTAAACAAGAACAAATATGGTTAAACATAAGCACTACAAAAGAACAAATATGGTTAAACAAATAGGATGAGAAACCCGCAAAGCATTACAATAAGCACTTAAACATAACAAGCTGCAAAGTACTAGCAACCACACTCCTGCAAATGCAAAAAACATCCACACACACCAAATAGAAGAGGTGGTACCCACGTAGCCAATAGGAACAGGTGATGAAAGCTCGAGGGAATAGCTAGGTTCAACTAGATTTGCCTCCATAGCAACCTCTCCTTGTTGCGCCTGCAACAAACATACACTAGTATTAGTGACACATTATATCGACAAATACAAAGTAGCAAGCAACCAACAATAATCAAGGAGTGAATCTAAAGCCTACAAACGTAATCTGCAAGTTTCAATAGCTACTAACAGTTACTTGATTGAACGGCACTCAGACTTTCTGATATATAGTTCCTCCCACTCAGAAACATTCAGATTCTATTAATACCAGGTGCACAATAGGAAAGGAAATCAAAGTCAACACCTTTCAGTGAAAAACATATCCACAAATCAAACACAGAAACTGTTGTTCTGTTCCATAGATGACAAATTGCCACCATATATACACTCGCTTTGTCAATGTATATTAGCCTCATAAATAATTTAGTTAAATGAAGCACAGAAACCAAAATCAATGGTGCCAGTTTCCTATTGAACACACATATACAAAATCAAAAACAGAAACTGATGTTCTTTTCTATCAATTCCAGATGCACAATAGTAAGGGAAACCAAAGTTAACACCTTTTAATTAAAAAAAAAACAAATCCACAATCAAACACAGAAACTGTTGTTCTGTTCCATAGAAAGACAAGCTACCACCACATCTAGATTTAATATATGTGGTGGTAGCTTGTCAGTAGAGTCTTAACAGAAACTGATATTTTTTTTGTTTCTTATCAATAGAGTCTTACCTTGACATTATGAAGAGCTCTCAGCTGAATACGCGGCGGAACATCAACACTGCTCTTAACAAAAGTGTTCTTCTCCTCGATATCATAGAGAACAGAGACGTATTTGGAAGTGAAAGAGACCTGAGGCTGAGAAAGGCGCAGCAAGGCGGTGGTCGTGGTTCAGAGGTTGGTGATTGAAGGGCAAGAGAAGGAGGAGGAGGAGAAGTGGAAAGGTTAGGGCTTTGAGAAGATGACGCTTGGCGTTAAGGACGCAACCAAAAACTTCTTAATTAAGGACAATCTGCTCCGTTTCTTCAGTATTTAGGCCTTTTTTGATTTAAATTTGAACCCAAATAATCTAAGATATATGGGCTAAGGACACCGATATTTATGCTCTTACTATCTATGTTCGACAAAATCAAAGAGAAATTGTACCCTATACACACAAATTTTTCCATAATTACTTTTTCCATAATTAGATTAATACCCTGAATCTGAGATGATACTGTCTTGATTGCTACACACCAAAATTTACTGTTATAGATAGATTAGATTACTAATATTCGTGTTATTTTTGTATTATGAGCCAATTGTCTCAAAACTAAAAGGGAAAATCTATTCGTTTTTAAAAAAGGTTCACACTATTTGTTGTTAATGTAAGATAAGCAAGCTACGCTATGTAGAACACACAGTAGTACAAGGTTATTCAATTCCAAGAAATACGACTATATTTATTCTTTCAAAAGCTCTTACACGTTCTTCTTAAAAGCAATAAATCAAACAAGCTCAAGACAAACCTCGACTTGTTTGCTAGTCAACTCGTTCAGAGATCTAAGACATACTCTGAACCACCTAAGCTCTTAACCCCTAGATGCTTTGCTTCTCCTTCTTAGGACGTACAAAACTCTCTATTGCTAAAAGCTCTCCCTGTGTGTTACCGGGCAACACAATGCCAACGCTTCCTTTTATATCTTTGAGGAAGCCCTAGATCTAATCTATCTATCTAATGGAAACTTTCCATTTCTTCTACTTCAGCGAATAAGCCAATCTTCCTTTTCTCTTTAGATCGATTGCTTCTTCTTCAAGTCTTCCTTTAAAGTCCCTCTTCATTAAATCTTCTTCTAATGCATCGGTCTTGATACGTGCTTCTCACGAACCGCCTCTCTGATGTAGTAGTTCATGTCACACTTCATGAACTACTTCAGCTCTGCTACAGCATCGTCTTCCCATACACCTTCAATCTCCCCCTTTTTAATTCGTCGTCTCACAAGTACCTGAGATAGAAGACACGAACAAACCACACACAACAGCAACAGTATATATGTCTACTTGTTAATTCAACCAACTCAAGACAATTAAGAATATACTTATATTATCCTAAAACAAAGGTTCAAGCAAATTACTACATAATATCAAAAGATAGCATATGCAAATGCTCCCCCATAATCTTAGCCAGTCTGAAAACATGAATAACAAAGAATTGCAACAAGTGGTGCAATCGAAATAACATAGACATAAAAACAAAGCAACAGAACACAGCTCCCCCACAATCTCGGTCTTCTACAGCCTAGTCTTCTTCTTCTCCCCCTGCTTGTGAGCACACGGATTAAAAACACCAAGACAAAATACACCACATATTCATAACGAGAGAGATACTAACCTGCTACAGCGCTCTGAAGATCCTGAACGATCTCAGCTAGCGCTTGAAGGGCTCGTGTTGTGTCCTGTAGTGCCACTTGCAAATCAACACGGCTGAGTGGTCCTCGAGGAATGGCAACTGATCCAAGTTCATACAGAGATACACGACGTGGTGCACTCCTGGAGCTTGGTGTAGTGGTTCGTGGAGCAGGAATCGGAGCTGGAGATGACTGACGGGTTGTCCTGGCAGAGCTTCTCTTTGGCTCAGCTTGAGCTGGTCCTTTTCCTTTCGCTATTCTCTGCTCATAGATCTCGCCCACTCGTTTATCCTTCTTGTAAGGAACCGGACGTTGGAGCTTGTCACTGGGGTAAGACGGAACTGCATGCTGGCTTTGGAGGAGTGCCATGATCAAGCGAGGGAAGATCAACCAACGTGCATCATTGACCTGAATCACTCCAAGATTGAGTATATGTCTGAACATCATCTTACCCAAATCAACACGTACTCCATGAGCCATCTTGTAGATCAGCCTTGCCCTCTCAAGTGAGATATAAGTCTTGTGAGTAGAGGGGATCCAGTTGTATGCAGCTATGATCATCAAGGCACCGTAGCACGGAGTAAGATCCGCTGTTGTGAGACCATCCCATTCTGTCCTCGTATCTCCAGTGATGAATGAAGCCAACTCAGTTACTGAGATCTCATCCAAGGTTGTGTCTTCCTCCTCTTCTTCCTCAGTAAGTGGTTCCCAATCTATGGCATTGTTGATAAGCGCAGGTGAGAACTTGTACTCTTGGCCTCTCACGGAAACAACTACCTCATCAACATCTGCTTCAGCTTTAGTACGCGGCAGTCCTGCATAGAACTCAGCTACAACTTGCTCAACATACACAGCAAGACTCGAGACCGTTGATTCCATAGACCCTTTCTTAATGACCGCCAAGTAGCCCCACTGATCAGCTTCCTTCATATCGACCGAACGCTCAGCTAGTACTTTACGCTTAAGAAATTGATCATACCTTTTCTTGATGAGAGGAGGCATTGGTTCAGCGCTTTGGTCACCAGACTTTCTCGATCTCAACTGAGGTGAGGCTCCTGCTTCCTTAGCCAAATACGGAGACTTGGCTGCATCGCCTGGTGTGAGGAACTGAGATTGAGTTGGTGTACTCGACTCCCCTGTCTTCCTCTGTTTTGCGGAACGCAACCCTAATCGCTGCAGCACTCGTTTCTTTCTCACTTCCTTCTGTGAAGCTTCATCATCTTTGGATTCATCATCCACTGTCTTGCCTGATTCAGCCTCGGCTCCACACTGTTCCTTCTCTTCTTCAACGACCACCAGCGGTAGAGGAGACTCATCCTTCTCTTCCACCGATTTGGCAGGAACCGGAACATCTTGAATATCAGCATCAATGGATCCAAGTTGCGGTTGCGAATCTGCTTCAGGCACTTTCGTTGAAGGTTCTTCCCCAAGACCCGGAGTTCTTTCATCGCTATCCTCTGACGCAGCTTTCTCATTCGCGGTGTTGAACGAGTCAAGCTCCTCAGTAACCTCAGGGAGAACATCAGAAACGGGCATATCATTTCTCGGCGGAGGCGATTCAGGTTCGCCATCTGTAAGTGACCTCCGATTTTCTTCAGGCGCTGCATGTGCCTCTCTCTTGGATGATTCGGCTTGTTGAGCTGCTTTCTTTGCTTTCACCATGGTAGATGTCGGTTTCTGAGTGAAAATTATGTGAGAGATGAAGAGAGGCTGCGAGATTGAGCTTCTTAAGCACGATGGAGATTTTCTAGGGCTTGTTCCCCACTACTTCCCTTAACGGAATAAAACTGAATCAACTTTTTCTGATATTGCAGATCTGGTCCCTGACTTTTTATCCTCTCCTTTGCATGCCTACAACATTTAATTTCTCTCATCCAAACACACAAGCATTAGGCACATTAGGCACATTAGGCACATTCAAGAGATTTAGTGAATATATCAGCCAACTGCAAATCAGTAACTACATGTTCGATTACTACCTGATCGTCTTCAACTAATTCTCTGATGAAGTGGTGCCTTATGTCAATGTGCTTCGTCCTTGAATGTTGGACCGGATTCCTCGAGATATCAATTGCACTTTTGTTGTCACAATACACAAGAAAGGGACCCGATTGCATTCCATAGTCAGCTGACATCTGCTTCATCCAGATAAGTTGTGAGCAACAGCTACCCATGGCAATATATTCTGCTTCCGCCGTAGAGAGTGATACAAAGTTCTGCTTCTTGCTCAGCCACGAGATAAGTTTGTTTCCAAGAAAAAAACATCCTCCACTGGTACTCTTTCTATCATCAGCACATCCTGCCCAATCAGCATCACAGTATCCCACCAAGTTCTTGTTGGAATTCTTCGAGTAATACACGCCCAAGCTCTCGGTTCCTTTGACATACTTGATGATCCTCTTTACTGCATTCAGGTGTGAAACCTTTGGCTTAGCTTGATATCGTGCACACACACCGACACTGAATGACAAATCCGGTCGACTTGCAGTTAAGTACAATAGACTGCCAATCATTCCTCGATAGAGCTTGACATCCACATCTTCTCCTGCTTCATCTCGTGCCAGCTTCAGTGATGTACTCATGGGTGTCTTAGACACTTTGGAGTTCTCCATACCAAATCGCTTTACCAAACTGTTAGCGTATGCACTCTGAGATATGAAGACACCTTTCTCTGACTGAGACACTTGAAGTCCAAGAAAGTACTTCAGTTCACCACACATGCTCATCTCAAACTCTTGAGTCATATTCTGAACAAACTCATCCACCAGCTTCTGTGACGTACCTCCAAAGATAATGTCATCCACATAGATTTGAACAATGATTATCTCTTTTCCAACTTCCTTGAAGAACAGCGTCTTGTCTATACTCCCTCTGATGTACTCCGCTTCTAACAGAAACCTTGTGAGTCGTTCATACCATGCACGCGGTGCTTGCTTCAACCCATATAGTGCTTTCTTAAGTCGGTACACATAATCATGATGCACTGGGTCCTCAAATCCCTTTGGCTGTTCAACATAAACTTCCTCCTGAAGAACTCCATTAAGGAAGGCACTTTTCACATCCATTTGATGCACTTTGAAGTTCAGAATGCACGCCATTCCCAGAAATAACCGAATGGATTCCAACCTTGCAACTGGGGCAAAGGTTTCTTCAAAGTCTACTCCTTCAATCTCTGAGTATCCTTGAGCTACAAGCCTTGCCTTGTTACGAACTACTTCTCCATGCTCATCAGTCTTGTTCTTGAATATCCATTTAGTGCCAACCACGTTTACTCCTTTAGGTCTAGCAACCAGTTCCCACACATCGTTCCTGGTGAATTGCTCAAGTTCTTCCTCCATTGCGACAATCCAATATTCATCACGTAGTGCTTCAGTGTGTGTCTTAGGTTCTATTGATGAAACAAAACATGCGAACTGCACCATCTCTTTAAAGTTGATCACCTTTCCACGTGTTTTCCGTCCTTCTTCAATCCCTCCAATCACATCAGACTTCGAATGATTGCGATGAACTTGCTGAATCACTGGTTGCGGTACTGTATCTGAGATCGGACCTTCCTCAATGACTTCAGTCGCAGCTGCGGATGATCCACCTTCTTCCTCTTCATCTGATCCCATGTCATCACCTACAACTATAGACAAATCATCAAATACAACATTAACTGATTCGTTAATTGATTCTGTCCGCTTGTTGTAGACTCGGTATGCTGAACTAGACTGTGAATAACCCAGAAAAAATCCTTCATCACTTCTTGAGTCAAACTTCCCAAGATAGTCCTTGTCATTCAGTATGTAGCACCTGCATCCAAAAACATGAAAGTAACTAAGATTAGGAAGTTTGCCTGTCCACATCTCATATGGTGTCTTTGTTGTCCCTTTTCTGACATACACACGGTTGATTGTGTAACACGCAGTGCTGAGTGCTTCAGCCCAGAACCTCTTGGCTATCTTGTTACCATGAAGCATTGCTCTTCCCATTTCCTGTAGAGTTCTATTCTTTCGTTCAACCACTCCATTTTGCTGAGGTGTCCAAGGTGCTGCAAACTGGTGAGCTATTCCTTTTGATTCAAGAAAGGTAGTCATGGTTTTATTCTCGAATTCTCCTCCATGATCACTGCGTATCTTCTTGATTCCTCCCTTTTCATTTATGAGTTGAAGCGCCCAGATTTTGAAACTTTCAGACACTTCTGACTTTTCCCTGAGAAAACGAACCCAAGTGAACCTGGTGTAGTCATCCACTAGTACAAACACGTACTTCTTTCCTCCGATACTCTCGGTTTACATAGGACCCATGAGATCCATGTGAACTAGATCCAATGGTGCCTTTGCCTGAACATCTGGTACCTTTTTGTGTTGTATCTTGACTTGCTTTCCCTCATTGCATGCACCACACACAATCTTGTCATCGATCTTGAGTTTGGGTACTCCTCGAACCAAGTCGTTGCACACTAGATTCGTTAGATTCCTGAAGTTCATATGTCCCAAACGTCTGTGCCATAGATCAATATTCCCTTGAGCTGACAGGCACTTAACCTTCTTTTCCCACATGTAGCAGTTATTGCCAGATCTCACACCTTGTAGTACTGTTACACCATGTTGATTTATGGCACGACAATCAATTGCTGAAAAGCACACCGTAAGTCCGTCATCACACAGTTGACTCACGCTGATCAAATTAGCCTTTAATCCTTTGACAAAGTAGACATTCACCAATTTAGGTACTTCTGAGTTACACGTTGTACCTTTTCCTTGAATGACACCACATCCTCCATCTCCAAAGGTTACCTTTCCTCCTTTTACCTTTGACACTTTGTCTAGATACTCAATGTTTCCTGTCATGTGTCTAGAGCATCCACTGTCGAAGTACCATGGTTCCTCAGATTCAGAATCACTCGACACTCGCGCCATGTTACATCGTAAGGTACTTCTTGGCTCAGTCACTATCTTAGGATACAAGTCGGTTTTCTTCATCCAGCCTCGAGAAGTCTTCCCTATTCTCCAAAACTTCTGTTGTCTCCATACTTGTTTGACCCGTTCCAGATACTTGTAGCAATATCTCTTGTAATGACCAAACTTCCCACAGAAGAAACATCCACCCATCTGAGCTGGAGTAGTTTGTGTCTTAGTATCTTCAGCATGCGCAAAACCTCCAGACACAAAGCTTGTTGTACCTGTTGAGCTACTCTGTCTTCCAGTGTAACCAAGTCCCATCAATGAGTTTTCAGTTCTTCCACTGCTCAGAATCTTGTCAAGTTGCTTGGTTCCCGTGAGCATCTTAATCTTCCGATATTGCTGATCTAATTCAGCTTGAAGATCAGCTGCTCTCTTTCTTTCAGCCAGTAATTCTTCTCTGAGCTCATCCGCTTGCTTAGACAGGACCAATTTTTCTTTGATCAGATTCACACTTTCCTTAGCCAACTCAGCTTCTCTGTTGAGGTCATCCTTCAACACTTGTACTTCAACTTCCAGTCGTGCCTTCTCTTTAGCCAATGCTAAATTCTCCGTTCCCAGCTTCACTAGCGTCTCTCGAACTTCCTTGTAGCTTTCATCTAAGTCATTTTCTTGCTCAGCCTCACTCTCAGATCCTGAGTCACACTCCACAATTCCTAGAAACGCCACAAAGTTGTTGACTTCCTCTTCACTTTCGCTGTCGGACTCGCTGTCATTGATTCCTATCATGGATTTTTCTGGCTTTCTCCTACCATCCGACTCGCACTCAGCTTGAGTGTGTCCATATCCCTTGCAGTTATGACACTGAATCTCTCTTCGTTTCACTGTGGGACACTCAGTTCGAAAGTGACCATACCCCTTGCACTCATAGCACTTAGCATCATTCTTCCTGTAGTTCTTTTCTGGCTCAGACGTCTTCCTACCTTGACCAAACTTCTTCTGCCCATTCTCCACTTTTCGTAGAGCTCTATCAAACCTTCTGACCAGAAGACTCACAGGGTCGTTATCATCCATATGCTCCTTTTCAACTGATGCAAGCGCAATTCCTTTTTCCTTCATTCCACCAGACACACCAGCCACTTCCATCTCATGAGCTTGTAACATTCCAACAACTTCATCAAATGTCATCTCGTCAGTGTTACAGGAGACAGTCATAGCTGCCTTGTACGCCATGAACTTAGACGGCAAGCACCTCAGGAACTTCTTCACTAGTTTCTTCTCTTTGTATTTCTTCCCAAGCGTAAGTGCTTCTTGTGCTAGTGAGCTAATCTTTGAGCTGAAATCTCCAACAGATTCATTCTCCTCCATCTTTAGCTCTTCAAACCTTGTTGCAAGCATATCCTTTCTAGAACTCTGAACCTTTGAGGTTCCTTCAAAATGCTTCTGCAGAATATCCCATGCATCCTTTGCTGCCTCGCATCCTTGAATTAGTTCAAACTGCTTCCTTGCTACACTGCAATGTATGACGGTTAGTGCACGAGCATTGAACTTCGCCATCTTGTTCTCATCATCAGTCCAGAGCTCCTCCAGTTTTGGAACGTCTGTCCCATCCTCGGCTCTTGCAACAGGTGATTTCCAACCAGATTCCACAGCCTTCCACGCCAATGGGTCAATACCCTTGATTGTAGCCTTCATGCGCGCTTTCCAGAATCCATAGTTTCCTACTTCAAGGATCACCTTGGAACTTATCACCAACTCGCGATAGCTATCCATCTTACTCCGCAGGATCTACCTGTTTAAATAAACAAAGCACAGATACCTGCTCTGATACCAATTGTTAATGTAAGATAAGCAAGCTACGCTATGTAGAACACACAGTAGTACAGGGTTATTCAATTCCAAGAAATACGACTATATTTATTCTTTCAAAAGCTCTTACACGTTCTTCTTAAAAGCAATAAATCAAACAAGCTCAAGACAAACCTCGACTTGTTTGCTAGTCAACTCGTTCAGAGATCTAAGACAGACTCTGAACCACCTAAGCTCTTAACCCCTAGATGCTTTGCTTCTCCTTCTTAGGACGTACAAAACTCTCTATTGCTAAAAGCTCTCCCTGTGTGTTACCGGGCAACACAATGCCAACGCTTCCTTTTATATCTTTGAGGAAGCCCTAGATCTAATCTATCTATCTAATGGAAACTTTCCATTTCTTCTACTTCAGCGAATAAGCCAATCTTCCTTTTCTCTTTAGATCGATTGCTTCTTCTTCAAGTCTTCCTTTAAAGTCCCTCTTCATTAAATCTTCTTCTAATGCATCGGTCTTAATACGTGCTTCTCACGAACCGCCTCTCTCATGTAGTAGTTCATGTCACACTTCATGAACTACTTCAAGCTCTGCTACAGCATCGTCTTCCCATACACCTTCATTTGTTTTAGTTTTATACTTCGAGGAAACCAGTCTAAATTTTTCATTTGCGGAAAACATTACATGTTTTGCTTATTTAGAATATTTTTATATATATTGCTTTCATAAGGCCTTTATTTTATTATAGTACGCATAAGCAAAACGGTATGATCTGTTGTCATGCGAAGGTTTTGCGCTGAACACGTGAGGTCATTGCCATTGGCTTTGGTCTTATCGACCTGGTTTCTTAATTACTTTAATAATCTAACCATTTGTTATAATTTTATATATAACGTATGGTATTATATTCGATACCTCCTAGGAGAAAGATTCACATAGAACTTTTGTTTTAATAAACAGAATCGAAAACAATGCATCGAGTCAAAAACAGACAAATAAAGATGATACGCAAAAATCTTTAACTATTTTTTAAATGACAAAGACACGAGGACTTTGACCAAAAAACAAAGACACGAGGACTCTGCACCGGCCTCGAGGCACAAATAGCAATCCAACACGCACTAATTGAGTAATTTCGCATTCGTCCTATCAATTAAGGTGGGACTTGTTACTCGTAGTTACTGAATTTAATTTGACGCCAGAAGATAACATTCATTTCAGTCCCAAAATCATTGAATTGGTTTCTTTATAACAAACCTAACCATGTCTCGTCCATAGAATGTTCAACATGTGTGGTTGATGTATCTATGATATACAAAAACAACAACTGATTATAAAGAGGGGTACAATAACATCTCCAAAAAATTATACTCCATCTGTATACTATAAGTGATGTTTAAGGTTTTAGCACATAGATTAAGAAAATACTAACTTTTATAAAATTTACATTGGTTATATACAAATATCATTAAATGAGAATACTTCAACCAATAAGAAAAAAAGACAACATTTTGTAACTGGTCACAAAATTCAAATGCTATTAAATTCTATATAGAATAGTGAGAACATCAATTATTTTGTAATAAAAGAAAATTCTTTAAACACCACTTAATGTGATACAGAAGGAGTAATTTTTAAAATTTTCAGAACTCTATATTTAAAATTTCAAAATGTTCCTTTTCAAAAACAAAACTTCAAACATAACTTCAAAATTATTTATATTTTATTCAATTATTTTTATATTTGTCATAACTAATATAAATCCATAAAATTTTATAAATAACTAGTACATAAATAAAAATATTATAGCAAATTAATTAATAATATCATACATGCACTTAAAGTAAAATTATAAAAATAAATACATAATTAAATATTAAACTATAAATAAAATACTATATATCCCATAAAATTATTTCTGTAATATTTTATTTTCGGTTATAAAATATTTGTTTAGACAATATTTTGGAGATTATAGAGGTTCTGGAACAAATTTACTCGACTACTAGTCTTGTTGTAATATTTAAATTTGTGTAACAAAAATGTTTTCATGTACATTTGTAAAAAAAAATTATTAAGTTTCTTTTGTATATTGTTGTCTAGTTTTAGTTTTAAAATCATTTAAATATTATTTTAGGCAAAACTTGACTCTTGACAAGAGAGACTCAAATCCAGCAAACTGTTGTTTATGTGTATCTACAACACTAATACAAACATCAATGATCAAACAGATACAAACAACATTACAACATGATCACAAAGCCGTTACAAAAGGTTCTTCCTACTGTTTTTTTTGGCCGGTTGAGCAACAGTTTACTTATAAATAAAAACAAATTTACAAATCTTGGAATACACCCACCCACCCAAAAATATGCTGCACGATACAAAACAATGCAAAGTAGATATATCATTTTATTTCTTTGATATCATCGTACGTTCGTCTCTCTCACTTTCCCTGGAGATATCAATGACCAGATGCAACTTGAATGAGCCAGACGCATATAGAGCTTGATAGACAGGGCGAATTCTCACAGTCAATATAACAGTTAGCAGAGTTTCAAGGCTACAAAATCAGGCTAGAATCAAGAACGTCACTCTGAAGCAAGCAGGACCAATGCATGTAGGATTCCCTTTCTTATCCGCTTCGCTTTCGTAGATGTATCCGGCAAAAAGCGCCGAGAAATTGCTGGCATCGACGAGTTAGCCAAGAGTATGACGTTGAAGTTTATCCCAAAATGTCTAAGACCGAATAGCTCCGAGATGGTGGCAATTGATAAAAGCTGAAACCCCATGCCTATCCCGGTAAGAGCAGTCACCACGTAAATTGTGTGGTCGATGGCCATGTCAAAGAAGAGGAATGTGAACACCATAACCAGCTGCGGAGCTCCCATCCATAGTGTTCTTGGAATCATTCTTGACCTGAGACGTAAAAACGGTGAAGATGTTCTTTGGAAGAAACAGAGAGATTGTTTTTGAGTGATATATGAGATGAGAGAGATTCTTACTTCAAAAAGTGCTCAGATATGGCACCTGAAGCGAGACGGCCTGTGAAGTTGAAGAAGCTAAAGATGCAGGGAGTACTGTTGTATCCTTGATACAAAGCAGATATCATGTAGATTCAAAGCAGATAGCAAGGGAGTGTACAAAGAAGTTATTTATGTCGTGGGGTTTCAAGACTTACAAAGTGTATAAACATAAGTACACGAGACTTGACCAAATAATGTAACTAAAGAGAATAAACCAAACCACCGGTGATTGATCAGTCGTAACAAAAATTATTTTACTCTTGCATACATTGCAACTAGTTTCCTTCTTTCACTGTGTAGAAACCATCAACGTGTTTGAGAATCACATACGTTTGGATTGAGACTACTTGCTAAGACTCAAAAGCTAGAGTTGCTTGTACTTGAAGATTGTACTCAGGTTTGAAGAAGAGGTGTTAATGATGGTGCAACGTCTGTGTCTTTTAGACAAAGATTTGTTCATGGATGTATTGAAATTGCATTACTCACTTCATATCCTATTATCATATTACTACCGTTAAGTGTGAAAGTGGGAGTAACTAAACTTTATAATTTCCATTTCCATGTAGCAAATGCGCACGCAAAAAAAAAAGGAGGAGAATACGTAAAAAAATTGAAGCTTAGGGAGAATGAGCATCGAGGTAAGACTGAGGTGGAATGAAGTAAGGGGCGGTGAAAGTGTTAAAGTTACTTGTCACACACTTATCACCGAGGATGAATATTCCACGTTCGCTTTTGTCCAAGAAATAGATAGAGTTTTTGCACTTCTGGTGGGAGCTAGCCTTGAGACAGAAAGGTTCAGATTCGGAGAGGAAAATGCAGAGATCCCCAATGTTTTGAGTGTAAAACCATTCAGAAGAAGTGTCTGAATGCTTGAACACCCATATTCGACGCTCTTCCATCTTCCCACCTTCGTAGCTGTTTCTCTCTCTAAACCGCTTAACCATAAACATTTCATCCGTGGCACGTGACTCCACCAACTCTACGCTCGTGCAACACGAATCTAACCTTTCCCAGTCTGACGGCAACAACTCAGGATTGTGAAAATCGGAAAAATGCTGCCCCTTTGGTTTCTCCAAGTTCTCTCCAAGGTCCCAGTACCCAATGTATGACCCCTCGGAAGATGGCATGGCAAACTTCTTATCTCTCTTCGAGTACATGACTCGTGAGGAGAAGAATCCCGGGTCGTCGATTCTGATGTTGACCCACTTGCTGTTCTCTTCAGCAGGCCTACATAGGCTGAGCTGAGGTCCAGCGAACTTAACGGCTAGAATGCAATCTTCGTCGTCAGGAGAAGAGGATGACATGGCCACGTTGGTTACAAGTCTGGTTTGGCAATGAGGCAGCGTTACCAAATCAGGCACTGAGATTTCACACCCGTCTGATTCCGACACTCCCGGGTTGAAATCATCTACAAGACGCAGTTCTTTACCGTCTTCTTCCATAGTAAATACCCAGCCGTATGATGCTCCCATCGTTCCCGTTTCTGTCATCAAGTGCAAGGGCACCGTCTTTTCCAAAACCCTGGTCCAGCAGCTAGGGCCGGAAAAATCTGTAATCATGAGTCTGCCGATATGAGGATATCGAGGCCTTCTATTTTCATAAGCATGTCCACAAGGTTCAATGTCGTAAATGTGACATAGAGGGGTTTCTGACAAGAAACGAGCACTAACCAAGTGTCTCTGCAGAGTAAAAGAAAAATTGAAAAAAGGAACAAACAAGTATATTAAATTTAAAGAAAAAAAAAGACAAGAAGAGAGTGGCTTATTACAACTCCTAGCGCAGGTTGTTTCCTCAGACAGTGTCTCGAGAGACGGCTGAGAAGCAGAGAACTCATTGTGTGTGTTTTAGTGATGCAAAAAACCCTAACTGAAACGTTGGTAATAAAGACGAATAGCCTTGCTCCCCAAATATTTCCATAACCATGTCCTTCCATAACTCATTTCGCATTCCTGTAATAATTAATGTCGTGTTGTAAATGATCAACGAAATCATTATTTTGCTAATTATTGTAACGACTAATAAAATAATTTGATTTTATTTTCATAGTTCTTCCTTTTTCTGCCTTTCTCACCAAGTCTTTCCGTATACGCATTCAATCTCTTCCAACAGTATAAGTTTATTGCACAAAATTAACGAGGGTCTTTACCCATAAACCAGCAGAAAGGACATGGGACTCGCCAAAATATCGACCAGTAAACCTCGAATCCATTATTTAGCTGATAACGATGAATTACACTAAAATTAATTTTATTTTCATAATTCCTACTTTCTGCTGCTTGCTCTAAAAACATACATTTCTATTAATCTTAGGTCGTCGGTTGCTTCTGATGTCAAAATGGAAATAGACTTTAAGGTCTATTTGAGAATTTTTTTTTTTTTAACAAATTAGCAAACATTTGAGAAAAGTCTAACTAATGTGAAGTCATAGGTTGGGACTTGGAAGATACATAAAGAAACAGATCTTTCAACATTTTATGCATAGTTTCTTGTACACTTACGATCGCCATCATGTTGATTAAGCTAGCATAGACACCGAAGCCATCACAACAAACAAACAACAAAAGAGAGTTGTTCAAAAAAAAAAAAAAAAAAAAAAAAAAACAACAAAAGAGAAGGTAGTATTTTCAACTCAGTTTCTTCGAATCCAAGGAAGATAGATCTTGTGATTAAACATTTTCCAGTAAGGCGAAATTCAGGGATAAAGTAAAATCCATATATAAATTTAGCCAGAGTAGCACATGCAAAAAAAAAAGTATATATGTGAAAATTTATCATCTCACCACCACAATACGAGTGTGACTTATTATTACGTACATATAATTAATTAACTAACAACAATCTCAAACTAGCTAGGAAGAGTTGTTGCATCATTGTAACAACAATCTCAATAAAAGTAAAGTCACACTATACAAAAAGTAAGTGCAAGTGCGAGTGATGAATTTAAATTTCCATAGTAATCCAAAGGCAATAATAAAACAGAAATGAAAAAGAAACACACAAAGTAATTAGAGCTAGAATTGAGGTGGAATGAAGTATGGGGCAGGGGAAAATCCATATCCACCAACCCATTCGTTATTGCCTATGTTGACTTTTCCGTAGTCAAAGTCTCCCACGTAATAGATGCAGTTTGGGGTTAGGCCATACAAGCTAGCCTCTACACAGAAAGGTTCGCCTTTGGTTGAGAGAAAAATGCAGAGATCTTTAGTGTAGTGAGTAATGTCGTTGGCTTGGGCATCTTCACCTGCTACCACGAACACCATGAAACGCTTCCAATGCGGCACCCCATCATCAGGGCCCTCCCAGAACATCTCTGTGTACCACTTAACCATAAAAGTGTGACCTGTGGGTGCCTCCACCAAGTGTTCGGTCCTACTACACATAGACATATCCTTCATCTCCGACTGGAGATACTCTTTGTAAAATCTATAACACAAGCTTTGCGATCTGTGATTTTCATCAAGATCCCAAGATCCTATCTGCGTTCCTCCACGACTCAGCATGGAGAACATCTTTTTTTCAGCTGAATACATGACTTTTGACGAAAAGAACCCCGGGTCTTCGACTCTGATGTTGACCCACATGCCATTCTTTTCAGCAGGCCTACATAGGCTGAGTTGAGGTCCCAAGAACTTGACCGCTAAAATGCAGTCCTCGTCCTCAGGAGAAGAGGACATGGCCACGTTGGTTACCAGTTGGGTTTGGCAATGAGCCAGCGTCTCGGGACGCTGCAGCGAGATCCACTTCGGATCTGAATCAGAAGCGAACGGGTTTAGGTCGTCTTGAAGACACAGTACGTGGTCTTTCAACGTAGCTACCCACCCGTGGGAGGCTCCTATCGTTCCCGTTGCTGTCAGCAAATCTGTGGGCACCATCTTTTCCAAAACCTCGTCACCCTCATCCTCAGAGTTCCAAGATTTTACGTTGCGAACCACGAGTCTGCCGATCCTCTCATCCCTCGAACTATATCGACAATGATCGGTGCCTACGATTCGATAGATAGGAGTGTCGGACAAGAACCGGGCGCCACGGAGGTATCTGCACTGCAAAGTAAAATCCGACATCAGTAGAACAAGTATTATGATAAGAGACAAGCGAGAGAGTGGTGTGGTTTACAACTCGTAACGCAGGTGGTTTATTCAGAGAGAGCTTCGAGAGACGGCTGAGAAGCAGAGAACTCATTGAAGTGTTTTTGGTAATGCAAAAACCCTAATCGAAACATTAGTTATAGTGACTCAGTTAATAAAACATGTCTCGCCTTGATTCCCAAGTCCTTCCATAACCTCTTAGTTTTAGTTTCATTATTCTTCCTTCTCCTGCCATGCTCACCAAGTCTTTCCATAATAGACATAAACTATAAATTAATAGATTAAAATTAGGACTGATGGTTTTGTCTTTTGAATTAAAAATTAGCGATAGATGTGAAAGACTGCAGAGAACAGTGTTTTAAAAATCAGACAAACTATGGTTTGACCAAAAAAAAATCAGACAAACCAAAATTAAACCGAGAGCATATCCGGATTGGATAGATAAATATAAATTTTGTTTATAACTTACTCTACCAAAATCAGTTTTCTTGAAAAGTTTTTAAAAACCAATATAGCTGCATTTATGAAAAAGTACTGCTACAAATAAAAAAATTTACATATATTTTATTTGTTGTATTTGAAATTTTATTACATATAGTTATTTTTATTAGCAACTTTAATAACTAAATTCAATTATATTTGAAAATTTTTATTCAACTTTATATTCTATGATTAAACATAAAGATCCTAGTAAAATCCGGTCGAACCCATGAACCAAAAGCTTTTTTCGTTTGACTATTGATTCAGTTTTTTAAGAATTGTTGGAGAGGAGATCATATGTCATTAATGTTATACATTAATCAAATTACAGCGTAATAAAAAGGTCGTGTTACATTGATAGAAAGGCCAATGTGATCTTGCAATAAGAAAATATAGAACAAGTGTATATCCATTATCTATGTAGTTGACTACATCAACCTACGAAAATGGGGAAAAAATGAGAATCACTTGAGAGAGTGGCAAAGCAAAAACATCATACTACCAGCTAGAGAAAGAGATATGTCAAGAAACATAAACTCGAACAGCAGCCACGGGAAATGGCCAAATGGGTGAGGATATATAGGATTAATCTATCTTGTTCATATTCATATAGTTACAGTTAAAAAAAAGATGGTTGTGGTAGGAGGTATAGTGGGGTGTGATGGAAAAACAAAAGAATAATATGCTCATTCAGCATATAACTTCAGGGCTCATGTCTGAATCTAGTGGCATGTTTAGGTCAGGGAGCAAAAAGGAGGAGCCTTGTTGGAAAGCACGTTTGCAGGACACGGCAGATTGTGATTCAGCCTGTATAGATAAGAATACAATCTACTCGAGTTACATGATTATAAGTGAATGTCTAGAGAGCAAGGAAAAAAAAAAGAACATAGTGAATGTCTAAGAGAGAGAGAGAGAGATGTGGTCACCTTCATCTTCTTTAGAGCGTTGTTTCTTGTTCTTTGTTCCTCGACCAAATCGCGCATACGTGCTAATTCCTGATAAGAAAAAATAAGGCCAAATCGAAGATTAGCACGGAGAATAGAAAGACACACAGAAGAAAGCCAAAATGAGGTTTGTACATTTTTCAGGCCTTTGCTTTCCTTCAAGAGCATGACTTCCTCATCTTTAAGCTCCGCCAAAGTCTGTCCAAAAGGACGCACTTATTAGACAAAACTGGCCAATATATAATTAAATCCTTGTCAGAGCTCAAAACTCTACATCTAAACATATTCAAACAAGCTATGGATATTGCCTGGTTGGAACTGAACCAAAGTCAAGGGCTAGGACTATTATTAATATGGGAAATCGACCAAAAAAACACTGAACTTTACAGGAATTGCCAAAAGAAACCTGGACATATGGGCTGGTCAAACAAAACACAAACTTTTCATTGACTTTAGAATTAATTAACAATGTTTTCGTTGACTTGCCAATTTAGCACGCCGTCAGCAGATTTAACAGAAAAAAATGACATCGTTAAATCTTGGTGTTAAGTGAAACGACGTCGTTTTGAAATAAGATGAAACGACGTCGTTTTACATGATTTCAAAATAAAATCAAGTCAACCATTAGGTTTGAACCCAGGTTGTTTGGACCAAATGACAAGATACTTTACCACTAGGCTAGTGGCTCAATCAATAAAATTATTAACACATTTAATTATATTTGGTATTGATTGAATATAAAAAAAATTATCTAAAAACTTAAAAAGATCTTTAAAATTTCTAAAAACTGAAAAATTAATTCCAAAAAAGAAATATTTCATTTTTTCGGATTACAAAAAAAATTGAAAAAAAATCAAAAAAATTCCAAAAAGTTAAAATATTTCAAATCGGAAAACATATAATCAGAAACTATAAAAAAATAATTTTTATTATTATTATTATTTTTTATTTTTTATAGTTTCTTATTATATGTTTTCAGATTTGAAAATTTTTATCACTTTTTTTTGAATTTTTTTCGAATTATTTTATTTTTTCAAATTTTCTTTTAATAATTTGAAAAATGAAAATTTTCTTTTTGGCATTTTTATAAAAAAAAATAAAAAAAAATTTATTTTTTATAGATTCTGATTATTTTCAGATTCAAATTTCTTTATAATTTTTTTTTGTTATTTTTTTATTTTTTTATTTATTTTCAATTTTTTAATCTTCAATGAAATTATTATTTTTTGGAATTAGTTTTTAAAAATATAAAATTTGGAAGATTTTTGATTTTTAAAAGTAAAAATAAAATTTTATTTTTAATTTCAATTTCAAAATTAATTTTATAAAAAATTTCTTTATTTTTCAAAATTTTGGAATTTTAAAGATCTTTTAAACTTTTAGAGAATTTTTTATATTCAAAATCAATACCAAATAAAAGTAAATGTGTTTATTCATACATTGAATGTGCCACTAGCATAGTGGTAAAATACCTTGCTATTTGATCTAAACAACCTGGGTTCGAACCTCGGAGACTTCCCTTTTTTATTTTCAAATCAAATAAAACGAAACGACGTCGTTTCACTTAACGTCAACAGTTAACGTTGGGTTAACGCTGTTTTAACTCTCGTTTAACGGTGTGCTAATTTGGCCAGTCAATCATAAGTTTCTTAATAATCTAAATAAATCAACAAAAGTTCAGGTTTTTATTGGCCAGACAAATGTACAGGTTTCTGTTGGCAATTCCTGCAAAGTTCAGTGTTTTTTTGGCCGATTTCCCTTATTAATATTAACAGTGCCAGTGAATAAAGAAGTATGTCTTTTCTGTTTTTTACCTTTTTCTTCCTTGATCTCTTGAAAAGAGTTGTTGTTGTTATTACACACGTTTGAGAAACCTGGACACCAAAACCCAAGATTCAGATTATGGCTTACGACTTACGACACCACCAGATAAAAGCCAGCCAAAAAATCAATAATCACACCAAACTGATACCATTAAACAAACTTAGTATCGTTTTCTATATCATTTCTATAAAGTAACCACACACCTACCATTCAACAGTCTTTAGGGGCACGTTAACAAAAGAATCATCTCTGGTTAGCATTAAACAAATACAATGCTAAAACTTCGTGATCTTTAGAAAACAATTCAAACCGTGTAAATTCAGAAGAATCTTGTTGGTCAACAACTTATGCCCTCAAAAGAAAAAAAAAGAAAAAGACATAAAGAGGAAGAAGCATATACTACTATTTAGAAACAAAAAAAACTAGAATCACGTGAGTGGAGCGTGAGATCTGAGACTTTAACGCGTGTGTTTGGTAGTAACATTCACACGTCATGCTTTCTCCTCCAACCCCAATTAGTGTCACGTATTCTCCACACAACACCACTTGTCCTTAATTATCTTTTTTTATTAAACCCAAAAATTCTCCTCTTCTCTAGTTGTAGACTCTCTACTTTGATCTCAAAAGAAAGAAAACAAATATCAACCACCGACTAAAGTCAACTTGAAAATCATAAAACAATCTTAACTAATGTCTAACTCAACAAACTGTCACCAATATAAACTAACGGACAAATCACAAGAACCCAATCGCTGGCAACAACTGACATTGACCACTGGCTCTGAGCCTCGGTCTGAGTCTGAGTCCTTAGTAGTAACTGTTCACTGCGCCACATTTGATAACTGCTCTCCCCACTAAACTCTACCACACACGTACCTAATCCACACTCATACTCTTAAACCTTAAATCCAATTCCACGAGAAACGTCTCCCAAACCCCATAAATGATAAATAATGCCAGCGATAATCTCTCGAATTGACTGACATACCCTTTACCGTCTAAAGGAGCTCATCTTATGACAAGGGGTTCTTTCATCATTTTATTAATAATGAATGTGTTTTTTTTTCCTTGTCAGCATTGAAGGCTGCATCGGTGATTTTGATTTTTGACTAAAAAACACATTCCTTGATGTGAGGGGCTTTTTAGTCTTTTCCTTAACGCAGAAAGAAAGAGATGCACCAAAAGTGGGAAACGTGACTCTTTTGTTTGCAAAAAGAAGCAAAAAGCAGAGACGACCGAACTCATCAGTTTCAAACTCAAATCGAGAAGTGTTTCCATGAAGACAACTAAATCTAAAGATAGATTTATTAGTTTCTTGGAAAAGGAAAAAAAAAAAACCTAATTTTGAGTCCACGGCTGGGGGTATTTCTGTCAACCAAAAGTCGTTGTACCTACACGAGTAAGCCGATCGTGGATCCTAAATGACGAAAATACCCACAAGAGAACAACTAAAAAAGTCTCGTCGTGTAGGTAAGGCAAAGGATATAAACAAGAAAGAAAATCAACGCACCGCATCACGAGGGATACGTTCGTCACACACGCACATAAACAGTATCTACGAGTCTATTACGGCCATCACAGAGTTTTCAAATACCCAAAAAAATGGAGTGAAATGATCAGACAAACCTTAGATCTAAAGGTCTCAAATGGTTTTACGGTGGCGCTGGACTCGTCAAGGCCTTCCACGGTGGTGACACCGCCACCGCCGCTGAGAGACGTGGCGTCGCTTAAGGAAAGAGGAGTGGTGGGGCTGGCTCGCGTTTGGTCTCCTTTTCTTGATCTACGTTGACGGACGCTCCACTTGAGCTTGACGGGAGATGCGTCGCTCTTCTTTGTCGGTTCAGAGTGACGGAGCTGAAGCAGCGCGTCGGCCACCAACGAGTCGTCAGACATGGCCACGTGAGTCCAGTTTTCGCCTGACATGGTCGGAATCTTCAACCGTTTGGGAGAGAGAGAGATAGAGAGGGAGAGATGGTGGTGACGAAAAAGTAGAGAGGAAGAAATCTCTGTGGCAAGTTAATGGGTGGATATTGTATATATATTGAGTTACTCTTTTTAATAATAATAACTTTTATTTTCTGGTTTCTTGATAAAAGTGGGACCCTCTTAAATATATACGTGGCATAGACCATTTGTGGCATGGCTTTTTAATTCTATCGTGTGTTGGAGAATATTAGGGTAGCGTCGCGCATGACTACTCAATTCGCTGGTCTGGTCAACTCCTTACTCATGGGTTGCAGTTGTGTTCAACATGCGACCATATCAAATTCTTCTAAATCGACTTAGCAAGTTCAAGAGCTTTACTAGATTTTGACTCGCCCTTTAAAAAGGTGGGTATTTTTTTGTTTTTTTTTAAATTTAATTTTCATATTTATGTATTTTTTGTAATATATTAATCAAAATTGCTTTTATAAAATAATAGTAATTTCATAGTTGACTCAATATACGATCGGTTTTTTGTACTGTAATCTTATGTATGTTTCTTTGTAATCATATTTGTCTATTCTAAATCTTGACCCGTAGGTATAATGTTGGTTTGTAACCTTTTCTGTAAATATAAAAAAATTTCTATAATTTGTTCTCATATGTTAATGAAATTTAATTTATATGTTTTTGTATACCATTTTTAAAAATATCTGTAATAACTTGTTCCATCATATCAATAAATATTAATAATAGGTAGCTATTAATATTTATTTTATCAAATATATATATATTTGAAAATTATAAATTTTGTTCATAGTATTTTTATAAAAATATTTGTTTTTATGAAAATAAGATAATTCATTTACATAACCCGCTGATATTAATTTTACTTATATTTTAAAGCTTCAATTTAAATACAAATTTATTAATTTTATATTGGTCAAATTTGTTTTTTATTATATAAATTTACTATATGTCATTCAATCTGTCCCATACTTAATATATATATATATATATATATATATATATATATATATATAACTATTTTTAATATTATAATTTAAATACTATAATATGATTTTTTTATTAATTTATATATCTTACTTTAATATTTAGCTTTAAGAAGTTGATATATGTTGTACAAATCATGAATATATGTTATTATTTAATTTAATAATGAATATAAATTATAGAAATTTTATTTCTTATTCTATATGTAAAAAATGAATTAATATTTGTTTATAATTGTAGTTAATATTAATTACGAATTTTAATATTTAAAAGTAAATATTAAAAAGAAATATATATTTACATTTTAAATTAAAAATATTATTAAAATGAAATCTTAAAGAGATACTTAATAATATATTTTAGATATCTTATTTTGAAAAATATTAAAATAATAGATTAGATATGGTATATACTTAATAATAACTAAGTAAGAGAAAAATAGAAAATTAACTAAATTTTATGGTCTAACCTATACTACTTGCAAGTAGATAAAAAGTTCTCCTATTTTAATAATATTGATATTCTAAAGATATAATTATGCGAGATATATTAAGTTGCAACAATCTATTATTTTTTATTTTTGAGATCTATTAAGGTATAACAACAAAATCTTTTTGTTAATTTCGTTTTTTTGTATAACAATATTGGAATTTTTTATATAAAATTTTATTCAAAAGATGCTATTTTTATACTCTTTTAACTAAATGTATGAATTTTAAAAGTAGATGCTAGATAGTTTCGTGTTTATGAATAACCACTTGTTAGTGTTGAAATTGCACCGAACCGAATGCTGGTCATAGAACCAAGCAAACAAACAAAAAAGGTTTACAAAGTTCGTGTATACAAAATTGTAGCTTGAGGAATATATTAGGTTCGGTAACACATTAAAATTGGATGGTATTAAGTTGAAGAAACAAGAAACCAGCAATGCATAATGAGTAATGACCATGCAAAATGGGGTTGCGAGTGAATGACTTTTAGACACGTTTCAATTACGAGGTGTTTATATCCATTATTCATGTATGTGCAAACACCAAAGTGTAAATAGCACGTGTCATGACGGTAATGTGTTCGTGCAATATACATCCTTTGTTAAGCATTGATATTCATATTAGTGGGACACATACTTCTCTCTTGGCCTTCGATTGTACGAAAGCAACCATGGAACTAATATTTTACATTTGTACACTTTTCTCACTAAAGGATTCTTTGATCATTAAATATGGAAATACACAGGATGTGAAGGATTCTTTGATCATTAAATATGGAAATACACAGGATGTGAGACAATCTAGAGAGTCAAAAATACTCCTAGACACTAAGCCGACAAGAAACAACCTTCCTTTAGAGCCAATAGCTGGGATAGTTAACGAATTATCCGGAGATCGTGACTTAAAACATTACAACAAAGTTTAGAGATCAAATAGAAAACTAATCAAGATCAATTATTTAAATTACCAAAGCAAACAGAACCACCGAAAGGAGGATGGAGAAGATAAGTGCACATCAACAGTCGGATTTTATTTGGGAGGGCAAACGAACCTCAATAATTGTTCATAAGATCACTTTAAAGAGCCACTAGGAATAATAGCAGACAAGCCAACTCGAGGAGATGAAAGACACACTTTTACTATCAATCTCCCACGACATGATGCAGAGAGAGAGAGAGAGAGCTGACGCTCCAATTCCTTGAAAACGAGCTGGAGAACCAAGACGAGACAAAAGATAGAACACACAAACCGTGCTCTATCCTGTTACAAACAAAACAAACGAAAAACACACCATCCATCATCGATAAACTACCACAAGAGGTAAAATCGAACATGCAACCAGATCTGAGAAGAAGAAACCACGCCTGAGAAGGATGACTCACAACGGATAGACCGCCGCTTGAAACCACATACAAATACCAACCAACAAAAGCGAGATTTGAATATGGATTTAGAAAGTTATTTGAATGACTAAAAACCAAAACAAAGTAGCGCTGGAGCAAGGAGACGGATGATGAAGCGGATGGTGAAAGTGATAGGAGGCAGTCTCCGGCTAAACGGTCCAGAGCACTTCTGATTTGCTGAGCAGATGAGTGGGTGGAGGAGAAGATCCTGGAGTTTCTCTATTTCCAGATTAAGTAGATTGAAGATTGGAAAATAAGCTTGATCAAGGAGATAGCCTGGTGAGGAGGCTTTAAAGTTAAAACTCATTTTTGATTCCATTTCTTTTAAATCTTTCTAGTCTCCTAATATTTGAGAAGAAAACACAACCACTTTCTGGTGTTGTGTGCTAGACATTCGATCCAGTTTTATAATTTTCAAAGAATATATTTAAATCTATGATGCAAAAGCATCGCCTAAACTAACTATGTTATCTCGGTTGATACTTAATTCAATATAGTTAACAAATACTCCAGACCATAACCGGTCCTGAAATTTGCTAAGTTAGAAGCGAGCAAAATTTTTGACCCTTCAATTTTTTATATTTAATTAGTTCAAAAATATTAATATTGAAAATGAAGAAAATAAAAGAATTGAGACAAAAAATATGTCCATTGATGACTACAAAAGCGGTAAAAGATACTATATTTGAGTAGTCAATAAAAATGAAGAAAATAATAAGGCTTTGCCTCTGGGAACTTATTGTGAAAGCTAAAATTGCATATACTTAAACTTTTTGAACCAACAATTTTTTTTGGTATATTAACCTCTAGAATAATTCTAAAACTTATCCGCCCAAAAACCAATGTTTGATAAGCTTGGTATCAGAACCTGCTCTGATCCAGTACTAGCAAAAGTTAGTAGGAATAACCTCACTAACATAGGATAGGATTTAGTGTTCTTTTTCAAATCAGTAGTAATTAAAGTGGTTTAAATTCGATTTTTGCTTTTACCAAAAAATAAATAAACCATTTTCTCTTCCAATTTCTAAAATTACGTGACCAATTCAGGTTTACAGATAACCGAATTGAACATCTTTCTTATTTCACTTTGAAAATTTTCTCTTCTCCATCATCATGTTCTCATGACTACACATCAAAACCGTACAGCTTTTCCGAGCCACCAAGTTTAATGCCAATGGCGTTTCATCTCGCCAGACATCTGACATGATCAATGTTTGTCTTTAGCTACCAAAGATGATATAACATTATACAAATCCTAATCTAATTATTTAGTCACGTAATTTCTATTGTTACATTATTGTTTAATGATCCATATGATATTGTCTTGTAGTGGAAGTTCACAATGAATAAAGTGAAAGAGATTCAAGGTGTTACAATCAATATATTTTACCAAATTAGGATTCAAAGAAATTGCAATTTTGTTTTCAACATATGTACTTGCACTCCTAAATCTAAATTACATCCACCTTACTACAATTTTATTTCAATCAATGCATTTAGTTTACCGCTTCCAAGCTAGTTTTAGTGACGAAGATGCAAGACAATATTATTTTTGTAGAAATCATCAATTCAAACTGCGACGAGCTCTACTTTGTCTAAGAATAGTCACTACAATGTGCTACGAGCTAAAGCTCATATTTATTTTGTATATTTTTATTTTAGAATCAAACATATGAACAATATACTTGTATAAATGAGGTAAAATGATATGCACAACTTTAAAATTATTACTTGATTTTGACCCGGGCTTTTAAAGCGCGAGTATGTTTTTGTTTTAAAATTTCTTTTAAAATTTAAAAATAATTGTAAATTGTAGTTGCCTTCTCTATTACTATTTAATAAAAGAGTATTTATGCTTAAAAAAATGTTATTGATGTTGTGAATCAATTTAAAGAGGTATTTCTCTAATCACTTTTTCCTGTGCATGATCACTGCCACGACCGAGAGGCTGAAAAGATATCCCTATCTGTTAATTCGTTACAGCTCTATGGGTTGTTGTAAAGTGTTGATCTGTATCAGAGTTTGTTTTTGTCCTCAATCTTATCAAATTTTACTCAGTAAATGGTTTAGGTAGATAAGAGTTTCTATACATCTTGTCTCAAATCCTTGTTCTATTTCATCAAAAAAAAAAAATCCTTGTTCTATTTTATAAAGTTCTCCTCGTGTTTATTAGGGAAGGCCAAAAATTTCAGATCAACACACAAGACCGAATATGGGCACAGCCAAATGAAACATTGGTCTTGATCCCAAATATTTTAGAGGTTTTTTCTTAATAATAGGCCCCTAAACATTAATATCGATTCCCAAAATTTTGAGAGCTAAAAAAATATTTTGTACCCCAAAATCTTAGATCCGGTCCTGTCAACACATACACACTGGATTATACAGAACCGATTGATATGTTTCTTTTCATTTGTAGTGAAGAACATGCATTCTTGTTTTTGGTTTGTTGCATTTTCCTTTTGGCAGGCTTAAGCACACACTCAATGGTGAAATAAGAATTCTAAAGTAATTGTAAAATCTTATTAGTTCTGTAAATGCAATAAAAACAAGAATATCTCAAAACAAATAAAGCAGCCAACAGCTACTGCTCATAAAAGAAACATTTCTTTTCTTTTTCTTTTTGCAGTATTTTTCTAGTGATGAAGGTGGTGGTTTATTATTCAATACTCTTGTGGTTTTGCTTCTAAACTAAACTGAGAAGCCCTTGTTTCTTAAATCACAGGGTGTAGTGTTGCTGGATAGCCTCTATGTCAAGTCCTTTCTGCTTCACCACTGATTCCACGTGACCTTTCAAGGTATGACGCTCTCTTAACCTGAAAAATTAGAAGATAAGAAAAGTGTTAAGGCCATATTCCGAGAAACACAATGTTTATGGATTAATCAGTTGCTTGAGCCTTGCCTTGCGACTTCAGCTCGTCTCTTGGCCTGATCTGCTATCTCTGAAAGTTCTCTGTAAGTGCTCTTATCATTGAACATCTCTGAGGGTTGAGCAGGTTGCAACCCGTGAAGAGTACGTTGAGCTTGTGCCCATTGTGCTTCCCTCTCTCCCTTTCCATAGTCTTTCTTTGACGTGAAAGCGGTCTGAACAAAAGGAACAAAGTTAGTAACAGTACAGCCCAAAAGGATTAGTGTTCTTGTTCTCACCTTGTTCTCAATGACATTATCCCAAGCTCTACCACTTAGTGCATATCTGATGATGAACTTGAGGATATCCAAAGGGATGTAAGTAACTAAACTGTATAACCAGATAACTCCTGCCCATCCCCACCCAGTACCTCTGATTCTTGCAAAATCCCAGTTTGCATACACGGCAATGAGAGTAGCAACCTTATGTCAAAGAGAAACAAGAACATTGTAAGTACATTGAGGCTTTGTATTCAAGAAGACCAAAAGCTTTAACTCACCAGCTGAGCTAAGAAAAAGGCAAAGATTAACCAGAAGCCAGGACGTTCAGCATATGACCAGCTACGTGACCTTGTGACAAATATAAGCGCCTGGCTAATAATACTAACTTGGAGGTATATAGCTGATGTGAGCTCGTGCGGATTGCCACTAATAGATCTCACCCCAAACTTTGCCTGGACCAGGAAACATACAGATGATTAGAGACGCTAACTTGAATCTGGTGAAATGAAAGTCCCCATTAGGCATGTTGGTTCGAGGTAGTTTTGTTTTCGGTTAGTTCGGTTCAACATAAGTCTTACAGAACTAACTCCAGATAAATTTGGTTCGGTTTTTGAAAATCTTACCATAGTTTGATTTCAGTTACATTCTTTTATTAATATTTTGGATAAGTTTAGTTAATTTTGGTTAAATTCAGCTAGCTTGGTTATTTCGGTTTGAAATTTGGTTAATTTGGTTTGGTTTTTAGTATATTTTGGTTATAGTTTATCTTAAAAGAAAACTGAAGTAACTGATTGTCGCGCCGAACCGGAAACCGAACTTAGTAAAGAACTAGCGAATCAAACCAAACTCCTAACTGAACTAACCGAAAATTTGGTTCGGTTAGGTTCGGCTCAAAAACCCAACCGTAGTCCTCATAGTAAGGGTAGAGTTCTCTTACCGAGAAGAAGTCAGTGCTCTCTACAGCCCAGAAGAAAACGACAGTCATCACTGCAAGGTAAGTGCCAAGAACAACACCAGTGGCAAATATCTCTTTGAGTTTCCATGAATCAGGAAGTGGAGAAGGCTTTACTCTATCCTTCGATATGGTCATGATAGTACCATCATTCAGGATCGCTATTACCAACACCATGAACGGTGAGAAGTCGTACTTCCATATGAGTGCAAGAAGCATAAAGCCCATGACTACACGGATTGTGATGGAAACTGCATAGATTGTGTAGTTCTTCATTCTCTGGAAGATGGCTCTGCTCGTTAGTACAGCACTAACTATGACACTTAGACCTGGCTCGGTTAGTACAATGTCAGATGCACTTCTCGCTGCATCAGTCGCATCAGCAACAGCTATTCCAATGTCGGCTCTCTTGAGAGCTGGAGCATCGTTCACTCCATCACCAGTCATGCCACATATGTGCTTCATCTCCTGTAGCCTCTTCACAATCTCATACTTGTGTTCTAATCAATACATATAAAATAGATTTTATTAGTGAGTACATGAAGCCATTAAGAGGACATGTTTTCATTAGTTTTTTTTTATTGTTTTACCAGGGAAGACACCGGCGAATCCATCAGCCATCTCTATGAGTTCATCAACAGGAACACTAGATATAGATTCATCCTTGTCCTGTCCAAGTAGAGCAGAAGAAGGATACATGTTTGTGCCCATACCGAGCCTACGACCAGTTTCCTTACCAATGGCGAGCTGGTCACCAGTGATCATCTTGACATTGACACCAAGGTCAAGAGCACGCCTGATTGTCTCTGCACTGTCATGTCTTGGAGGGTCAAAGAGAGGTAACAGACCAAGAAACTCCCATGGCTCTCCAGGGCTGTTCTTATCTTTCTCAGAGACAGTCTAGTAATAAATAGCCAAAACATGAAAAGAACATTTTAATAAACAAAGAACACACATATTCAGATTAACACTAAAGCCTTTTACCTGTCTACCAACAGCAAGAGAACGAAGTCCTCTGTCAGCAAACTTATCAATGATGTCATGAGCTCTCTTCTTTGCATCCTCTCTAAGGTTACAGAGCTCAATGATCTACAAATCACAGAGACCAATCAGTGTGAAAAGAACTTAAAAACTCTTTGAGAGAAGAAGAAGCAAATGCATTTTTTTTCTTACTTGCTCTGGTGCTCCTTTGCTGACACGGTGCCAGTTTCCACTAGCATCAATATAAGTGATAGCAGTACGCTTGTCCACAGGGTTAAAAGGAAAGAAATGGACTTCAGTGATGCCCTCTCTTGCTTCTCTTGGATCTCCAAGCATTCCCACAATACAAGCATCAATAGCATCCTGGTTCTCAACTCTAGAAGCTCTTGCTGCATTCACCATAAGCTGTTCCTTGTCCAAGTCTTTAACAAAAACCTCAACCATACTCTTGTCAACGGTAAGCTTGTTGAGAGTAAGAGTTCCAGTCTTGTCGCTGCACAAAACATCCATCCCAGCCATTTCCTCAATAGCTGTCATTCTCTTTGTGATAGCTCCTTGTTGGGAGAGACGGTGAGATCCAATGGCCATGGTGACAGACAGAACAGTTGGCATTGCAATAGGGATACCTCCGATGAGAAGCACCAGAAGGTTGTCTATACCGTCTCTATAAGAACGGTGCTGGATAGGGTACATGACAACGATCTCAATGATCATACCTATGGCGATGGAACAGATGCAGAAGTTACCAATAGCAGTCAGCACTTTCTGGAAATGGCCTTCTTGGTTTGTGCTGTCTACTAGATGAGCTGCTTTGCCGAAGAAAGTGTGAACACCGGTGGCGATCACAACAGCTTCTAACTCTCCTTGTTTGCAGGTGGAGCCAGAGTAAACTTCCTGGCCAGGGTTCTTGGTTACTGGTAAAGATTCACCGGTGAGAGCAGATTGATCAATCTTGAGAGGATCACCTTCCAGGAGACGACCATCTGCTGGAACAATGTCACCTAGTTTGATGCTGATGATGTCTCCGGGAAGCCAATATAGCTGCCTCTTGCTCGCTCCACTTGCCATCTCTCAGAAGCTGCCATTCGCATTAAGTTAAGTAATCCATTCATTGGTTTTTGCTTGTACATATTGAGCAACCTTTTGGTACAATTTACCTTGGTTTTGGGAGCTAGACCGGCCATCAAAGCGGCTGCTGCGTTTCCGGCGTTGTTTTCTTCGATGAAGCTAATGGTAGAGTTAATGATAAGAAGAACCGTGATACCCACGAAATCTTGCCAATCCGGTGGCCTTCCCTGCAGATGTTACAAGTTGTTTCAGAATGTGTTAAAAAGTTAGAAAGAGAGGTAGAAGTTAAGGTGACACTACTCCTCCGTTGGCCAAAGCGATAGCCATGATAGCAGCTAACTCCATGACCCAGGAGAGAGGGTTCCACATAAACCCTAAGAACTTCAAAACCTTGCTCTCCTGTGTGATTGAAACATGTGTTAAAAAAAAAGAACAGGATTTCTTGGGAGTGAAGAAACAGATATAAAATGAAAAGAGGTTTGTTCAAGGTGGTTTGCCTTTTTCTCTTCGAGCTTGTTAGGACCGAAGATGTCGAGACGAGTATGGCCTTCGTCGCTCGTAAGTCCTTCCCTTGTACATCTCAGCTGCGTAAACACCTCCTCTATTGGTATTTTCTCCTGTTCAGTCAACAAAAAAAGTTAGCGTGGTATTAAAAAGATATCGAGAACGTAAGCTTAAAAATAGAAGGATATACTAACGAGATCGATGCCTTCGTTCTTGATATCGTCCCAGCTAGAATCTTTCCCCGCCGCCATTTCTTTTTCTTTCTTACAGAAACAGGGGTTTTCTTGTGTCTTTTTCTTTTTCAACTCTTTGTTGACAGATGTTTTTCAAAGTTTCTCTGCAGTTTTTGTGTGTTTTCAAACTTGATAATTTTCTCTCGATATTTTTCTTTTTTCTGTTGTTATTTTAACGAAACAGAAGAAACAAAATGGAGAAAAAACAGAAACAAAAAAAATATTTTTTTTGTGAAATTAATTTTAAGAAACTGGTGTTGAAGTTACAGTGTTTATATAAGGAGTAGAGAGAGCGAAAGTGACGGAACATGTTTAGTAGTTGTAGTGAAGGAGCGAGAGTTTTTGCAATGGGGAAAGTCCAGGTCCTTCGCTTCACTCCCCGCTTTCATCTCCTGCTCCCACTAATCAAATTCCACTTGTCTTTTTTGTCTTTCTCTGCGTTCTTTTGCCAAAATAACCATAACCATAACCACATTTAGGAGATTTTGCTCACAGTGAAAGAATGAGATTAGAAAGCATTAACGCAAGACACTTACTTGCATGATTGATTCTCCGTTTTGGATGATATTTTGTTCCACAAGGGAAAAAAAGTGTATATTCTATTCAAAATGCGCATAAATTTTGTCTTTTTACTTCTTGTACTAATAACTTATCAATTGTAGAATAAGGAGATATGCATTATAGGAGGAATAATGTTTTTCATTATGTTTCAGAGTGTAGTACTTAGACAAAAAAACAATACATGTTTAAGACCGAAACGATATGAAGAAAGCTAAAAACACCATCCACTAAAGGGAAGAAGAAGTCACACTAAAAAGCAATCATCAAATCTCATCTCCTGCTGGTTGCTACTTTTGGCTTCGGCTTAACGTCGATTTCCTGCAAATTCATTCAAACCAAATCAATACACAATAACTACTACTACTACTACTTTATGAGTTGAGAGTTACACACTACACACACCTCTGGAATGTGCACGAAGATGCTGCTTTTCGCAGTCGCCGGGTTGTGATTCTCTGCACCTTTGCCCCAGTCATAGCACGACTACAATACAAATGAAAAGAAAACCATTACTTTTTACTCTTTTCGGTTTTGCACATGTAAACATCGTATCAAAGAAGTGAAAAACAAAGAAGATGTAGCATACCGCATACGCATACATCGACCCATCGTGGTTAAACGAACTACAAGTAATCGGCTGATTGCACCTTGACATGGCCTGACATTCATCAGTGAACAATGCAACTGTTAGATACTTCTATATATAAACAAGACAAAAACTTCAATGGAGAACATAGATGCAACACGATGGATGATACCTTGAGTCTTTGTTTGTTATCCTTGTCCCAGAAATGGAAAGCCCCATCGGAGCCAGCAGTTGCAAAAGTGCCATGTACCTTCATATTACACAACTCAAACAATTACCATCTGTACAAAATCTACTTTCATGGTGTTGAAGCTTAAGAACTACATAGCCATAGAGAGCTTACCGGGTGGAAGTTCATAGCATTGACAGAATTGATCTCTTTGTCATCTCTGTGGCATTTGAATGTGAAGTTTTTGCTCTGTTGAGAATCATCCAGATGGTGGACACCAACCCGCCCCTCAACTGAACCAACCTACAGTAAGAGAGAGCATCGGATCTGGTTAAATATTAAACAACTACCAACATCATTATCCTCTATTTGTCACTAAAATAACCGACAGAAACTTCTCAAGCTTGAAAAGGACAACATTTGTAAAAATAAAAGCGAGTGAGAGCAATGTTAGCATCAGCAAACAACCTAGATTCCTGTACCATTCGATTAACCGAAACACAATTGAAAAGATATACAGGAAGACATACCAGAAATCCTTGCTGATCAGGGAAGGCAGTAACACACCTCGTCTGGTACTTCAGTGGTGACACGATTCTCTTGAACTCGGTCTGCAGTTTACCAAATTTATTAAAAAAAGTTCATTACACAAGAGATATAGCAAATCCAATGGCCGAAAGACTTTCATGAGTCACGAGACTTGGTATTCAGTAGGATAGACTACATGCTTATATCCATATGATGCTAAATAGATCATGAATTCTCGAAACAATGTGATTCTCAGTTCTTAGCACTCAGAGCTCATAACACAAGTCATAAATATAAGAAGGAAAAAGCGTACCTGAGGATTTTGCAAGTTGAAGACAATCAGATTCCTATCAGCAGTTCCGACAACCAAGAGAGGATGTCTGACAGACAATGAATAGCATTTATCTGGAAGCTGCTGTGTATGGACAGGAGTTTGCTGCCTTGTGTCCCAATACCTGTGGAAGGCAAACCAAAAACACATTGTTAACTAAAAACCTTACGCATATAGAGATTAGTTTTATCATCATCACCGAGCATAATGAACAGAGCCATTCTTACTTCAATGTTTTATCCCAGCTTCCGGTAACGAGGAGATTCATTCCGGGGATCCAGGCCATATCAACAATAGGAGCATCATGCATAGCAACAGTTGTAGGTTGACCACCGGACAACAAGGGCCACATCTTGGCTTGCTTATCACATCCTCCACTAAAGACAGTGGTTCCATCATCTTTCCAAGCAGAGCACAAGACCTTCATCACAAGAAAACAAAAAAGATATAATCATCATCATCCTCAGAATCTATGGGAAAAAAAACGCAACCAAGATAGAAGAAAGCAAAAAAAAAAAAAAAAACAAATTACCGGCTGATCATGAGAGATAGATGCCTTGGGAGCACTGGCTACAGAGTGTCCACTACGGGATATGTCCCAGCACCTCACCTACAGCAGCACAAAAGCAAAAAACGTCAACATATTACAATCTATAAAGAGAAAGCCTACGAATCCACTCTAACAAGTCAGATCGTAAACCTGATTGTCCCAAGAAGTGGCGACAAGAATATCGGATCTTGGACTAAAACTCAAGCTCGAGATAGAATCTGCAGGTGATGGAGTAACCTGCACCCAAAACACAACAATGAGCGAAGATACAAATCAAGATTGAAAGTCTACGAATCTCGTAAACCTAAACACTACTTCCGCAAGCAAACCAAAAGAGTAATCAAAACGCACATAGAGAAGAGTTAGTTACCTCATAGGATTTGTTAGGGTTAGCGTTTGCGGAAGCCGTTGCGCCAAAGGTAGCCATTATCACGAGCCCTAAGTCGTCGGAATTACTGTGAAAAAAATTGATTTAGGAGGACGAAATCGCAAAAGTAATGCTCGTCAACGAGGTTTATCAGAGGCGAAATCGGATGAGAGAGATACCTAGAGCGAGAAGAGAGGGAGGAAGGTCCGTAGTCGTCGGAGATAAGTCTTTTCCGGTAAGCAAGCAGAAGAAGAAGAAGAAGAGCGAGGGAAAACGAATTGAGTCTCTCACGAAAATAAAATAAATGCGAGAGAGAGAGAGAGAGAGGGGGGTTATTTATAGAGGGTCTACCCAGCGTCTTGTTGACGTTCGTGCGTCAGATTTACGTCCGGCGAAACGTTTATCTGACGCTACTCACAAAAAAAAAGGAAACAGGTGTAAACGGGCCTAATTGTTGGGCTTTTAAGCCCATTTTATTAATAATTCATATGTTTTACGGGTCGGTTTAGAAAACGGATTCTAACCAAACTTTGCAGATCTGACAAAATTTTTGAGCCCTTTTCCTCCAGCGGCTTACAGTGTGTAGTAGTAGTAGTAGAAGAAGAAGACTCAGGGCTTCCTTCAGGAGGGTTTTAGATCGTCGTCGCCGCCGTCGTCCTTGAGCAATTGATTCGTTATACAACTTTCGAAAAGGGGCAGTACGATCACAGAGCTAGGGCAAAAACCCTAGAGTATCGCTTTACCTTGGTGGCGCTGTATCGGATTCTTCGACATTTCACGGTCAATCATGGCGTCTCTTTCTCTTCTTCCACCTCCAGGTAATGTCTTTGGAATCTATAGAGTGCTATCGATGTTTTAGTGCGTACGCGTTAGCTTTGGAGAATCATTGATTGAGAACTTTTATCTTTACTCCATCCATCTATTCATGGTTACTTTTCACTCTGTCGACTTCGTCTGTTGATTTCATTAAAAGTTTGCATTGCTTAGGTTTCTATCTGAACTTATCAGCTCAAGTATAAGCATATCGTCTGTATTAACTTTTGTAATCTGATATTGAATTTGAACTTTGTTGACAGAGATTTCAACGATGGCTACAAGTCTGGACTCGCGGAAGAAAAGAAGGATCTCTTTAGATGGAGATTACAAAGACATCATAGATTCATTGCCTTCGTTGAATTCACCTGACTACTTCTTGAAGCCGTCCATGAACGAGCTGGTTCAGCTAGAAATCGAAAACCCCGGTTATTGCATCCGTGTTCCTGATTTCACCATTGGGAGGATTGGTTACGGTTATATCAAGTTTCTTGGAAGTACAGACGTTAGGAACTTAGACCTGGATCAGATTGTTAAGTTTCAGAGGCACGAGGTGGTTGTTTATGAAGATGAGAGCACCAAGCCAGCTGTTGGCGAGGGGCTTAACAAGGCTGCTGAGGTCACTCTGTTGGTGAACATAGCTTGTGGGGAAGAGAGGGCTGGCTCATGTTTCTTGTAAACTTAAAGCAGAGTGCTGAAAGACAAGGGGCGACTTTCATCTCGTTTGATCCTGAGGATGGTTTATGGAAGTTTTTGGTTCCCCATTTCAGCAGATTTGGGTTGAGTGATGATGAGGCAGAAGATATGGCTACGGATGGTACCCCAGGTGTGGAGAATCGTGGAGGGTTGAATGGTGACATGGTGGTAGCTGACATTGATAAAATGGAAACTTCTGAGCCAGAGCTTTCTCGCTCTCTTCCAGCCCATCTGGGACTTGACCCAGGAAAGATGAAAGAAATGAGGATGCTGATGTTTCCTAATGAAGACCTTGACGAAAGTGAGGATTTTAGAGATCAACATTCCTATCACGTGACATCCGTGACTAAACGAAACGGAAGAGCTTCACAGAAAAGTTCTCAAAGAAACAGTCAACAGGATACTCCACCGGTTGTGCGGAAGACGCCGCTTGCTTTGCTCGAGTATAACCCTGGTAATGATAAAGGCTCCCCCGGAAGTATTCTGATGGTCCAACACAATAAGAACCTGGCAGTGAGGAAGTCGAAAGTGGGAGGTTTCGAGCTGGACATCAGCCATGAGACGCCATTAACTGATAACTATTCCCGCAATGTTGTAGATGCAGCATTGTTCATGGGAAGGTCGTTCCGGGCAGGTTGGGGCCCAAATGGCGTCCTTCTTCACACTGGTAAGCCAATAGGCTGTTCTAGTTCCCAGAGAGTATTGTCTTCTGTGATCAATGTAGAAAAGATAGCAGTTGACAAAGTGGTTCGGGATAAAAAGGAAAAGGTTCAGAAAGAACTTATTGACTCTGCATTTGAGACTCCATTAAGTCTCCACAAGGAATTGTATCATGAAGAAGAAGAAGTCAGCTTTGGCTCTTTCAGTCTTAAACTTCAGAAAGTTGTCACTGATCGTGTGGTTGTTTCAGATATCTGTCGAAACTACATTGATATAATCGAGAAACAGCTGGAGGTTCCTGGGTTGTCCACCTCAGCGAAGCTGTTTTCGACTCACCAAGTCATGGTGTGGGAACTCATAAAAGTTCTCTTTTCTGAGAGACAGAGTACTGAACGTTTGAGTTATGCAGCTTCTGATAATGAGGAAGACATGATGCAGGATGTCAAAGAGGAGTCTGCAGTAGTTGATACAGAAGCTCTTCCACTTATCCGAAGAGCAGAATTCAGTAGCTGGCTCCAAGAGTGTGTCAGTCACCGTGTACAAGAAGATGTGAATGATTTAAATAGTTCTGGCTACCTTGAGCACTTGTTCTTTCTTCTTACTGGACGAGAGCTTGATTCAGCTGTGGAACTTGCCATATCTAAGGGAGATGTTAGACTCGCTTGTTTGTTGAGCCAGGCTGGTGGATCAACTGTAAACCGCAATGATATCATGCAACAGCTTCACCTTTGGGGAAGGAATGGGCTCGATTTTAATTACATTGAGAAGGATAGAATTAAACTTTATGAATTGCTTGCTGGTAATATCCACAATGCGTTACAAGATTTTACAATTGACTGGAAGAGATTCCTAGGGTTGTTAATGTGGCATCATCTTCCTCCGGACAGTTCATTGCCTGTCATCTTCAGAAATTATCAACTCCTACTGAATCAGGAAAAAGCTCCCTGGCCCGTCCCAATATATATTGACGAAGCAGATGGCGTTGTAAGCAACACCAAGCATTCTGACCTCTTGTATTATCTTATGCTTCTGCACAGCAGAGAAGAGGAAGAAGTTGGTTTTCTGAAGACTATGTTCAGTGCCTTCTCTTCAACTGACGATCCACTTGACTATCATATGATCTGGCACCACCGGGGAATCTTGGAAGCAGTTGGAGCTTTCACTTCAGATGACCTTCACGCTATCGATATGGGATTTGTTGCGCAGCTTCTCTCTCAGGGCCTTTGCCATTGGGCTATCTACGTTGTTCTTCACATACCCTACCGCAGAGATCATCCATATCTACACGTCATTGTCATTCGAGAAATCCTGTTTCAGTTCTGTGAAACTTGGAGTTCTATGGAATCGCAGCGGCAATTTATCAAGGATTTGGGTATCCCTTCTGAATGGATGCACGAAGCTATGGTAAGAACACTATAGAACCCCCGTTTTTTTGTACTTCTGCTTAAGGTACTCGTGTCTTATACTGATATAATGATTGCTGTTTTCCCCCGTTGTTGCAGGCAGTTTATTACAATTACCATGGGGACTTCGTAAAGGCTCTTGACCACTTCATCGAATGCGCAAACTGGCAAAGAGCTCATTCCATTTTTATCACATCAGTTGCTCACTCATTGTTTTTGTCAGGTAAGCTCCTTCATTTCCTTATTTGCAGACTCAATTGCTCAACTGAAACACGATTCCGGTGTAGTGTAGGAAGGATCTGTTTGGAGTGATGTGTTTTATATTTAATAAATGCAGCTAACCATTCAGAAATATGGAGAATTGCTACTTCGATGGACGATCGCAAGTCTGAGATTGAAAACTGGGACTTGGGTGCTGGGATTTACATGTCTTTCTATTTACTAAAGAGTTCACTGGAAGAAGATGCTGATACAATGCTGGAACTGGTACGTCTACGCAGTTCTAAGTCTTAAATTTGAGATTCAACCCCTAGAGCTCTCAAATTTCTTAAACTTCAATTTTGACGGGTGTTAACCAAGCTGGCTGTACAATATATATTGATGCTTAACGAAATCGATTTGAACTCCCTATGATCATGGTCAAAATGATCTCTTTCTCGATGTGTAAATTACAATGCATGACACGAGCAACACAACTTTTGCTTCAACAGGATTCCCCTGAGAGCAGAAACGAGGCGTGCAGAAGTTTTGTCGGTCGTTTAAACGAGTCATTGGCTGTTTGGGGTGATAGATTACCAGTTGAAGCCAGGTAAGTACTTCTCATGTCTCACACTTGCCAATAGCCTTGAATCGTTAAGAACTAGTCTTACTTGCATGCACTTGTTTGATCCTTGTTCGTTCATGTCGTCCACCGGATTATATAAGATTTTAAATCAATTCTAGGATAGGACCTCTGCGTACATATTAGCATAACCTAGACAATAAAACATAACGGAGCAGTTTTGGATGGATCCTTCTAAATTTGGTGGCATCCAATAGTAATTGCTCCAAAACTAAGACAGTTGGCTTCTGATGACTACATAGCTCAAGTTTGCTGTGTGGACAGATACGGGTCAAACATCTCATAGACATTCTAAGTTCATGACAAAAGAAAAATCCTTAGCATCTTATGAAATTTGGTTGCAACAAATAATAAACGCACAAGCTTCTCTTATTTGTTTGATGGCAGAGTCGCATACTCGAAGGTGGCAGAGGAAATCTGCGAGTTGCTTCTGTCAGGTCTGAGTGAGTATCCTGATCGAGAGTCTCAGCTGAGCTGTTTTATGACAGCCTTCAAAGCTCCTTTACCAGAAGATGTAAGATCTTCACATCTGCAAGATGCTGTCTCTCTCTTCTCTCTATATCTCTCGGAGACAGGGCCAAACACCAGCATAGTGACCCATTCATTTCGTTGAGGAGGAGGGTCTTGTTTTTTTATACTTGTGGTGAGTGGAACATATTCAGTTTGCTTTGTCGTGTGTACGTTATATTTAGAAGCGTGAATGATTTTGATTTGTTCTTGTTTAAAAACTTGCCAAAAATCTTTTAAATATTATGTGTTCAGGTCAAAAACAAAAATATGTTTAAAGGAAAAAAGACCCTTTTCTTGAAAAACTAACCATTTTGAACAAACAAAAAAACTGACCATACCAAGTTAGTGATTGGTTAGTGATTCAGGGTAATACTAGACCGCACCGTTTGCATTAGTGGTCAAATTTGATTGAGGTTCAATCTGTTTGTAATCTGAATTGGTGAAATGATAATGTGAAGTTGAGTTAAAAAAAAAAAAAAACTGACCATACCCATTATTGCATTATTATTTTTAATGTATTTTGCAATGCTCTAAAATTCCGCATAGACAAATTTTTGGTATTTTTGTAAGCAAAACAATAATGCACTTGTGAACGATATGAGGTTTTTGTAAACGATTTTCCCGATATGAGGTTTAGATAATATTATTATAAAACGGCTAGTTATGGTGTATTGAATTCTTAAATATTGGTATTTTGTATCTAAATTGTGTTGAATTTCTTTGTTAGAAAGTACTTTATGTACCATGAGAAAACTATTTCATACACATAAAATAAAAAAATGTCTGATAAAATAAACTTTTTAGAAAATTGGTAAATTGATGTTGATAAAAAAAAGAGAGGGTAATTTGACAAAAGAAAGTAAATTTAAAAAACGAACAAAATAATATTGGTTTTATCTCATAGAAAAAGGAAAAGGTATGTATATATACGTATAAAAGCCAAGACGAGAAATTGACCTAAGCTTTTCTCTCTCTCTCTCTCTTTTTGCTTTGCCTCCGTAATTCCTTGAGTTAGAAGCTTCCCCTGTTGTGGGTGTGCACTTTGGTTGCGGTTTAGATGCCTCCTAAGGGCTCCAAGAAACGGAGTAAACCTGATTCAGTTACCTCTTCGGCCACTGATCCCGTTTCTTCAGGTAAGTACCACAAGAACATAACTCGCCTTAGCTAGGGTTTATTATCATAGAAACTAAGAAAAACAAGAAGTTATGGGCTTTTCTACTTGGTTATGACAACAATCTTTGTGTTTGGTACAGCCTCTAGTAAGAAAACGTCGTCCAAAGAGATGGATGGAACAGATCAATTGTTTGCTATGTATGCTAATACATCTTCTAGTGTCATTGAGTAAGTTCAAAAATATCACAATCCTCTTGTTTGTTAGAATGCAACTCGTTCATCAACAAGTTCTAACACTTCTTATTATTATTACACCAAACAGTCCAGAAGGAATTGAGAAACTTTGCGCCAGTTTGAAAGTTCCTCATACCGATATCAGGATCTTGATGCTAGCTTGGTACCTCCATTACTATTCTTCTTCTTTATATGTCTTGGTTCCGAGCACAAGTGCATATTCTTTATACCTTTTTTTCTAACTCGCCTCTTACAGGAGAATGAAGGCTGAAAGACAAGGTTACTTCACCAAGGTAAGCGCATTGGCCTCCATGATGATGACTACATCAAACCACTGAATCACAAATCTTTTTTCCTTTGATATTTTTAGATTAGGTTCTTGTTTATTACATTTTTTTGTGTATGATTTTAACTCGTTTTGTACACCTATAATATAGGCTGAATGGAGAATAGGACTCAAGGCGCTAAAAGTTGACACGATCACAAAATTGAAGAAAGCCCTTCCAGAGCTCGAGAAAGAGGTTCTCATATCTTTGCTTGATCTCTTTATTTAACATTGATTAACATCTTATTGATATCATAAGACCATCTCTAACCCATTTATATATTTAGTCATAACAGAGCTTGAGTTAGAGATACTCTAAGTGTTAAACTGTATTATTTTTTCTTCGTTATTTCAGGTCAGAAAGCCATTGAATTTTGTAGATTTCTATGCTTATGCCTTCAAGTATTGTTTGACAGGTAATATCATCTACCACTGCCTCATGAACATGAAATTATATGTTTTGTGTGACATTTGATACAACTATTAATTATTATTGTTACTATCCATGCAGAGGAAAAACAGAAGTTCTTAGACATTGAGACTATATGCCAACTCCTAGATATGGTCTTAGGATCAACATTCCGTGCCCAGGTTGACTACTTTGTCGACTATCTAAAGGTTTGGGCTCCACCTTTTTGTCTTCAAACATCTTCTTTATCTTTGTTTCAAAGTCTTTATCAGATGCAAAACGTATGATCTCATCATGAACAGATCCAGAAAGATTACAAATCCATCCACATGGACCAATGGATGGGATTCTATCGATTCTGCAATGAGGTACTTTCCATATCTACTTCCTCCTCACTGGCCACCAAGTGTTATTTTTCATCTAATGTGAATTGTTATTTGCATTAACAGATAAGTTTCCCAGACATGACCAACTACAATCTAGAACTTGCTTGGCCATCAATTCTTGACGACTTTTTCGAGTGGTTGCGCGAAAAGCAAGCTTGAAAGTCACACAATCACATTCAAATGCTTCTGCTCTTGTCTTATGCTTTGGTTTTGTTGACTCATGTTGCTTTTTCATCATTAAGTTTTTTGTTTGCAAATTGTATTTTATTATTTTTAAATTTCTTGGATAGATACTGCAGAAAGTGATATATCAATCTAAAAGGTTTATGGAATATATTCTCCTTATTGTTTCATAAAAACAAGTCCATATAAATTGATTCTTCTTTTTTACTTTACTTCTTTAACAAGATTACAAAGCACAACTGCAACTAGTTAAAAAGAAAAGATTTAGACGTGAATTATATTTATGGCCAAGTGGTGGAAGAGCTGAGAATCAATGTCGATGAACGTTGCATGGCACGACGAGGATGCCTTTTCCTGCTTCGACCGCGAACTTGAACTGAAGGAGACGAAGATGATGGCGAATGTGTATCAATCGTAGACCTCTCTCTGCTCAGTTTCTGCTTCCCAGCTTCTGCTTCACATGGTTTGTCTTGATTGACTCGGTTGTTCCCGAGCTTCGGTGGCGTTTATGGTCGCAGGAAGCACACAGTTGCACATGAATCCTACATTTTAAACCAGAGCACAGAAACAGAGTATTTTCAAGAAAATGCATAATGATGTAAAACTTCAAGCCAGGCCCTAATTAATACTATATATATATATATATCAATAAACCCAAAAGCTGAACTTATACTCAAGCATAAATATGAAATCTTTCAAGCCAACCCCAAAACTCAAGCAAAACTTAGTATCACAATCTAGGATTCTGTTCATAGTTCTCGAAGCTAGACTCGGTTAACCGGCTCTGTTTTTTTGTTCAAAAACTTAACCATCCTTCCATTATTCTATACGTGTAACCAAGAGCTTAAGAATTTAAAAGCCAATGGATATTAGAATCACTATATTCACTTGCAAACTTCAGTAAGAAATAAACCAAAAATGTAAATATTTACGTGGAGTTACCAGAGAGTTTACCGATTCTTGCAAGACGGTTAACCCAACTAGGAATTGGATTCCCGGTTAACTTAAGACAAGTGTCGTCGCAGAAGTGGTTGCAGTTGTTGGTGATGAGATTGTAAGAACTTCCTTTGTACTTGTCTGCAAGTTGATCCATCGTAGCTCTCACTTCTAATGGCCCAAGATCCGTTTTACCAATCAAAATTGATTTCCTAAACGTAAACCCTTCGCATTGCTTCGGTTCTCCTTCGAATATTCCAGTACTTGGATATTCATGAGCTCCGAAAGCATACTCTATACCATGAACTGTATATTATAGTACAAAACAAATATTTTAAAGCTAATCTCTTCAAGAAAACATAATAAAAGTTTTTTTTTGCTAAAACTTTGAACATAAGAGTTTCGTGTTCTATGACTTAAATTCTCAAGAAAATCCGATCAAGATTGAAATTATATTTAATATTAAAATCACTATTTAGATCTTTTTTTTTGTCATCCACTATTTAGATCTAAAACCTTGAATATGAAGTTTCAAGAAAATGAAAAGCCAAGAATCTCAAATTCTTACTTACCTTCAACACCAGAGTGGTAAACACCAAGACCAAACCAGTAAGCGTAGCCATTGATGGGAGTTAGATCGTACACATTGAGATACACCGGAACATTTCCTCTATCCACGACGCTTGAGTTTTTCCGGCAGAGCATTTTCAGGCAGAGTATCGCCGGCGGCAGTAAGTTCTGACGGTGGAAGATGACTTGTTCTATATAAACTATCCGAGTTGATGATAATGTACCTCTTTTCAGTTTATCATAAAAATTATACAAAATGCCAACTGATGTTGTCTTAAAAAGTTGAAGACGAAGACGAAGAAAAGACTTGGTTTAGCTAATTAGTTTCCGAATCTTATACTATAAGTTAATAGCCTGATGATATACTTACATAAATAAATACAATTTTGTTTTCAGAAATATATTTTATTTTCACTTGGCAATATTTATTATGATTTTTTTTTCATAAACGAGACCATCATTATTCATGAACCAATTAATTACCTTCTTTTTTTTTGAAACAAAAGAAACCAATTAACTACCTTATATTCTATTGTTTATAAATTTAAAACATAAATAAATATTGGAGATATGCTTTAATAATTTACAGTTTATTATGGGGTCCAATATAAAGCTTAATATTCCGTATCTTTGGCTACAACTTTTTGTCTCGAGACCACCCTTTTTCTTTTTAAAGTTGACATAAAATGTAATTAATTAAGAATAATTTGTGGAAGTGGTGCGGCTAATTATGAAGCAGATTCTCTGCTTAAAGCATATATTATTTTTTAGACAACATACGATATTAAAAAGTGTAAGATGTTGTAAGAACTATAAACTTAAGAGTTTCGAGTTGTATGAAAAGTTCAACTTTCTGTCTTGAAAAATATGAAATATACTAGAGGCCTGCCAACAATTTGCATTAGCTAAATTCATAACAATAATATTTTTCCATAAGGCATAATTTAATATTTTTAAAATAGAGAAAGATGTCAACATCTTAGCTTACAAACAGTCACCAGAGCTGGAAAAAGGCAAAAGTGAAAGAGATCATTCAAAAAAAAAAAGAAACAAATATTTGTAGACAAAGATACCAATTTGATTCAAGTCTGCGTCATTACATGCTAAGTTTGTTAATTGTTCCCTAGTATTTGATTACTAGCCAGATTAACATCTAATAAGTGATAAAAAAGAAACCCGGTTTGAACTTGTCCAGAAAAAAAAAACCCGGTTTGAATTTTTATAAAACCCCATCGTACCGGAATATTACATAATGGATCACACATCTATTTAACCGGAGTCGTGTCCTAGATTTTAAGAGTTTATTGCAGATTTTATACAATCTTCAAATAACAATTTTTCTGAAAACCAAACCGAATTACATATATACCGTTTTAATCGTGAATCTGAGTTGAGTTTCACAACACTGAATATAACAATTCACATTTTATGCGTAATATTAAATGTAGATATCCGATCAAAAATACAAATGTAAACCATATAAATTTGGTTTATTTCAAAAATTATTTCGCGGTTAAGGGCGGTTCAAAATCTAATCTGGTCTGATTCGGATAACTCGGAAACCCACTAGCCCCAAGGCTGCGTTTTGAAACGCTGACTTGTGTCGAGAATGCAGCTATTGTCGCCCGGAGAAATCAAGATGCTTCGCAGCAGAGGCTCGTGGGTCGGATCCGTGACCCGGTTGAAACACTATAGGATCCGACGTTTCTGCAGTAAAGGAGAGAACGGAGCCGATAAGACGGAATCGAGCGTTGTTGTTTCTCGATACGACGAGACGTACAAGAAACTGGACAAGCTCGATTTCGTGACGGCTGCGAAGATCTTGTTCACTGAACCACCCAAGAAGAATAAGTTTGGGTACTTTTCTCTGCCTTCCAAGAAGAAAAAGTTAGCTTCGTTAGGTTGAAACAAGTGAAAAGAAAGAACAGTTGAAGTAATATGTGAGTTCTTGTGCTGGTTGTTTTGTTGTAGTTATTATGCACTCATATGGATTTTTTTTTACTTTTTTGGCATGTGGTGCAGTTCATTATCGTCTGCTTGCCATCTCTAGGTATATTTTCTGTTCAAAGATCTCAAAGTTGCTTGTTGTTTGAATGGCTATTGTTGTTTTTTTGTTCTTGTATGTAACAGCTGTGTATTTGGTTGCTCAATATGCTCGCCGTAAAATGAAGATCATGGACGCTGTGAGTTTTCTCATTCCTTCTCATTATCAAAACTGATATTGAGTGTGTTCCTGCCAGAACTCAGAGTTACTTGTGTCCTAAAGTTCGCTTATAGGGCTTTCTGAGCATAGGGCTTTCTGAGCATTGGACTTGTTTTCAGGAACTTGGAGAGAAGAAGAGAAAAGAAGAAGAAAAGAAAGAGAAAGAAGAAGCTGAAAGGAAGGCGTTAGAAGAAGCAGAAGCAACCAAGTCTCAGGCAGAGTTAACGGAGATGAAACAGAGACTGGGAAAGATCGAAGAGACGATAAAAGAGATTTGTTCTGGAAACAAAGAAGCCTTCAGGGAATGCTCCAACCAAAACACAAGACGATCAATCTACTAAACTCACACCAAAAGAAGAATCTAAACCGAGCAAGGAACATAAGGACAGTGTACAGCATTATTCCAACACGAAGAGGATGGCAATGGATTCTGCATGGGATAGCTTTCATAAGAGGGTTATGCAGTTCCTTCACTGTTCGCTTTAGATTCAGAGAGATCACATTAATTCCTCTTGAACGATTGGCTTCCCACCCCTATACTCCCCCTGCAATCAAAAAAGCAATGCCTACTTTTCATTCTCACAAAATGAGCGCATCAATCATCATAGGAGTAGTGAGAGCTTATTAATTATACTACAAAATGCTGGAGCATACCTGAATGTGGAGATCCCTCTGTTGGATATATTCTCGTGCTACATCATGGAACTGCCCTCCATTTTGGGGTCGCTTAGGATACAAAGATAGTTGTCAACACTACATGGATAACAAAGCCAAGTATTCAAGAGAGCTACATAGCAAAACAGTTTTGCTGAAACATCAAGACTACTAACATTTGAGAAAGAGTTTTGCTGAAACTACAAGAGATGAAACTAGTGAATTGTGAGGACAGAACAGATAGATCCCATCATCATCAACTCCTCACCCTCAAAACACGTGCAACGTTACACGGTTCTAAACTCATTAGCCCCGTATCAAAACCACCCTCGAACTCAACTTTCTCAGGCTTAACTTCCTTCTTCGCTTAACCATCACTAGAGCAATCATTAGTCTCATCCTTAACAGACCCTTTAACCAAGTTTCCTACATAAAGACTTTTTAGAAGAAACTTTCTTCTTCATATGATCATTAGAGCAACTCCATTGCTGAACTTCTTTAATGAGGTTCTAAGCAATTTTCCAGAATTAAATTAATTAATTTTAATTAATTATCAAAAGTTAAGGAGTTTGAAGCATTTGTAAGTCCATTGGTGAATCTCAAAATGAGGTTCTTATGAATTTTTTTATTTTTTTTGCAACTCATTGGAATAAAATAATATTATAAATTATGAAAAATAAAATTATGATTATTGAAAAAACAAATATCAAACATACAATAATTAGGATCATACACTTATTAGGATTATTGGTTTCCAAATTTTGCAAATATATTTGCAATTAAATCGGTCTTCAAACGTTCATGTATGCTTTGGTCGCGAAGATCCTCCCGAGTGGGAATTATATTACCGAGATTCGTAGGCATGTCGGTAGAGAACGATAAATCCACCTCTGAACTTCTGCTTATTTCTCCTTCTAACCACATATTTGTATCGTATTCATAAGTGTATCCATGTCATTCGTCTTCTACTATCATATTGTGTAGTATGATACATGCTCTGATAATGTTGCTGATTTTCTCCTTGTCCCAAAGAAGCGCCGGGTTTCTAACAATTGCAAAACGAGCTTGCAAGACTCCAAATGCACGCTCGACATCTTTTCTGGCGCTTTCTTGACGTTCGGCAAATAACTTCGCCTCAGGACCTTGAGGAAGAGAGATGGATTGGATAAAGGTAGGCCACTTTGGATATATACCGTCGGTGAGGTAGTAGGCCCTATGGTAGGTGTGACCGTTGACGGTGAACTTAAGTCTTGGAGCTCGACCATAGATTATGTCATCAAAAACCGGAGACCGATCAAGGACGTTAATATCGTTTAAGGTACCTGGTGGTCCAAAAAATGCGTGCCATATCCAAAGGTCTTGTGAAGCTACCGCCTCTAGAACAATAGTTGGCTTTCCTGCACCACGTGTATATAGACCTTTCCAAGAGTGTGGACAATTTTTCCACTCTCAATGCATACAGTCAATGCTTCCTATCATCCCCGGGAAACCGCGTACCTCTCCGATATCAAGTAGTCGTTGAAGATCTTCAGGTGTGGGTTTTCGTAGATACTTCTCTCCATATAAATCAATGATTCCTTGAGTAAATTTTTCCAAACACAATAAGGCAGTGGACTCACCCATGCGGAGATATTCGTCCACCATGTCACCCGCACAACCATAGGCTAACATACGAATTGCCGCAGTACACTTTTGTAGTGGAGTTAGCCCGAACCGTCCTACTGCATCTCTTCTGTGCTGAAAATAAGGAACTTCATTGGAGAAGCGATTAACAATCCCCGTGAATAATGACCGGTTCATTCGGAAACGGCGCCTAAAATACTGAAGTGGATAAGTCGGCTCCGCACTGAAATAGTCATTCCATAAACGGTTGTGCCCATCCTTGCGGTTTCTTTCTATGTATGCTCGTCTCCTCGGTACTGGTGGTTGATTGTCCATCATGGTGCTGTACATTTCTTCGATTTGTTCTTCGAAATAATCTTCAAACCTGTTTTCTAAATTCCGTTCATCATCGTTGGATGAGGATGCCATGTTTCCTGTAATAAAAGAATTATAAATTATGTTCAAATATTATCAAGAAAGTTATGAAATATCAATTATTATATCAAATACTTTATAGATTTTCCTTGCAATATTACATGTATATATTGATCTAAAAAATATCAATTATTATATCAATCAGTCGCTTGTGATAAAGATTTTCCTTGCAATATTACATGCATATGTAGATAGGTTCACATGGGCTTTGCAGTATATTTTTGAGGTATCAAATAAAGAAATACAAAGATAGGTTGACATGCTATTTCTTCCACTCGTTTGTGATATGCAAGTAAACAAGAACAAGAAAGAAACATAGAAGCATAAACCAAACTTACAAGATGCAGAGAGAAAGTAAAGAAGAGGCAGAGAGAAATACAAAGATGTTTTAATAGAGATAAACAAACAGAAGTTTACATAGGTTTTAAATAGAGAAATACAAGTTCACATGACAACAGAAATAAAAAGATAGGTTCACATGACATAAAACAACAAGAGATAGATAGGTTCACATGACATAAAACAACAAAAGATAGCATACTCCTCTCTGCTCCCGTGCTCTTCTATTCCACCTGTGACAGAAAGACAACAAAGACAACTCATTAGTTAGGCAAGAGACAACAAAGACAACTAACTCAAACAACTAAAAGCTTATCCTAACTAATACCTCACTGGAAAGACAAACTTATCCTAACATTTCAGACATCAGTTTAAGTTTAAGTGACTCTTCCATTTCTGAAAGAGGGTCACGCTTGTCAAACAACTTCTCCAGCAACTTCTGCTTGTTCAGTTTGTCTTTCATCTCCAGCACACTTTTTATCTCTGTGTGTTTAGACTCCTCTTGAACACCTTTCTTTTTCTTAGCCGCTTTAGCAGCCTTGATACCCGGAGGCCTAGCACCAGGGACCTCCTCTTCGCCTTCACCAGTCTTCCGCTTCGGTGTAGCAAGATTGCCAGGCTTAGCCAAAGAGCACCATTTCTGGTCATGCCTTAGCTCTCTCCAAGCATGCTCCATAGTGAACTTAACACCATGGTCACTGAAGAAAAAGTCGAGTGCTCTCTTCATCACATCATTCTCATTCTCACCGCTTCCTTGGCCCCTCAATGCCGCATCATAGCAACCACAGAATTTGCAGGTTAAGTCATTAAGCCTCCCCCACCTTTGCTTGCACTGACCTAGCTCCCTAGGGGAAAACCCAGCATGTTGAACACTTGAGTTGTAGTACTGGAGGATCCTTGACCAAAAAGTTCCCAACTTTTGCTCATTCCCAACGATTGGATCCTTGCTAGTGTTGAGCCAAGCGCTTATGAGAATAACATCCTCCTTCGGAGACCATTTCCTCCTCTCTTTGACAGTGGGTGCCTCTGAGGACTGGCTGCTAAAAGCTGGAAGATCAGCTGAGTCGAGGTCTATGGATTGAGAACCTAAGAGGTTCTCAAACCCTGGAGTGCTAAATTCACCGATTTGGCTTGTTAATAGGCTAACATACCCTGTAGGATACGATGCCATTTTCTAAGTTTGTGGGTTTTGGTTACTTTCTGTGGCTGTGGTAAGCGTGTGTTTTATGGTGGTTTTAAAGTAGTGTTCTTGGTTTAATGATGTATTTACTATCTAACCTAATTCTAACCACCACTCTAGGATAGTTCACATTTAAACAAGCTAGATACTTTAATTAACTTTAAAGACCAATCAACTCAATACAGTTAGGAAGTTTTTCATTAATTTTTTCAGAAACAATTAAAATAAATGACACTCAAGCTATATCACCAGCGATTTATGCTCCTCACTTTTTTCCACCCTTGTTTTCAAGAACCCTATCTCTTCCTCGACTGCACACACCCAGGGCTGCCTGTAATGCATCCCATCATCCTACACAAATATAAAATGTATCAAGAACCCACTAGACAGACACAAAAAATGTATCAAGAACCAAGAAAGTCAGTTCACTTACTTTGTACTCCTTGCAAGTGAAGAACCTCTTCCCTGGTAGGTAGTCATAGACTTCTGCTGGAGCTCTCTCGCGCACTAAGCGTTGCCCACAAACACAGCGTTCTTGAATTTCTTGCATTGAGTCGGTTACAAAATGCAGGGAATCGTAGTGGTCCTTCTGCGCCTTCATAGCTCTCATCTCTTCACTAGGATCCATGACCTAACCTCCAATAGTGTCAAAAACAATTACTCGCATCAGTAACAAGAAGTAACCAATACCATATAGCGATTCAAGAAAATCCTGTTTTGAAAACTAACCATAAATCGATTTGGAAACCATCTCGAGTACAACCACAAACGAAGAAGAAACCCCCAAATCCGAATCAAAACTCGTATCCCAAATCGGCTTCGAACCCAGACGAAAACCCTAATTTCAAATTGATCCCAAAATCGATTTTAAACCCACAATCGAACACAACTGAGACGAAAACATCAAGGAACAACGAGTAATCACTAAATCGAACCCTAAACAACTCCAATATATGATTTTCCTATCGATTTACCTAAGAAAAGCTTTCGATTTCGAATCGCCAAAAATCGTCTTCACCAGTTTTCTTTTTCTCTCTCTCGCGTAAATGAATTTTTTTTTTTTTGGTTAACGAGACTTGGCGAAAATCAGACGCACAGGACGTGCCACGTCACTAAAGATTGCCTCTTAAAACTCCTAATTAAGGGGCACCTCTACCCAACCCAATAACTTTAAATTGTTTTTTAATCCAACCCACCTAAGAGATTGAGCTAAGGAGCTCAAATAAGCCCGCGATGGAGATGGTCTTACATGAGACTGGACAAGAACATTTGACAAGCGAGAAGATCTCCTAGTGGTAATAGGCATCTTTCTGCTTCTTTAGAGAAATGACTTATGTTGATGAATCAATTTCTTGTACGCTTTGATTTTGTTATTCGCTTTTTCTTAGAGATTTTCCTTAACATCTCTCGTTTCTGTTCACATTAAGTTTGTATCGCTAGCTGTAGTCATGTTCGATATAAAACTAAATCGCTATTGTATCAATTATATTTACTTTTATGTCTTTACCATTTTTTTGCCGTGGAATCAAGTACAGATATTCTACACCCTGTAATTTAACATTTATTTCATGAAATGATATTTAACATTCTTAGCAAAAATAACATGGAATTGAATGAAGGATTTGAAGATGTTCTTGATCATTTTTAGTGATTTTGAAAAACTATTACTAGGTCCATAAGCTACGAGCATGGAGAGTCACATATACAACATAAATTTCAGAAATACATATTTTGTGGTATCTCTTGTCTGCACTGGTTCTTACCACAAACGGTGAGACTGAAAGTACTTTAGGAAGGTATGCTTGTAGAATGATGACTTATGAGGTAATTTTTATTACCCCGTTAGGAACTTGCTAGCTAACACTTGCGTACTTGGCAACTCCATGATTTAATGACTTTCTACTTTTCTTTTTTTAAACTTCCTAGTGTGGATTTACTGTGATATAACCAGATTACCAGAAGATAAAAAGGACAAGCCAGCTGAACTTATTTAATTATGAAAGATATTCTGGTTCGTATCAACTGTGACGTATTAGGATAATGTGAGGTAATTATGGTACGTAACAACATGATTTCGGCATCGTTAACATCTTGATTTGTGGAAAATGTTGATTATTATTTGAGTTATTCTTGGGTTCACCTCCCCTTTAGGTTCACCAACCAATAGAAATTTGTTATCTTAGAATGAGTATCTTTTAAAAAAGAAAAAAAATAATTATCAAATTGCATTATATTTTTAAAATAAATGTAAAATAAATAAAAATAGTAATTAACAAAAAACGAATTTTTGAAAAATAAATTTAAATCCGCCAGCAAAAAACTATACCCTAAACCCTAATTCCTAACCTCTAAACCCTTTGGTAACCCCTAAACCCTTTGATAAATCATAAATTCTAATTCATAAATATCAAACTCTAAATCATAAAAACACTAATTTTTTTAATTCTAAATCTTAAACCTTTAGATAAATGCTAAACCTTAAAATTTATATATAGTTTTTTAAATACATTTTATTACTATTACTTTTATTTATTTTTACTTTTTTATTTTAAAACATAATATAACTTGACAATTATTTTGTTTCCTTTTTCAAAAAATATTCAATCTAAAACCCTAGGGAGTGAATCCAAGAAAAAGTCTTATTATTTGCAATGATTAGCGTTATTATATCATTATATAACTTTAATGTAAACAGCAACTTGATACGAAACCTCACCCAAAGCAAACTCCGCAGAATCTTTAGGTTATGATTCAGTAAATCTAATACAATAATTAATTATCACTAGTAGATCGCTCTCATCCACATGGTCATATATCATTACAGAAAGTTTATGAGCTATCGTGAAATGTCAAGTTAACAAAAGTAATTATTATAAATTTATATATATATATATATATATACACACAATAATGCAGATAATTTTTGGTAAGCGATTAGATATAAACCATAGTAAAAACATTATTTTATGTAAAGGTGATGAAATTGTGAAATAATTGCGACGTGACAAGATTAGATTAAAAAAGGACCATCGGAATTAATCTTTACTAGTCACATGGCGATGAAAACAACAACTCTGACGAAGAACTCTTTACTTGTTGATTAGTGTCCGTTTCCTTAAACTGCAGGTAGGACCAATCTTCGACAATCACATTGTATCTACTCTACATTTTAGTTTTTAAAACGTAAAATACTCCACTACGTTATCATTTGTATGCACAATTTATATAGATAATATATATTATTATAATGTATTATTCATATTGATTGACTAAAGTCAGTTCACGCCTAATTAATTGATGACAAATTTAGTGGGCAAATTATGTATAACGTAGGACATATATATTATAATGAATCTACTCCACAATATTTTGTAATTCCATCATTCCTGGTAGGCTGGTACACACATATATAATGTAGGGTTAATTTCACTTGGACTTTAATATAACATATTCTTTGCTGGTATATGATATATATGTTGTACTTGTGATAGATAGCCAATAGTTACACCAACCTAATAATATACGAATATAGCTGACATTTTATTCAGTAATCCAGTTTATTACATGTTTTTGAGTATTGTACTGCATAGGCTTAAAATAGACCTCAAATATTGAACCACACCAACATTTATATAAGGGGAAAAGGTACAACTTGATTCATGGAACTCTCTAACAAATCATGTAGTTAATCATTATACTAAACCAAGATGAAGAATAAGAGATCATAGCTTAAGAGTCAAGTCAATCGTCTTAATCTGATTATTATCTTCATGCTTGCTCTTGAAGTGTTCAATCCTCTCCAACTTAGGAGCAGTAGCGTTACTGCTATTCACGTCATGGTGAAATTTTTCCGGAAACATCTTTCCGATGCTCAATTTTTGGTGAATGCTTTGTTTGAAAACATGACTTACATTCGCTTTTGGTCTTCCAAAAAAAGGATCATGAGTCGTTGAATGAGCCTGGATCCCTAGTGTTGATCTGTTATTCGCCGAGCCATATAGAGGTAAGGATGGCATGCTTGCGAATCTGCTGACTGGACAGTGGCCAAAAGCGAACGCTGAATAAGGAGAGGAGGATGAGAGACTCATCCTGTAGTACTGTCCTCGTTTGGCTAAGGTGCGTTCGCGTTTATGAGCGTTTTGGTGGCCACCTAATGCTTGTGAGCTATAGAACTTTCTTTTACAATAATTGCACGAGAACACTCTCGGATCTTCCCGACGTTCTTGATGATTCTTAAGATGATGATGAGAAGTCGACGATGAGTTGGTTTCGAAAGAATCGATGAGATTGAGCTCTGATGATGCCGTAGCACTTGGCAAAAGGTTCAAACCTAACTCAAGATCTTGATGGCCTCGTTTCTTGATTTTTAACATTTCTTGGTCTCCTATGATGGAAGGATCCATGAATAGTTTTATAGTTTGTGTATATAGCAGTAAGGAGAATATATAAAGAGAAAGAAAGTAAAATTTGGATATAGATGTGAAGTGATGTTGTCGTGGGAAGTGAAGTGTGAGTTCTATTTATGGAATTGGATGGACATGTGACCTTTTTTTTAAATGAATGATGTTTAAAGGAAAAAGGACACTTTTGATGTGTGCACTGCAAACTGACCTCGAGCGACAGAGCCCACACATGTAACTGTATAGTAGTGGACACTGAGTAAAATAAGAGAAAGAAAAATTAATGTTGTAACGATCTGAATTATTGATTTATTTTAGGAACATGAATAATGAGTGTTCATGATTATTCATGTTATACCTATGTAATAAATGCTATAATTAGTTTTATCTTAATCAAATGAGTTTGTCTTATAGCCCCAACTATTTTATGTTTGCAAAAATACTTTAAATTATAATTTATTTAAATTAAATATTTATTATTAAAAGGTACAAAAATCATAAAAATAGAATAAAACATAATGTATAAGTTGGTTCAATAATAAGCATTAAAATATTTTCCTACCAATGATCGATTAATGCATTTCGTAATGAAAAAATGAGTTTCTTTATCTTTGATATTCCTAAATCGAATAATTTTTTTTGAAATCGGACATTTAAATCACTTATTTTGTGTTATTTTATTTTATATTATTTTTGTTATTTAATTATGTTATACAGTTTATGTCAAATTATTAAATAATGGAATAACTTATTTTTCACGTTGTTGTATCATTTTAAAATATTATTTAAGTAAAAAATAAGAACATTAAAGATTTAAAGGACAATTTCATAAATAAAAAAAATTCAACTCCAAAATGGAGTAATGTGTAAGATTACTCCATAAATGGAGTAACCCTAGCCATTACTCCATTTTATTATTATAGTTTATTTGATATTAAACGTTCATTAGAAGTGTTCAAAAAAAAAAAAAAAACGTTCATTAGAATTATTGTAAACAACTAACATGTATATTACCCGTATGTCGTAATTTCATTTTATTAGGGTTTAGGTGAGATGTAAACGATATGAAACGTTATCTGTAAACAACTAAACATATATGTAACCGATATGAAACATATATGTAAACTATATGAAACGTTATCTGTAAACAACTAAACATATATGTAACCCGTATATCGTAGCTTCATTTTATTAGGGTTTATTAGGTGAGATTTTTTTTTAACTGAGTTTTAGGTGAGATGTTTGATTCAAAACCCTGATAAAGAAGCTGTTTTATTTGTTTTATGTGTTAGGTAAGCTAGCACTTTGGACAAAGATTACTAAGCCAATCAATTTTCTCCGACAATCACTTTCGTTTCAAAAAATCTAGCCAAGTCTCCTGCTTTCGGTTGAATGTCCGAAACTGAAAACCATACACATCCATCTCACATAAAAATGTCATTAATCATTGTTTATGATTATATTTTCGTTCTTGTTAACTTATAAAACCATACACCATTGGTACCTGATTGGTATAAGTCAACTTTACTGTTAAATCAGTTCTTTTAATTTGTTATATGTAAGTTATATTTGTGGTTTACCAACCAAAATATGTATTTGATTATTTTTAATTGTGGTTATTATGAATAATTGATTTTTTTAATAATCTTGACTACACACGTATACAACCTCACATGATACCAAATGTATCTGAACTCTTATATATATATGTGTGTTTTTCATTTTGTAAACAGTAGTAGTTCATAAAGGAATGTTATTTTCTTGGCCAGGCAATGGTTAAGATTTTGATTTCCTTGGTTATTTAAAACAGCCTATAGCTGCGATCTTATATGTAGTAAGACAATCAAATTACGAGCTGGTCATTACCGGTTCAATTTATAATAGATCCAAATGTGATCTTATCACCAACATATGATTCCCCAAAATTTATCAATTATTGATTTCTTTGAAATTAAAATCCATCATCTGCTGGAAAAAAAACTAAACCATTCATTCAGCTTTTGTTTCAAAAGTACATGTTTGGTTTTGCTTTCATCGTAGTGACTTGTGAGGTGATGCATTTTGTTTTCATGTTTGCTTTGTCTAATCAGTTTCGACAGTATATCTCCCCCTCGATTACCTTGTCGGTCCAACCTCCAAACCAAAAATATACGAACCACCCTCTCATTCTTCATCAAGGCAAATAAAAAAATATCCACTGACAATATTAATAGAAAAACATTTTAATTAGTTATTATATCTAAGAAAAAAATATAACGAGTTCATTGTTTGAGTTAAAAAGTTTATCAAATTATTGATACTAAGTGATTTTCCATTTCATGCACGAATATAAATATTTTATTTTAGTTTTAAATTATTTATGATTTATATTGTATTCAATACATATGATTTATTTTAATTAATATTATGTTATTTTGATTAAATGCATGATTTTGGATATATACAATCTCGTCCTTTGGTTTTATTTGGATATAACATCTACTTTTCCGATTTAACTATAATATTTTTGTTCTACAAATTAAAACTTTGGTTGATTTTGTTATTTGTATTTAATTTGATTCTTATCTTATATCTAATATATTTAGTAAGATTATATATAATTTAATATATGTTGTCTCAAAAATTAAATAGTAAAAATAAACTAAAATTTTTATCGATTTAAAGTCACATAAATAAATATAACAATAACGATAGTTTTTTGAAACCTCTCTATATATAGGTTATACAAAACTTAGTTGTATATTTGGTTAGTCTCTTAATATTATTTGAAAATTTCATATTTATATATGAATATGTTGCATTGTTCTATAATTTATATGTATAATTCAGTCTAATCAAATTAGTTGTATTAGTTTGGGTTTTTATCTTAGATGTGCAAATATATTTTGTTTAAAAAAAATAATTTGGTATATGTTGATTTGCAAAATAAAATTATAAAAAACAAAGTGATGATTGTTACGAAGTTGCATATCAAACATAATTGATAAATTTCAAAAGGGAAGATTAGTTTTTAATTTAAAATATTTTTGTAAACTTTCGTTTTTGAAATCCATTATATATAACATTGTTTTCGCTCAAAATTTTATAAATTTTTCTTTATTATATAAGTTATTTAGAAAATATAAAAAGAAAACTTAAATTAAAATTTAATAATTTGTATTCATTAAATATATCTTATTTTATGTTATTTAAATTATTTTATGTAACACTTTGAGAAATAGATTGATTAAAATAAAATACTTATTACTTTTAAATATGTATTATGCTGTTTGAGAATCTTTTAAAGGGATGATTACTTTTTTACTTTACAATCAAGATTTTTGTGAACTTTCATTTTTATGTATCACATTAAATATATCTTCATTTTAAAAGTTTATAATTTTAAATGTATATTATGTTGTTTATGATTATTTTTAAAAGGAAAATTATTTCTTTACTTTAGTGTATGTTGTGGACCTTTTTATGAATTATATTATATATAAAATATATGTTGGTTTATAATGTTACTTATTTTATAAGTTATTTGTAAAAATATAAGTAAAAAGGAACTCTAAATAAAATAAAAACACAAAATAAAGAAACTTATTAATAATGGCAATTAGCTATACTTAATTAATTATTGTTACCATTGTAATTAATCGTCTTAAAAATTAATATAAATGTAACAAGTAGGAAATTGAATTCTCAAATAATATTATAGAGATATTATTTTATTTCATTTGTCATTTTTCAGAACTTATTTACAAAGAAATATTTTTATCTCTAATTTTTACGAAGGATAAACTAGTAAAATTAATTTTACTGTTTTATTTATTTAATTCTTTAAATAAAATTTGTTTATTCTTCTACTTTTTTTAATAAAAAAATTCAGAATACATAGTAACTAATATAAGATCTAATTGGTCCCGTTAATTAATTATACACAACATCACCTAATACAAAATATATCTCGAAGTAACGGGCTTTTATTCAAAGTTAGTGAGGCCCATAAGGCCATATATGTAGGTTTGTTTAGCGCCTAGATTGTACCCCGTAAATAGGTCTGTCTTAACAGACAGAGATAAACCCTAACTCTCAAACGGAGCGGTTCTCGAACCAAAAGTAGGACATTACCGCCGTATTAACTCGGAATCTCTTCAGCCACCGTTCGATTGCTTCGTCTCCACCGGTAAATAGTTTCTTTCCTTCTCCTTATGTCTCTCGTCAAGCTTTGTGTTCCTTCTGTTTTTGAATCAGAGGTATTGCTTTTGTCATCATCAATCATAGATCTGTTTGTTTTTGTAGAGAGAAAGAGAGTAGAGATAATACTAATGGCTGAAGAAGAAGCTAAGGCAGTGGCTGTGGAAGAACCTAAGGTGATGGCTGTAGAAGAAGCTAATAAGGGATTGGACTACATACCGGAGGTTATACTTAAGAAGAGGAAGAACAGGGATGAGCTTGCCTTTATCAGGAAGAAGCAACTTGAGTTGGGCAATTTCGGTAAGAAGAAGAAGAAGAAAGTTGCTGATATCAAACGACCTGAAGACTTTGTGCTTGAGTTCAGGGCTAAGGTATACCTAGTCCATTTTTATAAGACTTGTCTTGTAATCCAACCATTATTCATTTTTGGCTGAATCTTGTCTTTGACCTAAATTACAAGTTATACACTTTTAGCCTTTGGTTTCAATTGGCACCTGCATCACTATTTTGTAACCTTACTGTTACTTGTTGTGACAATTAGGAAATAGATCTTATCCGGATGAAGCAAAGGGTAAAGAGGCCAAGAGCATCTCCTCCACCAGTAAAATCAAACCTCGTTTTCATCATACGCATACAAGGGTAAAATTGGTATATTCTCTTAATGGTTTATATTTATGTATTGTACTAACCACCATCCCCTTTCTTTCCTGGTGAGCAGCAAGAATGATATGCACCCAAAGACCAAGAAGGTCCTCAACAGTATGCAACTGAGGAGCACTTTCACTGGTGTATTTGCCAAAGCAACTGATGGTTTGTTTCAAAAGCTTCTCAAAGTGCAGCCTTACGTCACTTATGGGTATACTACATAAAGAACATTCCATTTTCCTTTGAATGATTCTTTGATGAGCTCTGCACTAATGTTTGTCAGGTACCCGAATGGTAAGAGCGTTAAGGATCTTATTTTCAAAAAGGGATACACAATAATAGAAGGCAATCCTGTTCCTCTTACCGACAACAACATAATCGAACAGGTAATCAGTAGCTTCCTATTCAATGTATATAAAAGTATATACTCACCCAGATACTGTTAACCGTTATTTTAACTTGTGCTGACCGTAGGCTCTCGGAGAACATGGTATCTTTTGCATAGAAGACATTGTGAATGAGATAGCAAGAGTTGGTGATCATTTCAGAGAGGTCATGAGATTCTTGGGACCCTTGAAACTCAACAAGCCAGAGGCTGGTGTCTTGCACGGTAAGAAACAAGTTTTCAGCGATGGAGGAGATACTGGAAACCGTGAAGACAAGATCAATGATCTCATCATCAAAATGAATTAGAAGCAGCCAGCAGAAGTCTATTTTACTATATTTTCCTTAAAAAAAAAAACTGTACGAGGCTAAACGCAAACCACTTGAAAAAAACGCTATTGCAATTTTGATTGTTTTTATTTACTTCATAATGATTTAGTTGGCTTCAGAGCATATATTATTCACATGTGGTGCAAACGGAGATAACCAACGACATAGCGAGTGGGATCTCAAGCTTTGTCTTTTATGTCATTAGAACGTTCAACTTGTATTCAGCTTCCATTTTGTTAGAAGTATATTAGGAGACCTAAGATTAAGAGTTAGAAAGTAATTTCAAAAATAGACAGTAACATGTGGGTTTAGTTAAGATTGCTTAGTTAGGAGAAACGAAAAAAAAAAAAAGAAAAAGAAAAATACTAACAAATCATAAGAACATTGATGCAAAATTTAGAAGACCATTGATGCAATGCTAACAAGTTCAAATCCAAATGACAGTCGTATCTTAAACCGAGAGAGAGATTCATTATTGTGACTTTTTTTTGCAAAATTTCCACAAGGAGTTGTTTGAGAGTTAGTCTAGCGGACCAATAGGAGGTCCATTAATTGTCATGATACAGGCCCAATACAGCAGAGCGTTGTTTTCACCTTTCATCATGGACGACGATAATATGCGCGTCGGGCCGGTTAGATAAATTGGTCGAACCATGAACCCAAAACCGTTTCGGTCCAGCTGTGTTATCTCTGAATCCAATACTCAAATTTGCAAGAGAACTCTTTTATATTTATTTCAGACATCAGAGAAGACGATGAAATTGGCGTCGAGCTTGTTTCCTAATCAATGGCGGCTCTTAGCATCATCACCACAGCTTTATCTACAATCTTTCATCTTCTCCACAGGTACCTCTATTATCCCTCTCTCAAATCCTTGAGTTTTACATCCTCCTCTTACCTCCTCTCTCACCACTGTTCAGCCTCCACTACAAAGTCTCCAACCTTGCGACAATATCGGAACCTTCAGACAGGTGTTTCTCCAGTCGTCACTTCAAGCTACTTGCCCACTTCCTACATCACACAGAAGCAGATTGAAACCCCTACGTCCCCGGTAAAAAAAAGTTCCCACCTTTACATACAAAAGTCTCAAGCTTTGGTTGGGTTACGTAAAGTTTTCGACTTTTAACCAAAAAACGAATGTTGGGGTTTGCAGGAAAAGCAAGGGCCACCAGTGCAGGAGAGTTTGGGTGCTTTTCAGAAACTCCCCATGGTGATGCCATCTATTGATTTGTACTCTTCTGCACTCAGGAAGTCCAGAAGAGTCCAACCAACTAAAGGTTTGTTACTTGATGATTCCTTTGTTCTCACATTTGACTCTTTTTCAAACTCTTTAACTGAGTGTTTGATATCTCACTCAGGTATAGCTAATATAGCAAAGAGAGAAAGAAATAGAGGTGCTAAACAGCTTGATGCATTCATGAAAGTAAGTTATTTTCCAATGCATCCTTTTGGTTGAGATTCTGAAATGATTCTTGTCTAACTGACTCTTCTTTGTTTGAAAAAAGGAACTGGCTTTACCTTTAAAAGGATACATGGAGAGTTTTCCGAGGAGGAGACTCTTGCATCCTTATGAGCGCTCTCTTATTGAGTTGACACTTGGTGATGGAAAGTACGAGGAGGTATCTCTATTATACTATTATCCATATGCCCTCTTCTAAAGTCAATTCACTCGCATTAATTACCCTGCAACTTATTCTAGCATTGCCTTATAGATTAAGTTGTTCTTTTAGGTTTTGGGAAAAGTTGATGCTCTGAGGAAGAAGGTGTTGTCTGTTGGAAAGGAACATGCTTCTCTCTGTGCTAAGGTCTGATTCTACTCAATCCTGTGTTATTGTATTTTTCATGTTTGCTCATCTCATATAGGCTGTGATTCTTAAAGATATTTTGCCTTTTTATATTTGTTTGTTTGCAGGCATTATCAAAGCGAGAAGCAGAGGATCGGTTGAACGAAGGTGTGGAGAAGCTTGAATTGGTTTTCCAGCAAGAAGGAAGAGCTGTTGATGATTTGTTAAGCATAGCAAAGGTTCCTTTCTTGTGGTTTGATCCTTTTTGACTTTAATCATCAGAACTGTATTGAATAGAGTTAAACCATCTCGCAGGTTTTGAGGGCTATGCCAGTTGTTGACTTGGAAATGCCAACCCTTTGCCTTGTCGGAGCCCCAAACGTTGGAAAATCATCATTGGTCCGCATTCTTTCAACAGGGAAGCCTGAGGTCTTGCCTTATGTCCTAACCTTCCCTTCATATTAATTTTGATGATAACTTACATTCCTTATATGATGTTCTTTTTGGGTTGTTAGATTTGCAATTATCCTTTCACCACCAGAGGGATTCTGATGGGCCATGTCATTTTGAACTACCAACGATTTCAGGTTACGTTACTTTGCTTTGTTTCGTCTTCACAACATTCCTCATGTTTTGGATTGTTAATTAGCTATTATGTATTGCAGGTGACAGACACCCCTGGGCTTCTCAGGAGATGTGATGGTAAAGTCTAGTTACTACATAGCTCTCTTGTGTATGTATTGTTTTATGATGTTTGATTGATGTTTTGTTTGGGCCGTGACAGAGGATAGGAATAATCTAGAGAAGCTAACTCTTGCTGTACTCACTCATCTTCCAACCGCGGTTCTATATGTTCATGATCTAACTGGAGAGTGTGGCACTTCACCTTCTGATCAGGTAAGTGTATAACATGTGCATCGTTATCTTCTTATTCAAATGACCTGAAGAAGAAAAAAACATTTGTGTTTGATTAATACTTTGCTGATTCAGCCTATGTATTTGTTTTGAGGGCATTGCAGTTTAGAATATATAAAGAAATAAAAGAGAGGTTTAAGGATTACCTGTGGATTGATGTTGTTTCCAAATGCGATCTGCTTGGCGGAAGCTCTCCAGTGATATATGCCAAAGAAGATATAAGTAATGATGAAGCAGAAATCATTAAGTACAGGGAAACAGGGCCTGATGAATCATTTCATGTCTCAGTGAAAACAGAACAAGGTCTCAGTGAGGTATGTAAAACCTTTACCGTAAATCTTTTATATGTGCACACAAAAAGAAAGAAAGAAAGAAAGAAAGCAAGAGAGTATGTTTTGAGTGGTCTGTTTATATCTACATGGCTTGCAGTTAAAGAGGAGAGTAAAGGAAGTACTGAGTAATGAGATGGAGAAGATCAAAAGTGGAGTGAGTGTTGATCCAAGTATTGCTGCTTCTTTAGATTAGATAGAGGTATTGCCTTTTTTACTAAAATCCTCTTTGTTACTTGTGATGTATCTTCTGGAAAAGCATCAGTTGTTATTTTATTAATAATAGAATTAAAAAGGTTATACATTATATCAAAATATAAGATCATTGACGGATGTATTATTATAGTTGAAATTTGGTTTTTATATTTCCGGATTTCTACTTGTGTTTGCAGATTTTATCTTCAGGTTCTTGGATTAGCCTTTGCATGTTTTTTATGGATCCTTCGTTTGAAGGGACTAATTCCGGAAGTCGCTTTGGTTCTTGTTTTTGTTTTGCTGGTGATGCTTAGTGTTCTTTTCACTGGACTGTAATTTCTTCACTACTTCGATAATTTCTGTTGACTTGTGAAGCTTTTCTTTTGTTAAGTAGTTTTGAGAACTAAGTTCAAATATTACTGATTGGTGTTTTTGGATCAGATTAAGTAGAATTCTCCAAATATATGTATATAAGAAGCCCACAAACAAGTTTGTTATGTAATCTGTCGAACAAAGATGATAACAAAACGGAAGAAATGTTTTTTTTCTTTGCCGATGACTAGACCTATTAAAGCGTACAGCTTCACACTCTCTCAGGGATTAAGAAAACGTATTAAATATAATTCGAATTAATACTATACTAATATAGTATTAATGTCCAAAACAGAGTATTAATTAAAGCAGACACCAATCGTAATCGAGTGACCCACGTTATATATATATATTACGTGCGACTCCTCAGCTACCTAATCGCTCTTCTCCTCGTGTCACTCTCATCACATTTCTCGCTCTCTCCTCGCCGCGATCCTCGTAAGTCTTTAGGGTTTCTTCTTTTTTTCTTCGCTTTCTTTTCTTACAATTAGTTCATCTCTCTCATCAGCTGCATTGCACTTTTCTAGGGTTTGATTCTCTCAAACAATACCTGAAATCTTGTTAAAGTTTTCTCCTTTACATAGTTTATCTTCAAAATTCAAGAGCTTTGTGTGCTTATGTAAGCTCTGTGTTACAGGTTACTAAGGATGGGTAACAGTTCTGAGTCAGAGGCCAGTGAGTCAGAGGTGAGCGAGTCAGAGATCGCTGACTACTCGGAGAAGCCTTACAAGCAAATGAGGGACGGGGTGTTGAAGGTTAAGCTAAAGGCAGACACTTTCAAGTGCCCTTTCTGCTCCGGTAAGAAGAAGCAGCACTACAAGTACAAGGAGCTCCTTGCTCATTCCTCTGGCGTCGCCAGAGGATCCGCCTCTAGAAACTGTAAGCAGAAAGCTAACCACTTGGCCCTGTCAAAGTACCTCCAGAACGAGCTCGCTGGCGATGCTGAGCCCCCTCGCCTTCAGCTCACCGTGTACTCGGCGGCGGCGGACAAGCAGAACCAAGCTGCTGTCAGTGACGTGTACGTCTGGCCTTGGATGGGGATCGTCATCAGCCCGTTGAGGGGAAAGGATGATGATAAGAGTTTGATTCTTGATTCGGCGTATTGGTTGAAGAAGCTCGCGAGGTTTAAACCTCTTGAGGTGAAGACGCTTTGGGTTGAGGAGGATGAGGCTGTTGCTGTGATTCCTAAGTTCAGCGGTGGTATGGATGGGTTCAAGAGAGCCACGGAGCTTGAGAAGGAGTATGGCGTTAAGCGGTGCGGCAAGAAGGACTGGAGTTATAAAACAGGGGACTGGAGGTTGAAGACTTATGGCTGGTGCGCACGTGCTGATGATTACAACTCTCAAGGGTCGGTAGCTGAGTACCTGTCAACGGTTGGGAGACTGAGAAGCTTCTCTGATATCTCCAAGGAGGAAATGCAGAACAGGAGTATTGTTGTGGACGATCTAGCTGATAAAATTGCTGAGAAGAATGAGGTTCTGAACCAGGTCCAGTACAAGTACAAGGAGGAGGCCATCTCTCTGCGGAGGGTTCTCTTGGAAAAGGACAATCTGGACAGAACTTACAAAGAAGGTTTTGTTTTTTTACTGAAAGTTTGATTTTGATTGTTTTTATGTTTCCAACCTCATAGGTTTGTTGTGACTCTTGTTTTATAACACCAGAAACAAAAAGGATGCAGGAGTATTCGCAGCGCAACGTCTACAGGATCTTACAAGAAAAAGAGATGCTGAGCAAGAAGCTGGAGTATAGGATGAAGGATCTGGAGACTTGGTCCAAAGAATTGGACAAGAAGCAAGCGTTAACTGAACTGGAGAGACAAAAGCTTGAGGAAGAGAAGAAGAAGGTAACAATAGTATATACTTATGCGTTGTTTACGAGGGTTAATGATTGTCTTTTTGTTTTGTCTTGTTGTTATAGAACAATGCCGCGAACTCCTCTCTCCAGTTAGCTTCACTGGAGCAGAAAAGGACGGATGATCGTGTACTGAGACTTGTGGAAGAACACAAGGTATGTCTTCAGTAAATGGCTCAAACTAGATCGATCTGTTTGTGTTTAAATATTGACAAATTTCTCTTTTCTGAATTCAGAGGAAAAAAGATGAGGCATTGAACGAGATCCGTCTGCTTGAGGAGAAGTTAAACAACAAGCAGAAACTTCAAATGGAGATTCAAGAGCTGAAAGGAAAGCTGCAAGTCATGAAGCATGGGGAAGATGAAGATGATGAGGACGTTAAGAAGAAAATGAAGAAGATGAATGAGGAGCTAGAGGAGAAGTGCTCTGAGTTGCAAGATCTGGAGGATACTAACTCAGCCCTCATGATCAAAGAAAGGCAAAGCAATGATGAGATACAAGAAGCACGTCAAGAATTGATTTCGGTAATGCATGCTTCCATGTTCTTGGTTGAGAAATCTGTATGCTTAAGAATAGACTCCATCATTATATGTAGTTCAGAATCTAATGAATAGTAGGAACGGCCGTTGTGAGATTGAGCTATGAGTTATTGAGTGTAAATCTGGATTTCTTTTTGCAGGGATTGATAGGAATGTTGAATGATCGAACCAACATCAGAATAAAGCGGTTGGGAGAGCTTGATGAAAAGCCATTCCTGAAAGCATGCAAGGAAAGATTCAAAGGCGAAGAAGCTGGGGTGCAGTACGCCATGCTTTGCTCAAAGTGGCAGGAAAACCTCAAGGATTCAAATTGGCATCCATTCAAACGCGTGGGGACTGAAGACAAAATGAAGGTTAGTTATGTGTCTCATGCTCCATCGAGATTTCTCCCCAATATCTCAATGTCCCAGTTTATTACATCTTTCACTGGTGCAGGAAGTGGTGGATGAAGAAGATGAGCAGCTTAAGAAGCTGAGAGAAGAGTGGGGTGAAGAAGTGTTGGAGGCAGTGAAGACAGCACTGGAGGAGCTGAATGAGCATAACCCAAGCGGGGGGTACTCAGTCCCAGCACTGTGGAATTTTAAAGAGAAAAGAAAAGCTACACTCAAAGAAGTGGTCGAATACATGACGCTGCATATCAAGAATCTCAAGAATCTCAAACGCAAAAGAAAGGGATAAGGTAAACTCAAATCTTTTGGAATTCCTTAAGTTTCTCCTTGTTATCTTGGGCGCTCGGCGCTCGCAAATAAAGAATATTAAGATTAATAACATATGTTTGCTTATGTCATAACTTGGCTAATGAAAGTCTCTAGTAGCATTCATTGCATTGCATCAGTGAGCTTGTAAAGAATAATAAATGTAATCAAGTGTGTCGTGTTCTTGTGGTGCAGGAAGGAAGCAGAGAGGCTGGATGAAGAATGAAAACGTGGTCTTTTTATTAGGAAATTGATAATTTAAGAACCTACGTTGTTTTACAAATGTTTCCAAATTCCAACGATCAACAATGTTCTTACAAATCGACGGTGACTTTTGTGAGTGTTTTAGACTACAGTTTATAAAACTCCTAGCAGTTATATTAATTTTATTTATCTCCTGTAAATAGTATAGCTAATTTATTAGTTATAGTGAGTTAGGCCGATTTAATACTTAACATTGTAGAAAATTGTTTTGTTTTCTCTTCTGAAGTCAATAGCGATGAACAAAAACTAAATTTAGTTAAGAGCCATCCACTACTTTTTTTCTGTTTTCAAAACAAAAACTAAAGTTTTAATCAGCACATAACAAGAATTTGCAGTTCAATATATTAACTAATTTAAACTTGTATGAAAATAATTATCAAAAATATTGTTTAAATTTGTTTTTAACAAATCTATTTTACAAATAGTCTGTTTACGAAGAATATACTTTAGCCGCATAACTATTGTATAATTAATATGCTACACAAATTTGTCTAAGTTTTATGTTTTACCAAAATATTTTTAATAGATAATAGTGGAATTTTTGTAAATGATATAAATGCAAAGTTTATTCTATATTAAAATTCTAAATGGTTGGTTAAGTTAAAAATCATTATATAATAATAATTAGAAGGGTCTATTTTAATTAAACTGTTAAAAATAGTATAATTCTAAAAATAGTCGATAAAAATTCTATTTTAATAAATTAGATGAAAATAAAGTAGGTTGCTTGGAATCAGAAGCGAATACGCAAAAACAACGCCGTCTCAAATTTTTCTAAGAACAAAAATATTTTGTTTATATATATATGTAAATGATTAAGATATGAGTATAATTTTTTTTCTTCTGTTTAGTCTATCTAAAATATAAATACACAAATAAAAATTTTATGTTAAATATATGAAAATAAGATAAGTAAATTACAAATTTTAAACATCAAAATTATATTAAAAATTTAAAATAGATTCAAATATTAAATAGCTTAACTAAAAAGATATAAATTACAATTTTTTAAAATGTGGTTTTCATGTTTTCAAAAAACAGAATCATAAGTTTTTAAAGTGAAAAACGAAAGTTTCCCTTAAAATGAGATTTTTTAAGAAGTTCCCGCGAATTTCTAAAAGGTTCCGATTCCGAAATGTTTCTGAAACGTGAAACATACTATTATCCTAAATGAGATTTTTGCCTATAGTTAGACCGTTAATCTTTTTTTTATAATCCGAAAACAGTCGATTTTATCTTAAGACTAGGCAGGCATACTTAAGACATTAGATGTAAAAAAGTTAAGGAGCAATTATGGAAACAAATGGATAGGATTCAAACAGAATCTCAGATGTTGATTGAAAACGAAAGAAACCAAAAACTTCACAAATTAAATGGAATTTGAGTTAGTGGGTGGGTGGTATATATACATGTTGGTTTTGCATGTTTTAGCACACACACACCGCTTAACGCCACCATTCGAAAGCTCTCCCCTTTCACTCCTCTGACCCCTCCAGAGGATTAGAAGCGTTGCTTCTCTAGGGTTTATCTAGGGTTCGTTCTTCTTCCTCTCTTGCAGAAGAAGAAGAAGAACAACAAATGGCTTCCGTTGTTGGATTAACCGATCTTGCGACATCACTCATCGATGCTGGAAACAGACTTCTTAAGCCTCCTTCTTCAACTGAAGAGCTTCTTTCTCTTCTCAACGTACGTATTCTTCTCTTTGATTCTCTCAAAATCAAAATCGTGTCTTTCTTCCTGTCTGTTTTAGGTTGTGTTCTTCGAAATGCGATTAGGGTTTCTCTTTCTTGGCGATAAGGGAACCTTTGGATGTTGATTTTTATCTCATTGTTTGTTCAAATCTTGGTCCTTTTTGGTTTAAAGGCGAAACCTTTTTTGCATTGAAACTCTAATTTTCATGCGTAGGAAACTGAGTCTCTGCTTAGAGATGTGGGGCAAGACCAACCCTTGTCGATGCAACACGCTCTGACTCCTTCCAAGAACGCTTTGGTGTCAAGCGAACTCTTGGCCCATCCTGATTCCGATGTTAGGGTTTCGCTCGCGTCCTGCTTAACCCAAATCGTGAGGATAGCTGCTCCTCAAGCTCCTTACGGTGATGATCAAATGAAGGTAAACAACAACAACAACAACAACGCTCTCTTCTTATCTCTTTCTCTCTGTGATGCTCTGTTTGACACCTGCTTCTTTGGTGTTACTGCTTACAGGAGATCTTCAGGTTGACTGTAGAAGCTTTTGAGAAGTTAGCTGATGATGCATCCTTCTCCACTCGCATCTATGGGAAAGCCGAGTTTGTTCTTGATGCTATGTCAAGGCTCAATTCTTGCTTGGTCATGTTGGACTTGGAGTGCCATGACCTCGTTCTACAAATGTTCCGCATCTTCTTGAGAGTCATAAGGTTAGAGATATACAAAACCTAACTCTCACACTATCTCTCTGACAAACTATTTATCCTGATCATATACTGAATTGACTTTTTTTGTTTATTAGATCTGATCATCCTGTGGTGGTGCCTTCATCAATGGAAATGATAATGATTACAGTAATAGATGAAACCGATGAAGTATCCACTGATCTACTCGATACTCTACTAACTAGTGTCAAGAAGGAAAACCAGGTAAGGCTTTTTTTCCTGTTGCAAGCTTAGTTCTCAGCTGGAGTCACCAATGTCTTGATTTGATTTTGTATGTTTTTATTAGAATGTTTCACCAATGTCTTGGAGTCTTGCGGAGAAGGTTCTTAGTAGATGCGCTCGTACACTTCAACCATACATCATCAAAGCTTTCAAGTCTACAGGGACCAGCTTGGATTTGTATTCTCCAGTAGTTTCCTCTATATGCCAGACTGTTTTTGAAGCTCCTAAAGTCCACAATGCAGTTAATAACACCAAGGAAAATGAGGTATCTTTAAAGCTCATTGTACAGTTTCAGTTATCTTTTGACATTGTCATTTAACCAGTTAGCTGTGGTGTAGGATAAAATGGGTGGTTCCAAGAGACCTCCGAGAGAAGGAACAATACGAGTCAGTGCGAATGACAACGTAAGAAAGGGAAACAAGAGTTGGAGTTTGTCGAAACATAGTCTGAAGCAAGAAGTGAAGTCTGAAGGTATAGATGATGGAGAAACAGATTTAAGGATTACAGGGAAGAGAGGAAGGAAACCAAATACTTTGATGAATCCTGAGGAAGGTTATGACGTTTCTTGGCTTTCAGGGAAAAAACCTAGAAGAGCATCACTTGGAAAGGTGGCTGCCAAGAAAACACCTCCGTCTCTGACTGGTTCAGTTAAACGAAGCCGGGTCAGTATTGGTGAGAGTGATCATGATTCAGATGAAGAAGCAGATCAGGAGAGAGATGAAGTATCAGAAGAAGAAGAAGATGGCAGTAAGATTAAAAATTCAAGCAAGAAGAAGAAGAAGGTTGTGAGCTCCAGCGGAAAAGGATCATCAGCTCGCACATATACTAAGAAGAAGGTTTCTGTCGCCTTCTGTCCCCCATTTATTAGCTTTTTGATTTCAACATATCTGTTACCAAAGGATTGATAAATGTATTATCTTCTTTTCAGAATAAGTCTTACACAGATGACTTTGCCGAGAGTTTGGTCGGTCAGAGAGTTAATATCTGGTGGCCGCTTGACAAGACGTAAGTGTATATGAAAGTGGAAGATTCCTTGTTTCTTTAGTGTACATTTAATCATTGCTTTTTTCACTGTGCAGTTTTTATGAAGGCGTGATAGAGTCTTATTCTAGTAGTAAGAAGATGCATATGGTGAGAAACCATCTCTGTTCCTCATACCAGAATCATGTATGTTTGCTTTGTTGATTTATATGGAATGTTTGATCCCCCCCAGATATTATATACTGATGGAGAGAAAGAACAGCTTAATCTCATTAAAGAACGCTGGGAGTTAGTCGAGGATCTCACATCTGACAGTGAGGTACTGAGTTTCTATTTCTTCTTCCGCAAGAAAGTGTAATCACTATGCTTAATGATTGATTCCTTTGTTGATCTGCAGGATATGAAGAAAGATTCTGGCAAAGCAAGAGAAGGAAAGAATCTCAAATCGTTGAATGCTGAAACTGACAGAAGAGAAGAGGAGGAAGATGTGGACACTCAGAGCGAGGATGAATATTATAATGGTCAGAAGCAAGAACAGTCCGGAAACAAAAGTAAAGAGAGCCTGAAAGTGGCTGATGTAGAAGGTGAAGCTAAGGAAGAAGAGAAAGAAGATCAGAAGTCAGAGACTGAGAGTGAAAGAGAAGGCTCAGAGTCAGGAGAAGAGCCGGAGTGGAGAGAAACAGAGGACGAAGCAGACGGGGTTGATGATGGTAAAGTGAGAAGCAAAAAGCTTGCCTGAGAATGAGAAAGACGCTGATGAAGATAGAGAGTCTTGAATTGGAGGAGTTTATACTCAGGGCACTGTGAGCAAAACCCATTTTTACTGCCTAGACTCTTTGTCTCTTTTTTCTTTGTTATTGAACTAGTTTTGAGATATGACGTCACCAGGTTTGTGTTGTGTCTAGAGAGTTTGTGGCATTTGTATTTTAGATTCTGTTCATACCCCCACATAAATCTAAAGAAATACGTATTAGTTTGACCAATTTGCTTTTTTTTTTCAATCTTGAATCATATATTAATTATATATATCTAATATGCTACTCATGTATGATAATGCTAGTGGAATCAGTGATCTTATCATTTATCCGATGTTATTGTAACGTTATTCCTTGCTTAACGTAAGAGACATGGTTAAGAAAAAGAAAAGAAAAAGACAAACCAATTCTTACATTAGTACAAGCGAAAGGTCTTTTTGGAGTTGGTAAATAGTCACATAGTCATTGGGTTTACGTATGAACCCATTTTGATTTTCGTCACATATGAGACCTTACCATAAACAAAATCAAATCATTTGTTGAATAAACTGTAAATAGATGATTTTGTCCTTTGAGCTGCCGTTTGCATTAGTTCCTCTTCTCAAGTTCACTAGCTGCAAAACCAAGATGGGTTCACACGTAAACCCTATGGCGGTATGTAACAAACAAACACATTTTCATTAAAAACAAAGAAAAAGTTATACTCCATATATTTCTTTTAACATCATATATTTCTTGTATTTTTTTCCAACAGATTTCAGCTTTGACATGGTTGATTGGTGGTTTAATCGTGGGGATTAACATATACTATATAGTAAGCAGTTTCATTAAACTGCTTATTCATAGTCACATGAAGCTTGTCCTTGTCATCTCCTGTGGAATTCTTGGGTCCTCAGGCATTGTTGTCTACTTAGCATCCATAACGTATCTCGTCTTCCGGAAAAACAGAGAAGCTAGTCCTCTTCCTGCATCAAATAGTTCACAAACTGTGGCGACACTTCCAAGACAGGACATTGTCGATATGCAGACTCACTAAGTTCGCAAGGATCTTTCTATATTGCTAGTTTACATGTTCTTAGAACTTATATGAATTGTTTTTTTTTCTTAGTAAGTTTTGTTTAGTCAAGGGACAATGTTTGAATAACACCAGATACTAAAATCATTTCGTCCACAATCATTATACATCATACATTTGAGTGACATTCTCTGTTTTTTTTTGAATTACCAGAAGGTGCGGGCAATACCCCAATTCCCCAAACTCGAAACTGCAACATCTAATATTAGTTTCGTCAAAGCAGGAGTGTCCTGAGAAATTCTGACATAGTGGTCATGATCTTTTTCAGTTGAGGTAATGACCTCTAAAGCATTGCCTTTCTTTTTTGTAAACTAGCATTGCCTTTGTTTCATGTTCAATATCTCTAACATGATTAGTGACCTGATTTTCTCCTAACTAACCAACTGCAAGGATAATGAAACAGTAGAAGATCACGACTTTCAGCTGATGGTTACAAAGCCCACATATAAAAGCAGTCATGACCATCGCAAAATGAAACATTCACTTATAACCTTAAAAATATGAGCGGTTAATATAATACATCATTGAACTTTTAAATTTCGTAGTTTCAAAAAAAAAAAAATAACTTTTAAATTTCGTAAGTTTTTAATCTATAAATTCCAGGACTGGACATATACCGGGTCCATGCTCAGTCCTTATCCAAATATTATGTCTTTTGTCGGACGGCAGTGATATCTCATGTTTTTATAGGTTTTTAGATTCATATTTTAGCTTATTATGATTATTTAAGTTGCATTTTAGGTCTTTATATTGCATTTGCATACATAATTGCATTTGGCAGGGTTTAAATGGCACAATCGAAAGTTCTGGGTTGATTTGATGGGTGTTTCTGCAAATTCTGAAGTTTGGGGCTAAATTGTAAAACGGCAGAAATTGAGGACCAATTATGCAAAAACGAGAAACCAGCCATTGGAGCTGTTCGATCTTCTTCTCGCCGGATCTGTTGACGACGGCGAGCCTTACCATAGCAGAGCACGACTCCGGAGCTTTAAGACGATGCTGTCACAGCCACGACTTGCTGACGACGACGACTGGTGCTTGGACGAGATCGAATCGCGGTGGCTTGGAGAACGACCAGAGTTGCAGAGGGTGAGTTCGGTGCTTCTGGCCAGAACACGAGCTCAACCACCACGGCGAGACAGATGACGAGCTCTGGCCACGAAGGAAACGCGACGGAGAAGCTTCAATTCATGGTGACTCCGTTTTCAACCACGAAGAAAAAGACTGTGACATTGACGGTGGCTGAGAAGCTTGGCCGCAAGCGTCACGGTGAGCACGAGGAGGATAGGGACGACGAACCATGGTTTGCAACCTCGAGTTAGAGCGGGTTCAGAGTGGTTTGATGGCAGCGGGCAGATGACATCGCTGGGACTGAACCGAGCTCCACAGCGGCTTAGTGAAACGGGATGCGTAACCCGCTCGGGAGAAGACAAAGACACGAAATCAAATGGTTGACCGGTTATCTCCGGTTTGACCTGGTTTAATTCAATTAAACCAGCTCGAAATTTGCCTCTCCTATATATAGTTTTAGATCCCAAAACCCTAATTGTATCTCATTTTCTCTCTAGACTTTGCCTCATTTTGTAAAAGCTTGAATCTTTATATCATTCTAAGGAATTTATTCATCTTATATCTTGTTTCTCTTAATCATTAACATGATTAACCTTGAATCTCATATGGATTTGAGGTTTATCATGGAGATTAGGGAGTAGATACATTTTGGATTCATGGGTTAGGGTGATTAAGGTATCTAAGTGAAGATCTAGGGTGTTTAGTGTTAGATTTACTTATTTCTTTGCTTGTTGAGGGTTCTTAATGCTATTTTGGTCTTGATCACACTAAAATAGATCCCTAGGCATTTCATCCCCGGAAGGTGTTCGATGAAATGCCTGAACCAACTCTTCAATGCTTTTAATGCACTTTGCCAAAGGAATTTGTTGTTAAAGGTGTTAAGATTGCTATTAGACTTGTCCATAATGATTGCTTTAGTAATATTCAACCAAAGGAATTTGATGCTTGAGTTGTTTTAGCAAATGAACATTCATCTAGGGATAGAGCTTGTTTAGTGTTGTGTCTAGGCATAAGGAAAGTGTTTTTCATAGCTTGCCACTCTAGCTTGGATCTTAGTCACCCAAAATCAAGTCCCTAGTCCCATGGATCCACCTTAGCGTTTGATTGAGTTCTTGCACTAGTTTCTAGATTGGATTTGAGATCACCTTGTTCATATTAGTAGGTTCTTAGCTTGTTACTCATCATCCATCTTCCTATTTGCTTAGATTAGGAGAGTTTGTGTATTCTTGGTGTTATAGATCACTAGTTCTCTGTGGTTCGACAACCTTTCTATACTATCATTTGACTTGGGAGTTTTGAAAACTTCCAATATCAAATTGGCGCCGTTGCCGGGGAACTAGCTGATTTATCATTAGGATTTCAATCTTTCTTGAGACTAAGCTTTATTTTCTTACTTTGTTTTGCTTTTGTACAGTTACTAACCTTTTCTTCTAGCTTTTGTTATTTGTAGAGATGGCTTCAAGCTACCATGAGAAGCCACAAGAAGAGGAAGACACATTTGAATATCACATTCAAGATGACTTTGATGCAAGTATACTCACACCAGCACAACTTGTGATGTTATATGAGCTTCAGAAGGAGTATCCGAGGTCGGCAAAGACATCCCTAGCACGAAGGATCCGGTTGGAGCTTATTAAGGATCGAGCAGAGCTTGAAGGAAGGGAGGTTACAAAGTATGAGTTCAATGTTGCCTATGACCTTAAAGAGGTAATGGATTGGGCTCCACCACTTCAACTGGAAGGTATAGAAATTTCCATTTTAGAACTTCAATTTGAGAAAATATGCTTGCCTTGTGGTGAAAACATTGCCCATGATCATAATTCTCTTGTGCTCATCAATGAATGTCTTGATATGATATGTGAAACTAGGAAACTAGATGAGTTGAGAATAGAAAAGCTTGCTAGAGATCATATTGAAGTTTGTTTTGTCAAGAGCTATCTATGTGCTTCATTTGATCTCGAATCTGAGTTTTTTATGCTTAATGAATCTAGTCCTCTTCTTGAGATAGCTGATTTAGGGGATGAGCTTGATGTTGATAAGCTTTTGCTTGAGATAGAAAATCCCCTTGTCAAAAGCATTCATGAGAATGAGAACATTGTGTTTTATTCAGTTGATGGAGATAGAGTTGACTATTTTGTTAAGACCTCGTTTGAACCTGTAGTTGACTTTGTCTTTCCACCAAATGCATTTGATTCTCATGACCATTTGAACCTCAAAGAGCATCTCATGATTCATGATATATCTTTAGTGAAGCTCTTTGATGAAAAATCTGTCTATTATCTATGGACAGTAGTGTGCTCCTTTGCGCACTTGGTTTCTTGTTCTTGTAGGAGAAGGACCAAAGGTGCATTGGCTCAGCCTTTTGATACCTATGATTAGCATGCACACAAAGTCAAGCTAGAGACTTAAAACAAGCTCACTTGGGAGGAAGTCCCATGTTTATCCATTGTATATATTTCTTTATCTTTCTTTCCTTTTAGATTGTTTAATAAGTATGGTTGAGATTTTCAGGATGGGTCTATCTATAGATAAGAGAAGTCTTTATCTCCACTTCAGCCCATGTCTACCGGTGAAACAAACATGAGGCCAAGGGTCCTCTACCACCCAATTCAGCCAATAACTCCAAGTATGTGCCACTCCAACCTTGTACATATTTAGTTCTCATGTTTATTTCTTTCCCTTAGATTTCTTCTTTGAGCTTACTCTAACACAAGGGACTGTGTGAAGTAAGTTTGGGGGAGAGTCTACTATCTCACATTGTTTTCTGTTTTGTTTACTTGTCATGAGTCTCATGCATTGCATTGTATATACTTATTTGCATTGAAAAAAAATAAATTTGAAAAATTACAAGCATTAGATTCAAATCATGTTTCATTTGCATCTTTAGGATTGAGTTTAGAAGCATATAGGTTGCATTCATGCATTGGGAGCCAACCTTGTAAAGATCTCATGCCAAGTACTCAATTTGATACCCTTTGTAATCATGACAAGTAGCTTGAGCACTCTTTTGAAAACTTGTAGACTTCGAGCCTTGAAACTCCTCTTGAAACTCATTGATTGTTGAAACTTCTCATCTTTGAAGCCAACTCCAATCTTATATGAACTGAATGAACTTAATGTTTCTTGCTTATGGTCTTTTGTGTACTAAGTCATGGCTATACACACTTGAGTTGTCCCTCATATTTTGCCAATCTTTTTGACAAACTCAAGTGGTAGTCCATTCCCTAAAACCCTTCCCTTCTTTTAAGCCATCATTGATTGTTGAGTGAGGTTTTTTTTTGAAAGCTTTTTTTTTTTTTTTTTTTTTTTGAAAGCTTTTTTTTTTTTTTTGAAAGCTTTACATGTGCATAATGTTGAGAGTATTGGGATCGACAATGCTTAGTCTCCATTATTTGCTAGCTTCAAGACTCATGTTGTCTAGCTTCTAGGATGGGATGGGAGTGTTATAAAGTTTTATCTTGGGTGTATGAAAAGTGATGAAAGGAAGGGTAGACTCTAAGAGCTCAAAAGAGTTTAAGTCACTAGGGATAAGTAAAAGAAAAGTTTAGCTCAAGTTTGTAAAGAAAGTTTTGGCCCCCAAATAAAAAAAAAAGAGAAAAGAAAAAAAAAAGAAATGAAAAGAATTAAAAAAAAAAAGAGATTAAAAAAAATGAAGAAAGGGGGCTAGCAAAAGTTAGTATAAGCTAATAAGTGTTTAAAAGTGTGAAAATTCCCTAGTAGACATCAAAAGAAAGAAAGAGTTCTAAGTAAGAAGTGATCTTGAGTGTTTTGGGAAATCTTTGGGTGAGTGAAGAGAGTGAGGTTTGGCATTGGGAATAAGAGTGTAATTTTTATATTTGGGAAAAGGGTAGGACAATGGAGATTGAACATTGTATGCATGAGTTGATCCTTTTCTTAGATATATTATGTGCAATGTCAATGCTACTTTGTTTTTGAGAGCAAACCACCTTGAAAGATCCTTTTAAACCTCTTGTTTCACTTTGCACTAAAGCCTTTCCTTACCTAACCAAATGATTTGGACCCTTTGACCATTTGCAAGAATTCACTTATGATTGTGCTTAATGAATGTGAGAGTTGGTTGATTGGTGTTTATGTGGATTCTAGATGATGAGTGTAGAGATCAAAGGAGTAGGATAGGCCTTGAGAAGTTAGAGTTGGAAAAAGTCTTTGCTCTTGCTATTTGGTATGATTATATAAAGATATCATGTTGATGGCTAAGAAGAGTTTCTTTTGGTGATGAGCTCCCACTTCCTCTTCTCCTTCTTGATCTCGAAAGTTTACTTGTGGACAAGTAAAGGTCTAGTGTGGGGGAATTGATATCTCATGTTTTTATAGGTTTTTAGATTCATATTTTAGCTTATTATGATTATTTAAGTTGCATTTTAGGTCTTTATATTGCATTTGCATACATAATTGCATTTGGCAGGGTTTAAATGGCACAATCGAAAGTTCTGGGTTGATTTGATGGGTGTTTCTGCAAATTCTGAAGTTTGGGGCTAAATTGTAAAAAGGCAGAAATTGAGGACCAATTATGCAAAAACGAGAAACCAGCCATTGGAGCTGTTCGATCTTCTTCTCGCCGGATCTGTTGACGACGGCGAGCCTTACCATAGCAGAGCACGACTCCGGAGCTTTAAGACGATGCTGTCACAGCCACGACTTGCTGACGACGACGACTGGTGCTTGGACGAGATCGAATCGCGGTGGCTTGGAGAACGACCAGAGTTGCAGAGGGTGAGTTCGGTGCTTCTGGCCAGAACACGAGCTCAACCACCACGGCGAGACAGATGACGAGCTCTGGCCACGAAGGAAACGCGACGGAGAAGCTTCAATTCATGGTGACTCCGTTTTCAACCACGAAGAAAAAGACTGTGACATTGACGGTGGCTGAGAAGCTTGGCCGCAAGCGTCACGGTGAGCACGAGGAGGATAGGGACGACGAACCATGGTTTGCAACCTCGAGTTAGAGCGGGTTCAGAGTGGTTTGATGGCAGCGGGCAGATGACATCGCTGGGACTGAACCGAGCTCCACAGCGGCTTAGTGAAACGGGATGCGTAACCCGCTCGGGAGAAGACAAAGACACGAAATCAAATGGTTGACCGGTTATCTCCGGTTTGACCTGGTTTAATTCAATTAAACCAGCTCGAAATTTGCCTCTCCTATATATAGTTTTAGATCCCAAAACCCTAATTGTATCTCATTTTCTCTCTAGACTTTGCCTCATTTTGTAAAAGCTTGAATCTTTATATCATTCTAAGGAATTTATTCATCTTATGTTTCTCTTAATCATTAACATGATTAACCTTGAATCTCATATGGATTTGAGGTTTATCATGGAGATTAGGGAGTAGATACATTTTGGATTCATGGGTTAGGGTGATTAGGGTATCTAAGTGAAGATCTAGGGTGTTTAGTGTTAGATTTACTTATTTCTTTGCTTGTTGAGGGTTCTTAATGCTATTTTGGTCTTGATCACACTAAAATAGATCCCTAGGCATTTCATCCCCGGAAGGTGTTCGATGAAATGCCTGAACCAACTCTTCAATGCTTTTAATGCACTTTGCCAAAGGAATTTGTTGTTAAAGGTGTTAAGATTGCTATTAGACTTGTCCATAATGATTGCTTTAGTAATATTCAACCAAAGGAATTTGATGCTTGAGTTGCTTTAGCAAATGAACATTCATCTAGGGATAGAGCTTGTTTAGTGTTGTGTCTAGGCATAAGGAAAGTGTTTTTCATAGCTTGCCACTCTAGCTTGGATCTTAGTCACCCAAAATCAAGTCCCTAGTCCCATGGATCCACCTTAGCGTTTGATTGAGTTCTTGCACTAGTTTCTAGATTGGATTTGAGATCACCTTGTTCATATTAGTAGGTTCTTAGCTTGTTACTCATCATCCATCTTCCTATTTGCTTAGATTAGGAGAGTTTGTGTATTTTTGGTGTTATAGATCACTAGTTCTCTGTGGTTCGACAACCTTTCTATACTATCATTTGACTTGGGAGTTTTGAAAACTTCCAATATCAGGCAGTTCAAAACAAATAGCCATGTGCAGTATTTAGAGACACGTTCGTGCATTGTATTATTGTCTATTAGACTCTTCCGATGAATTCGTCACGAGGATATTTAGAGACCGTATTATATTATTATTCGTGGGCAACTCCTTTTTGTTTTTGGTCGGCCATCTACCATAAAGAAACAAAAACTTATTACTTCAAGAAAACAAAACAGACAAAGTGACCAAAAAGATATATTGCCAATTCGAACAATCGGAATTAAAATATTTATATACAAATAAATGTCAAAGAAAACGTGTAATTCACAGAAGCACATAGTTACTCTGATGGCTAAAACTATAGTAACACATGTCTATATGTGGATACAAATGACTAAGGTATAGTATTTCACTCGTTTCATATAAGTTAAGCTCCAGTTTTATCGTAGTATAGTAAATACGCAATGAAGTTTCTATATATTCTTTTCCAAAAGGGAATTTATATGGTTAAAGCTTGTTTATTGAATAGTTTATGATCACAACTATAAAAAGAGCAAAGTTACAAAAAAAACTATAAAAAGAGCAATGTATGCAGCCTTTTCATCTACCAACCTAAGAAAATGAACTACTAAATTAGGAATAAAAGATAATGGAAGTCCTGTCCAATACTTTGATTAAGAGTTTATCAATGTTTTTACGCTATGATGTATAAATTTTGAATCCCAGCAAAAATGAATTAAGCAGGTTTACAGAGAAAAAAAGAAAAAAAATTCAGTGTATCATAAAGAATGCCGTTAGACATGGATTTTATAGGACATCTAAAAATAACATTGAATCCTCACAAATTAAATAGAATTGTTTGCTATAAAATTATCTTGTAATATTTTTTATTATTTATAACAACATAATCAACCATCGACAAAACAAAATTAGGAATAAAAAAGACTTATTCTTAGGTTCACCAACCAATAGGATTCAAGTATTTTTTATTTAATATATTTTTAAAAAAGAAACAAAATCTTCTTAAATTATATTATGTTTTTAAAATAAATACCTAAAAATAAACAAAAACAGTAATAATTGAAAAAAGAAGATTTTTAAAATTTTTAAAACTATAATTCATCCAACAGTTTAGTGTTTACCCAAGGGTTTAGGGTTTTCCAAGGGTTTAGGGTTTAGTATTTAGGGTTTAGGGTTTAGTATTTTGGATTTAGAGCTTTTATTAAAAAAAAATTTTGCAACTACAACTATTTTTATTTATTTTTAACTATTTATTTGAAAACATAATATAATTTAACAATATTTTATTTACTTTTTAAAAAGATATTAAATATAAAATACTTAAATTCTATTGGTTGGTGAATCTAAAGGTTCACCCTAGGGGGTGAACCCAAGAATAACTCAATAAAAAATAACTTGTGATATCGAAGAAACTTATTATCTAGGATAAGTTGTTGGTTTTTCACACTTGGTAGGTACTAAGAACAAAAAGCAAAAAAAAAAGAAAAAGAAAAGACAAAAAGGCAAGAAGAATTAAGAACAACATATTATTTCATTCGTTCTCGTAAATAAGATTTTCTATAGTTTTCACGTTTATTAAAAATTTAATAAATATATATAATTTAGTTTATCATTTATTTTTTAACACTTTTCAGTAATTATCTACTAATGAAATTTAATCAATTCAAATATTTACAATTAATGTTCCTCAAAAATATATAAAATACCTTAGATATCTTTATGAATCAAAAATAAAATCTAGAAAATCTTTCTTTCAGAGAACTGAGAGAATATTATTTAATAAACAGCAGAAGCTGTAGACCTTTATTAATTCATGAACCCTTGAATTGTTTGTCTTTTTGTCCCTTTAAGTTCAATGCATCTCTAGAGAGGTCAAGGCTACAGAATAATACCACAACGAGAGAAGTGTAGAACAAACTTTCAACTGAAAACTGAATAAAAATTAAATAAAAATCTTTTCAATTGTTTGGTTAAAATACATATATCACTAAAGAGAAATTTATTGCTGCTTGAATTAACTATTTCATCATGTGGTTTAGTGGCAACGATTAATTTTGTAGAATGCGGATCATAAAAATGTACTAAATATCTTCAAAAAAAAATGTACTAAATAATATATTGAACTTATATATCTATACTATTAAAGCAGAATCCTATTAAGGATTCTGCCCTTAATTTTGCAAATTATTTCAGAAGAATGCCACTGTTTTTTCTATTTTTTTTAATAAAATTCGACTACATTTATGACATCCAATCAAAATCCAGTTTTTATGTGCAATCAAATTACATTCCCTTTTTAAAAGTCATTTAATGTCTTGCCTTCCTATATTATTGGTAAATCAATATTCTGTTATACATCCATCTAATTGAAACCGGAACCATTTACTTATCTTTACAATTTTTTTGTTCCTAACTAATAGGTAAATTTTAAACTAACAGGTAAATTTTAAACTAACGTAATTAATAAATTTAATTACTATATTCCATCCACCCAACATGTGTTTTTACACCCACTATATTTTTTTGGAGATTTCGTTTGATATTTTTGACTTTATAATATTGTAACATAAAATTATTCTAAAATTTTATATATTTCTATCTTATAGTATGAATTTTGAAAAGTCATCATCGTGGAACCAAATTTTTTAGCCGCCCGGTATAATAGTTAACTAACCATCTCCAATCCACCTCTATTTTAATCTCTATATTTTTCTCTAAATAAAAAATTTCTATTATAGAGGTGAATTTACTCTAATGTATGTTTCTATAATAATGTTCCTCTATTTATAAAGGAAAATATAGAGATTTTCTATAATTATTTAATTGTTAATGAAATCTATGAAAACTTGGGCCATTTAGGCCGAGTTTAATAAGTTTATAAATCCAAATCGAAGCCCAATTTATAGTGTCTTCTTTTTTAAAGCAAAAATATTAAACTCATTGCATTCTATTTATTTTAGTTATATTATTATATTTAATTTTGAATAAAAATTTAGTTTCATGAAACATTAAAATATATAATGAATAACTATAATGTGTGTTTAATTTATAAATATAATAGTTTAATAAATTTAAAATGTAAATATGGTAACCTTTTCAAATATATAAACACTGCATAGTTAAATTTACTGATTAGACCTTAGAAGTGTACCACTTTTTAAATCCCTTCTCAAAATATATTAGTATTGTAAACATAAACAATTATTTTTAAAAATATATGCAAAGATTATAAATGTTTTATAAACAAATGCAAAATCTATGAATATATATCTTATTTTAAAAAACATTTCTCTGTTAAATAAAATTTTAAAACAAAAAATAATCCCGCCCTTTTAAAGGGTGGATCAAAATCTAGTCGATACTATTAAAGTAAAATCCCTCGTAGGATTCTGCCATTGATTTTCTAAAAAATTACAATACTATACCACTACAATATTAATAAATTATATTATTATAATTAGTTTCTACCTAAATTTTTTTTGAACGATTTTTCTACCTAAATCTAAACAAACATATTATAGAATTTGGAAAGAAATGATTACCATATATTCTATCCCTTTCATCAACAAAAAAAACTCCTAAATCAAATCTAAATTTTGCATTGTTCAAAAAAAAAAAAAACTAGATTCCATAAAAATATCAAACATTTATAACTTAGTTAATTTAAGATTTGGTCTTAAGTTAGAAATCTTTTTATCCGAAATATACTATTGTTATTTTGTACGAGTTATTTTAAAAGGTAAGAAAAATATTTATTAAAATGCAAGATAGGTTGAACCAACATAGTAATCATTTTATTATAAAAAGAAAATTTCTCATTTCAATTTTAAATCATTAAAAATGTAAAATGAGCTAAATAAGATATTTATTATATTTTGATCTTCATATAATTATATATTTATATTTTTAGTTTGATTATAAAATAACTAAACATAAATGCATTTTACAAATGAATATATTGTCCCGTGTAATATCTATCTATCTTATTAAAACAGGAACATTACAACTTCTTCTAGGTAGATTTTTAAAGGTGGACCTCATATATTTAAATTAAATGTCTCATTCTTTATATATAATACGTACTATAGTCTAACTTTGCATTGATGTATTTCCTTAAATACAGTTCTTCTTTTTGTCCATATTCCATATATAACTTTTACATTTATTACATGTCAATTTAAATAAGATATATACTAAGAATACTAAAAATATTAATCGTTCTATAATTACTCCATACAATTCATTTTAAATTGATCAGTATATTTTCATTGGCCATATTGATTTTATTGGTGCGAATAACATTAGGTAGATAAGTCATAGACACATACATAAAAATATGACTATTTTTATAATTACGTTGGGCCTAATCTACTTTCTAAAACAAATAACACATAACTTCATATATTGTATAGAATATAGTAATATTGTATAGTATTATACTTATACAATAATACTAAAAACAAACCAAACTGAAATATAATATACATCGAAAATGCTTTGAACCATTACACACCAAATATATTAGACCTCAGAGATAAAATTCACTTTGAAATTAAGTAATAATTATTTTAAAAAATTAAATTTCGTAATGTACAAAAAAACATAAGTTTTATATAAAATTTTGTGTTACAATAAAAATACACAACTCGCGCTTGCAAAATGTTATTTTTACATACGAAAGACAGTTTTGATATTGTTCTTTAAACACAAAATTGAATTATACAAACTCGATACTACATAAAACTAAACAATATAGAATACATTTTAAAAATAAAATCCGTGCGGGTGCGCATATGTTTATATAATATATAAATATATTATGTTACACATATTTTCATATAAATAATACCCCAATGTAAGTTTTGTATGATAAATGTTGAAAATACAAAATATATAGCACTATATCTTTTAAATAATATAGAAAAATATACTTTACGTTATCATAAATTTTAAAAATCAAATTTAGTAATTAAACACATTACTTATTTAAATACATTAGTACACATTGTTATTTATCAAAATTTTACATTAATATACACATTGCGATCATATATAACATTTAGTAAAAACAAAGATAAAAAAAAAAAATTGACTCCCGCTCGGTCGAGCGGGTCATGATCTAATTCTATTAATTCTTCAGCATGACCAATTAATAAAAGGTTTGGTCTAACTTAAAAAAATAACTGCATAAAATATAACAATATCTTATTTAAACACTAACCATGTTCTATTTCTAACGAACAAAAACGGTTACGTTTTTTTCTGTAACAAAACGGTTACGTTTTTTTAGTCATAACATGTATTCATTGATTTATTTTAATCATTCTCACAGGTGAAAGTAACTCTTCGCTTTTACTATAAAGGATTATGCAGCGAAGGTTCTCTTTGGGTGAACGGTCAAAATGGTTAGGTTGTATTACATATTTTAGAAATTTAATTTTTATATTTATGTTTTTAATAATATTTATACTTTCTTTGTATAATATTTCTTTTAAATAATTAATAAGAGGTTTTAATAATTATCGTAAAATAATTTGACCACACATATATCAATAGGTCATATTCCTGTTTTAGTATATTGATATTATATAATGAAAAAACGTAAATAAAACATAAATATTAAAATTAAATTTATAAAAAAATGTAAAACAAAAAATATACCCGCCCTTCTAAGGGCGGATCAAAATATAGTTAGTATATATTAAATTGCAACAATATTTTCTTTAAAATATTACATTTCTTTTTAAACTATGATCTTTTGAAAATAATAATTTGGCTTTGATTAGTAAACTTATTATTGAAAAGCTAAATTTTAAAAACTGTAATTGTAATAGACGATTTTCATTTAATTTTTAATTATATTGTGTAAAAATCAAAAGTGTTAAAAAAATATAAATCAATATGTATTCAAATTCTCATCAAAATCAAAATTTTGTTCTATTGAAAAATTAAATATATAATTTAAAAATTTAAAATATGTGGATTATGTAAAACATTTAAATCATCATCATCAATTAATTTGTTTTCAAAACAAAAAAATAATTTCGCGCTTTTAAAGCGCGGATCAAATCTAGTTACGTCTTAAAGTTTCAAACACTATTATGTCGAAATAAACTAATTAAAAGTAGTCTCATATGAAACCTTATAAAATGATTCAGTAACGAGTCCTATATTTTTATATGAATTCTACAAATATTTGTACGTGGAAAGAAATGTGAAAGGTATAAAGAATATAATGCAACAGAAAGTCCAAAATGATCGGTACATGATGATTCCATTTCCATCTCTAAATCAGTCAAGTTTTGAGTGGACATGGTTGAGGTCAATATATGTTTTTGACAAGCCGTGTCGGCTTGACTTTGACCGAACAACTGAACAAGGCACACGTTTACATAATTGAATACTAATGATAGTGACTACCAACGAAGAATCTCCCAATTATTTATGGTGACTCGCATTAGAAACATATAAACCACGTTCCGCACACTCTATTATACTATTACTAAGCACATCGCACAAATTATTGTTTTCGTCAACCACAAACAATTTTTTTTTTGGTAAAAACCACAAACAAATTTATTCTTGTATAGAATATTAAACTTTCTAATTAAGCACGCCTTTACATTTCAGTATCAAAACCAACAGCAACAGTTGATCATTTTATTTTTTCCTTTGTGCATAATCATTAGTTATGTATTTAATTAGACAAAATACATTCCAATCCTTTGTCAAAAAAAAAATACATTCCAATCTTTTTTTTTGTAAGGCATTATAATTAGAAAGAGTTATTGAGGTAGTTTAAGTAGTTAAAGTTCATGACAAAATAGAAATAATCCTATACATTATTTGTCAAGTGATTTTAACACTTGTCTTCTCTATAATTATTTTGACCAAATATATGTGACATGACATGTTAAAATGATGACATGGCTTAAGATCAAATGCGACATAAAAAATTATATTTAATGCTTATTTACATATTTTTATTTTAAATTATACTTAAGAATAGATATGTATATATTCAACCTATAATCTTAGATATTTTTATCTATTTATTTTGGATAAAATATATCAAATTAATTTGTATAAAATTAATAAAAAATTGATATAAAATCTGTATAATTATCAAAAAGTACAAATGAACATTATTCTTAGAATCTTTATATATGTAAAAAATTTAATAATATTACGGTTAAACATTGGATTTAAACGAACAATAAAATTAAGATAAAATAATAAATTTTGTTTAAATTTTAAATTATACTTAAGAATAGATATGTATATATTTAATATTATAATCTTAGATATATTTGTTTCTATTAATTTTCTATAAAATATATTAAATTTACTTTTATAAAATTAAAAAAAAAATTGATATAAAATCTGTATAATTATCAAAACGTACAAATGAACAGTATTTTTAGAATCTTTAGATATATAAAAGAAAATAATATTACGGTTAAACATTTATACTTTAAAAAACTTTAAACAATTTGAAAATCTTTTTAGTGTAAAATTGTATAATTATAAATAATATTTCGAAAGTTTTAAAATATTTTTAAATTATTTATTTTTATATTTGAATAGTTTACTTTAATGATGATGCATAATTTACTTCTATATTATAAAAAGTGTACCAATTTTATATTCAATTAATTAAAAAATTATATTACAATTTACAATATGGTAAAAACACCTAGTAATACACTAAACATGTAGTGAATCACGCTTAAGTGCAGTTTGTTTATACTTTTGGATTCGAATTTTCTTGGGTTAAGTAAATCACATGTTACTATGTTATACCACAGGTTTGCTTGATCATCTGATTCGTTTCTATTCGCTTATTTTATTGAATTTTACATCTTGGTTTGTTGTCCCCAAGGATTAAGAAAAACGTGGAAATAATCTTAGAAATTATAGTTATATTTAGTCGACAGCTGCAGAACGAAAAATATACCAAATGTTTGTTAAATAAAAAGAATGTCAATCAAAATACATATAAAACATATATAATTAGATTTAGTAAATAAATGATAAAATGATAATAAGGATTGGAACAAAAGACGTGTGCCACAGTGGCAGTGTGGACCCGAGAGAGATGAGTTGAGTCTTAAAGACTAAAAGTAAAAGAAACATGATCAGGATCGATGTCCATTAGTTTTATACATGGAAATGAAAGGCACATGCTGCTCACGTCTCTCTTTCCACCTTGTTTCCTCTTCAACACTTCCCTTTATATATAGAATCAAAAATCATTCCTTCTTCCACAATCCCTGAAGAGTAAAAACAAGAACCCAATAAGATCGTCTCTTTCTACGAATCTATCAACTTTATTCCTCAACTTAAGGAACTTGCTCCACATATACACATACCCTCAAGAATCAAGATCCAAGCAGAGTCATCGTAGATATATACATCCATGGACCAGCCTTCTTTCGTTGATACTTCTTTAGATCTCACTATTGGTGTTACTCGTATGCGAGTTGAAGAAGATACCACGGTATGCTTCTAACGTAGTTTTGAACTTGTACTAATTGTCTTATTCAATATAATTACAACATGTATTATATATTCTTATATATACGATCACATATATCTTCAGAGTGCATGTGTAAATATACTAGCATACGCAAATATATTGTATATATATTTTACCAAAAAAGAAATTGTATATATGCATCACAAAGATTTTTTTAAATACCTCGAGGAAATTGAGAAATCCAATAAGGCGAACCCGGGTTCAAACTCCACCGACCACACGGATATGAGTTATTGCTTTCGACTCATTTGAATGCCCAGGAAAAGGTCTATCCGTGGGCTGTACCTCCACCCGGGGTTAGGCTTGTGTCATCATTAACCCGGGTTTAACCCTTTTGTTTTACAAAAAAAAAAAGATTTTTTAGATATACTTGGTATAAATATTAATGAACTTAAAAAAGAAGAAAAAATTGCTACTATTTTAACAAGGCTTGCTACTAATTGTGTTGAGTTCTTGAAGTATTTGATTGTAACAACAGATTTTAGGTTATATAAAGTTACTTATGATATGTTAATACATATGTTTACTAACTTCATGCGATATATATATGTAATTGTAGACAAGTGCTTTGGTGGATGAATTAAACCGAGTAAGTGCTGAGAACAAGAAGCTCTCGGAGATGCTATCCTTGATGTGTGAAAACTACAACGGCTTAAGGAAACAGCTCACGGAATATGTAAACAAGAGCAACAACATGACCGAGAGAGACCAAACCAGTCCTCCAAAGAAACGCAAATCTCCAGCGAGAGAGGACGCACTTAGCTCTGCTGTTATCTGTGGAGTGTCAGAGAGTAGCTCGACGGATCAAGATGAACAGTATCTGTGCAAGAAGAAGCAGAGAGAAGAGACTGTTGTGAAGGAGAAAGTCTCAAGAGTTTATTACAAGACCGAAGCTTCTGAAACTACCCTTGTAAGCTCTTCATGAAAAACTAGCTAGTAAATTTGGTATAAATGTTTTTCAAAAAAAAAAAAAAATTGGTAAAAGTATATCTTATAAAAACTATAGTTTATATGGCTTATTGATGATAGAAGTTGTGTTCTTATAGGTTGTGAAAGATGGATATCAATGGAGGAAATATGGACAGAAAGTGACTAGAGACAACCCCTTTCCAAGAGCTTACTTCAAATGTGCTTGTGCTCCTAGCTGTTCTGTCAAAAAGAAGGTACTAATAAGATTTAAGAACAAAAAAAAAAATCAATACAATTTGCTTGTTAGGCATATTAATCTGATTATATTTGTATTGTCTTCAGGTTCAGAGAAGTGTGGAGGATCAGTCCGTGTTGGTAGCGACTTATGAGGGTGAACATAACCATCCAATGCCGTCGCAGATCGATTCAAACAGTGGCTTGAACCGCTACCTCTCTCTTGGTGGTCACACTGCACCAGCCAAGGGAAGTAGTAGTAGTTTGGCTGAGCCGTGTGACGGAATCAAAGAAAGTACTACTAGCCCATCAAGAATGGATATTCCAGAAGTTCAGAAACTTTTGGTGGAGCAAATGGCTTCTTCCTTGACAAAGGATCCTAACTTCACAGCAGCATTAGCAGCAGCTGTTACCGGGAGATTGTATCAACAGAACCAGACCGAAAAATAGTTTTAAGTTTCAAATTCTATTAGTTGTTTTAGATTTGAATATGGCATATGAGACAAAGAGAGTAGCATAGATTTATAATCAAGAAATTACTCCTAGTTTGACAACAAACACATCTGTACAAGAAGCAAACACATAACAAGAAACTAAAGCAGAGCACATTGTTAAAACTATTCTTGTCTTTTGGGTTTCCGTTAGTTAACGGCTTGGTCCTTGGATATGCACTGGTGGTGTCTGAAGCAGCTAGTGAGATGGTCGTTAGTGAGGCCAGCTGTTTGCATGAACGAGTAGATAACCGTAGGACTAACACTTCTAAATCCTCTGCGGACGAGGTCTTTGCTTATCAACTCGGCTTTGGAAGTCTTCACAGGGACTTGGCGTTGGTACCGGAACTGACTCTGAGTAGGCTTTTGGTTAACGAAGTTCCAAATGTACTTGTCAAACGATCCAAACTCAACTATTATCTGAATCATAGAAAATCAATCACAGTCAATAAGACACAAACCATGATGAGATTTATAAGTATGCTAAAGTTACCTTGCGAACTTGGTTAGCGTTCTCAAGGATGGACCGTAGCTTTTGCTCTGATAGTAATGAGGTGGTGACAATCTCAGGGGATGTTTTCTTTTTGTTAGTTAGTTCAGATATAGCAATAGGATCAAAGTCCATGAACACTTGTCTGTTTAAACAAAAGCAAACATCACTTTTGAGATTCAAGCTCATAAGGAGATGATGTTTACCATAAGACTAGTAGTTACCTGAATAATTGTCTTTTGGAAAGGATGTCTTTCCATGAGAGCTCAGCAAGAGCACCAGACAGGCTTAATAACTCGAAAAGTTTCCTGAAAACCGAATAAGAGGGTGGGGTTTATAAATCCACAAAGAGCATCATCTCTCAGGCTATAAAGCAAAAGAGAGAGGGACACGTACTTGTCATCATGGACAGGAACTCCCCACTCTTCATCGTGAAAAGCAATGTAACATTGGTCTATTATTAACATGAAAACAAAACAAAATCACCGTTCAAAGCCATAGCAGATGAAAAGATTCAAGGCGAGATAAAGTGCCCATGAGTGTTGAGAAATGACAAACAAACTAGTCTCTACATTTCCTGTCTGAACACAAAAGCAATACTAAAAGATTTGAGCTGTACATCCCCCCATATACTATAACTTCCAAAAGTCAAATCTTCTTAACTACTCGAAACTAGAATCACACTGACACTTTCCATTGGGTTTACAAATGCTAACAAAAATCGATAGAGAAAGGGGTTATTACCGGATTTGGGAGTGATCCAAGCGCATCTTCTACGACCATCAGAGAAGCAATCATCTCTCTCCTCCGTCAGTTTACTTGAAGAGTTTGACCCGCTACGACGCAAAGCCCTCTTCCCGCTAGAAGAAGACGCAATACTCAACGGCGAAGACTCGCACGAAGAAGACGCCTCGGAGGAATACGAAGCGTTCATGGAGACACCGTTTCCCCTCAGAATCGAAGGGCTTAGAGGCGTTTTCTTGGCCGTAAAGGTTAGGCTTTTCGCGTTGTCAGAAAGAGGCTTCTTCACCGGCTTTGATTTCTGCTGCATCTTGTTACCGGCGGGACAAAGAACTGACCGTAATTCTCGGTCAGCGGACGGTGGAGCCGACATTGACCCTAAAAGTTTTGCCGAGAAACGTCCTCGTGAATCACAAACCGAGAAACCCTGGCTGCATTTACAAACGTAAAAATCAAAAGTATTAAGCTTTACACATTCTAGAGGAAAATCAAAGGCGAGTCGGCCAAGTTGCTCACTGGGGATCACGGGAATGAGTAAGCTTTTAGTTATTACATACTAAAAACAAAAAGAAAGATCTTTGGAACATTAACGAGGAAAATATCCTTTTTTGACTTGGAGGAACCCTAAAGGAGGAGATGACTTTCCCGATTGAGAACGAAAGGAATCGAATTTAAGAAGGAGAGGAGGAGTAGGAATGAAGTGAAGTTGTTGTCGTTAGCCAGTCTTTGTTCCAAAACGTCATCGTTTGGCTCCTCCGCTCTTTTTTTTACTTAGGAGTCCGACCCGACCCGTGGAAAACGGGTCAAATTTGACTAGTACACATCTTTTGTTGTATACTACTTGTATTTGTTTCATTAGATCGAACCCGATAACGTCCAAGATTGGAGTTAAGATTCATCGATTTTAAATAACTATTTTTCTTGCTTAATGATTACTCTACACTAGTACTTAACGTAGGTCAGGAATGTCTTCTGACTCTTGTCCTGTACTATTAATTTATCCACGCCAAGACAAATGGTTTAAGCTAGCCCCCCAACAGACAAATTCCTTTTTAATATCATTACTTTTGGCATATAGGGCGACAAGTGATGTCATAGTTGTTTCAACAACAATTGCCTAGGAAAAAAATGTATCTAGCTGCATTATCCATGTAAAAAAAAAAGATGCAATTCTAAGTGACTTCCATGTAGTGCTAAAAGGATTTATCCTCCTTGCTCGTTTATAGGGTTGTTCATTTGGTTGCCGCAGCTACCTACGGCTGCGGTTGCGGCAATTTTTTTAAAAAAAATTTGTTCGTTTGATTGACGCTGAGTCCTGCGTCTAACACTGCGTCTGAATGCCGCGTCATGCGGTTAACGTCGATAAAACCAGCATCCTGCAGCATGCGTCTAGCGTCTATTCCTCGAAGTTACGTTTTTACCCTTGACCTAATTCATTATTAACAAAAAATAACCCTCTCAATAGACGCAGCCGCTCTCTTTTCTCCTTCCATTGACGCTCCTGTTCTCTCTCATCTCTGAGTCTCTCCATCTCTCTCGATCTCCCATCTCTCTCGTTCTCAAGCTCTCTCCATCTCTCTCCATCTCAGGCTCTCTCTCTCCATCTCAGGTTCTCTCTCCATCACGGGCCTCTCTCCATCTCAGGCTCTCTCTCCATCACGGCTCTCCATCTCTCTCCATCTCAGGCTCTCTCTCTATGACGAGCTCTCTGACACAAACCCATCTCAAGCTCTCTCTCTCTCTCTCTCTCTCTCTCTCTGTCTATGTCTCTCTCTCTCTCTCTCTCTCTCTCTCTCTCTCTCTCTCTCTCTCTCTCTCTCTCTCTCTCTCTCTCTCTCTCTCTCTCTCTCTCTCTCTCTCTCTCTCTCTCTCTCTCTCTCTCGATCTCCAACGCATCTCTATGTTCTCCGACAAACCCATCTCGAGTTTTCTCTCTTTGAGGTAATAGTCCCATTCTCTGTTTGAAACCTGTCTGAATCTCGTGTTCTCTCTCTTGCTGTGAAAACGTTACTTAAAACGCCCATTGTATGAACAGGTGCATTTGTTGGATGCTCGCTTGAAGGAAGCATATTCACAACACGTACAGTGAGAATATTCACAACACGTACAGCTCTTTTGCCTAAACCACCCGCTGCTGCTCCACTCTACCGCTTGGTGATCTCTTTCAAAGCCAGCGTATGTTATTTCCTCACAATCTACCTTTTGTTAGTTCAAAGGCTGTATTATAAGTACTGATGTCTTATCAATCTTGTTGGTATGGTTTCTGTCTGTACTTCCGAGAGTTTGTCTCATTGACATGAAAAGAGCTTGTTGCATTACCACTGTACTTAAAGTTTGTTCCTTTTCTATTTTTTTTTTGCAGGCTCTCTCTTCTCAAGCTCACACTCTCCAGCTCTCTCTCTCTCTTCTCAAGCTCACACTCTCCAGTTCTCTCTCTCTCTCTCTCTCTCTCTCTCTCTCTCTCTCTCTCTCTCTCTCTCTCTCTCTCTCTCTCTCTCTCTCTCTCTCTCTCTCTCTCTCTCTCTCTCTCTCTCTCTCTCTCTCTCTCTCTCTCTCTCTTCTCCCACGCCTCTCCAAGTTTACGGTGAGAGACTCAGCTCTCTCTCTCTCAAGCTCACACTGTTTCTTGAGACTGATTCTCTGTTCTAAAGCTTTGTCTCTCTATTGTAAGAGCTTTGGGTCTCACTCTATTGTAAGAGTTAAGACTGTTTTATTTTTTCTTCTAGTGATCAGGAAGATGGACAAATGTTTAAGAAATGTTTGTATACTATTTTGGTGTTTCCCTTGAAGTTCCTTATGTTATCTTTGCTGTTCTTGTGATTTTTAGTAACTTTTTACTTGTGTCTTATGTTACTGTTTTCTGTACTGCAGATTCATCCTTGGTAAGCCATCCGAGTATTGGCTCTCTCATATCAGACTCTCTCAAGCTCAGACTGCTGCTCGAGGTCTGTTGTGATAGTCTAGATGTTTGAATGGTCTCAAGCTTGCTCAGACTACCATTGTTCTTCTCCAGCTTGCTCAGACTATGTGATCTTTTTTCATTATTCTCTTGTTGTACAAAGAAACTTGTCATTGTATTGGAAAATCTGTATCAAAGAACATAATTTTGTTTCAAATCTCATCTATTTTTTTTTAGTGTATGTGTATCCCATGGAAACAAATTTAAAATACAAAATTTTCTAATGAAAAAGCAAATCAGACTGACGTTATTGGAGAGAACAGATTAGTATACAAACAGATACAAATTTATAAATTTTTAACATTTTTATAGATGTAAATATATTTAAACTACATTTTATTTATTTAAAATACAATTATAAAAATTATAACTATATATGATATTTTTTTGTTCTCTTGTTTGTTTGAACTAAGTTTGGTTTATGTAAAAATCCCTAAACTAAATTAAATAAAATCAGTTAAAAATTTCACATTAAATATATATTTTATGGATTTTACCCAAATTAAATTTCAAAGTTTTAGCATTGAAAATGATTTAGTTAAAATACTCAAAATATTAATATATTAACTGTGATTAATTATTTAGTTAAATTTTATTTTATTATTTTAATATATTAACTCATGTAAATGTATGATTTAGTTTTATAACAAAAATATTGTTATATTTGTATATTTGAACAAAAATTTATTACCAAGTAAACATAATATTTTTATGGATATAAACATATTTAAACTGTATTTTATTTATTTAAAATATAATTTTACAATTTTTAAAATAAAATAATGAATAAATGAAAATAACTGCAGCGTCTATAAAACGAACATCATTCAAATTTGTTTCCTGCATCGGCATCAGCGTCAGCGTCAACTACCTGCGTCTTCGAAAGGAAACAATCTGAGGATGCGTCAGCGTCGGCGTCGGCGTCAGCGTCTACGAAACGAACAATAACCAAACGAGTTTGACGCTGTCGCTGACGCCGACGCTGAAACCTGCGGCAACCAAACGAACAGGTTTTATGTGTGTTTTTCTGATTTCCCCGAGAGAACCTGAGTTTGAACAAATGATATTGGGTTTATAATGAGCCTCAATATCTTTTGGCCCAATACATTGTCACATCTATATTTTTAGGCATAAGAAACTTCTGGTTTACATCAAGTCTGTATCAAGAACAACAAAATCAGGTATTACAAAGTGATATAGTCTGACAAAGTGATATACGATATTGTTTTTTATATGCAATGGGGCAAATCTTGATTTGGTTATGTTAACGGGCCTTAATAAAGCCCATTCGAGATGGTGGTAAAACCTCTGACTGAGGACGGAGAAATCCAATTCCTAAATAAACCCTAGAAGAAAAGAGAAACAGAGGGAAGTTGATCGAGATCGAGATGGGGAATGAGACAAAAAGCAATGGAGCTTCAAGCTTGGGTGGAGGAGGAGGAGGAGGGTTTAGGGCAAAGATGGAGCACTATGTGTACAGTGGGGAAAAGAAGCACGTTTTGGCAGGGATCGGGATATTCACCGTCATCTTCGGCATCCCTTGGTATCTCATGAATCGAGGTCCGTTTTTTTTTCAGATCTTGTTCAATTTGGGGTTTCTGTTAAACAAACAAGGAAAGTCGACATCTTTTTTTCCAGAAATGTTTCATCTTGAAGATGGTAACTAACTGGAAGAGTTATGATATGTTTTGCGGTATGACAAGATCTGATAAGCTGTTAGATTTATTTAATGATAATAGCATAAGCTTCAAATTTAATGGCAAATGGAATCAACTGATTGATAGATTGACTGAGTAAGTGTGCTTTTGATAATTGTCTGAGGATGGGACAATGTTGTTAGAGATCGTAGACTTGCATCTATGTGATCAGAATCGTTTGGCTATGTACGTGACTTGTGGTTTCTTCCTTAGGCCTTAACCCTTTGTTGAATTCTATCTTTTTTTTTGCTTTTAGGATCAAACAACCATCGGTCTCACCAAGATTACATGGAAAAGGCTGATAAAGCTAGAAAAGCTCGTCTCTCTTCATCTCCATCTCCATCCTCTGACAAGTAGTCCTGTTTCAGACTCTTAGTCAGATACATGCCGTGACTCAGCGTTTTCCATGTCCATACAAAACATAACTCAGCAATGTCTGAGCCAGTGTGGTTTTATTTAGTTCAGTTGACGTATCATGTCACTGTACTCCAGTTTCTATATTGAATAAAATAAAAAAGTTTTTTCTCAAACACATAATATGAATTGCTCCCAAGTTATTAAATCTTCATTCTTCATAATGTTCCCTCTAAAAAGAGAAATCTATCTCAAAGTTCATCCCAAAGGTCCCTGCTAGGCTGCTACAAGCACCGAAGCTGGCTACAACAAATGTCGCAGTTATTAGCAGCCAGCTCAAACTGGATCAGCTGATTCCGCACGCTATCATCGAGAGAGAGAGTTTGCAGAGGACTAAACCGGATTATAACTGCTGTTGAAAGCAGATAACCGAAGAAAAATACAAAGGAGTGGGTTTTGTGTTACGTATGGGATGACGTAAATCTAAAGAAACAATATATCCTGACCCGGTAACTCCTAATTTCGACCGACCCGTTAACCTGGTTAATTTCCTCGGTCTCATTTTTTTTTTCTGCTAAAAATTCGATCCGAGTTTCGAATAGCTGATCTAATAAGTCCTTTATCATCTGAATTCTTCTTCCTTTTTATCTGAATTCTTCTTCCTCGTTCTGGACTTTTGAAATATTGCAGTAACTAGAGGTCGATCAAAGCTCGTTAGGGTTCATCTTCAAGGTACTCAATTTCTTGGTTCTGATTAGCTTTTCTTCAGTAACCTTAAATGGGTTATGAGGTTTCCTTATTAGGTTGATCAGCTTTCTTAAAAATTATATATCTTTCGCATGATCTTAACACCCAAAATCGTTAGCTTTTTATTTCGCGAGTTGGGGCGATCATTTTTCATTCTCTTTTAATGTTGCATTGTGAAAGCTTTAATTTTTTTTTTTATGAATTTGTAAGACACAGAGTTGTGGGCTTGTCTGATTCCTAATATACATTTGTTTTGTGTGTGTGTGTGTGTGTGTGTGTGTGTGTGTGTGTTTTAAGGGTTTTATGAGATCTTAGAAGCTATGGGAATGGCGTCCATGAGCAGCTCCTCCTGTAATGGTGAAAGCCTTAAACTTTGCGTGTTTGACTTGAGGAGAGGCCAAAACGAAGGACAGGAGCTTGACAAGATCTTGTTCTTCTATCCTCCTGATCTTACCTTCTCCTCTCAGCTCTCTGTTATCGGCCTCAGCGAAGGCCTTATCACCTTTACTAGGTCACCTTCTAGATCATTCTTTCTCCTTCTTTGAGGATAACATTATGTTTCACAACTCCTCTCTGTTTGGTCTTTTACTGAAACATGGTTTATGGAATTTCAAAATGCAGACTTTTCTCCCCAGAAGCAGCTTGTGAAGTAATAGAAGCAGAGAGACATTCTCATGTCTTCTATGAACCCGAGCCTGATATATGGATGGTCATGGTACATCCATTACTTGTTTGAATCTCTCATTATTCATAATGCATTAGGAGAGCAAATTTTTATAATACTCTCCCTCAGGTTGTAGAGAAAAATAAGGAGATTGAAGCCATATGGAGAGTTGATGCATTGCAGAAGGTGCTAAAGGAAGTTCATTCCCTCTTTGTTATGTTTCACGGATCAATCAGGTCATTACTTGATAAAGAACCATCTGGTGGCCTAATCAGATCTCACTTGTATCCCTTCATCACAGACTATTTAAATGGTAAAGCACTACTACTAGGCTAGCACATAAAAAAAGTCAGCCGTGTCATAGGGTCTTATCAAAAAGGGATTCTTCTATTGTTTGTCAGATCTTTCTGTTGGGAAGAAACTTCAGTTACCTTCCTTTCGTGAAACTTTGAAAGAGCGTTGTACGGTTCAGATGCTTACATTAGCAAGAGATGCTGCACTTGAAGTTCAGGTTCGTTCGTCTTCTCCATCAGAAAACGGAGAACAGACTTAGTGGTTCTTTCACTGCTGTGACTTGTATTTTCCTTCTTACATGTACAGTCTCTTGTGGGAGTGCTAGATTCATGTGCTGGGACCCTTCGATGCCACTCTCTGATTCTGTTTCATGACCTACTTGTCTCAACAACTCTCTCACCTGTATGTTTTCCAAATCCCTTTAGTCACAACATTCTTACCCAAGATGTTGTCCTGATAAGATTCTTTTTTCTTTTGTCAGGAAGAGACTGTCGACTTGTTTACATATTCTGTCATGAGATTGACCTCAAACGCGCTATCTTCCGGCACGAGTTCCTGGTCATATCTACGCAAGGGAACCAGTTTATCACAAACATCTTCTAGATCTACCTCCTCTCCGCAACTTCTTGTTTCAACTGATTCACTGCCTTCAGGAAATGGTAACGGCGCAGCAGGTCGTGTTATCAGGCCGTTACAGCACAATAAGTGGTCAAAAGGGAAAGACGGGTTTCTTGTAACCGATATCTGGGGTAAAGATGCGACACCAACGATCTGGCTACAGCAGACGCAAGAGAGAGTTCACCTTTTAGCATATCAGCACAGATGTCTCACCTTGGTTCTTCTGGTGCCTACCATGGCCATTGTTAACGGAGAGCTAGACATCTCATTCGTGAAGCACCAAGTTATTGAAAACGTTAGCTTCTCCCTCTTGTTTTCTACTGTAAACTCTTTTTTCGTGGCTCAATCTCTTATCGTTTGATATATGTATACTTCGCCAGGCATCGGCGAAGATCTTGAAGGTGGAAGAGAAACTGTCAAAAGGATGGGGCGGTGAGAACGCTTACCATGTTAGCGGTTACCGTTACTTGCTAGTTGATAATGACACGGAAGTTTCCAGAGCTTCTCCGTCGGGGAAGGTAGCAACGTTAGCGAAGGTAAAGATATAGAACTACCTGTGACGTGAATAACCAAAAAGAGTGTATCAAACTCACAAAAAGTTGTATTGAATGTTTGGTAGGAGACGTTACTTGCAGTAAACAAGCTAAGGGAAACAGTGGACGCAGAAAAGAGCCGCACAAAGGAAGAAAAAGACATGGAGATATGCATCAGAGCGAAGAACAACGCGTGGGCCATTGCTCGTCTAACGAGAGGGAAAGAGCTTTACATGGCTTTAGAGAAAGCAAGTGACACTCTTCTTGATGCTACTGACTCTGTCCAAAGTTTCAGCAACAGGTAACAATAATAATAATAATACCTACTTACGAAACTCAGTTAGCAAATTAATGTTTTATCTCTCCAGGTACTGCAACGGAACATTCTCCATGGACTAGGAGAACTCTGTAATCTTTTTGGAGTTACAATATATTGAGATGATTTTCATTTAAGCTTAACGTTGAATTTACAATGAAGGAGAGAAATGACTTTTTTATTTACATTTTAAGTACCATCCACGAGACAGTTTCATGTATTTATTTACATCAGTCTCTATGTTGTTATTTATGTGCATTCGAATCATTACTTCATCTTCAAGCGTAAGGATTGACGTGAGAGGAGTAGTCTCTGGTTCCTGCACCTTCCCACCCCATCCATTCTTCCCACGTGTCACAGTCTGGATCATTCATTCCGTTGAATCCCTCGTCATACACATCGAATGGCTCAAACTCCTCTGTTCCCTCCATCTGATTCTTTATTTGCTTCAACACAATCTTCATCCAAAAGACAAAACACAAGATCAATATCAATGACCTGACTTTAAAATTAACATGTTTTCACAAAGACAACAACAAACACACTTACATCGTAAGCTTCGTTGATTGTCTGAAACTGTACTCCACAGTTGCTTCCTCTGCAAACATCAGGATGATACTGCAACAACAACAACAAGATGTCAACTTTGAGAAACCCAGATGATCAAAATACATGAAAAATCGAATCTTTCGCGTAAAGGTTAAACCTTTTTGGCGAGTTGTCTGAAAGCTTGCTTGACCTCGTATTCTGATGAATCGGGTCGGATCTGAAGTGTTTTATAAGAATCCATTACTGAAGACGAGGAACAGACGACTCGTGTTCTGTTAAGCATCTTCGTGTCTTTTCTTCTGCTGTTCTTCAGTCGAAACGATGAAGAAGATGATGAAAACGAAGATCCGGTTAAACCCGAGAACCCGTTTCCTCCGATCGTTAAAGCAATAGTCATGTTTTCAAGACACAAAAGGTGGTGGTAGAAAGTAAAAGTGACTTCTTGAAAGACTTTTTTTTGGTGAATAAAGTAAATTAGAGAGTTCAATAATTGGAATCGTGTATTGAGTTGGGAGAGGCAGAGAGAGAGAGGCGGGATCATATATAGAGAAGAGAGAAACGGTGACTTTTTTTTCTGTTATCTAAAAGTGTCCTCTTATCCATAACGCTTCCGATTTCCAAGTGTTTTTTTTACTATTTTTGAAAAGCAAAACAGATAAAAGAAGACATTTATCCATTCCTACCTTTTTTTTACTATTATATTTACAAGTCGTTCCAAAAAAGAGAAACAAAACATTATATTTACAAGTTTTTTTTCTTCTAAATAAAGAAAACCAATTAAGCTGCTGTATAATTAGAGTCTTTTTTTTTATGCTGTATAATTAGAGTCTATAATCTGGTTTGGTTGTTTTTAACAAAAAAACAAAATGTGAAAGGGGAGTTGTTTGTTTGATAGGTTGGTGGGGTTTTAAGATGTAGTAAAGTTAGTTCATTTCTGTTTTCTTTACTAACCATGTTTTTGATACTGTGGGCAGACTAAAACCACTCTTATCTTATTCTTTTCTTTATTTAAGATGATTGACACCGACATTTTTTTCCAGAAAAAAAGGACTGATGTTATTGCCTTCTTATCCGAAGAACAAATGTACAAGAAAGATTCCTTCACAATTTGATACTTTCACGATTCGAAATATCTCATGATTCTCATCAATACACGCAAACTTATTTTTTGTGGATCACATTAAAGAGATGATTGTATCAAAGCGTTCTGACAGGGTACAAGGCTACAAGCAAATGAGCATAGACAAAACTAGTTTAAGGATCTGAGGTTTCCAAAACCAAAAACAAATATCATGAAACAAGCTCATATGATGCATCCATCAACTTATGAAAGAACAGAATCCAATAGGATTTTCTCATTGAGGTCTCATGTAAATTCAAGTTGAATTAACCAAAACCAGATTTGAAAATCTTAAGAATTTTGGTTCAAGTGACTAAACAAAACATCCTTCCTCTCTCTCAAGATCTTCTTCTTCGCTTCCTCTTCTCTCTGTCACTTTCATCTGAACTAGACGAAGAAGATGACGACGAATCTGAATCAGAAGACTCGGAACCAGAACTGTCTGATCCGGATGATGATCCTGATTCTGATTCCTCAACTTGCTTCTGTTGTTGCATGATGAGGCGTGGCATGTTCTTCAGATACTCTCTGAGAGACTCTGTGATCCCTCCAAGACCAATGGAGGTAAAGAAGTTGATTGCAAACCTCGTGTTCTTGGGATTATCTTTAGGGAAGATGGATTCAAGTGATTCCTGCATTGTTGGATCCTGAAGCCTCTCGTTAAGCAGCCTGATCCCCAAGTGTTCTGACAATTCCTGCGATCAATGCAAAGTAGTAAACCAAATAAACACAACAGTCAATAATCCCCAAGCAGTGTCCACTCAAACAAAGGAATGATGAATCAATAACATGACTCAACTCCAACCAAACAAATTGAGATAAACAGCTCTGAGACATATCTAGTTTGTGTCAGTTAACCACTTAATCATATGAATCAAAGGAATGAATAAAGAGTTTCTATGGAATGTGTTGTTGATTCAAGTTACCTGGAAAAGGATCTTAATGAAGATTCGGGAGGATGAAGTAGTGTCCTCCTCGGTTAACCGAATGTAGGCAAGCACGTGCCACGGGAGAGCATCTGTGCCCAGTAAATGAGCAAAAAACTTAGCCACGTTACGCAGCTTGTTCGTCTCAAGACGGTGGATCATGGAGTACTGCTGAACAAAACACTTCTCGAAATTCTCTTGGTGAATTTTGTTGATCATGCAGAAACGCTGACCCAACAAACCGTAGTAGCGCAGATACGTTCTCTCCTGAGAGCAACACTCCAGGAGCATTATGCACAGCTCCATCTGCAACATTGAATTAGACAAATAATGTTATAAGCCTTGTGTACTTCCAGCAAAAGTATAGATAGTTTGAAAGGAGTTAGTTTACCTCTTGACCTGGTTCGAGTTTAATCTTAAGCAACTTGTGACCAGCTTCCTCAAAATCGACGCTGGACATTATGGTCAGGTATATTGTCCTCCTAAGATTAACAAGATTAGTCTCTGTCTCGTCTCTTATTCTCATTTGTTCTTCATCTTCTTCTTCTTCATCAGACCCATCTTCCTCCTCCTCTGAACCAGTATCATCAGAGCCATCTTCATCCTCAGACTCATCCTCACCAAGTAACTCCTTCTTCAGCGCCTCATACTTCTTCTCGTTCTCAAGGAAGTCAGGATCAGGTTTGAAAACATCTGCAAAAAAAACAGAAACATCAGAGAGAATTTTAAAACCTAAGAGCTGTTTTTTTCAGTTTTACTACTACTAAAAGGAGTAACTTTAACTTACCCAGAGAGGTCTCAGGAGCTATTTCATCATTAAGAGATATATCGTGGGAGTACTTGTCTTCCACAAGATCTAGCTCAGGACGCACAGCCGGATGTCCCTGAAAGTAAAAATCATTCACACAATTTTATGAGCATTGTGATAAACAAAGTATGCTACAACCCATAATATCAGAATATAATTAAATCAAGTTATGTCTATAAGTATATATATTTACCTGAAACTTTGCTTTCCTAATAGCAAAGAGCCCTTCAATCAAATACTGGACTCTCTTATCAATATCTCCCTCGTGCAGTATACCACGAAATCGTTCAAAAATTCCTGTATAAATAGAGCAATGAAAAAAAGGGTTTAATGCGTGAGATGAATCATGTAAATAATCATTGACTTTTGTAATAATTTGATGGAATAGGTGGAAGTACAAGCAGACTAATGACTCTCAATTAAAAAAAAAAAGAGATGTTTCATTAAGAGAAAGAGAGGTTGGAAAATGACCATTTACCATGCAATCCTTTAGGTGTAACGTCATGGAGCATGGCACCACACTCTGTCACGAATCCAACAGCCACCTCGACACTGTCATCAGTCGGAGTTTCCAGAAGCACAGAGACTAGTTCAAGAGCAATGATCTCCTCAGCGACTTGCTGGTTCACTAGATGTGCTATAAATTTCACAGCAGCTAGCAGTTGAGGCTGGCAACACAAAACAAAACTCAAAATTGCATAAACATAATAATATAAATATAAATCAAAATTGTTGACACTAATGCAGATTGGGAAAGCAAAAAAAAAGAAAAGACAAACCTTGTCATTACGCTTGTAAGCTCTCTTGAGCTGCAAAACAACCCTTTTCAACAGAAGCTCAGCAACTTCCGGGAACTTGGCGTTGATAACAGCGACCAGAGCTGCAAAGACATCAGTGAATCCAGGAGATGCCATCTGAGACTTCATACACGAACGGCAGAAAAGCCCCCTTCCTCTGATGAGATTCTCAGCAAAGAGCTCAGGGATTATGTTCTTGATGTTGCTTGCGTTGACCTTGTTCACCAGCCCGTTGATACTTTTACGGAGAGCGTCCCACGTAAGACGCTGATACTCCACGCTGCTCTTGTCATCCACCTCCTTCATCATCCGTGCTAGCTTGAAAGGAGGGATGTAAACTCCACCGGTTTTCCCCAGAGATACAGCATTGCTATCAGATGGGTTGAGTTCTGGTAACTTGGGCTTTGCAGCAGCTTCGCTCTTCTCTTCCTTTCTCAACTTGTTGTCTCTTTGCCTATCAGACAAGTCTCTCTCTCTCCGATCCTCTCTTTCAGTCCTCTCTCTCCCTCTTCTGACACTCTTAATCTCACCTTCCTCAGATGCTTGATGATCTCTACGTTTCCTCTCGCTTTCTCTCCTGCTCTTTTGTCGTCTATCATCAGAAGGCATATCAGCTGTGACCCTAGTACTACCCCTCTCTCTATCACTTCTTCTTCTCACTCTCTCGTCTTCCTCGGAGGAGAAACTATCGTGCCTACCCATGGATCGAACCCAAACAGCGAATTAGAAATAAAGTTTGAACCTTTACACCCTAGCCTATCCAACGATATACTAAATCTCTAGTAAGAACGGAACCCTACTGAGGTTGTCTTGTCGCGAAGATCTGAGCGCCGATTAAATGTGATACACTGGGGAAAAAAGATATTTTAGGTTTTTGGTCTGAGAGGTACGCCGCTGTTTAGACGGCACGATTTCCTTTTCTTGATTATTGAAACGGCATTGTGTGTATATCAATCTTTATTTGGGTGGTGGTGTGGTGGGGTAGATGATACTAACTAGGGCTGGGCAAATAAACCGAACCCGAAAATCCGAACCGAATCCGATCCGATAAAAATGAACCCGAACCGATCCGAACCCGACATAAATACCGAATGGATCTTGTTTTTTGGTATTTCGGGTTATGGGTATTACCCGAACCGAACCCGAATCTAAATGGATATCCGATAAAACCCGAAACATTCAAAACTCCAAAAAGATCTATACCAAATATAATCTCAATTCCTAATATGTATTCAAAATACATTAAAATATATTGAACATCTAAAATATTTATCTATTACATAAAAGTTGGTGGTTCTAATACATGAAGATTGATGATTAAAGGTGGCTGTTGAATTTTGAAATATTTAGATTTAGATTTAAATTTTGTTTTCAGTAAAAAATGTTTAAAATTTCATGAAGTCGTAGTTTTCGTTTTATAATTTTCCTTTCGTTTGATTTTGAATGATCATGGTTGATGTTCTTTTCTTATTTTTAAATCGATTTTATTTATGTTTTGGTTACAAAAATATACAAATTAGGTATTCAAAACCAAAACAAACCAATTGTACTTATGTTTTGGTTACAAAGTAGGTATAAATCAGATATTTTTAAACCGAAGAACCGATTGGGACCCGAACCCGAAAGTACATTGGGTTGTACCGGTTCTTTGAAGATTTACTAACCCCGACCCGAACCCGATAGAATCCGAACCGATCCCGAACCGAACTTTTAAATAATCCGAATGGGGCTGATTTTGATAAACCCGAAAAACCGAAACCCGATTGGATAAAACCGAAATCCGATTGGGACCCCGAATGCCCACGCCTAATACTAACAATATCAGCCTAATGGGTCAAGGCCCAATTTGAGGTGACGGTTTAATATAAAAGTTAGTAGATGTGAGCCCATTGATAAAAATTTATTTCAATTGGGAATAATGTAATTCCTGATTCGTATAGTAGTACTAGGTTACCGGATATTTGCAAAATTACAATAAGGTGCAGATCCCGAGAAAATTTTACTAACTTCAAGAAAGATGCCTTCGTTCGTGGCATATGCTCTTTGCAACTTCTAAAAAAAAATTTGATTCTCATGCTAAAGTTACACCAAAAGGTCAAAACACACACACGAAAAATGTAGTATTTTTAGTTTTACCCTAGATATCATTTACTAAATATTATGTAAAAACAACAAAAGTGTTTATATATTTTTAGATCAAAGAGTAGAAAATTAAAAAAAACAATATTTCAAAGGACGAAATCTTTGAAAAATTCTCAGCTGGTCATTGATTAATACTATAACCTTGACTTTAGTGAAAAAACTAAAAAGTAATGAGATGTCGTATACTTTGTTTAATCATTTGCAAGAACTATGCAGGAGAAGACTTTGTGGATTAGACGTGTGATCATACACAATAAAACATTTTAAAGATCTTTGTAACTTAATTTACTTCCCAATCAAAACGTACAATAAACCCAAGTAAAGTCTAATTTAAAAAAAAAAAATATGATAAGTATGTATTTTATCAGTAAGAAAACCAAGGAAAATTTAACAAAATCGAGAAAAACAACTGAGAAAAAAAATCACGAGAAGTATATGCTCTTACCTCTATTTGATTTATATAAAGTGGTATGGAAACCATACTATGTTTTTTTTCTTTGGGTTTTTTAGGAAATGATTTTAAAGGATGCATGAAAAACAAGCTTAGAGGAAGAAGCGGGGAAAGGGTCCCGCACAAGTAAACGATCAGACAACTATTGTCCACTTCTTATTTCATTCATATACCTCAAAAAAAAGAAAAAGGAAGAAAAAAAGCATATAACAACAAGTGTGAAGAACAACGCAAAAGCCTTTCTTAGTTGCAACCGAAACGCCAAACCTTTACCGTTCAACCTCTCTCTCTCTCTCTCCCTCGTGTATGCTATCTTCTTCTTCTTCTTTTTCTCTCCAAACCGTGTGTCTGTTTCATTCCTGTGAAACCTTTTCAGATTAAAATGGAGAAAGGGAATGGATTTGAGGGAGAGAACAAGAAGAAGAAGAAGAAGACAGTTGGTGATGGATTTGTGGGAGGGTTTTTCCCTGTCTCTACCACCAAGATCGCGTGGAAGTCAAGAAAAAGATCAGGTTCTCCTCTGTTTCTTGCTTTCTCGGAATTTTTATTTGATTTCAAAGATTTGAGCTTTTAGTCTCTCTACTCTGTTTCCTTAAAAGACTCTGTTTAGAGATCTAGACAGGTAGCTTTTATTACTACTAGTCTTCAATTGATCTCTAAGTCTTAAGCTCGGAACATGAAAAGGTTTTAGTAATCTTGGTCTGATCCGTTATATGTGCGTTTGGAAGTCAAAAGCATTAACAACTTCTATTGCAGCATCTGTGAACCAGGACAAGGCACTAGAAGCTGCTATGGAGGTCACACCAGAGAAGGATGAGACAACAGCGATGGAAACCGAGAAAGTTGGGGAACCAATGACCACAACTCCTCCTGTTCTGTCCGAGAAAAGAAAAGCTCTGTTTGAGCCACTCGAACCCATTACAAACTTGAACGGAAAGCGACCAACAGATGCTGATTCCCTCTTGCCACCTCCAGATTTCGAGTCTGCAAACTACCCTAAAGGCTGGTTGATTGGTAAGAAGAGGAAGCTGGTGAACGTTGATGTGGTTGAGAGCATGCGTAGAATCGCTGTCCAAGAAATGAACAGAAAGGTAAAGGATTGTTGGTGTGTTTCTTTTGTATTTTGTTGGAAACCTTTTTTAATTAAAAGAGGATTGTGGGACAGGATCGAGAGATAGATGGGTTAAACGAGCAGCTAGAAGACGACTCACGTTGCTTAGAGCATCTGCAACTTCAGCTACTACAAGAGAGAAGCAAGAGAACAGAGATTGAAAGAGAGAACACAATGTTGAAAGAGCAAGTCGATATGCTTGTCAACATGATACATCAAGATGAAGAAGAAATAGCAGAAGAACCCTAGCTAGTATGTACCTCTCCCGTCTACCTACCCTATAATAGCTCTGCTCTGTTTTTTTATTCGTTTGTCCATTAAGAAAAAGGGAGGAAAGAAGCTCTAACCACCATCTATTATCTGGTTAAGCTAGCTACTGCTGTTTCCTCCTATTACAACAAATAAAGAATCAAGAACACTATATATTCCGAGTCAAGTTCTTGGGAGGATGAACTGTCTAAGTGTGTGTGTGTGTGTGTGTCTACAAGTTGCTTCAGCAGGGGAGTAGAGGAACAGAAAAAATTACAAAAACATAGAAATTGAGATAGGATCATATACAGATAGGAGATATGTTGTGGTGTTAAGAAGTGTAATCCTTGTGTCCTATGAATAAATGAAATCTACGGACCACGAATATCGAGTGTCCATCATTATTAGCTTTTGCAAAACAAACCTGCACCAACACGAAAGACATTGCTTCAGTATTTTACATGTCCATCCCACCCACAGCTTCTTTATTCTGATTTATTTGGAAAAAAACTCACTATAACACAAAATACTGTAGTTAATAAAGACAATGAGAGAAAACTCGAGTTGGGTTTCCATTATTCAATCACAATCGTGGTTTTTTTTTTTTTGGTAATGACTACTACGTTACAGAAACTGTCAGGCCAGTAAAAACAAAAAAAAAAATTCATTCTTCTTTCTGATGGAAAACACGGAGTTGTCTGAGATTACCATTGAGGGTCGCGTGATATATCCTCTTGTCTCCAAGTCCTAAGTCCGATAGAATCAAGTTACCCTGCAAGCAACAAGAGAAGTGTAAAGCCAAGAGTGAGTAAACAATAACATAAAAGCCAAAAGTATATATACATTGTCTCTCTAGTTTTTAATTACCTTTGTGGCCATTAATCTCCGGACATTGCTAGCATAGAGTTTGGGATTATCTTTCTCTTCTTGTGAAGGGTAGTATACAGGTAACCGTATCACCTCCAAATGGTTTACGAACTGACAGAGAAGGAAGATAATGTGGCGTGCCTGTACAAACAAGAGAGGGTGATTTCAATTTTAAGATGAGAGCTTCTTTCTGAGGAAACAGCGAGTTCTGTTATAAGGAGTACTCACTCCGGAGATTGTATCCCATGCCACGCTGAAACGCTCGTATGGATATTTTAATATGACAGGAAGAACAGGAGTTCCGGCCAGAAATGCACCTGTCTTGAATTGAAGCAAGTAGTCTCCGTTGGTAGTTGTTCCTTCTGCAATGAGACCAAATCACAGTGTTAGGGAGAGACACGATATGGGTAGGTTGATAAAGGAGAGATACTGAACCTGGAAAAAGCATAATAGTTGGAGCAGATTTATTCCTATGAGCTTCTCTAACTCTTTCATTTACTGTGCCTGTAAAGATACAAAACAGTTGTTAATTACATAGTACGAAGACTATATTTCAATATAGATAACATATAGTGTGCTGAGAAAGTAAGAGACTAAAGCATACACTAGACAAAGAAGCAACAATCACATACCAGAGACACCCTTGAAATCAGGAGATTTTGCTTCTCGCTGAACAAAGACACAACCAAGACATTTGCTGCCAAAAAAAAAGATAGTATAACAAAGTTTGAGATGAGATATAAAGAGTGTTTAAAGAACTTTAGATGAAGTCATTCACAACTAACCTGATGAGGCCAACAAGAGGAAGTTTGCCCACTGATCTCTTGAGCACCAAAAGTCAACAGACAGACAAATATAAATGTCATTGCCGGAAATAGGAACTAAAAAGTGTGAACTTCAAGAAAGTAACTCAACACAAGTACAATAAAGCATAAATATATCTATCAACTAACCTTGGCGACAAAACTTGGGAAAGAAGCAGACATATGATACAAAATGTCAAGGTACGAAACGTGATTAGACACAATGACACCAGGTCTTTCAGGTTCCTCCTTATCGGTTTCACCATTCTCTCCAATCTGTAACGAATTAAGAGAAGAAACAAACGCTAAGCCATCAGTGGAAGCAAAAACTTGAATCAACTTGAGTAAAAAAAAGAGGTCCCCAACAACCAAACTTCTCCTAACAATAAATGTACCCAAAACTATGACAAAGTCTGACACTTTAAGGTTGGTTCCCTATCCCCACATATTCTACAAGACTACAAGTTATTCACACACGTAATGAAACTTGGCTTATACCTCAGATAAGGACCATCCTAATGTAATTGTACAACAACCAAACCTCTCCTACCCAATACTATGTCTACTAACACTTTAAAGTAGCTCCCACAATTGAATCTACTTAAACCTTAGCTTATATACCTCAGAAGAAGTTGTTTTGTGATTGGAACCAACTTCTGAATCTCGATCGAGACAGGTCTCAGGGATCCAATAAAACCCAAACACAAAAAGCAAAACTCTAGATAGAAACCTCCCAGACCGCACGATCACAACCCGTCTCCACCCTCCCATGTGAGCATAATCCTCCTGAACAACCCCTCCTCCACCTTCTTCTTCCTCCTCCTCCTCTCCTCCACGATACGGAGCCGAGAACAGCGTGAACACCCTACACACCAAGTAATACAGAAGCAAGATGCTCATCGCCAGAACGAACCTCACCGGAACGAGCGTCACCATCGCCGCCGCGAGCTTGACCTTCTCCGTCGTCGGAAAAGGACCCAGACCCATCGTCCCGTACGAGTCCGTCCTCGCGAAAGGCGCGAACTTTTTGTCGAGCTCTTCGATGGCGGCGGACACGTCGGATTCTGATTTGAGCAGGGGCCGTTCCTCTTTGCTGCTCGACGACGGTGGATTCGAATTCATGTCCTTTAGCTCCGATTCCATATTGTCGTGTTTATTTATTTATTTATTTATTAAAAAGGGGTTTCTGAGTTTCGGAATGAGAGTTGGGTTCGTCGTGTGATTCGTTTTCGTCTCTAGATTTTCCCCCCCGTGAAGGTTTTCAGGCGCTTTCAGCTTTCGCGCAACACGTAGATTCCTCGCCGTAAAAGGTAAACCTGAGACAGAGAATAAGGGGTTTTAATACTGTAGGATGACGTACATGCTAATGTGTTATACGCTTGCTGATCTTGGCCGTTAGATGGATAGTTTTATACAATAAACGGACCCCGATTGTGCTAGTTTTTTTTTTTTTTTTAACACCGAATTGTGCTTAGTTAATTCAAGTTTGTTAAGGAAAAAAACTGAATTTTCTTTTTCCAGATAGTGTCAATGATATTTTCCAGATAGTATTTTGTTTTCTCCTTCAGAATTCAGATAATACTTTATTTTATTGGGATTATCTTTGGTAGACAATATTTATCTAGATGAATGAGAAAACTTAAAACAATACGGAAAAATAAAGAAGATATATTATAAGGGTGTTCAATTCGGATATTGGTTCGGTTTTTTGGTATTTCGGTTAGTAAAATTAAAATACAACTACCATTCTAAATCTATATTTACTTCGGTTCGGTTTATATAGTGTCGATTTTCGTTTTTTCGGTTTTATACCAAAAAACATAATTCTTTATTTTGTGATCATATTATATGAATTTTAAAGTCATGTTGTCAACACAGTCATTTATTAAAAAATATTATATGTTTAAATAAAAGAAAAAAAAAATAAAAAATGCATATACCATCTAATAAAATAATCAAATCTAAAATTAAAATCAAAGCTCAGAATTTTGAATAAAAGTAAAAAACTAAAAACAAAACAAAAGCACGAAGCACTAAAGAAAGTTTTTATATTCTTCTATATTTAGCGTTCATCAAATTCATGTTTCTTCGACTGAACACGAATCTTTGTTCAATTATAGATTAAAAAAGTTGTGAAGAATTTCAACTAATTGTTGTCAATCAAATTTATAATCTTTATTTCAATTTAATCAATGCTAAAATAAAGCAAAGAAATCAAAAAGAAGACTAAAAAATTAAGAATCATCGGTTGCGATGAATTGTTATTTAATTACACTTCAAATGTTTTACAAATCATGACTTCTTTATTACTGTAAAAAATATGATAATAGTTATTAGCAAACAAATTAACTTATGATTTTCATACGTCATTATAATATATATATGTTTCTATTTTCGATCGGTTTTATTTGGTTTATTCGGTTATATACCGAACCATATCCAAATTTTACAGTTTTTAGAAAATTACATACATTCGGTTTGTATGGTATATACCAAATTCAAACCACATCGTCTATTTCAGTTCGGTTCGGTACTGTTCAGTTTTGCCATATTGAACAGCCTTAATATATTATAAAGGTGATGTACTTGTTTCCATAAGATCTTTTATTTATTTTAGTTAATATATCTATAAAATTAGATAATTTTAAAATCAATAGAAATTCAAATATATATATATATATATATATATAATTGTTGTCAATATGTCTTATTTTTTAGAGAAAATGACCCAAATAGCACTAATCCAACTTTTTGTTCCCAAAATAGCATTCAGGGTTCAAAATCACAAAAATAGGTTTCATTAAGTATGTCATTTACCTTTATGCCCTCTCTTTTAATTCTCTTTAATTGAGTAAATAAAAAAAATTGAGATTTGAAATCTCTCTGTCGTCGTCGTCTCTTCCGTTCCTTTTCGTCGGCATCCCGATCCACCATCTTCAGATCTGCCATCTTCCGCCACCACATCTGTATTCGTTGTCGCTGTCACCTCTTCTTCGAGATCAAGATTTCCGATTTCGGTAATGCTTTAGAGGTGGGAGAAGCTCCTGAGTTCCCGTGGATGGGGACTCCGATGTACATGTCGCCGGAGTCTGTCCGTGACGGGGTCGCCGACATGTATCTAGACTTGTGCGGATTCACTGATTTGAGGTTCTGCGGATGTATGCAATAGTCTGACATGGTAAAACTACTATCTTCTTTCTGCAGCTTCGTTTCAAGGATATTTGGTCATGCTACAGAAGATTCAAATTCAATATCTGGCATTGTTCATTCACTTACTGTGTGCATCTCTCTGTTAGATTCAAGGAGATCTGCTGCTTCATCGTATTTCTTCAATTCTTTTAGAGGTCAACATATGTTTGAATCTCCTGCCCTAGTGTCCCAGGAGACTATTGGTGCCATGCTACAGAAAGCTATAGAACTGAATGGCAATAACACTGTGTACTGGTTTCACTTCTGATGTAAGAAAACAGATATACAAAGGAGAGTTTTCATAGAGTTCTGGATATCAAGACTCAATTACTTTACTCCAACATCTCTGTTCAGATTCTGACCAGTCTCATCATGAGCCCCCCAAGGTATAAAACATGTATCACACTTTATCTTGTTTACTTTAAGCTTGGTTTCTAGCGCTTGAGTGGTTGGAGCTTCCATAATGATAATTGAGTTTTAACAACTTTTGTGTAATTTGATCAGCCTGGTGATGAATCCTGCGAGTCGTACATAGCAGAGAAAGACAGAATACTCTCTTCTTAATTTCTTGTACTTCAGTTTTGATTTGTGGCGTATGTGGTGATGTGTGGAGTACAATGAAAATAGTAAGGTAAAGAAAGATCTCCACTTAAGTTTTGTTTAAGAATGTAGAGTGTTTTGTGGACTATAACAGACATTGACATTTGCTTGACAGAAAACAATGGAAGCGGCAGTGGTCGTGAGCAGAAAAAGGTGGTGATTAGCAAAGGTTCCAGAATCTTAGGAATTGTTTTGTAGGTTGATGATGAAGTCCCTAGACTTGGCAATCTTAGAAATTGTTTTGGTTTATGTGTATTTTGAATGATATATGAAACAATGTATGTATTATAAATTAAATGAAATATTTTTTTATAGATCAAATTGCAATGTGTATAAATGATAACTAGACTTTAAGATTAAATTTAAGATTTGAAAATAAATAATGAAAAATAGAGTTTTAAGATTTCTAGTTAGCCTTGGGTATATGATTAATTTAAGATTTAAACCCTAACCCCTAAATGTAAACTTTAAAACTTCAATATTTTCATAATATAACTTTAGTCTTAAATAGTAAAATTTCAGGAAACCCTTCCTGAATATATTACTTGATATCCTAAATATGATATATATGCAAGTTTTGTTAATATATACATTTTAACTTGTTATTCTAACATAATACCTATTAATCAAAATTAAATTTTTAAGAAGTTATTCTTAAATATTTCATCTTATTATACTAACATTTTTATTTTTAATTAAATATTAAATATTCAGGCAGATTTTTTCTGAATATGTTATTTACCATCTTAACATTTTATTTAAATTAACTATTAAATTTTCAGGAAGCTTTTCCTGAATATATTATTTGATATCCTAAATATGATATATGCAAGTTTTGTTAATATTTACATTTTAACTTGCTATTCAAACATTTTACCTTTCTAAATAAATATTAAATTTTCAGGAAGTCATTCCTAAATATTTCAACTAGTTATCCTAACATTTTTCTTTTTAATTAAATATTAAATTTTTAGGAAGCCCTTTCTGAATATATTACTTGATATCCTAAATATGATATATATGTAAGTTTTGGTAATATATACATTTAATTTGCTATTATAACATATTACCGTTTAATTAAATGTTAAATTTTTAAGAAGTCATTCCTAAATATTTCATCTTGTTTACATTTTTATTTTTTAATTAAATATTAAATACTCATGCAGGTCTTTCTGAATATGTTATTTACTATCCTAATTTTTTTTAAAAATTAAATATTTTTCAGGAAGCCTTTCCTGAATATGTTATTTGATATCCTAAATATGATATATATGCAAGTTTTGTTAATATATACATTTTAACTTGCTATTCTATCATTTTACTTTTCTTTTAAAATTTTCAAGAAGCCATTCCTAAATATTTCAACTTGTTATCCTTACATTTTTTCCTTTTTAATTAAATATTAAATTTTCAGGAAGCCCTTCCTGAATATATTACTTGATATCCTAAATATGATATATATGCAAGTTTTATTAATATATACATTTTAACTTGCTATTCTAACATTTTACTTTTCTAATTAAATATTAAATTTTCAGGAAGCCATTCTTAAATATTTCAACTAGTTATCCTAACATTTTTCCTTTTTAATTACATATTAAATTTTTAGGAAGCCATTTCTGAATATATTACTTGATATCCTAAATATGATATATATGCAAGTTTTGGTAATATATATATTTTAACTTGCTATTATAACATATTACCTTTTAATTAAATGTTAAATTTTTAAGAAGTCATTCCTAAATATTTCATCTTGTTTACATTTTTATTTTTAATTAAATATTAAATACTCATGCAGGTTTTTCTAAATATGTTATTTACTATCCTAACATTTTTTAAAAATTAAATATAAAATTTTCAGGAAGCCTTTCCTGAATATATTATTTGATATCCTAAATAAGATATAAATGCAAGTTTTGTTAATATATACATTTTAATTAAATGTTAATTTTTCTGGAAGCCCTTCCTAAGTATGTTACTTGCTTTCCTAAATATAACATATATGTAATCGAGACTAGTCTCTTACTTTTAAAAAATTTTGGAAACCCATCCTGAATATTTTATATGCTATCATAAATATGTGATATGTATTTTTGTAAATATATACATTCAAATTTTGGTTTTGAATAATACTTCATCGTAGTTTAGAGGCTAAATCACTATTCTTACTATATCCAGAAACCAATGTGTTCTGCGTTCGTTTTCCTTTGGAATCCAAACATTTTTCATTTTTAACTAAATGTTAATTTTTCTAGAAGCTCTTCTTAAATATGTTACTTGCTTTCCTAAATATAACATATATGTAACCGAGACTAATCTCTTACTTTAAAAAATTTTCTGGAAATTCATCCTGAATTTTTTATATGCTATCATAAATATGTGATATGTATTTTTGTAAATATATACATTCAAGTTTTGGTTTTGAATAATATTTCATCGTAGTTTAGAGGCTAAATCACTATTCTTACTATATCCAGAATCCAATATGTTCTGCGTTCGTTTTCCTTTGGAATCCAATTTTTTTTTCATTTTTAACTAAATGTTAATTTTTCTGGAAACCCTTCCTAAATATGTTACTTGCTTTCCTAAATATAACATATATGTAACTGAGACTAGTCTCTTACTTTTATAAATTTTCTGGAAACTCATCCTGAATATTTTATATGTTATCATAAATATGTGATATGCTTTTTTGTAAATATATACACTCAAGTTTTGGTTTTGAATAATATTTCATCGTAGCTTAGAGGTTAAATCACTATTCTTACTATATTGAGAATCCAATATGTTCTGCGTTCGTTTTCCTTTGGAATCCAAACATTTTTCATTTTTAATTAAATGTTAATTTTTCTGGAAGCCCTCCCTAAACATGTTATTTTCTTTCCTAAATATAACATATATGTAACCGAGACTAGTCTCTTACTTTTAAAAATTTTCTGGAAACCCATCCTGAATATTTTATATGCTATCATAAATATGTGATATGTATTTTTGTAAATATTTACATTCAAGTTTTGGTTTTGAATAATATTTCATCGTAGTATTATTTTTTTAAAGTCCTGAATATTTTTTTTAAAGTCCTTCCTAAATATTTTACTTGCTATCTTAACATTTTATTTTAATTAAATATTAAATTTTCAAGAAGCATTTCTCAAGCATTTCACTTGCTATTCTAACATTTTATTTTAGTTAAATATTAAATTTCTCAAGCATTTCACTTGATATTCTAACATATCTTAATTTTTTTGATTAATTATAAAAATTAGATAAATTCATTTGATTCTTACCAATATGGTGTATATTTGCTAAACACATGACATATATAATTGAGACTTTGCTCAAATCCTCTCAAAATATGTTCAGGAAACTGATCCTAAATATGTTACGTGTTATCCTAAATATGATATATTCTAAAAAAATTGATTAACTTTATTTTTCAATGGACCTCCAATACTGTAATGTTCATATACTTTTGTCATTGTTTCATCCGCATCACTAAAATTTCTAATAAATATCAAAACAAAAAGGTAGAATGATATAGTTTGAAACTGTACAATTTAAATTTGCCAGATACAGTATCCACAAACTCAAAGCCTACCCAATGTGTTACTCAAGCTGGAAAAAGAGCAATTATGGCTGCTAATGAGACTACCTTCAAATTCATGATACAAGAACACATAGACTCTTCGGTGTATGTCACTCCTTGAATTGCCTTCGAGAAAAAAATTCAAAATTTGTTACCATCCGATTTTCTGGAAGATCCGATTTTCTGGAAGGCTTTCCTGAAACTACAAAAATCCTTCTTGGAAATTTTCTAAACACTAGACAATTTCACAAACACAAGCAACAAGAGACTCATAAGCAAATTCAAGAGCCTACAAAAGATATCAACATGCCTAAGCAGAACAAGACACCAAGCAAAAAAGTTTCAAAATTTGTTACCATCCGATTTTCTGGAATGCTTTCCTGAAACTACACAAATCCTTCCTAAAAATATTCTAAACACTTGACAGTTTCACAAGCACAAGCTACACAAATGAGTCTTCAGGAAGCCCTTCCTATTTAGTTTAATCGGTATCCTAACATTTTGGTTTTTGATTAAATATTAAAATTTCAAGAAACTTTTCCCAAATATTTTACTTGATATCTAAACTATTTTCAAGAATCTCACATTGTGTTTATACACTATTCTTATTCTACTTAACCGTATATCCCCAGTGTTTGATTCCATTCGGAATCCAGAAATTCTTAATTAGATAGATAAAGATTGCATATATAATTTTAAATAGTAAGTTCAACAAATATATACATTTTTACTAGATATTATTATGTTTTGTGGTTTCAGGAAAAGAGAGCACATGGTAAAGTATCATTGTCCCATGACTCATGTGAAACCTTACTCACAACATCATGCAAGGACAACATGATTGATTTTTAATATATACACTTTTAAACTTTTCATAGTAATTGTGTACTACTATGAGAAAGTTCTCGTTTTGAATTTGTTTAGTTGTTTAATACGTGTGAGCTTGTTTTGTTGGAGTCCTTGGCTTACTAAGGATATTAAATCTCTGTCTTTTCACTAAGAATACTCAAATTTATGTGATTAAACACATGCTTGTAACCAACTTCGGGTCTTTGAGATAAAGCACAGTGGTAATGTCTAATGAAGCATCCGGTAAAACCAAGCCATTAGAAGAGAAGATAGGATAGGATAAATATAAAGGGAAGAGTTATAAATGCGCAGGAGTAAAAAGTTCCTCCATCTGATACGTTTTGCAAAGGAGATATATGAGCTTCTTTACCATACCAGTATAGTTTTTTTTTTTTTTTTTGGACAAATACCATACCAGTATAGTTGTGTAAAGGCCGGAACAACAATCAATATGGTTTGAAGGAAAAGAATAAACAGAATTACCTTCCTGAATAAAATGTTCTATAACGTTTTTGACAATTACACAAATTGTCTTGATCATGTTATAAACTCACGAAGAATCTTACGCAAACAACAATGAACTTCAGACTCAGTATATTGTATTCCATACACTACAGCTAAACCGTTTAGAGCAAGAACAAGACACTCGAACAAGAAAAATAACTTAGCAGATAAAATTACACAAACTCGACACTAAACAAAGACGTAAGCCTGACTAAAAACAAAATACATAAACAAGAGTCACATGTGTTACCTTTGGTGAATTCATATTGGTTTGGGTCTCTTCAAAAAGAAATGTGTAGTGGGTAGGCATGGTCGTAGATAAAACCACCCCCGATTTCTTCAGCACCTGAACATTGGATGTCTTTGGCAGGAGTTTGTGGATTCAGCGAAGTTCAAGGAGATGAGCGTGGTGCAGGTGTCTGGGAAACAGTTGAGCCATTGACCTCTGTGATCATCGATCTCATTCTCTTGCAAGCCAGCTCACGAAGATGCCTAATAAGATTCAAAACGTTACAACCCAAAAACTAAAGTGTGAAACTTTATTACACTCTTTTTTTACCTGCAATTAGCAGCGATTGAGGCTAAGCCATCCGTAGTAAACCCATCGCAGCTAACAAGCACCAAAGACTTGAAACTCACAAAGGAACGCGAAAGAAGCTCGTGGCTTTCGTCTGAGACAACCATCCTCTTCAACCTCAGCTCCTCGAGCCCCACGCGGGCCTTAGCCAAAGCATCGATCCAAAGGTGGAGGAAGCCTCCCCACTCGTGAGGAACCAAGTTGAAGTCAGCGAAGTGAGGCTTCCGTTTGAGAGTCAGTGATCTGAGACAGGGGAACCTCCTGTAAAGAGGAACCTCCCTATCACCTTCGCGGGGCTGACGGAAGCAGTTCCCGATGAAGACTCTCCTCCTGCACCACCACTGGATTACCTCCGGCGATCGAAATCGGAGAGCGTCGCCGCCGTCGCTTCCTGTCGAAGAGATCGAGATCGACGTTGAGAGAGAGAGAGAGAAAGAGGCATTTCTGATTTTTTTTCTTTTTTTTTCTTTGTTTAATTAATTTTAAAATAAGGGTATTATAGATATTTTACTCTTTAATGAATGCTATTTTTGTGATTTTCTTTCCTTGGTGTTATTTTTGGGATAAAAACTTCAAATGTGCTATTTTAGACAATTGCCCTATTTTTTACTAGTAATCAATAAAAATACATCAAATTTATTAAAAACGAAAACTTTATCATTTTGAAACAGATGGATATGCAGTAACTTAATTGTTTTATTACCAAGAGTTTAGTTTTTATTTACACCAAAAAAAAAGAGTTTAATTTTTCTGTTAGGTAAATTTTTGGGGTGAAATTACAATTTGACCTTCAAATTATAAAGGAATCGGCACAAGTTCTATATATAATGCCATGCTTGTAAACATGCTGTTATGTGAAACTATTCCTTAATATGTGATAGGCTGGCTAGTTTTCTCAATCACACGTTGTTTTAGAAAATGGTATATGACCAAATGCCATAATAAATGAATCGAGGTCCTTTTACATTTTGATCAGTGTAAATAATGGTTTGATCCAACCTCGTGACGTATTTTACTTTTTGTTTGCTTGTTAAGGGATTCTGTTAAATTTGATTTGAACCAGATCGATTCCACTGAGGGCTGTACTGATTACTATACTGTATATATATACACGTTAGTGGCAAACACAGAGCGAATTGCCCTACTTAAAATAAAACCGTACACAATCACAAGGCATTTCTCCTTTCAATTTAAGAGCCAAGATTAATCATTTTGTTTTCTTTTAATCGAGTAAAGAGATTGGACATTAACAATCAAGTTGCTTAATTATAATATAAAAGTTTGTAGAGTCCAAGACATAATCATAGCTATCAACCTCCATCAATAGTTACTACCACCATGATTTTTATATATGTATAAATATATGAGTGATATCTTGTGAATATATAAGAGATCAAATCTAATATATAATATGTGTAGTTGGATTAATTACCACAAGGCTGGCTAAGAAACATAATGTAAAAATGGTCATGGTAAGAAAACAATTCGAAGATGGTGTGTCAATAAGAGTTGCCAGCAAAAACCTTAGTTAACAAGCTTCCTGATTTTTTTTTTGACTAAACAAGCTTCTTGATTTTGTCTCAGACAAAACCTAAAAGCAAAAGTGGAAGTTGCGACATTTAGATTCCATTTCACTGTGAGGTTGAGTAGTCTTTTCTTCTATTTTTGTTTGTTGAAAATCAAATCAGAAGCGTATAGTATGATGAAAACAAAGCATATGTTCATGATATTGTCTTTTCATTTGGAAATTACCTCAATTAGTGTCTTCGTGATAAAGTATATGTTCATGAATCATGATATAGTATGTTCCTGACTCATGTGACATGTTTGTTGCTAAAAAATTATGCTAGAAAACTGTATAAAATACGATTACTTTAGGTAAAACAGTAGGATAAAAAAGATAACCAATCTTTTTATCGAAAACTTATGTTTTGTAAAAACATGTCACCGTCTCATAATTGTTTTACTATAGGGCAAAAACGAAAAAGCATTTTGGCCTGAAACTTACAATAATCTTGAACTGATGGTTAGTGTTCTATAGCCTCATGTTGTGTTAGAAGAATGTTATTTTTTTTCTATAAGAATTTTGTAACAGAAGTGGGATCACCATCCACATTTTTGAATTTTCTATTTGGCTCAAACAAAAATTTATCGTACAATTTTGTAAGCACAGAAAACACTGTAAATTTTTGTAATAATTAGGTAATAAGATTGCAGTAATTCACGTGAATCCCCAATAATTTTCTCATGCACAAAGTGGGGTCCTTAGTTTTTTGTGTGTGTGTTCCTTTGCTACTTCTCGCCAGCACTTCTTCTTTTGTTCTCTTCGCTACCTCCAAACTTCCCAAGAATCTCTCTATTTATTTCCCCTCTCTCTTCCCTCTCACCTCATATTTTCTCTCTGCCAAGAGAATCCTTCTGAAGAAAATGTCGAAGAAAGCAACTTTTCTGCCAATGAATCTTTCTCTTGCTCCTTTTCTTCTTGTTCTTCTTTACCATCCTCCGTCGTGTGTTGCTGTTCATGGCGTCCAAGAGAAGAAGATTCTCAGTCTGCACCACAACATTTGGTCTCCCAGGAAATCAAATGAAGCTCCAGGTTCATGTTTCTCTCATAATCTTGGTGAGTTTTTTTTTTCTTTTCTCCGCTCAAACGTTCACCAACCATAGAGAAAGATACTGTTCCTTTGCTTTAGTTTAATACTTAATGGCGTGATTAAAGGGTTAGATTAGCAAAAGCCTCAAAATTTGTTCAAACATTAATTAAAGTCATTACCTTTACATTACTTTTCTTAGCTCCCTTGTCTTTCAATTGGGATTAGTAATAATAATACTATATAGTTGTTCTTCTAAAGCTTTACAACTGTATTTATAGAATCTTTAGATTCTTTCCTCCATAAGAGAACACTCTTCTAACATAAATATTTGTATCTTTTGCTTGTAAACTCTGTTTTTGATATCCCTTGTTGCCTCTTTACTCTGCTTTTGTTTTTAAAAACCTAGGAAAAGGGAGAGATTCATCCACTACACTGAAGATGAAACATAGAGAACTTTGCTCAGGAAAGACTATAGATTGGGGTAAGAAGCTGAGAAGAGCCTTAACTCTAGACAACCTAAGAGTCCAATCACTTCAACTAAGAATCAAAGCCATGAGCTCAAGCACCACAGAATCCATTTCAGAAGCTCAGATTCCACTAACCTCAGGGATGACACTCCAAACTCTAAATTACATTGTCACAGTTAATTTAGGAGGGAGAAACATGACTTTGATCGTCGACACTGGAAGTGACTTGACATGGGTCCAATGCCAACCTTGCAAGTCTTGTTACAACCAAGAAGGTCCTTTGTATGACCCATCTGTCTCATCTTCTTACAAGACAGTGTTCTGCAACTCATCAACTTGTCAGGATCTTGTAGCAGCTACAGGCAATTCAGGCCTCTGTGGAGGCTACAACGGTGTTGATAAGACCACTTGTGACTACGTTGTCAGCTATGGGGATGGATCATACACTCGTGGAAACTTGGGAAGTGAAAGTATTCAACTGGGCGACACTAAAGTCGAGAGCTTTGTCTTTGGTTGTGGCCGGAGCAACAAGGGTTTGTTTGGAGGAGCTTCTGGTCTAATGGGTTTGGGAAGAAGCTCTGTTTCTTTAGTCTCACAAACCATGAAAAGTTTCAACGGTGTCTTCTCATACTGTCTACCTTCTCTTGAAGATGGAGCTTCTGGCTCACTATCTTTCGGTGAGGACTCCTCTGTTTACAAGAACACAACTTCAGTTTCCTACACTCCTTTAGTACAAAACCCTCAGCTTAGTTCCTTCTACGTTCTGAACCTCACCGGTGCTAGCATTGGTGGCGTGGAGCTGGAGTCTTCAAGCTTTGGTAGAGGGATTCTAATCGATTCAGGAACGGTCATCACGAGACTGCCACCTTCCATTTACAAAGCTGTGAAGACAGAGTTTCTAAAACAGTTCTCTGGGTTTCCTTCAGCTCCAAGTTATTCAATCTTGGACACTTGTTTTAACCTGACAAGTTACGAAGACGTAAGCATACCAACTATCAAAATGATCTTCCAAGGTAACGCTGAGCTTGAGGTGGATGTCACTGGTGTGTTCTACTTTGTCAAGCCAGATGCATCTCTAGTCTGCTTGGCCTTGGCAAGTCTTTCATATGAAAACGATGTTGGTATCATTGGAAACTATCAACAGAAAAACCAGAGAGTGATATATGATACCAAACAAGAGAAGATTGGGATAGCAGGAGAAAACTGCAGTTTCTGATGACTACCTAATGACTTGTGTAATAAGCTTTGTGTGTTCCCCTCCCCCTGCATATCATGAAAGCCAATCATCTCTTTGGGCAAAGTATTTGAAACAAACAATTATAAAATAGAAAAATAATCAAATAAAGAAATATCATTTTATGTTAAGAGTAATAAAACGAATAACTATAAAAAGGAAAAATATTTGAAACAAACAATTATAAATAAAAAGGAAAAAAACTATCATATTATAAAACTAATTAAACGAAAAAATATAAGTAAAAGAAAAAGTAGTCGAACACACACAATTATAAATAGAAAAATCAAAATCAAAAATATTTTTTTATTAAGTTAATAAAACTACTAAAATATCATATTTTAAAAGTTTCATTGAAATATCACCTATAAAATCTTTAAAATAGCACTCATTATAAAATATTTAAAATATCTTTAAAAATGTTTCAATGCTATTTGGAAAGTTTTTTTAACTAATAATTATAAATGAAATGAAAAAGGTGTGGAAACAAACCCCATTATAAATAGAAAAAAATAGCCAAATAAAAAGATCGTCTGTGAAACCACACCAACAGAATCAGACGCCTCAAAACTCGGAGTGAATCTCAAAAGCCAACATGGAGGGATCGTCAACTGATCAGGTAACGTTGTTTGGATCAGCAAAGAGTTTGAGTGAACTCAGATGGAATGTTTCTGTTCGATTTATCTTAATATTATTCGACGGAGTGTGGACAAAACCCATATTATACAAATATATGTCTATTCTTTTGCAGGTTAAAGATGTTGATTGGATCAGCAAACTCCCTGATGACGTCCTAATTGCTCGTGATATTATCGAGACTTTCCACAGAAGAAGCTGTGAGGACGAGTCTTGTGTCCAAACGATGGGAACACGTGTGGAAACACATATCTCATCTAGTCTTGAACATGTCAAGGATTATCAATTCCAAAGAGCCGATTGATGGTTCGAATCGTGTTGCTACATTGCTCACTAAGGTTTGTTCATATATATATATGTTTTTTTTCCTTTTTTTCTTTTCTGAATCAATCTTATTTTGCTGTTGTTGGTGTTTCAAAGATTATAAACAATCACCGTGGACAATTAGAGAGCTGTGTAATCAACCATTACACATACCAAAGTGTAAATGGAATGGTCAATAATTGGATTCAAGAACTGACTTGCTCGAAACACACCAGAGTTCTCACACTTACAAACCACTATGCACACCATCATGCTTATTTGGATCGAACGGGGCCCAACAAGTATCTTGAAATTTCCACCAACATCTTCTCCCATCCAAGCCTTAAGTCACTCTCACTAGTTTTATACATTCTCGAAACCTCACAACCCTTGAGCTACTGCCCGAATCTCACGAGGTTGGAGTCTATAACAGAGTATTTGCATCTTGTCCTTCTCTCGAGGTGCTTGTACTAGACATCGCTTGCGTCAAGAAAATAAACGGGGGTCCTTTGAAGATTGAGAACAACAAATTAAAGGTCTTGCTAGTGAAGTCGTCTTGCAAACACATTGATGGCATCAGAGTGTCAGCACCTAGTCTAGATATTCTCGCCTTCATAGATATATATATTTCAAGAAAGCTGACATTTTCATTGTTGCTCCAAGACTTGAGTGTAGTGAAAACTTTTGGGTTAGGCCGGCACTCACGCCTCACATCGGCTACAACATATCAAAGGTACGTTTTGGAATAATGCTTTCGGATATACACTAGAGAAGGAACTAATGGTATTTGATATTGTTAAGTTTGACGTTGTTTTGAATGTATTATTATTAATTATTATTCAGGAGAAGACAATTATTTGGCATGAAGAGTTATTGAGCTTGTTTGGTATTAAAGTCGAGGATAACGGCAGGATCCTTGTCGGTGAGTGTGGATTTAAATAATCAAACAGAATTTGAGAGGTTACAGAAAGTCTTGCGTGCATGGACTCATAAAATGACAAGAGCTGGAGATCATATTCAAGGTTTGAACCATTCATGAAGACTAGTCATGACTTACTAATTTGGTTAATTTTAAACGTAATCTATATGGTTCTTTCAGGATAACAATGATCCTAGTGAAGAAAATGATTCTTGGAATAAGAAGAAGAAGAAGAATAAGTACAAAGATCCGTTCCCCAATGCTGAATTCCGTGTGAATACTGTGTGCATGCTTAACTTCAGCGGTTCAGAGGAAGAGTTTGCCTTTGCGTCATGTTTGATTAGGCAAGGGACAGTGATAAAGAACATGATGATCAAGACGACGTCATTTCCTGCAAGGAAGGTGTTGGAGATAGAAACGGCAGTAGCCAAGCTACGAGCACTTCGAACGATACATCAACGGAAGATTATCATAAAATGTTTCTAACTAATCCATTTTGGTTCCAAATCAGTGAGCTCTTTCAGGCTTTAAGAGTTAAAGACCCATGTTGGCTGTCTTGGTGATAAATTTCTCAACTTTATTCACTGGGAGCATCAAAGTCAAAGGAACCGATTGTTTTTTCAATCAGAGATAAACAAACTTTTATTATGCAAACAAACTCCATTCAGATCATTCTTACAAACCCAGAACTGGTTCATGATGAATCACCTGGCTTTTTTATTGTAAAACCACAAATCTGCCTGAGACAGATCTCAGTTCATCAATGCATCTGCTAATGGGAATGTCGGAGATATGTCCACTGGTACCTAAACACACAAACAAACCATGCATGCAGATCATTTCTATGTGAATCATCATGTCACTCAGATTTATGTTTATATTATCTTGTAATACCTTAACGCTCTCGAGCTTCTCCAAAGAGGTTTTCAATGGTCCGGTGATAGTGCAGTACTTATTTAAAAGCAATGTTGCTGCCTTTTTGTCACCTCTTCCTTGGATTGTGAGTATCTCATGGCTCAAACTCTCAACTGCATCTTCTACCTTTATATGCGTTTGAAAACAAGATTTTCAGCAACTTTGAATTTTGGATATGACGAATCATAAACCTCTCATTGGATGGGTTACCTTAGTGAAATCAACAGAGAATGTAGAGTCCTTGTGGAAAACAAAGGCTCCTTTCTCATACAGCCAGTTGAACTGCAACGCTTGCCCTTTCCTGAGGACGGAAGATATAATTATATCAGGAGATATACATATTCGACGTGTGAGATTGATTATCTGTATCATTCATTCATTACCCATGAGCTTCTGTGAGACCAAACCGGATGGATCGAAAGCATCCAGCTAAGAAAGAGACATACATACTCTCCACCATACTCTTGGGAAGCAGACCCTGTCGATTCACATACAGAAACAGTGGTTCAATTGAGCAGACAGCAGATTTTGGAGAACTTTGACTCAAAGATTAATCAAGGTTTTGCAAATTGGACCTTGGTGATGAGAAACTTTAGTGCCCAAAGACCAACTATGTCTGCCTTTGCTTCTTCCATTGCAGAATGGAGTTCTTGCAGTTCCTGGATCAAATTTAAAATACAAGTTTTCTTGTGGTTAGTACATGATCGCAGGACAAAGGATTCTTATTAGATGCTCTGCAATTTTCTAGCAGGAAGAAGTAAAACCTTTCTCACTGTAGAGGTTTGACCATCAGGAAGCGTTATGGTATGCGGACCAATGCCATGGCAACACTCATGGCAAATGGTGTGAGTAAAGAAGGAATCAAAATCAACAATTCCTCTCTGTTCTTTGCTGATGAGGACTTCAGCAATAGGCTTTAGAATATGTTCAAACCTGGAAACGAAAAAGGCTTAGCAACTAAGAAGTAATGCGTGACAAGGTTTACAGATGAAAGATGGAGGAAGACGGAACATTACTTTGCTTCTTGAACGTTTTTGAGCATAACCATTGATGTTCCTCTATCTTTGACGATTTTCTCATCGTTTGGCAAATTGTAAGCAACGGTCTGAGGACCTTTCACATCCTGTCACAATCAAGAAACAAGTGAACGGTGGATAAGACAAGTCAAAGGAAACTTTTCCCCTCCTCTCTCGGTTCATCTTTGAATACTCATTGGAACTTACTCCGGAATTGTAGATTAACTGAATGACCCGAATAGGAGCAGCAGAAACATCTTTTGATTTGTATACACTGTCAAGTGGGAGGTTGTCTTCCAATAGCTACCAGAAAGTGAAAAAAAAAAAATTGATCCAAGAGTAAGCAATTGGAATATTGATTGATTGAAGCTGCAAAAAGAGAAATGTACCTTTAAATTGTCACCAAAGAGTTTCAGATCAGCTGTGGCTTTATCATCTCGAATACCGATGAAGGCTTCAAATGAAGCCTGCCATGATAAATAAAAACAGATTAGAGAGATATCTCATGCAAAGAACCTAATGTAAATTTAAATCAAATGGTTAAAGAAGGCAAAAATTGTGAGTAGATCACAGCAGAAGGAAACTTTTATGGAAATCCTTACCTTGTAACCAAAAATTTCATCTTCGTATGTCTCGTATGGACCAATGGTAATATCCAACTTTGAATCCTACAGAAATTGATACAGACGTAAAGTTATGGTGTGAATGACAATCTCCCCCAAACATGAAATTGCAGACTTAATAATAAAATAGCCAGAACTTGCCATACAAAAACTATCCGCTTATGAAAGAAAGACTACTTATCTATAACAATGAATGGGCAAAGAAGAGGTACCAAGTCCATCCAGGCAATGTCTGACTCATAGTAGTCATTTGAAAGGAAGGCTTCTGCTTTGCTGTGCAGCAGCTTCTTCAAACTATGAAAAAACATTATGAAGTACTTCAAACCGCAAATCTACTCGAGTGGGAAAATATCTGTGAAGAAACTGCATGTTATTTCACCTCTGTGAAGTGGCCAAGTCTCCAGCTTTGTGCAAAAGTTCAGAAGCTTTTGTGAGGTAAGGTCGATATATCTCTGAATAGGGAATACTATACAGATCGGAGTTAGAGTCTGGTAACTTCTTTGTGATGTTGGCTAGATGGTTAGATTGAGAAGCATCTAGATTAGCTTCACTTCGCCTTTTTATAATACTGAAAAACCCTGTTGCAGCATGCTTTTGCTCTTCCGTTAGGCTACTGAGCCATAAGTTGAACTCCTACAACATTTTCAACAACACATCTCTTACCATGAGAACATATAAAAAAACGGAAAACAAACAACAAAAATTGCTTTAGTTAGTACCATTTTATCCATATCAGGAGGATAGAAATTTGCACCAGGTGGTTTAGTCAAAGGGAAGGCTGCTCTATATTCAAGACCCTTCCAGCCAGCAATAGGTTTCGTTGCTTCAGGAAGCAACTTCACAGCTGAATCCGCCGTGGTCAAGAATGGTTCATTTTCATCCAGAGACGACCTACAAATATCAAACAAAAACATCAAGCTCTTGTACTGATGTTAAAACAAAGACAGTTCAATGATAATCACCATGGACTTTTGTTGATCCGGAAGTAATCCCATTTAAGTTTGTCCAGGTCTGATGCATTGGCATGCTCCTTAAGCCAATCTCTTAGAGCTGGATTGCTGTACCAAACCTGTTTAGGATAACATACAACTTATTGAGTTTAGTTTTAAGTTCAGCTATGAGATCTCATGTTCATAAACAGAACAGCAAATTCAGACTACAGATCTACAAAAACCTGCTCATAGAAAATATCGTCAATGACTTTTGCAGCCTTCACGATTAGTCCGAGCGCTTTCTGATCCGCCTCAGAGAGTTCTGTCAACTGCATTGTCAAGAAGAAAAACTGAGTTTTGTGGTACATTTGAAACAAATAAATCAGACAGTAATAAATGTGACAAGTTAATACCTTTGCTTCGAGAGTGACAGGAGAATATCTCTGGAGTTGCTTCTGCAGAGATAAACTACGAGCCTCAGTGTTCACTTGGCACCTTCAACAAACTCATAAGAAACAGTCTTTTGTAAGATAAGAACTTTCTATATACAACCTTTAGCTTAGCAATGGATATGTCACACAAAAAAAAAAGAAATAAACTCAGAAAAGACCAATGAGAGATAATGTACCTCTGCCTGATTATTTCAAATAGTTTCCCATAATCTCCATCAACATCATATGGCACATAAGCAGGATCTTCCTTGGCCAGAAGGTTTCTGTATTCTTCATAAGGTACATATTTCACAGCAGAGACTTCCTCTTTCTAATATATACAAGAACAAAACGAAATGGTGAGGTAACTTGTGTGGCTTTTAGTACTTAAACTTATAGCGTCGTAAAAGAAAAAAAAAAATTTCTCACTCACTTGAAGAGTAAAGGCTTCTAATGGGATTGGATGAAGAATCGTAACAAGATACACATCATTGTACTCATTGTTTATGAATTTTCCATTGTTTGTTACACTGTAAATAGCACACAATAGAAAATCACCACACTTGTATGATAAGAATCAGTGTGAATATTCAGATTAGAGAAACCAGGTTAGCTTCGAGATGCAACGACCATATCAATCAAGCTAAACACTTTGAGCAGCAACCAAAAGATTTACAGAGAGAGAGAGAACATGCATTACATAAGCCAAGAAAATTGAGTTTAAAAACAAACCATTCTTGAAGAAAGACGAATATCTTTTCAAAGGCATCCTTTGGGAGTTTTATGCCTAGCTCTTCCTCCAGCTCTCGCCTACACACAAAAAAAGTGAGACATCAACTTTAGTAAAATGATCTCGAAGTAAAGAGAATGAATGAAGAATCAGATTCACTTACTGAGCCGATATAAGAGATGGATCACCGGCTGAGATATGACCAGCACTTGAGATGTCCCATTGACCAGGCCAAGAGTCTTTATCATCAGAGCGGAGTTGGAGAAGGAGCTCTTGAGTACTCTCCACAAAGATCCAGACGTGAACTGCACGATGGTAATCTCCATCTCGGTGAATCTCTGACCTATATGGCAGGACACGGTAAAATCTCTGAGTAACCTTAAAAACCCTTTCTCGTTTAACAGGTCAACGAAGCATCAAATCAAATCAACATCCAACGAAAGGCGTAGCTTTCAATGTGTACACAATGGTTAATTTCATATAATAAGAAAGGGGAATAATGAACATGCCTGGGTTTGGACACACCGGTCTTCTCGCCAGATTTGGTCAGAACGTCGAAGTGCTCCTCCGCCATAGCTCTGTCTCTCCGTGACTAAAGTGTCCAAAAGGTACGCAATTTATAGAAGAATAAAAAGTGACACGTCTTTTGCTTACTTGGCGTCACCTAAACCGGTCCCCATATCGAACCATCCACATTTAAATGTCACATATAGGGCTGGGCGTTCGGGTACCCATTCGGATTTCGGTTAAGTCCATTCGGGTTTCGGGTTTTTGGGGTCAAAGATTTCAGCCCCATTCGGATATTTCTAAATTTCGGTTCGGGTTCGGTTCGGATCTTTGCGGGTTCAGTTCGGGTTCGGATAACCCATTTAAAATGTTTTTAAATTTTCAAAATTCATTATATACTTTAAATTTTCAAAATCTATAAGAAAGATAATATATTACATATATATTTTCATAACATATATGTCAAAATACCTTAATTTAACATATAAATTGGTTTTCTTTGAATATTTGGATAAAGAATCAATAGATATTTAACTATTTTGGTGTTTTCAGTATACTCTAGCTATTCTAAACATTTACTTTTGACTATTTTGATATATTTTCCGAGTATTTTGGAAAACTTAAAAGTATCTTATGTATTTTAATATTTTTAATATACATTATATATAAAAATAATGTATATATTTAAGTATATAAATTTATTTCGGATACATTCGGGTACCCAAAATATTTCGGTTCGGATCGGGTTCGGTTTCGGTTCTTTAAATACCGAAATTTTGAACCCGTTCGGATATTTAATCAATTTCGGTTCGGATTCGGTGCTACTTTTTCGGATCGGGTTCGGTTCGGTTTTTCGGGTTCGGATTTTTTGCCCAGCCCTAGTCACATATTTGGCTTCACCTAAACCGGTCCCCTCTTCGGTTAAATGAGGCATCTTGAACCATCCACATTTAAAGTCTCACTTACTTGGCTGAACCTTCTTCAGTTAATTGAGAGCCATCTCAATCCACATTTGGTAGTGTCGCTTCACCTAACTGGTCCCTATACAGCTAAATGAGCTAGCATGACATCCACAGACACATGTTACGAACACATTGTTCTAAGAGAGAACAAGCAGCCATTTGTACCTGTATATAAGCAATACATGCATTCACTTTCACTTATGGGTGAACAAAACAATGTTCATACATTTATTCGACCACTCGGCTTACTGCTCAAGAGACGTGTATCTCTTAATGTTAAAGGAGACAATTATGTCGGCAGCATGATTTGTCGTTAGTAGTGTTGATTGTATTATATCCAAGGCATATACAGAAAAAACAAGAGGTTAAACTCACGAGTTGTTTAGTGGTCATATCAAAAGACGACTCTTATCAGATGCATGGATTCTTGCAATAGAGTTAAAACAAGAATTTACTATATTATAGTACTGAAACTGGAACGGAAACAACGGATAATGATATAGTTAAGGGCATTGAGTTAATTCATTAGTGAGGTATTTCTTTAGTGATCCTTTCAGGAGCTTGGGAGATCTGCCAGCTTCTTCTAGACTAAATTCTCTTTAGGCTCCAAATGGTTTTCGGATGGGATGGTTGAAATTTGCTTAGGACCAATAAGCCAGCATCAGGTGGGGATCAGCATAAACTGAAAGTTGAATATAAATTTCCACAAAACTTCTTACATATAATTGTTATGTTTAGTGTGTGACTCGTTACCTCCTAACCAAGATGATCAAGAACGCAAACAAATTATATATATTACGCACGGATTTTTACTTTCCTTAGCCACATCTTACCAGTGATGACTTTGACAGTAAGCCACAGATTAAAAATAAAATTCAGAATTGATACATCTGCTTTAAGTTCTAACAAGAGTAAATTTTAATGCAAATTCCTGTTTGGTCTTTGAATCATTGGGCTTAATCATCTTTGAATGCCTATTTCAAGTTTTGCGTAGCCCAATTTCTCTTCTGACCAAACCGGATGATCAACGTTAGATTTTGATCAGGACCCACCATAAATGATTCTTTTGCAAGGTGTGTCATATTCAGCTTTCTGTTTCTGTTTACTAAGCTAGTGGAGGAAGAAAACTCAAATATGGAGGCTGTGACATGCTTCCAGTGTAAGGAGTAAAAGAAGATAAGCAAGTGTATGTGAATGTGACATGATTTACTCTGCTACTTGTCTTGATCCTTTAATCTGTTTTGTTCAAGAGACTGAAAATTCAAAGGCGACGACTTAAACACTTGTGCTGTCTGCGTCCCAAGTAAACGCAAGCATTTCTCTTCTTTACAAAAACCACTCTGCTTTTACAAAAGAAAATACTAAAGGAAAAAAAAAACACATATTTCTTGAGGATATCTCAAACATGAGCTCTTATAATTCTTCTTCCCTTATGGTTATCTTCTCTTTGCTATATTTCTTGATCTTTGATCTCACTGTTGCCGAGTCTTGTCCTAGCCGGTGTGGAGGGATCGACATCCCGTACCCATTTGGAATCGGGAAGGGCTGCTATCTCAATAAATGGTACGAAATTATATGTGATCATCATAATAACACTCTTTCAGTTTCAGGGAAGCTCGTCCCTGTTCTTTCAATAATCGGCAAGGAAGTTGTGAATATCTCTTTTCCTAGTAAACTCCGCACGTATGATTCTGACCGTGTACCGTACGGGACAGTTCGCATAAAAAACCAAATAACTTCAAAGGGGTGCTCTAGCAACGAACAAGAAGAGTCTACATCACTTTTGAATTTGATGGGGAGCCCTTTCTACGTTGGTGGCAGTAATACACTCGTAGCGATTGGTTGCAACAACAGGGCGTCCTTGACAAATGTCGAGCCAAGCATCGTGGGATGCTTCTCCAGTTGCCTCCCAACAAATCATACTGCTTCAAAAGATTATCTAGAGACAGTCAACTGTAATAGTAAGAGTATGTACGATGAAGACTATAGGTATTGTAGTAGAAGAAGTTATATAAATGAAACAAGCTGCAATGGTAATAGATGTTGCAAGGCAAGCATGCCCGGTAGTATTCAACAGGTTGTTGGTGTCAAAATAGATGATAACGCCACCACAAGAGGGTGTAAAGTTGCCTTCTTAACAGATGATCAGGCATACTCATTGTTAAATGGATCTGATCCAAAACTGCTTCTTGCTAAACAATATTCAACAATTGAGCTAGGATGGTTCATCCATACAACAAATCTCTCCTTCGTGGACTCTCTAAGATGCACAAGTATGAAAGAGTACCTACATCGCAGAACCCCATTTGGAGAGCCTAACCCAATAAATTGTGCATGCGACTATAATTCTTATTTTCCTAATTATGCAAGTTGTAGATGCAATACAGGTTACATGGGCAACCCATACATTCCGGGTGGATGTAAAGGTTAGTAAGTGTGTTTGCGGTTTCTATTTTGTATTCAAATCTTCTATATATGATTTTGATCAAAGTAAACTATGAGATCATCATGGTTGATTTCAGTTTCATTTAAAAAACAGATATTGATGAATGCACTAACGTTGACAACTGTTGGGGCGGCACATGTATCAATTTGCAAGGATCCTATAATTGCGTGTATAGCAATCACCGGCTTGCTATAGGTAAACCGTGCAACTTTCTATCACAAATACATTTTAGCCCCATTTAAAGATGTTGTATAAAGGCGACCTTCGACACTTTATATCTTATATTCAACCAAAGCCGTGCAAAAAAAAGTAATTTGGTTTACGTTATGCCTTTGTAGGGTTCGGTTCAAGTTTCGGCTCATTGATCTTGATTGGTGGAATATACGGTTTATACAAATTTATTAGAAAACAAAGGAGGTTAAACCAAAAGAAGAAGTTCTTCAAGCTTAACGGAGGTTTATTGTTGCAACAACAACTAACTTCAACCGAAGGCAACGTTGAAAAGACAAGAGTATTCAGCTCGAGAGAGCTGGAAAAGGCCACTGAAAATTTTAGTTCAACTAGAATACTTGGCCAGGGTGGTCAAGGTACCGTGTACAAAGGAATGCTTGTTGATGGTAGAATTGTAGCAGTGAAAAAGTCCAAAGTTGTGGATGAAGACAAGTTGGAAGAGTTCATCAATGAGGTTGTCATTCTCTCCCAAATCAACCATAGAAACATCGTCAAACTATTAGGTTGCTGCCTTGAGACAGATGTCCCTGTTCTCGTCTACGAGTTTATTCCCAACGGCAATCTTTTCGAGCATCTTCATGAAGATGAGTCAGATGATCAAACGATGACCACTTGGGAAGTGCGTCTCCGCATTGCTATAGATATAGCAGGAGCTCTTTCATATCTGCATTCGGCTGCATCATCTCCAATATATCACAGGGACGTCAAGTCTACAAACATAATGTTGGACGAGAAATATCGAGCTAAAGTGTCTGATTTTGGCACTTCAAGAACGGTAACAGTAGATCATACACACCTTACAACAGTTGTTTCTGGTACTGTGGGATATGTGGATCCTGAGTATTTCCAGTCTAGCCAGTTCACGGACAAGAGTGATGTTTACAGCTTCGGTGTGGTGCTTGCCGAGCTTATCACCGGAGAAAAATCAGTTTCTTTCTTGAGGTCTCAAGAAAATAGGACACTGGCAACTTATTTCATTCTTGCAATGAAAAAGAATAGGTTGTTCGACATTATTGATGCACGGATCAGAGATGGTTGCAAGCTGAATCAAGTGACTGCAACGGCAAACCTTGCAAGGAAGTGTTTGAATCTGAAAGGAAGGAAACGTCCAAGTATGAGAGAAGTGTCCATGGAATTGGAGAAAATTCGTGCATCTTCTGTGGATATGCAACTACATGAGTGTGATAGTGAAAACGAGGAAGACAATGAAGAAAGAATTGTGGATTCTAACATAGGGGTACAATCATGGAACAACAATGCTGTTACTGCTCCAACTTCTCAATACGATGCCGGTACATCATCTTTGCCAATATCAGATGTTGAGCCTCTGTTTCCTTTTCAAACACAGTAATAATTTCAACTTTGCATGCCACTGCATTATCTAAGTGTCTTTGCTTTTCCGTCGATTTTGGTGTTTCTGTATGTGTGAATGTATTTCTTTATGAATGCTTTTTTTTTGTAACACCCTTTTTATGAATGCCTATATGTAATAAAAGGATACCGTTTGTAACAAAAAAAAAACTTTAACATTCTGATAAGCCATTCTTTAGGTTGTTGTTAGTAATTAATTTGTTACACATACAGTACATTGTATTAAAGGGACAAACATAAAACAATGCATACAGCTTCGGCTGAGATCAGAGATATCAATTGGGGCTGTGTATATCCAAATGGACAATCATGTTTGTAGACATTGTTGGTCAAAGTCTAGATTATACCAAACCCAAATTGACTAACCCTATTTTGGACCATCCCAATTAGGTTGTCTACCGGTCCAAATAAAAATATATTTTTTTTGACAAAAAACGGTTATTATATTACTCAAAATCGAAGTGGTATGGATAATATGACCGGAACCAAATAAAATTCATTCTTAAAATATACAATATATATTATTTTTTGGTCATCAACATATACAATATATATATAAATACGTTTATTTTTTTGTACTTAATTTTATATTTTAGTATTTTAGCGTAAAATATATCACTGATACTGGGTATTATATAAAAAATCTACATTTATATAATAAGATATATTTCTAAGATATATAGCGAATAATTTATTTAAATGAAAAGTACAAAATAGACAATTATGAATTCATAATATTTATTAATGATACATTAATTATAACATTTGTAAGAAAATAAAATGATTGTTAAACTTTTATCAAATTTGGAACATATAAAAATTAAGATTTTAATTACTAAGAAAATAAAATGAAAATAAAAAATTGTTGTAACTGATAAGAAATTATAAATGGAGTTAAATTTGTGTACATTTAAACCATGCCCTTGCGGTTGTTGTTTTAATGTTTGTGAATAAATATTTATTTTGTCTAAGTGATAATATATATTTTAAAAATCTACTTGTGTTAAATAATTATTTAATAACATTTATAAGCATAATAATTTTATATTGTTTAATTTTATTTTGTTTTGTAAACCGTCAATTGTATTTTCACCATTTTAAAAATATGACCCGTACATCCATATAAATGTTTATTTTTATTTTCTTGTGAATTACAATTTTATGATAATGTCTAATAAATAATATTATATACATGGTAAGTTGGTAAATAATTATAATGGTACATGTAATATGTATATATTGGTAAAGAAAAAGAGTTTGTTCAAAAAAAAAAGAAGAGTAACGTGAGTTGTCGATGAGAATGAGACAAAATGTAACTCATATTGTTACATAAATATTTTGTGTATGTTATTGATGTTCATTAATTTTCATAATATTAATATGAAATAGGTAAGTTAAAAATTATAAACTTCAGCTTTTAAACTTCAGATTTTATAAAAAAAAAAAGAAACGGAAAAGCGACGGCGATGGCGATTTAAAATTCATGGAGGATCGGATCTTCGATGGGGACCTGTATGATCTGTTTTGGATCGATGGGGTCTTAGGTTTCTTTGTGCGGTGTTTCGGTGAAATGGTGGAAGGGGATGGAGTGGAGAGGGCGATCGAGATTGATCTCAGATGGGATTCGAAGGATTTTGCTCTCAATCAAGGGCGATGCAAACCAGGATCCGATTTGGATGCTCAAGATCACAAGATCCGAGGGATTAGAAGGAGTTACTATGGGGTTCAATTACAGATTAAAAGGTTTGATTTTGCTTTCCTTATCGGGGTCCCTGGAAGTTGGTTAGTGATTGGGTTTCCTCCTTCTCACTATCTCCGATATCTTTCGTGGAGATTTCCCGGTTGTTACTACTGTGAGTTTAGCTCTCTCAAAGATTTTAGGATGGGGATGATTGATTTGCGCATATCCATTTGGAAAGAAATTTATGTGTTAATGATATGGGGTTTATACGATCGTATCTTGGGGCTTCTCTTGGTAAGCTGTATGGGGATTGAGTATCTTTCGGTGGAATTAAGTAGGGGGATCCTGAGTCTGCTTATAGTAGTATTTATAAAATTGTTTGTTCAGTCTGTTTTTACATCACACACCAGTTATTCCTCATCGTGTTCCTTTTCCTGCTATCTGATAATTTTGGTTCTCTTTGGTCTCTTTGGTTCTGTTCTAGGGACTATGTCTCAATCCCAGTGGATGATGAAGTCAGGGGGAAAGATGGTGGAGGCCACTAAGCCGAGACTGAAGATTTCGGTCCCTCGTTTTGACAATACGGAGATCATTGCTCAGTATGCAAAGACTCTGATAGGCCGTTGCATGAACCCTCCTAAGCAGGAGATGAAGGATCTCCTATTCATGCTGCCAAGGTTTTGGCATATAGAAGGACATGTGGTGGGTACCGATTTGGGCCTGGGAAGATTTCGGTTTGATTTTGAGAGGGAAGAGGATATTCTTGAAGTACTGAAGATGGAGCCTTTTCACTTTGACAATTGGATGCTCTCCATTGTTCGGTGGAAACCTGTTCTGGAGCCTAACTATCCCTATAGGATCACATTTTGGGTCCGGGTGCTAGACGTGCCTATGCAATTCTGGGCAGCCTCAACATTTAGGGGCGTGGGTGAAGCGTTGGGTCAAGTACATGGAGAGGTCGACCTGATGGAAGGCAGAGTGCGGGTTGAGCTGGATGGCTTCAAGCCTCTTGTGTTCTCGATGGATGTGAATTTTGATGAGGGAGTGGAGCTTGCGGTAAACCTGAGGTATGAAAGATTGGTGGGCTTCTGTAGAGTCTGTAACTGCTTAACGCATGATCAATCGCGTTGTCCCACTAAGGTGAAGGAGGTGACAGATAATTCTGTCGGGTCTACTTCCGAGCAGGGTCCGAAGATGTTAAGTTACAAAGCAGCAGTGGAAGCTGGAGGGGTTTCGTCGATGGTTCCTGGGGGAGGAGAAGACACGCGAAGTAGAAATTTTAAAGATGATATCAAGGGCAAGGGTATTGCCCGAGAGATGCAAGGACCCTACAGGCAGGAGGGGCGTTCTCGAGGTTACAAGGAGAGGCACGCAGGGGGGTATGGAGAAGGTCATCATCGTCGACAGTATGGATATGGGGCGCCTAGAGAGGATCAGAGGCGTTATGCTATTAATACTAGGGGCGTCCAGCAGCTACGAGATGGTGCGGGTGATAACCTTAGTCATCCTCAGAAGTTAATGATGGATGCGTTTAAAGGTATTAATCATGTTCAAAAGGAGTCTCAAGAAAAGAGGAACAAAGAAGGAAGCTCAGGAACAAGGAAATCTCTGCTTTTCGAGGAATCAGCAGTGGCAGTGGGGTTTGAAGAAGAACCAAAAGCCAAAGATGGCAATGCGGTTGTGGGGATGGTAGTAGATGTGGAGAAGGAACCGAAGGACGGGGTGGAGGAAGCAAAAGGAGCTGGGGCTCAAGTTGAGGAGCAAAACTCGGTGTTAGATGATGCTAATTTAATGGTAGAAGGTGTACTACTATCAGATTCGGAGCTCTTGGATGAGGAATGGGAGGAAGGTGAAATGCCGGAGTTCATGGAGGAAATGGAGGAGGTGCCTCCTGCTTCTGAGGGGGTGGTGCAAGATGATTCAATGTTGCCCATTAGTGGAAATGGCGGGGAGGAGGAAGTTGAAGCAAAGGCGCCAAGGAAGAAAGGATCCAAGGCGGGGGCTGGTGGAGGAGCTCCCGGGGCACGCCTAGTGCATAAGTTGCTCTCTCCAAGGAAGACTAAGATCGTCAAAGCGCCTGTGAAGAATGGTGAGGGCAAAAAGGCTGGTAATAAGCCTTAAGGTAATATGTTTACTGTGGGCATATTTACTGCTTTGAGCTTTGTTTTTTTTTTCAGTTTCCATAGTCAATAATGTTTGGATTATATTATAAAATCCAGTTGTTTCAGTTTGTTTTATGGCCTTGCTGTTACCCGAAATGTAGGGTTCTTATTGTTTCTGTTCCTATTAATAAGATGATCACTCTTTGGTCTTTTGGTATATGGTGGATTACGATTTATTTGTGCTCTAAAAGGTGTGGAAGGAGCTTTGATTTTTTATATATGCACACAGAGTTTATTAGGAGTAATAAGGATCTATGCTGTAATGCTTTTACTTATGTTTCTGGTATTGGTCTGGTTGGTCTTTGGTGGTCGGGAGAAACTCGTTTTGAGTTAAGGCGGAGAGGTGGACAAAGAGATACGAGAGTTTTTCTCAGTCACAGATACGACCTTTGGATTGATCTATATGGCAGAAATAGTATCTATTTACTGGAGTTTTACCAGGGGCACTTGGTTGGATGGATGTATGAGGCTACAAGGAAAGGTGTGGTAGAGTTTTTTCTAACAAAGTCTGGGGTGTTTAGTATTTGGTTAACAGTTTTGAGTCATCACGGGTTGGAGCAGGCGTGGACACAACGTAATCAGGAGTATAAGTTATGGAATAATTTTTGGGTTGTCATGTGGGTGTTTGAGAAAACATGGAGTTTGGTTAAACGGTGTAAGATATTCAACCTTTTTTGTCTGATTTTGGATTGGCATTTAAATATGTTTAGCTTACTTTTAATCTCAGTATTTGGGATTGTGCTTACATACCTACTATTGTAATTAATAGTGTAGACAATGAAAATTTTAAGTTGGAATTGTCAAGGGCTTGGGAGTCATTGGACGATTAGTTATCTTCGGGAAATTTGGTCTAAACACAAACCGAGCTTTCTTTTCTTATCAGAAACGAAACAACAGTTTGATTTTGTACAGTCTTTTCAGTTTCATTTTGGTTTTACTCATCTACACACAGTGGATCCACAAGGAAGAAGTGGAGGCTTGGCCCTTTATTATGACTCTTCTTTAAAGGTAGATATTTTATCGTCAAGTAATAGGATCATCGATGTAGCAACAGAATATAAAGGCAAGCGCATTTTTATATCTTTTGTGTATGGGGAGCCGAATCAAAGCCTCCGGGATCAGGTGTGGGAGAGACTCACCAGGATGGGCATTATTAGGGATGACCCGTGGTTCATTATTGGGGATTTAAATGAAATAACAGGTAACCATGAAAAAGCGGGGGGGGCCCCTTCGGCATGCAGACACCTTTTTGTCTTTTAATAATATGATTGAAAATTGTGGTTTGATGGAATTTCCGAGTTTAGGCAACACTCTCTCATGGAGGGGGCGTAGAGGAGGACATACAGTCAGATGTCGGCTTGATAGGGCGTTGGGGAATAATGAATGGCATAATCTCTTTCCATGTTCTTTCGTGGAGTACCTTGGAATGATTGGGTCAGATCATAGACCAATTGTTGCAACCATTGATGATAAGGTTCTGAAGTTTCGTCGACAATTTCGGTTTGATAAGAGATGGATTGGAGGGGATGGGTTTATGGAGTCTATAGAGAGAGGATGGACGATGAGGAGAGGTGGACAAAGAGGGGGTATAGTTGATAAGATTCATAATTGTCGGCATGAAATCTCAGTATGGCGAAAGGATAATCCCCCATATGGGAAAGAAAAAATAAATTCCTTACAAAAAGCTCTTGAGGAAGTTCAGACGGATATGACAAGATCATATGAGGAAGTGCTAGAGGTTTCACGTAAACTGAAAGAGGCGTATAGGGATGAGGAGCTTTACTGGGAACAAAAAAGTAGGAATACTTGGCATATATATGGGGATAGGAATACTGAGTTTTATCATGCTTTAACTAAGCAAAGGCGTATTCAAAATAGAATAAGTGGTTTATATAATGAGGCAGGGGTATGGACTAATTCGGAAGCAGAAATTGAACAGGTGGCAGTTAAGTATTTTGGGGATTTATTTCAAACTACTTCCCCGTCGGATTTTGACGGTTTTTTAGAGGAAGTACCGACATCAGTAACTATGGACCAGAATAGAAGACTAACAGCACCAGCATCGGAGGAGGAGGTTAGGAAAGCGGTTTTTATGATGCATCCGGAAAAAGCACCGGGTCCGGATGGAATGACGGCTCTTTTCTATCAGCAATCATGGTCGGTCATTAAGCAGGATGTGGTTGATATGGTTAACAAGTTTCTGCGCACTGGAGAGTTTGATGATAGAATAAATTTGACAAACATTTGTCTAATACCTAAGACGGTTCGCCCAAGCAGAATGACGGAGTTACGGCCTATTAGCCTTTGTAATGTAGCTTATAAAATTATTTCTAAAGTTTTGTGCCAGCGATTGAAGGGTCTACTTCCAGCACTTATTTCAGAAACTCAATCCGCTTTTGTCCCAGGAAGGCTTATTTCAGATAATATTCTTATTGCTCAGGAGATGTTCCATGGATTACGGACTAATAACGCATATAAAGAGAAATTTATGGCTATCAAGACAGATATGAGTAAAGCTTATGATAGGGTAGAGTGGCCTTTCATGGAGCGACTTTTATTGAAAATGGGTTTTTGTCCAACCTGGGTTTCCAGGATACTGAAATGTATTTCCTCGGTTCAGTATAGAGTATTACTCAATGGTCAGCCTAAAGGATGCATTATCCCAGAGAGGGGACTAAGGCAAGGGGATCCTTTGTCACCATACCTGTTTATTATGTGTACGGAAGCTTTGATTGCAAATATTAAGAAGGAAGAACGAGGGAAAAAACTAACAGGTTTGAAGGTATCTAGAGGAAGTCCTGCGATATCCCATCTTCTTTTCGCAGATGATAGTTTATTTTTTTGTAAAGCAAATTCGGTGGAATGCGGAGTTATCCTTAAACTTCTCAAGGATTATGAGGCTGCCTCGGGCCAATTAATCAATTTTGATAAATCTTCGTTACAATTCGGGCACAAGATACCAGAGAGTATCAGAACAGAAATTAAAAATCAACTACGAATTAATAAAATAGGTGGAATGGGAAGTTACTTGGGAATTCCGGAAATCAGAAGATTAATAGCTGGACGGTCAGATTTCTTACCAAGGGAGGAAAAGAGGTCATGATAAACTCGACAGCTACAGCAATGCCAAATCATGTGATGTCTTGTTACAGGTTACCTAAGACGGTTACAAAGAAAATTACAGGGGCAATTTCTCATTTCTGGTGGGGTGGAAGTGGAAATAAGAGGGGGATGCATTGGTTATCGTGGGACAAAGTATGTAAACACAAAGCAGAGGGCGGATTGAGTTTTCGGGATCTGCAGGATGTCAATACTTCTTTATTGGCAAAACAGTTATGGCGGCTAATTGACAAACCAGACTGTTTGTTTTCCAAAGTGTTTAAAGGTCGATATTTTCGTAACACGGATCCGCTGGATCCACACAGATCTTACTCCCCATCTTATGGTTGGAGAAGCATCTGTTCAGCTAGATCTCTGGTTAATAAAGGGCTAATCAAAAGAGTAGGAAACGGACAATCCATTTCGGTATGGACAGATCCATGGATTCCTGCTCCTCGCCCGAGGTCAGCAACTCCAAAACATATAACACCGGCTCTACCTGATATTAAGGTAGAATTTTACATCGATCCGGTCAATTGTGCCTGGAAGGTGGATCTGCTCAATGCATATATTCACCCAGATGACGTACTTATCATTCAAGGATTGGCAATTAGTCGTTCGGGTAGACCAGACTCTTATGGTTGGGCATTTACAGACACTGGTCAATATACTGTTAAATCGGGCTACAAATTAGAATCAAGATTTCCAGATAAAGGTTCGCAGCTGATTCCCTTCGGTCCAGATACAAAGGCGTTACTAAGCCATACTTGGAAATTAAATTGCTCGCCAAAGCTAAGACATTTTATTTGGCAAGCTATTAAAGGGATTCTACCTGTTGCAAAAAATTTAAAGTCACGTGGCATTAATTGTGACTTACGGTGTAGTTTATGTGGTGCAGAGGAGGAAACCATAAATCATATTCTTTTTGAGTGCCCGCCAGCGTTACAGATATGGGCATTATCGAAAATACCTTCTGCTCCGGATTTTTTCCCAAGTTCATCATTATTCTCTAATATTGATTATTTATTCTGGAGGCTTCCAAAGGATTATAATTATGATTCTTTCTCGTGGATATTGTGGTATATATGGAAGAATAGGAACAGTAAGATTTACACAAATAAAACTACCGATCCGCAGGAGATCCTGCGAATAGCGGAAGTGGAAGCCGAGGTCTGGGCAGAGGCCCAAAAGATGAAACCAAACCAGTGCCCGGTGGAAAAACCAGCGTCTGACTGGCTCCCCTTAGAGACCGCTAGAATCTGTTTCATTGATGGTGCATGGAGTATAAGGGACAAGTTCTCAGGCCAGGGTTGGTTCTGCAGGAAAAATGGTGAAAATGAGAAGATGATGGGATCGATGAGTCTCCGCCGAAGTATATCTGCTCTACATGCTGAATGTGAAGCTTTGATATGGGCTATGGAGTGCATGAAGACCCTAAACTTTTCAGACGTAGTTTTTGCAACAGACTGTTCTCAATTGGTGAAGATGGTGTCATCGCCTGGAGAATGGCCAGCTTATGCTACACACATGGAGGAATTTCAACGCAGTAAGACTTTCTTCCCTACCTTCAAGATCCGACATATCCCAAGGGCGCAAAATCTAGTGGCGGACAGGTTAGCACGAGGTGCTAGATGTTCCCCTTCTGCTGTGTTTTATGTCGATTCTATGCCTCCGATTTGGTTCTCCGAGTCGGCTGCGCATATATCTTAGTTTTTTCTTTACTATTGTTGTCAAAAAAAAAAAAAAAAGTTAAAAAATTATATTGAATTTATTGTGAATTTAGTTTAGGAAATGTGTTATCGATTTTGGAAAAGATAAGGAAAGCATATAATTAGGAATAATTATTACTTTATTAATTTTGGAAAAGACAAAGATTACTTAAAATATGTTCATTTAATTATTTCAGTGCCATTAGGTTGTAAATATTTTGGAAGTCTAAAAGTTAATTTTAAAGTGTATTTCTATTTTAATAAGATAGATATGTTAGTCAAAAGATTTATATTGAATTTATTGTGAATTTAGTTTAGGAAATGTTTTATCAATTTAGAAAAAGATATGGAAAGCATAGAATTATGAATAATTATTGCTTTATTTCGGAAAAGACAAAAATTACTTAAAAATATGCTCATTTAACTATTTTAATGATATTATATTGTAAATATTTTGTAAATCTAAAAGTTAATTTAAATTGTATTTCTATTTTAATAAGATAGAAGTTTTATTTTGATAAGATAGAAGTTAGAGTTTAAAATCCATAAACAAAGCGGTCCGTGTGACTTATTTGATAAACTTTTTACAATATAAATATTTTTTTTAATTTCGAAATAATCTAAACTGTAGTTTACTGGAATTACTCAAAGCCGACAATTTCAACAAGAGGATTAAAATGTAATTTTTTTAATGGTGGTTCAAATTTCAAATGGTGTATTAGCATTTTCCGGTACTAAGATGGAACTGATTATTGATCTTAATGTCCCACTTGTTGATTAAAGCTATAAACTAGACCATGACCCGCCCGACCGGGCGGGTGTTTATTTAATTTTTTAATTTTTGATTTACACTAAATGATGTATTTGTTAATAGTTATTTGTGATACATTCAGAGGCGTACCTACTATAGGATTAGGGGGTTCAGTTGACACATATTTAATTATGAAATAATTGGTTTTGCATAGGAAGCAAAAAAGAATCAGCAGCTAAAATGGTATTAGTGTATGTATTGACACACCTAAATCTGGGTTCACATCTCTATCTTTGTTATCATATTTTAAAAAATTTATATATCATGACACATGTAAAAAAAATTGATGGGTCTGCCATTGGATACATTGAGTTCTTTTTGAATTTAAAAAAAACAATCAAATCTGTGAAAAATATTTTTTTATTATAAAGAAAGCTTAAAGTGAACAATGATAGATTATATATGAAATATATAAATCAATTTAGTTAATTTAAAATACATTGAAATAATTGACTTTGAATCATATATAAATCAATTTAATCGGCTCATTGTTATTACATTTTTTGTTAGGGCCATAGTGTTTTAGATCAAATTAAGTTGGTCTAGTGGCTCATGACTCCCCTCTCTTATTCTAACCGACAATTTTGTTTTGTAACCGTTCGGTGTTTAGAAAAAAATTGTGAAGAATGTCAAAAATAAATATTTCGACTTTCGGTGTTATCCCGTGGCGATGACGATTTCAAAACTCATTAATCGAGGGTATAATGTTTGATATTTGTGAATCTGATGTTTTTTCTTTACGAATCAAGGTATGGAGTAATTAAATATTTTTTGAAATAATTGGTTTATTTTTCATTTTGTTTCAAAGTATATTGTTTGCATGTCTAGTTACACCTAGTTAATTAATAAATGTCCATAACATTTATAAAGCAAATCAATTGTTTCCTAAAAATAATGTAGTTAGCAAGAATATAGGCAATTGCCTCATTCTTAATTATTTACTTAATCTTATATTTAATATTGAGTACTCTGCAAGTTCAGTTAAACAGATTTTACTGGGAATAAAACATAGATAATTTATTCATACAATAATTTTTTAGATTTATTGAGACCTAACTCTATGTGAGGTGAATAAACATTGATTTAGATGAAAAGGGAAATTCAATTTTATCTTGAAATTATTTTAATAGAGAATGGAAGTTAAATTTTATTTTACGACAATAAATAATTTCGAAATTAATATCCTAGATTTTTTTTTGATAACAAATAAATAATTTCGAAATTTATTTAATACAAGAGAAGTTAAATTTTGTTTTAAGACAACACATTAACTAAACTGAAAAAGACAAACATTAAAATAGAAACTATTTATAAATAAAAAAAGTGATAAAGACACATTTAATAAACTGGTTAAGACAAGCATTTTTTTAGGAATGTTATTAATAGGGTCAGTGGCATGTAAGTGTAATTAACATTGAAAACTCAGGAGCATTTCCTAAGTGTACTTCTCTTTTAATAATAGAGATAATTCTGGATTACCTCTATAGAGAAAAAAAATAAAAATAGCATTAAATCAAGTTTTTGTCATAAAATAACATCACAAAAATAAAAGTGATTAAAATAAGTTTTATTGAATTATAAATATGCATTTATTAAAGAATTTAGAGTTAAGAGGTGAAGTTTTAGAAATGTATTCAAATATTTAAAAGCAAAAAAATAAATATTAAAATTTTCAAACAAAAATATACTATTTTAATTATTTTATTTTTTAATTGATATTTATGACAAAAACTTAAAATGCCTCACGTGGAAAGCACATGGGGGATCTCTTGCCGCGTTTAAAATCCGAAACGCACTGGTGTCACTGTTTAATTACGGTCGGCTTTTCTGCAGCGTCGCCCTCGATCTCTTCAATTACTGCCTTTCTAGGTCTCTCTCTCCCTCTCCGTCGATTTTCCCCCGAGCCAGCGCCGTCGATTTCGTATCCAACAAACGATGAAGCTCACCGTTAAGACTCTCATGGGTCGTCAGTTTGAAATTAGGGTTCAGTCCTCCGATACGGTTAGTTTTCTCGTCCCTTTTTCCCACGAGTAAATTCGCCGTAAGGGAGAGTAGAGAAACGTAGGTTCCCTCACACGAATAGCATCAGATCCACAATTTTCAATAGCTCTATTAGTGTTTAATGTGACTAGCGAATATACATATGAATGTGCTTGTTTTTTTTTTTTATTGTAAAGATAATGGCGGTGAAGAAGAATATAGAGGATTCACAAGGGAAGGATAATTATCCATGTGGGCAGCAATTGTTGATTCACAATGGGAAAGTTTTGAAAGATGAAACTACTCTTGTGGAGAACAAGGTTACTGAGGAAGGCTTTCTTGTCGTCATGCTTAGCAAGGTACCTATCCATACCATCAACATTTTCAGTTAATATTATTATAGTGGAGACTTAGATCAGTAGCTTAAGTTCCTAAAAATTGAAAATGTTTGAAGAGATATTAAGAGAAGAGCTGTAACCCTTAACCTTTGGATATTATGGTCTTGCTTGGACTGACTTACACAAGGATCAAAGCTGATGAACGAGTGTTCTTAGGCATATGTTTCTTTCATTATCTTGCTATGAGTCATTTAGCTTGTTGTGGCACTGACATTGTCCTTGTCTTTGGTTATGATGAACTGTAGAGCCGAACTGCAGGTTCAGCTGGTCAGTCGTCGACTCAGGTAGCTTATCCGTTTCTCATCTTTTTGGACATTGCTGCTGGGTTCTTTCGGATAATTCTCAGTGGATAATCCTTCTTCTGTTTCACAGTCTGCTTCCACTACTACTAATACGTCTACCACATCTTCTACTAAGGTAACTTCCTTACATATATTTACTCGTGGACGTATGCGATGAGCAGCAGCACCTTCCTTGAGCTGTTTCTAATACAAGTTCGTATTGGATAACCAGCCTGCAGCTCCATCTACAGCCCAGTCTACAGCTGTACCTGCTTCACCTATTCCTGCTCAAGAACAACCAGCGTAAGTTTTATTACTGAAACATTAAGCTTCTTTGGAGAATTTTTTTTTTCTATCCTCTTTCTCGTCTACCTACTGCCTGTTTTATGGTTTTCTGAAAACTTCCATGTTTGTAGTATTTGTTGTATAACTTATTTGTTCAGGATTTCACTGATACACAATACATTCCTCGGTTGAATTGTATGTGGCAGGACACAGACTGACACCTTTGGACAAGCTGCTTCAACCGTGGTTAGTGGCAATCGTCTTGAGCCATTGGTACAACAATTAATGGACATGGGAGGCGGGAGCTGGGACAAAGAAACTGTTACTCGTGCACTTCGTGCTGCTCATAACAACCCTGACAGAGCAGTGGATTATCTATACTCTGTACGGGCTCTCTCTTTGACATTATTCCCTAAGGGTTTAAAGAATGAAATTATTGACGTATATTTTATATTGTAGGGGATTCCTGAAACTGCTGAAGTAGCTGTGGCAGGGTCTGGTGCAGCCCCTGTCCCACCTGCATCTGGAGGTCCTAACTCATCTCCTTTGGATTTATTCCCTCAGGTATTTAGTATTATTTGTGTATACAAAATAGTTGATTGGTATATTGAGTTACCTTCTCACTCTGTGGTTTACTCTTTCTAGGGAACAGTTACCGCTGCTGGAACTGGTGATCTTGGGACGCTTGAATTTCTTAGAAACAATGATCAGGTTGCTATTTCAACTTCTTTTCTTTCTGCATCTCCCCTAATTTTTAAGTTATTTTCTTTTAATCTTAAGGCTCCATCCTCACCAGTCATGATTTCGAGTGAATGGGGAGGATAAGCTAAATGTGTTTACATGGTTTGACTTTTTGTTTTAACTTTGGCGAATTTCATCAAGCATACTCATCATCTTGTATTTGTTATTGTATCAGTTCCAACAATTACGCACCATGGTCCATTCCAACCCTCAAATCCTCCAGGTAAGATCAGCCTAATTCTCGTTATCCTTGTCCTTTAATTTGTAAGACTCGTCACGGATCTTCTTGTCTTGAAAACCACTGCTTTTGTTACCACCAGCCCATGCTTCAGGAACTTGGAAAGCAAAACCCTCAACTTCTAAGGCTAATCCAAGAGAACCAGGCAGAGTTTCTTCAGTTAGTAAACGAGCCTTATGAGGGATCTGACGGGTAAGTTCTCCAATCTGTCTACTGTATTTATAAGGTTCTGTCAGATGTAATTATATGCTGATTCACAAAACTTGAAACAAAACCCATCAGGGATGCAGACATTTTCGATCAACCCGAGCAAGAAACACCACATGCCATCAACGTCACCCAAGCAGAACAAGAAGCTATTCAACGGGTAAAAAAAACACCAGTAATTGTGCAACACTCTATTTTCACGATGCAACCCTTCCTTCTTTAACTAGGTTGTTTTTGTCCTCTATAACAGCTGGAAGCAATGGGATTTGATAGAGACTTAGTAATAGAAGCCTTTCTTGCATGCGACCGTAACGAGGAACTGGCAGCTAACTATCTGTTGGAGAACTCAGGAGATTTTGCAGACTGAGTTTCCAAACCACTCTCTTTGAAAAGTTTGTCCCTTTTCATCTAAATCTTGGCTTTATTTAACTGACATTATCTTATCAGAATTATTATAGTGTGGTGGGATTTTCTCTTTCTTACTTCAGTTTTTTTTTTGTTTTGCTTGAATTTTCTTTACTCCATTTGAGTTTTTTCTTACAATTCATGTGGTTGTTGCGTTTGTGATAGATTCTTAAGAGATGCAAAGATCACGTAGTTCTCGAGGGGATAAACATAAAAAGTGTAATAGATATTTCATCATATCCAAAACTGTTCTGTTCCTATGTTTTGATTTATTGGAAATTCACGGGGTTTCCGGTGTTTGAAAGGTGAACCAGCTAGTCTAGAAAAACCGGTTTAGTTTGGTACAAATTGGTAAAATCAGTCATTTTATATTTTGATTTTGATTTTTTTTTAGTTATAGGCCCTAAACCGGATTGGATTATTTCTGAAATGTAAAATTTAACCATTAAAGTTTTTTAACTACTGTAATTGTAATCTTTCTTATCCATTCGTGGTTAAATATTTAACGAAACATAGACGGTCAGTATTTTTTTAAGGATAAATATTAAGTTAATTTGATTTTACAAGATATTCTCTTAAATAAGGAAAGCAGAAAGAGACCTAAAATGGCGGGATTCCAAATTTAACAGATATTCACAGCCAACAAAGCTTTTGAGCGGCGATCCGATTCTGACTCTCTCTCTCGTTTTCGTTTCAATCATCTTTCTCTGAGCAGAAAATTTTGATAGAAAGTGCAACCAAAAAAGCAGAAAAGGAGGGTTCATCATCATCAATATCTTCATAAACACGGTATCTATCTCTTTCCTTGTCTCTCCCCCCATAATTTGTTTCCTGCAGATTATTTTTTATATGGTTTTTTTTTTTTGAACAACAATTTTTTATATGGTTATCGTGATTTTTCCGGTAACTATTAATTCTTCTCCGCAAATTATAACCACGACGAGGTTACGTATCCGAATCTTATTATTGTCTCCCTTATAATTTTTTTTTAATTCTGTAGATCAATTTAAGCAACTCTGCCAGCTAGGTTTAAGTTTTCTTCGCCGCTCACAATGGAGAAGAAGAAATATCCGATAGGGCCAGAGCATTACACAATCTACGAGGTGATCGGACAAGGCGTCAGTGCTTTAGTTCACCGTGCCTTGTGCATCCCTTTCGATGAAGTCGTTGCTATTAAGATTCTCGATTTCGAACGAGACAACTGCGATCTGGTGAGTCGTTGTATGTTTTTTTTATTTCCCATTAGCTAATCTAATTAAGTGTTTTTTTTTCTTTGTTTGTTGTTGGTAGAATAACATTTCTCGGGAAGCGCAGACGATGATGCTTGTTGATCATCTCAATTTGTTGAAATCGCATTGCTCTTTTGTTAGTGATCACACTCTGTGGGTCGTCATGCCTTACATGTCTGGTGGTTCTTGTCTTCATATATTGAAAGCTGCTTATCCTGATGGCTTTGAGGAAGTTATTATAGCTACGATACTGCGTGAGGCCCTGAAGGGGTTGGACTATCTCCATCAGCATGGACACATTCATCGTGATGTCAAAGTCGGTAGCTTTCCTGTTCTTGATAAAGAAAAAGTATTTGGGGGCGGGCTTCGTATTGATTAGTGCTTTGTTTCAGGCGGGGAATATTCTGCTCGGTGCTCGTGGTGCTATCAAGTTGGGAGACTTTGGTGTATCTGCGTGTCTCTTTGATTCTGGTGATAGGCAACGTACGAGGAACACGTTTGTTGGAACACCTTGCTGGTATGTTCTAGGGTGGTGGTAAACATTGTCCCCAACAGTTTTTGTATTTACTTCTCATGTGCATGATCTACTGCTTCTTGCGTTAACAGGATGGCACCTGAAGTCATGGAGCAGTTACATGGTTATGACTTTAAGTAAGTTTAGCCTCCTATTCAATATTCTATTTGCTTATGTTTAGTAGAAGAATATAATATTTCTTATTTGGAACATCTACTTCAGGGCGGATATTTGGTCGTTTGGTATAACTGGGCTAGAGCTTGCACATGGCCACGCTCCTTTCTCTAAGTATCCACCAATGAAGGTTCATTCATAGCCTTGTGAAATCTTGATTTCACCTCCATAATCTTTATAGCTTAATTCTAAAACAAATATGGTTTCAGGTTCTGCTTATGACCTTGCAAAATGCACCACCAGGGCTGGATTATGAAAGAGATAGGAAGTTTTCAAGGGTATATGCTCAATACTATACATTTTCCTCAGTTTTGTTGGCTAATTATCATCTCATTTTTTTCCCTCCTGTCCTTGTATTTTCAGTCTTTCAAGCAGATGATTGCAAGTTGTCTGGTCAAAGACCCTTCCAAACGCCCATCTGCCAAAAAATTGTTAAAGCATTCCTTTTTCAAGCAAGCTCGGTCAAGCGACTACATTGCTCGAAAACTTCTTGATGGGTTACCAGATCTTGTTAATCGTGTTCAAGCAATTAAGGTTGGATATGTTGTACTAAGTAGATATTCCACTGTTCAGTTCTATCAATCATTTCAGCTTCTTATGACAAAAACTGATGGGGAAATGTTTTCTGTATGCAGAAAAAGGAAGAAGACATGCTTGCACAACAGAAAATGGCAGATGGAGAGAAAGAGGAACTCTCCCAGGTTTGTGTTTCCAGTCCAAATTTTTTGTCTCTCTTTGTTTATGTTTGAATCTTGAACTTTGGGTTTACAGCTCAAATTGTTATGCAGAGTATTTAGTCTTTAACCTCTTGTCGTAGTAACATGCAGAATGAATATAAGAGAGGTATTAGTGGGTGGAATTTCAATCTAGATGACATGAAAGCCCAAGCTTCACTGGTACAAACTTGGTCTCTTCTAGCCCATAAAAAGTAATTCACTGTGCTTCATATTGTGACTTTCTTATTTCCACCAGATTCAGGACATAGACTGTGGCTTATCGGAGACCAGTTTATCTGAAAGCACAACTTCGTTGCAGGCTCTGGATCAACTGGATATGCAGTCAGAGACTCAGGTATCCCCTTTTGTAGAGAATTTTCCTCAACTAGATGTTCTGGAAATGTCTCTCTTCTTTTCATCATTGTTAGTTACATACTCAAGGTTTAAGAATTCTTTATTACTTAAACTCTGCAGGAAGATACTTGTCAACTTCCTAATAAGCATCTCCAGCCCCTAATGCACCGAACTCTAAGTATCGCAAGGTTTTTATCTTCCAATTTTGGCTCTGATGTTCTCTATTTTGGAGTTTTCATTTTGTTATCTACTTGTCTGGAACAACTAGAGGTGAATAAACTGAACAAAAGTTATATTTTTTTGGCTGGGCAGGGATAAGTCTGATGATGATATAAGTCTTGCCAGCCCCAGTTATGATAACTATGTATATTCCTCTCCCCGTCATGAGGATCTGTCTCTAAATAATACAACTGTTGCAAGTACTCATGCAATCAATGGGAAATCAACGGACTCCACATCTATCGCAACCAATCAACCAACAGAGATTCCAGTAGGAAGCTGTGTCATTAAAGGAGAGAGGTTAGTCCTTTAACATGTAGTATTATCAGATACCTTTAGTGTTTAACCGTTACCTGTGTCTCTTATAAAGTAATTTAAAACCTGATGTAAACGCTCATATTTACTGACTATATATGTAATCTGTATGTTAATATGTTAATTCCCAGTGATAAAACCCAAGATCAACTTCAAAACGGGTCAACCTGCAATGGAGATGAAGTACCAACAGAGCTGGCTGTTAAACCACCCAGAACATGTATACATTTGTATCCAATCAAAACATCCATGTGGATAAATGCTTTTACTAATTAATTAAATGGTGTATTGGTGTCAGTGAGCCTAGATGAATCTGAGGACAAATCAAAGCCACCAGTTGTGCAGCAAAGAGGGCGGTTTAAAGTAACTTCTGAAAATCTTGATATCGACAAGGTAACGTCCTTTTTTTCTGGTTTCAAGAGGGAAAAATGCGGTTTCTTGTTTGTTTAACTTACTTGAAAGGATTTTTATTCTATATATACTCACTTTCTCCTTTATCAGGTGGTTCCATCTCCAATATTGCAAAAGAGTCACAGCATGCAGGTTTGTAATAGTTCCGAGGTCAGCCTGATCAGCTGCAGAAACAAACTATCAATATCTATTACCACAACTATTTATCCAAAAGAGAAATACAAAACAAAACATTGTTGTGGTTATGTAGGTGCTCGGCCACCATTCTACTGCTTCTCTACCTCCCTCTGTTTCAGGAGCTGATGTCGCTTTACCAAACCTAACTAGCTCATACGTTTACCCGCTGGTATATCCAGTTCTGCAAACCAATATATTGGAAAGGGTATGTATGCCTTATGCTTTATTTATACCTAGTAGTAAAGATGAAACACTTTATTGCATAATTTACACCGTCCCGAAAAAAACAGGATAGCATTCTGCATATGATGAAAGTACTCACCAACAGAGAGATGACAGGTTAATTTATGTCTCCATTCACACTTTTTTATTGCATTCTTATTGCTACGGGTTTGAATTTCCTTTGTTTCTCTCGTTTAGAAGGACGTTCAGTTGAACCAGGAAACGTACAACAACCTAGTGTAGCTCCCACTGAGAAATCAATGGTATGTAATCATCTGCAAACAGTATTTGAATCATACGAATTAGAACTCAGCAGAATTATTCTTCATTGAACCACAGCTTGAAGCAGCACACGAAAGAGAGAAAGAGTTGCTCCATGAAATAACCGACCTGCAATGGAGGTAAGTAACTTTGACAATCTCCTGACCTTGTAAAATACTTCTTTCTCAGGTTGTTTGTATTCTATAAGCCAAATATTCTTTCTTGTGTGTGTCCATAGGCTCATCTGTGCAGAAGAAGAGCTTCAGAAATGCAAAACCGAACACGCCCATGTAAGCTTGAATATATCTAAATGCAATCATCCTATCTGCAATCTTTTCAATCCAACTATGTGATGAGTCTATGACAACCAAAACTCATGCGTCCTTTGTTCAAATTTTCTCACAGGTTTGATTTCCTAAGAAAGCTGAGGAGATGTGTGGTATCTAAGTAAAAGAAGTTTGATTCATCCTCAGCAATAAGTATGTCAATAAGATATAAGAGATCTAATGAAGGCAAGATTTGCTTTCAGATGTTTTGTAATTTGATGCATAAGTACATCACTCCCTTGTCCCTAATATCACGTTCTGTGTAATTGACTTTTTAGGTCTAAGTAATATGTACCATGGTAGCTATTTGATAACCATGGTTACATAATGATATGTGTAATATTGATACAAGAAGGGTTATTATTATTATTTTGAACTTTTACAAGATGGGTTATTGAGAAGCATCTCCGTAAGATGATGATGATGATATGTGGAATTATGTATTGTCTTCGATGCGTGTAAATCAATTCATCTCTCTCACTAACTCAATGGGACAATGAGACAACTAAGCTTACCTCATGTCGCATAGGCCTGAATTCTATATATTCAGTCATAATTGCTTCAAAGGTGATATGTCGCATATTAAGATCTATCGTTTTTAAAATCAGAAAACTAATTTTTAAAGGTTCAAACAGAAAGCAAGCTTGTATTATACAAGTAGGTACTTTTTTGGACAAAACTCACTTTTATAAATTTGGCTAGCTTCAGAATTTAGGTTTAATATATGCAGAAAGGAACATGTTACGGATAAAGTAGTTAATACCAAACTAAAGGAACATGTTACGGATAAAGTAGTTAATACCAAACTACTTTTTTTTTTTAACGCTGAATTGTATTATTACCTTTCTAAGCAAAGAGTTCAAATATAATGAGAAGTATCAAAACAAAAATAGAAAATGGATACACCAGTAGGGATCCAAAGTAAACTAACACACATCTTGCGTATGGATAACTAAAGATTTTCATATAAAAACTCCATATTTGTTTTTGGAATAGTTAAATCTCAAGGGAGATAATCTTCGTATTAATCCAAAAACACCACGCTTCAGACGGAATTGAGAACGATTGTCATTATCTTTTTAATACTCTAGTAGGAGCCACGTTCCATAGAATTTGATGCTGTTTTTTGAAGTAACCATAGCTTACAGCAAGAACTCCATCACCATCACATTAGAAACCATCAACGATTGAAGCCGGTAAGACCCGTCGCCAGCATCCGCAGTAGATCTGTCGATTACTTTTTATAAACGGTTCAATTGAACCAAAACTTTTATCTTCCCAAATCCATTGGAAGAAGCATACAAGAGAACAATAAAAAATACATAAATTAGTTTAGAATTTTTAGAAAACAAATTAAATTTGGTTTTTTAAAAAATTTTAAAAACTATACACAGTTTGTTTGTTTTTTTTTTGTCTGACAGTTTGTTTTATTTTGTTTATATAACAAAAAGGTTTAATATTTGTATTTAAATTTTAGATATATTGAAATTTTCGTTTAAAACTTATTAATATTACTAGGTGTCTAGCCCGCCATGCGGGCATAATCTCTTTTTAAATATTTACTTTGTTTTTTAATTGGAATTTCATACTGATAAACTATTAATCATACAATTATAAAAGAATAGTAAGAAATCAAACAATAATGTTCACGTGACAATACAAATTAAAAATATGGTAAAAGTTATTAAAATATGCGGGTAGCGGGAATGAGAAATAGCAACGAAGATAGCTTGGTAACACTTAAAATAAGTGCAAAACATTGAAACATTATTTTTTTGTCCAGTAGTTCTTGAACATCAAGTCTTCGGGAATGATTAAAAGTTGGAGATTTGAATACTTTGAAAAAACGGCAAGGAATGAAACAATAGTAAAATAGTTAAATTTCTTCTAAAGCAAGGAAGGTTCTTGGTACGACAAAACATTAGTAACAAACTGTATGAAAACCAATCTATTTAAAAAGAATTAAGAGTAAATATTCTTTAACATATGAGTCATGAAAGGTTTAGCTACGAAACACCTATGTAGTGTAAATGTTTTGGAAAACCTCTCTGTATACTACATTTAATGTACTTTTTTTGGGATTTCCTTTCTCATCAGTTATCAAAATCTTTAATCCTCTCCTCGACGTCACTCTCGACACAGCAACATACAATTGTCCATGGGAAAATACAGGTCTTGGCAAATATAATCCGACTTTTTGTAATGTCTGACCTTGACTTTTATTAATAGTCATTGCAAAAGCAAGAGCAACAGGAAATTGTCTCCGTCTCATCCTAAACGGGAATCTGGTTTCTGGTGGAGAAACAAACATTCTTGGGAGCAAAACTTTCTGGCCAACTTTGTCACCGGTTATAAACTTAGCCTGAATGACGTGATTTGCTAACTGTGTTACAAGTAACCTTGTACCATTGCATAGTCCACCTTTAGGGTCAATATTCCTAAGCAGCATAATAGGTGCCCCGATTTTCAACTTCAGATCATGATTGGGTAATCCAGAGATCTTAATGCTGTTTAGATATTCTTGAGTGTACACCAAATCGTCTATTTTACTTGTATCAGAAGTATCTATACTATCTGAACTAAGATACGAACGCTCCTCACCTATTCAAATATTCGAGGGAAATTATTATATGAAACCTAATATCTTTTCTAAAATAGAAATAAACATCAGAGAAAAGCTTTACCTTTTATCTGAGATAGCATATGTTCATTGATCTTGTCGACATCTTCATTCCGTGGACTTAATATAGCCCTTTCTTGATAAAATTTTGGATTACGCTCTCTTGTGTAAGAATTTCCATATACTTCTTTCACAATCTCTCGTATGGGATCATCGCATTCTGATATCAATAAATCTTCAGGAATATCGATTTCTACCTCCCCAGTGTACTCCCCGGTGTTAGGTTGATTAATCTTCCCATCTCCTATATCCAGTATCCAATTTGAAAACGTTGCAAGCTCATTATTATCTCCGCCTTGAAGGCGCATATTCTTTTTGAGCTCCCTAACTTTGCAACTTGGCCACAGATATGATGAGTTCAAAGTTGACAGCACAGTTTCCACTCTATTGCCTCCAACTATGACCGGTAAGATCTGCCGAAAATCTCCACCAAAAACGATAACCTTACCACCAAAAACCTTGTCACATTTGAGTATATCTCTCATAGTTCTATCTAAAGTTTCAAAGCAGTGTTTACTCATCATTGGAGCTTCGTCCCATATAATGAGTTCAGCCTCTTTAATCAAATCTGCTTGATGTGAACCAGCACTTATCGTGCATGTTGAGAACTCATTTACAGCCATAGGAATTCCAAACCTAGAGTGAGCTGTCCTTCCCCCTTGCAACAGGAGAGCAGCTATACCACTTGATGCAACATTTAAGACAATTTTCCCTCTTGACCGAAGAGCAGATCCTAAAACCCTCCATAAAAATGTTTTCCCTGTCCCACCATAACCGTAAACGAAAAACATACCTCCTTGTTTATGATTTACTGCGTGTAGTATTTCATCATAAATACTCCTTTGCTCATCCGTTATCGTTGCTAGTAATTTTTCATGTTCGCCTTTTAACTCTTCACGATTGTAAGACCTCTCATCCATAATGAGATGATTAATATTTTTATCCATAACCAAATCTTCAGCAACAGGCATCCCACTAAAATTAGCCAAAGAATTTCCATTCCTGCGCAAATATTTTTCTATTTTGGCTAATCCCAATCTCTTTAAGTCTTCGTCTGTCATATAGACACCTAGATGGAAACAAATTGTGTTAAAAATACCACTCACTTAAACTAATATCTTATAAAAAAAAAGAAGAACATAACTTACTTTGATTATTATTTTCTTTTCTTAACTTGTATAATATATCTTCTGTCAAGATTCTCCACGTTGCATTCCAAACTTTAACAGGCATGGCCATACTATTTGAAAGCAACATTATAGCAAATAGCTTTCTTAAAAAGTTCCCTGTTCCCCAGAAACTGGCTTCGTTAATTGCTTCGATATACTCTTTATCATCATCCAATAATCCTAATGCGTAACATGCATCCTTATATGTCTTATAGATAATGCCTTTCACTGTACGTATCTCTTCATAATTTCTGGGTCCTTTAACTATGTTGAGCAGAACTCTGAGATAGTATGAGTTCACATATTTAGGTGGAACATATGTAATCCTTCCTATTGCAAAACCTTTGTCACGTGGCTTCCACTCTCTTGTCTTTTGTACCCAAACAAACTTTGTGGGAAACTCCGCATACGTTAGTTCTCTTGCTTCTGCATATTTACAGTTTGCCTCCATCCATGCTAGAAACTTTGACCGCAATACCGAAGCTCGATTTAAAACATCATCAATAGGGTCATCTTCATTATAAATTGCCATTTGCTGATTAGGTAAATGGAAGGAAAGCTTAACCACTGTGGTCGTTCGGTAATGCGTAGGAAAAGCTAGTATTCTCCAAGTTGCTTCACATGCTGAAATATACCTGCATCATCAATTAAATGGTAAATGTCAACACTAAATTGTATTTACTTAATTTAACATTTTACCAAAAAAAAAATTGTATTTACTTTTTCTATTTGATTGCAACTATTAAATAAGAGAGTAGTCAGTGGTTCATTTAGCTAAACTACAGGAACGTTTCATCCCCTACCTGAATTCTATTTTTTTTTCTTACAGAAAAACCATGGACACGAGCAAAACATTAGAAATATTCCTATTCCCACTATTAAGTATGTACCCAACACTAATTATAAAAAGTTAAATTTAAATAAACAATAAAACCATATGTTTGACTTACGTTTGCTAGACAGAATATTCCTCACTTTTTTTTTTAACAAATAAATGTAGTTTCGTTTAAGATTTGACCCATCGTAGTTTTTAATACTAAATTCAATGTTTTATGTTACAAATATAACTAAAATCAAATATAACTAAAATCAATATAGACGGTAGTTAATTTGGCTAAACTATGGCTACGTTTCACCGCCTAACCTGATCCTTTTGTTTCTCTTAGAAAAAAACTATGGACACAAGAGCTAAACATTAAAAGAGACAAAATAATTGTATATTATTAGCACATACCTGCAACTAAGGAATTTTTGTATCTCATTCTCGATAGTATCATCTGTATCATCCGGTTGAACTGAAGCTCTAACATAATCCGGACCTTTTGTAATGTACTTAAAAAGATATTTGATTGACCTCGTCTGGTTGCACCATTCAATGTTAATGTGAGCTCTATAACGTTTCAAGAGATCTGCATTATAAGGAACTACATATCTGTTGTCACAATCAAAATCTTTCTTTTTGATAACCCTCTCATCGGAACGTCGTCTATATATAGGAAATCCAGCATCATCAATTTTTGTTATCGTGCTATAAGGCTTCGGAAAAAATTTTGTACACTTCCCATTATGCATGCATACGTTTTTCTTGTTAACCTCACCACATGGACCGTGTATCATTAAATCTCCAACTATCTCGTATAAATGAGGCTCTAAATCTCTATCTGGTATTTCAGCAGATATGAATTTATCTATATCATCACCTGTAGGTAACTTAGAGTCTGGATGGAGAAAAAGTACCATATGAGCATGGGGTAATCCTCTCTTTTGAAACTCAATAGTATACATAGCTGCAAATATTTAAATTGAAATTACAACCTTATACACAAAATTATTTACTTAAAATATAATAAGAAAAATTTAGAAGTGTACCTGAATTAACACGACCCAAAACCTTATCCTTCGTTAAATATTCCACAAGATTATCAAGCTTCATTTTAAACACTCTGCAACAAATATCTGGACGATCCTCCGTCTTTAAATCATGCTTTTGTAAATATCTAGTAATCTCTGGCCATTTAGGATTACAAGTTATTGTAATGAAGAAGTCAGGATAACCGTAATACTTGCACGTCGCCATAGCATCTAAATAATGCTGCATCATATACCTCTTCCCCCCAGTGAAAGAAGAAGGAATAAAAATCCTTTTACCTTGTTCTGAAAGGTCGTCTTCACCTCTATCAGCTGATGCCTCAATTTTATCATAGTACTCCGCTCGTAGATTCTTCTGATTTAAGAAAATATAACGGAGTCTGTTAGACTCAATCATAGTGTATGCATCCACCAAGAATTGTTGGAATAATCTCCCAGACATTAGGATTATAGGTGATTCACCATATCTTTCTTGTATACGAAAAGCAAAAAACTCTCGCATTGTTACTGTTTTTCTTTTTCTTCCAGATGTATCAACAAACCCAATATCAATTCCTAGTCTGAAACCATCTTCTCCATAGGGGAAAAGCAATGGATATTGTAATGGCAAGTAAGCTGGATGCAACTCACTTATTCGTTGTAGTTTTCCTGTAGTACTTTCAATAATAATATCCCTTTTCTCAAATGTCATACCAAAATCGCCAGGTATCAAAGCCGCAACATCTTTTTCAGTTGGAAGATTATGAGTTCTTCCATCAGTAGTTCTCTCACTCGCAAGTACCAGTCGTAGATTATTATTATTGCCACTGCTTGAAAATCTGTCCCGTGCTGTTCTAAATGCTTTAACATGAGGATTGTGTGTATCCAACATCTTTTTAATGGCTTCAACAATATCCAGTCTTATTTGCGATGTAGGTCCAGTTTTCCTTGTGAAACAAAAAAAGAAATTAGTAATGCATATTATTCAGGAAGGTTGCTATTGTTCCAAAAAAAAAACTCCTTACCCATAGGCAGAAACTCTATTGGCAATCTCATTGACTGGGTCGTGAATGTAGAGTTGTAGAAAAGCTGGATTTTTATCAGGAGCTGGTAATATACCACCTATTAAATGGTAATTCTCTCCACACAGTTGAAAAACATAAGGGCCCGAGCCATTGTTAATAGCATGATTTACTCGTCCTCCAAGCGAAGTGAATGAAAACATCATATTGTATGCTCTTATAAGTTCTCGAAAATGACTCCTTGTTTCATTTTTATTGTAAAGCAAGCTCAGCAAAGTCTTTGGCGGTGCTTTGAGTATTGGGAGATTGACTTTTCCTTTATGGCAACACATTGTGAATATTGGTTTGACTCCTAAAAGTCGTTTGGAAATTCGCTCACCAAACCACATATACGCTTGACAATAACCACAAACATAGGAAGGATCTCCATCATCATAGTATCCTGAAAATACAGAATTATAATAATTCTTTTGAAAATCCTATTATACCCTGTTTTTGAGAAACGAAAATGAAATCTATTAATAATTACTAACCCGTATCGGTGAGGCCTATTGGAGAGAATAAGGCATCTTTTGTGACGTTAGGTGTTTGTTTGTTTTTTGGTTTGGTAGCACATCTTGTAACGTTGATATCCATATCATCATCATTGTCTGATTCTGAATCAGACGCCAAAAAACACACAAAATCATCTATATCTTCAGGTTTTGTTAGTAACTCTGCAACCAGAACCGTGATGAAAATCATTAAAACACAATCCAGTTTAAAAAAATTGTAATAACTATGAGTAGAAACATTACCAGAACTTTGGATTTTTCTATTGAGTCGCTTTAATTTCAATATGTCCATTCTCTTCCTCCTTGCAATTTTGTAACTACCCAGCCTACTTAAACTTGATAGATCTATGAATTGGTTGTACACAGATGTTTCTGTAAAAGCAGGAGGTGCGTATTGTTGCGACTTGGACACAAAACCTAAAAGTTGAGAAACAATGACAGAGTTTATATTATTGGCTTCAAATATGCTACAGCATATACTGGCTTCGTGCTATAGAAACTCACTTCTATTTGATGGTGGTATTTTGACAGATTTAGTCTTCTTCGTTGTATCTTTCCTTGGTGTCATATCGCAAAGCTATTATTTATAACTGCACAGTCAAATTATGAAAGTGTTCAAATACCATACGAAGAATTGACAAACCGATAGTAGAACAATAGACCTGAAAATCAATGAGATAAAAGGTTAAAATCTGTTATATTGCAGCCACCGTTAGTTTGCGTAAAGGTTAATAGAAAGAGACGATATACAATATAAGTATATTTTTTCCTTTTTTAAATTGTTTTATATTTTTTTATTACTGTGCGTTATTATCAGCAAAAAGTATTACATAAGTGATTACAATAAAATTTTGGAATATCAAGATATATGTTAAGGTTAATAGAAAGAGACGATATACAGTATAAGTATTTTTTTCCTTTTTTAAATTGTTTTATATTTTTTTATTACTGTGCGTTATTATCAGCAAAAAGTATTACATAAGTGATTTCTATAAAATTTTGGAATATGAAAATATATGTTAGTATTCAGACTTTTCCGTTTTAGACAATAATTACAATAAAAATAATTTATTTTAAATGCATATTTGATATACTCTATATTGTTATTATCTAATTAAATTAAATATGTTCTTGTAGAATCTTGGTTTGTCTTAAGTCCTATGCAATTTAATAAATTTTGTTTTGGGTTTGGCTGGGATTTTCACTGGTTATGTTCATGTTTAGGTTCCAATTTAATATTTATGTTAACGTTTGGGATCATCTCTGGTTTGTTAATAAAAAGTAAATATTCAGATCATATAATAGGTAACTTATAAGCAATTATCACTAAATCAAATAACTTATGTGGCATCACGAACGCTATCAACTTGGACCACAACCCTTGGACCGTAGAGTTTTGAAATATAAGAATGTCTCATAGATTGCGATAATTAATGCACATAGGTCTGAATCCTCACCGTGAATGCTTGAGCACACATCCCTTATGAATCAATAATAAATAAGGTATTTAAATTCCTTCCAAAGACACATATAGATAAAAGAATATTAAAACGTATTGAAGCAAAAGTGGGATCAACGTCATTCATGAGAACCACAAACTTTTTCCTTAGCATACTTTCCATAACTTTCATAGCCTGTTCCTTATTTATGTAGAGTTTTTAATATAATTTCTTACACTTTTTTAAACCTCTATGGAACTCGCCCTCATGAACTACTACATAATATAACTTCATTATAAATTAAAGACAATTTCATAAGTACTAAAACGAATAAAATAATTATTAATCTTTTAAAATATCCAAATAAAAAAATCCAACACATTTTTAAAGGAAGTAAATTAAAACAAAACCAATGGTAGTAAGCCCCCTATCTAATGTCTTCGTTTGTTTACAACATTATCATCGATGACATCACCCATCCTTTTGTTATTCCCATTTTTCATAATGGAACACTGCGAAGCATCATCAGCATATGAAATAATAGTATCCTGTAAATCAAAACTGACATCAATGTTCTAAAATAATTAAAGTAAAACAATAAACCACTTATTTGATCAAAAAAAAAAAAAAAAAAAAAAAAAAAAAAAACAATAAACCACTTATAATAAGAATATGAATATACCTTTGATAAGTTCTGAGTCAAAAACTGATCAATGATCACTTCATCATCTGTGACTATATCAACTATAAAAGTTGCCTTCCTACTCTTCAAATTATTGGAAGTAACACCCATCTTGAAAAGCAATGTTTTGCCTATTAGACCGTTAAGAGTACTTGGCAAAACGGAGTCATCATCCTTAGATTTAAAAAAAAATCAGAATCTATATTGAATTTTGTTATCAATATATATATTAACAAAAACAGCAAGTCAATCATTATACCTCAGCTACTTCCTCAGCTAATTCATCTGCTGTCTTATGAAGAAAAGGATAAGCTATATTGTCGAAAATAAGAAACCTAGCTTCTTCAGTGGAATCATCAGTAACCAATAGCACCAATTTAAACCTAAAATGTAAACAAGTAATGAAGATAATAGAAAATAAAATATATAAGTAAAGAATAAAATTAAAAAAACTAAAATTAAAATGAAGATGAATAAATTTACTTGGCTCGAACTTTAGTAACATTCTGATTACATTCAAGACAATCAAACATGACTGGGCCCTCTTCATCACCAGGGTTTTCTTCAATTGGATGAACCTTCTTTTCGCAAACAGCACACACGATATAATACCATTTTGGATTAGTTTCCACCGACTTAACAGTTGCAGTGGTGACATACTTTCCAATCTACAAACAAATATATACACACACACACTTCAGCTTTAATGTCTAAAACCAAGTAAAAAACAATATACAAATTCCTCATTCTTAAAAATTTAAGTACCTCATTGGTTCTTAATATCTCTTTTAATGTCTTCCTAGGGTTCTTAGTAAATAACTCATCATGCCAAGAAATATTAGATCCAGACAATCCATCATCTCGTGAGAGAACAATGTCATCTTTTGGCAACCTGAGAACAATTTTTTTTTTTGAAAACAATGGTAATAATAATACACTTTTATAACTAATATAGATTTTGTGTATAAACTTACTTTGATCGAAAATCATCAAATTGAGGACCTGGAGGATTGAATATCAATTGTGTTGCATTAAACACATTCGAAATACCATGAACTCCTTTAAGCAGAAAAAACAGTTTACAAAATATAGCAAAATAATAGTATAGATTCGAGTAAGTATTTTAGGAGAATAATTATTAGGGAAAATGTATTAAAAGATACCTTTGTACTCGGTGACACATGCGAAACGCACAACACAAATAACAATTGAGTCGTTATTTTCTTCAACATAGTGTATAACCTGTTTCCCATAATCACCCCAAAGAGTGCAAGTCAACCTTGAAGCACTACAAAGAGAGACAAACGAACCAAATGAAATTAATAGACCGAAGACATTAAAAAAACTGAAATATGAATTCAAGGCACTTACGTTTCATCCTGAAGAATAACATTGAGTTTGTTAGTTTTTTTTCCTTTAGCAGAAATTTCAGTGAGAGAACCAACATGAACAATCTGACCGACAATATCTTAACCAGAAAAGATGTATATAATTTTTAAAAAATTAGAAAATAAGTTCTGCCAAAGAAATTTAACTAATCATCTTTGTTAAATATGCATATACTAATTAAAAAGTTACTAACCAATCAAAACATCATTCTTAAAGATCCCAGAATGAATCTCTGAAAATTTTTTCAGATACTTGTTTGGCAAGTAAGAAGGAAAATTATCAGAAGGAGTAATGTTTGTCGTTCGGTAAAACGTCAACTTGTACGGGAAAGGATTTGTCCTATACTCTGTTGCATAATTCACAAGTATAAAATTGCTTATAAAAAACACAACACCCTCAGACACCTTTTCTTCATATATTTGTATCAAATCTTCATCAATGGATGCATGTATCCTTGTTCCCTACAATTGAAAAAGTTAGATAATCATACATAAACTAAAAATAGGAATCATCAAAAATAATATTCTCACAGTCTCATCTTCAAGAACCATCTCAATGGAGACAACTTTTTTTGATCTCCACATCTTCCACAATTTCATAACCTGCACTTTTAATTTGTATTTATCGTTTCCTGGTTTAATATCATCAATAAAGACTAAAGTAGCTGGCTTCCTACGAAGATAGGACATCTTTTGCACTGAATAAGAAAACGCTTATTTAGATATTATAAAGTTTGTTTTGGAAGCTTTTGAGGACTTTGTAAGCTTTTGAGAACGTGGGGATTAGTGTATATATACACATCTTTTTGGCTAAGTCCAATGATAATAAGGAAAATAATAAATATTATTGCCCGCATGTCTTGTAATATGATTTAATCATTATCTAAAACCGACGTTGCATTGAGATAATGCTCTATATTTTCTTTTTTTTTGTGACATCAGATAATGTTATATATATGTCCCTATTTCTTGCACTTTCAAATATCATAGTAAATATGTTTTCTATAATTATTATATACAAATTCATTAAGGGTAGTATAGATATTAACCGCTCTAACTTTTAATGTGAGAGCTCCGTTGCGAAAATTTACTTCGCAAATAATAGTATAGATTGATTAAAATAAGGTGTAGACATTAAAATGAACATAACATAAATTTTTTAAATTTTGTATATTAAAATTAATAAAATAATTTGTTAATGTATTAAGTTATCAAAGAAGTCTGAGTATTAAAAGTCTAAACAAGATGGCTATAACCCCCTTTTTGTATTCAGATAACATACTTTCAAGTTCATACAGTATATGTAAACGGTAATTAGAAATTCTTAATGGGCCGATAATTGTTATTGCGTTAAAAAATTCGTAGGCCCATTAAAGCCCAAAACGGAAACCCACCTGAGAAGTCAGTGGGGACGCGGATTCCTATAAAACGCAAAACGCATCTCCACTCAGAAAACAAGAAAGTCTATCTATCCCACGAGTTTCATTAACTCACATCATCGGTGTGTGAACAAAGAACACGAACAAGAGCAAAACTTAGAGAGATCAACTAAACATTTATAGAAAACCCTAGAATCTCAATTTTGGGGGTGGGAGGAGGCGTGAAGAAGATGTCGGAGCTGCAGATTTCGCCGGCGATTCACGATCCGCAAGGGCAAGAGAAGCAGCAGCAAGCCGCGGGAGTGGGGATTTTGCTTCAGATCATGATGCTTGTCCTCTCTTTCGTGCTTGGCCATGTCCTTCGCCGTCATAAGTTCTATTATCTACCCGAAGCTAGTGCTTCCCTTCTCATCGGTTTGTTTCTTCCCCCCTCCCCTCCTCACTCATTTGCATTGCGATCGAAGGTTTTTTGATTTGATTCCTTGTTGAAATTTGTGGAAAAAATTAGGGTTGATCGTTGGTGGTTTAGCGAACATCTCGAACACGGAGACTAGCATAAGGTTCGTTCGTTAAAGTTTTGTTTTTAGTAATATAATTATCAATTTTTTATTGATATTATCTGTCTTTCTCAACTAACCTGGAAACTCAACGGAGTATAAATAATTACTTTTTATATACAATTATGTGTTAATACGTATGCGAGTATTCTCAAATGCTAAACAATTTTTCGTTTTGTTTCAGGACATGGTTCAACTTCCACGATGAGTTCTTCTTCCTGTTTCTGCTACCGCCCATCATATTATATCCTTTTGTTTTACACATACATACATCTCTATGTGGCTTACTTTGTTTTCATGATTCTCAACTTAGCAACAAAATATGTTCTTTTCCTTGACTTACTTGTTTGCACCCAGTCTGGATTCAGTCTACAACCCGTAAGTGCAGAGACCTCTCATGTCTTTATTTTTTCTGTTTCAGATCGGATCCTTGTTCTTGATGTGCTTACTTTTTTGTTTGGTTTTATGCAGAAACCTTTCTTTTCGAACTTTGGAGCCATTGTCACTTTTTCTGTACTTGGAACTTTTGTGGCTTCCATGGTTACTGGCGTGCTAGTGTATGTATCTCTGTCCTGTGAATGGTTTCTGTTTGTTGACTGGAAAGGTCCTCCTTTTGTTATTCATAAGCTCTTTTTTTTTCTTTTCTATTGAAGGTACCTTGGCGGCGTGATGTTTCTCATGTACAAACTTCCATTCGTTGAGTGTCTCATGTTTGGCTCCCTTATCTCAGCCACTGATCCTGTCACTGTCTTGTCTATATTTCAGGTACTTCCTTTTGCTGATTTTCTGAGAGATTCTCTATTTTCGAAACAGGAGATATCTACCCACTTTCTTACTACTGTATTGTTTCGCAGGAACTTGGATCGGATGTAAATTTGTATGCTCTGGTCTTTGGAGAATCGGTTTTGAATGATGCTGTTAGTAGTGTTTTGAGTACTCATTTCTGATTCCTTAGATTAGAATGAAATAACATCACATTACTTATTAGGTTTTTCTCTTTTTGTATGTTGCTTTTGGAAGATGGCCATATCTCTGTACAGGTATGTAAGCTAATTAAAAATATACTGTGAAAGACGATATGGTATGATATTCTAAACAGGCTTTAAACTGGGGTGCAGGACAATGTCCTTGGTAAGAAGTCAATCAGCTGGTCAGAATTTCTTTATGGTGATAGTCAGATTTCTCGAAACCTTTGTCGGTTCAATGTCTGCAGGTTTGCTTCTGTCATATGCCTTCCTTTCTCTATATTTGTATGCTAACATGCATGGTTTGGCATGGACGCTGCTAAATATCTTGAAGTTATTGACAAGTTTGAGCAACCCAAGGAAATTATTTATATGAATACCAAACTAAATTTGATCTTTCAAGCATCTCAACTTTTCCAATGTCATTATATTTTCCTATGTGTGCTTTGTGGGTTATAATAGAGACAAATGTGTGCTTCTGCAGGGGTTGGAGTTGGATTTATATCAGCTCTCATATCCTTTTTCGGTTTTACTTTCTTATGAAATATTTTTGTTTCATTTCATACATAAACGAGTTGTTAGCCTTAATGCAAAGCACCTCTTCAAGTATGCAGGGCTAGATGTTGACAAGTGAGTGACCATAGTTCTATGTCTGAAAGTTTTCTAATGGTCCGCATTGAAATATTTTATTCTGATTTTCTCACTCCTTCTTTCAGTCTGCAGAACTTGGAGTGCTGCCTCTTTGTGCTTTTTCCATATTTCTCGTAAGTAATTTATCCTTATATAAATTGCTTTATTGTCTTCTTTAGTTCACGCTCTTAGAGATTGTACGGTTGTTAACTTTGTTTTCCTTGTGCTAGATACATGCTTGCTGAAGGTCTCAGTCTATCTGGCATCGTATCGATTCTATTTACTGGGATTGTGAGTTGTCATTATATTTCTATGAGTCTTGTGCGATATGATTCTCAGCCAAAAGTAAAGTAGTATAATGGAAACTGCTTGTGCCTTTCAGGTCATGAAGCACTACACCTACTCAAACTTGTCTACAAATTCTCAGCGATTTGTGTCTTCCTTTTTTCATCTGATATCTTCCCTCGCAGAGACATTTGTGTATGCATTTGATTCGTACACTCTCAAGCATTTTGATGGTTGATTTCTGTAAATGGTCTGAAGTTACGTTTCCAAATGATAAAATTACAGGTTCATCTACATGGGTTTTGATATTGCCATGGAAAATCACAGTTGGTCACACGTGGGATTCATCCTTTTCTCTATTGTATCCTTTACGCAAGTTTTATTGGTTTGAAATTCAAATTGTATAAGCTGCTGTTGTTCCTTAACTTTTTCATCCTTCGTCACGAACCTCAGCTGTTCATAGTAATTGCGAGGTACGCTTTTTTTTTTTGTTTCAAGTATACATCATTCATTTCCAAATTGCAAATTGTGTGTTGTTTTTCGTGTCTGATAGTGTTACTACTGGCGTGTTTGTCTTACTCAGGGCAGCGAATGTGTTTGGCTGTGGATATTTGGTCAACCTTGTACGACCTGCCCATAGGAAAATACCTATGACGCATCAAAAAGCACTTTGGTACAGTGGTAAGATACTGCTTTTAGTTTCCGTATGTAGGTATTGTTTTCAGTACTTAAGTAAAAAGTAAAAAAAAAAAAAAAAAAAAAAAGTAAAAAGTAAACAAGACTTGTGGATTGCATAGGACTTCGAGGTGCTATGGCTTTTGCTCTTGCTCTGCAATCTGTTCATGATCTCCCAGAAGGACATGGTCAAACTATCTTCACAGCAACTACGGCCATTGTTGTTGTAACGGTAAGCCATCCTTCTTTAAAAACTAACAGTTTACTTATAACTGAAACAGTTTACTTATAACTGAACTCCCCGATCAGAGGGTTTCTATTACTTGACCGCTGAGCCAAATTATATTACATCTTATCTGATTATTGATGCTTACTGAAACGGATTTCAGGTGTTGCTTATTGGAGGATCCACTGGTACAATGCTTGAAGCCCTAGAGGTTGTAGGTGATGGCCATGATACAACCCTTGGTGATGTAAGTCCAGTGAAAGTAATATATATATATCCTGGTCTCTTGATACTGAAAACACAACATGGTTAATAACCCTATCTTCTTTTTCTTTTAATGTTTTGTCAGGGCTTTGAGGTGGTGAACAATCGGTATATGAATAGGTTTGATGATGAAGATTCACCATCAGGAAGTGGATTCAGGACAAAACTAAGAGAGTTTCATAAGAGGTACATTATTGATTAATCGCTTTTAAGTTTGTATTAGTTCACTAGAAACAAAACAAAAACCATTCGTGTTGTTGTGTTATGTTTTTGTGCCAGCGCTGCGTCATTTACAGAACTAGACAAGAACTACCTAACACCGTTCTTCACAAGTAATAACGGAGACTATGATGATGATGATGATAACAATGAGCAACACCATGGTAAACAACATTGATTATACTCGCCCACTATTTCAAGCTTTTATTATTTATCTACACCCATTAAAATTTGAAACGGTTTGTCCTTTTTTTGTGTGTGCAGAAGAAATAACTCCTTTTACTAGAAGAGTTGATTTTTATAACAGGGGATAAAATTGTATGAGAGAGAGAAACCGAGTTGGTTCACATTGACAGTGAGACATCATAGTGAAGCAGCGGTTGGTGTACATAAAAAAAGAAAAACAAATGGTATCGTGGTCGGAGAGTAATAGTAGTCAGATTACACTTCACTTTCACTGTGTTCCTCACCCTGAAACCTTAGTAGTGGATTATTGTTTTGACTAATTACATTTAGACAAAAAAAACCTTAATGGCCATGGCTGAGATTATACTTTATCAATATCCAAAATCCCACGAAGCTTTATTAGTGTTTTGGTGTTTTGAACATAATCAGTCTCGACTCGACAGAAGAAGATATCGAGAGGGAAAGAGAAGTATAAGTATATCCGGTACAAACCGGTTATCAGTTAACCAAAATCTAATGTGTAAACCACATTATCATAAGTTCATAACTAAAAGTAAGCTTGTTAGGTGGACAGATTTTTGGTTTCAATTGCTGTCTGAATGCCTCTTCTAATAGAGAAAGTAACACGTCACGCCAAAAGTGTGGACCACAAACCAAGATCTCCTCTAAACCTCTCTATTTATCTCTTTCATGGCTGTTACTGGCTTCTCTCTCTGATTTTCCCGGAGTAAGTTAACCACGATGAGTCTCGTGGCTACTCAGTCGCTGGGTATAACTCTAACCGGCGACGGCGTTTCCACACGCAATTCGAGAAGAAACTGTGAAAAATCCAAACTTTTCTTGGCGAATCGGAAGAGATCATCAACGCGTGCAGCTCTTGTTCAAGCTAATAAGCCCAGAGAAGACGGAGCTGCGGCAATCCCTTCCCCTTCCTCAAAACCGCCTGTTGTCCAGTACCGACGGGCTGATCTCGCGGATGATCTCCAAGCGGAGGCACGAGCTTTAAGTCGTGCAGTTGATGCCTCTGTTTATTCTCCCGAGCTAATCGCCAAGAAACATGGCTCTCAGCCTCTCAAGGTTTTATTATAGCTCTTCCTGAGTTTGAATTCTTTCTAAAGTTTTCAACTTTTAACTGAGAGAGAGATGATTATTGCCAAAAACCAGGCTTTGCGAAGAAGTGTGGAGATATTGTCAGCTTTAGGTGGCTTCGCGTTGAAGTTAGGGATTGATCAGAGGCAAGGGAAGCTAGATGTGAACATGAAGAAGAGAGCTGGTGAGCTCCGAAGGATTTTCACTCGTCTCGGGCCTACTTTTGTTAAGTTGGGTCAAGGTTTATCCACCAGACCCGACCTCTGTCCACCTGATTACCTCGAAGAACTTGCTGAGCTTCAGGTTCACTTCACCTCTCTTCTTGATTTATAGGAGAACACTCTCTCTCTCTCTCGCTAACTTTGTCTTTCTCTGTTGAAGTAGGATGCTTTGCCAACCTTCCCTGACGCAGAAGCCTTTGCTTGCATTGAGAGAGAGTTAGATACGTCTCTAGAATCCATTTTCTCCTCTGTGTCCCCTGAGCCCATCGCAGCAGCTAGTCTTGGCCAGGTTTACAAAGCTCACCTTAGGTACTCAGGTCAGGTTGTTGCTGTCAAAGTCCAACGCCCTGGGATCGAAGAAGCCATTGGTCTTGACTTCTACCTCATTAGAAAAGTTGGGAAACTCGTTAACAAGTACGCAGACTTCATCACCACCGACGTCCTCGCCCTTATCGACGAGTTCGCCTGCAGAGTCTATCAGGAGCTAAACTACGTCCAGGAGGCGCAGAACGCTAGGAGGTTTAAGAAACTCTATGCTGATAAAGCTGATGTTCTTGTGCCTGACATCTTCTGGGATTACACGAGCCGCAAGGTGCTAACAATGGAATGGGTAGAGGGAACTAAACTGAACGAACAGGTGGCTATCGAGAGCCAAGGCTTGAAGGTTCTTGATCTCGTGAACACAGGAATCCAGTGTAGCTTAAGGCAGTTATTAGAGTATGGTTTCTTCCATGCTGACCCTCACCCTGGTAATCTCTTGGCAACACCTGATGGGAAACTTGCTTTTCTAGACTTTGGCATGATGAGTGAGACACCAGAGGAAGCTAGGTATGCTATCATAGGCCATGTTGTTCATCTGGTCAACCGAGATTACGAAGCCATGGCTCGAGATTACTACGCTTTGAAGTTCTTGTCACCTGATGTAGATGTTACTCCCATCGTACCAGCTCTGAGAGACTTCTTCGACGATGCGCTTACTTATACTGTTAGCGAGCTCAATTTTAAAACCCTGGTTGATGGTTTAGGTGCTGTCTTCTATCAGTATCCGTTTAATGTCCCACCTTACTATGCTTTGATTCTGAGGTCGCTTACTGTGCTTGAAGGCTTGGCACTTTACGCAGATCCTAATTTCAAAGTGTTGGCTGCATCATACCCTTATTTTGCCAAGAGGCTTCTCACTGATCCGAACCCTTATCTGAGAGATGCTCTTATCGAGCTTCTGTTCAAAGATGGGAAGTTTAGGTGGAATAGACTTGAGAATCTTCTGCAACAGGGAAGTAAAGATAGGGATTTCTCAGCGAAAGAGGCTCTACAGCCTGTTTTGAAGCTTCTCCTTGATCCAAACGGCGAAGAGCTTAGACTGTTGGTGATTAAAGAAGCTGTAAGAGTCAGTGAAGCAATTGCTCTAGGGGACTGTTGTTGATACATACAATTCCATGCCTGTGTTTTTGAGATCTCTCGTCTTCAATGGAAATGGGAATGGTCCTCTTACGATGAGTGCCGCGGAACTAGAAAGCACTCTTGAGCTAAGGGACCAGGTCTCAAGAATATGGAGCCTTCTTCAGTCTTCAGAAAGCTTTGACCCAGCTATTTTGCAGCCAATAGTACAGGTAATAATAATATATCATTGACATTGTGCACTAACCTAATCACAATAGTGTACTTTGACTGATGTATGTGCTCAAGTATACTCTTGGATTGTTGTTGTTGTTAATCAGGTGTTACAACAACCGGAAGCAAGAAGACTTGGAGGACGTGTTGCAGGAGGTGTAGGCCAACGTCTTGCTGCTAGGTTTCTGCAACAACTACTTCGAGCCACAACACCGTCTTCATCACCAAATAATGCATAGATCATATTTTCTTGTCATCAATGAAAGGATTAATTGTATATTAACCACAGATTGCTTCATGTTATAGTAACATAGTATCATTCTTTCTCCTTGTATTTTTATCAGTGAAAAACAAAATTCAAAGAGCTTATGACAAGAAACACATTTTCAGAGAAATTGAATCCAAAAGAATTAAAGTGTGGGTTCCGATTCAAAACTTTTTTCTCTATTTTTAATTTAAATATTTATATTTCTATAAAAGGAGAATATGAAAACAATGGACCATGAACGGATACAATCATCACGTCGAATGAAAACGATTTGGGCGATTAAAGATCCCAACAAAGTTGCAAGTTTTAAAAATACCAACTGATGAGAATTGTAGCTGAAATTCACCGAATTTCATTTTAAGAAATATGTTACAATATAAGAATATAAACATATACAATATGATACTTAAAATGTTATGTATGAACTCCTAGCAAGATATGGTTATTACTTTAATTGATAATTAAGTTATTGCTTGTATAAATTATTTGATGGTGAATAACTGGTTCTCAATTTTTTTTTTTTGAATGAATACATGTTTATCAATGAGTATTTGAATCTAATGTTGTTACTTTCGATAATACATAGATATATAAAGTCAAACAAGATGTTGATTTCTAACTAAGAATGGTAGTTTCCACCCAAAAAGGTCTAAAACATAATTTAATTTTAATTTTAGTTTAAGTGTATTGTTTCAGTCCTAAATCTTAATAATTATAATTCAATAAAATTAATATGACTGTATATAATTGTTTAACAAGCGTTGAAATAAAATTCTAAAATAACTTTGATGATGAATTTATTTCTGATAATAATTATACAAAATATATAAAAATATTGAAGACAAATAAAAAGAAATGTATAAGTAAAATATAAGCAAAACTTAAACATTTTTATGTAGCTTTCTATATCTCTTTTGAAGCTTACATTGTTTGAAAATAAAACCTTATCATGTATCCATAATTTTTTTATTTGAATATTTTTTAATGTAAATGCATCATTCAGGTTGTAATCATCCTAAAAATTGTAATAAAGTTCATCAAATGAAATTATACATAAAACTAAAAGACAGAAATTGATATTCAATACCAATTTCTCCTTCAGATTGAGAAGTTGATTTATCTATTAATAATAGGAATCCAAATTAATTCCAGAAGTGGTGTTGTTTCATCCAAAAAATTGCATTTGTTGAAAAGTTGTTACTCCCTCTGTTTTTAAAAGATAGTTATGTTAGAATTTTCACGTATATTAAGAAAACTGATTAAATTTTGATTGTAAATGCATTGTTTTTTGTGAATAACAATTTTTCATAATTTTTAGCCAATAGAAATTCAATAAACACCATTAATTTTTTTGAAACTTACAATTTTTCATTAAACCAAACATTGAAAATGTAAAAAAATTATCTTTTTGAAACAATTTTTTTTTTCAGAACATCCATTATTTAGGAATAGAGGGAGTATTATATTTGTGTCTTTTGGAGATCATTTCTTAAATATTTTAGTTTTAATTAAAAAAAATTAGTAACATGTCAAAGGATGTGTCTTCTATGTTGATGTATTCTTTTATCATGAAATGGTTTTAAAATAGTTTGTGTAACAATTTGTTTTTTTTACGACAAAAATTATTATTATCCAAGAAAGGGGAATGTTGTGTGGTTCGAACTTGTTAGCCGTATGATTCAAGAGGAAGAGGAAGCTTACAAACATTGTTTAACAATTTGTCTTATGACTCTTGGAATATGTCTTTGTAAAATCTAAAATCTATGTTTAAGGATATATTTTTGATCCTAAAAGTAGAATTAGTTTAAAAGAAGTTGTTAAAGACATATTCTTAGATATTCTAAAAAATTTTAAAAATAAATAAAGTTTTTAAGATATAAATACACAGTTTTTTTTTAAGAAGAAGACACAACTTTTAGATAATTTAGAATGAAACGTTGCAACTGTTAGTGATGAACCGTTATAATTTTTGGTGATTAATCGTTATAATCGTTGGTGATTATAGTTTTCATTGTAACTTTTAATGTTAACCATTGTAATGTTTAATTGTCAAATGTTACAATCTTTAGTTTCTTATATAAAGAATTGTGAACAATAACAAATCCCAAGGAAAAAAAAACTCACCACAATCACAAATATATTAGAAACGAAAGATAGTATTTGTTCAAAGACCAGTTAAAAGGATTAATTGTATGCTGAAAACCCAGTAAACTTCAAATAAATAGGGATGCGAGTATAATATATAGCTTTTCCATGAGTCTTTGTTTCTAGGAGATTGCCCTTGATGCACACACCGACACCGCATCGACTAAGTCAATCTAACCGGGGGAAATCAAGATGTTACAATTATCTTTTTGATGCGTAGGTCGGAATTTCAGACAATCTGATGACCGAAAAAAATAATGATAACAAATTTGGAGCGCCATGAGCGAGTTCTACTCTCCTCTTACAACATATCTCCTTTACATTATACCATTCGAATGATTACAAAACTGACTATAACACATAATGTCGCTATTGTGGAAAATCTCTGAGTTACGTGTAAGTTGTGTTCCGTTTTCAACTTTGATTTACGTTTGCAGTCTCCCGTCATCCATCAACAGCCAACCGTGAAAACTGATGAGAGAAAAAATATGACCTCATCTTTAATACACCTAACGATGTTGCCTTTGGTTTTAAACTCACATCCTCTAGGAAGTCGCACCCTTTTGGTGTCAACATCTCTTTATTTTTTTGGGTGAAAGTGAATGTCTTATTTGCATCTACTAAATATAAATATGATAATATTTTTTTTGAATGAATGTAAAATTTATCCAAACAAAACGTTTTTTAGTGTAACTGTGTTTTCACTTTAATAGAAAATCAAAGGAAAGAAAAAAAAATTAAAAAAGCCTCTTCTGTACAGCTTTATAGTCTGGATCCGAACCAAACACATAAGCTCTCTTCCTGATATTGCTTTCCTTTGCCTTTTACTGCAAGTAACTTCAGCCGAATCAGTTTATCAACAAATTTGAAATATGAGAATTTCAAATTCTGTATCCCCTCATAATTCCACCATCATCATCAAATATGTTAGAATCTAGATTTCAGTTTCATACACTATCATTCTCTTTGCTGAGAATTGTCTCTGCAATTTTTTTTCTTTTCTTTTCTGATTTCAGTGCTTGCTCCATTTTTATAGGAAAATATCAATTCAGTGGTTGTTTTATTTCAAGATATACAACTCTTTTGAATGGTTACGATTGAATGTGGGAGGAGATGGAGTGAATTGCCTTCTTTTTTGTGGCCACCATCAATCAGTAACACTCCTTTCTTTCTCAGATTATTCAATATATTTATAACATTTTATATTTACAAAATTAAGATATATCAATAATTTTATTTTTGAGGTCTCACATTGGTTTTTTAAAATACATTGAGAAAATCTTATCTGTAGATATATGTTATCATGACTCTTACATTCATTTCTAAATCATATATGAAGAGTTTTCAAGTATTTTAGAGATTGAAGCCTACTCATATTGAACTAAAACTATTCGGTATGGGAGTCTAAAACCACTCTACTTATAAAATTTTGTCTTTTCAGAATAATTTGTCATCGTAGAAATTGCATTTGTTTAAAATAAGTTATGAAAATATCGAAAATATGTTTTCCATCCTAAAATTATATTAGTTTTAAAGTTGTCAAAATATTTAAGGATGTGTTTCTCTTAATCCTAAAAATACAATAGTTTATCAAAAGGCGTAAAGATGTATAAGGATGTGTCATATCATTCCACGAATGTGTATTTTTATGCTAAAAGTAAAAATATTTTCAAGAGGTTAGGAAAATGTATAAAGATGTGTCTTATCATTCTAGGAATGTGTTTTCCTATTATAAATCGGAATCCAAAAATTGTCAAAAAGATGTATTTTTCTTCTTCTAAAAATTTGTCAAAATGTTTAAAAATGTATATTTCCTTATCGATGTTTCTAAGATGTTGTAAAATGTGTAAAAGTATGTTATATCATCTTACTAAACTGTATTTTAATGCTAGTTACATGAAATCAATGTTTGTAATGTAGGTATCTTTATAAAAAAGATATATTTTTTTATAAAATGAGTTTTTGTGCGACATCGCACGGGTTCATTACCTAGTTTAAATAAAGATAAGTTTTTTTCTTTCATATCATTTTGTATTTTTTTTTCTATGGGCACCTATTGTTGTCTATTCTATTAAAGGGAGATTATTTCTAACATTTACACTTACAATTCAATTACTTCTGTGACATTAAAAATATATAAAAATATTGATCGACAAAATAAAAAGAAATGTATAAGTAAAATATAAGCAAAATATAAGCAAAACTGAAACATTTTTAACATAGCTTTATATACCTCTTTTGAAGCTAACAATGTTTGACGATAAAATCTTTATCATGTATCCATAACTTTTTGATTTGAATATTTTTTTGATGTAAATGCATCTTCTGAATGACGGTTATAATCATCCTCAAGATTGTAATAAAGTTCATCAGATGAAACTATGCATTAAATTAAAGATAGGAATTGATATTTAAGTTGAGAAGTTGATTTATTTAGATGAAAATAAGTTTATTTTCTTTCATATTGTTTTGTATCTTTTATTTCTCATGACGGTACCTATTGTTATCTATTCTCTTAAAAGGGATTATTACTAATACTTACCCTTATAACTATTTGGAATATTAATTTTGTGTTACTAGATCTACTTAGGCTATCTACAATGGGCATGTTGAATTAAACTTTCAATAGTTGAATGCATACAATGGACATGTTGAAAACAAAAAAAAGGATGTAGATTATTTCTTGTTGAATTCATTCAACATGTTGAAAGAGTTTGGTGTAGGACCTACAATGTTAATTTTTTCATTTTTTACCCTTTAATTTGTTTAAGATCAATTATTTTATATCAAAGAATGTTTTTATAGAAACATATAATATCAAAATTTATAACTTTGTATTCTATAAATAGAGACTTGGTTTATTTGACTCGGATACAAATTTTTATTTTATTTTCATTATAATTTTATCATTGTTTTTTAAAGAAAATAATCTGGTGTATCAAAAGTAGTTTTTGTTATAAGAAATAATTATTTTTTTCTTTAGAATTTAGTTATTATGTGTGTTAAAAATATTTTAAATTTTATTGTTCCCAAATAAAATTATAAAAAGAAATATGAGATAAAAATAGTGAGATGGAATAATTATTTTTATTAGATAAAACTATTATTAAATGTAAAAATAAAATAAATATGGAATAATAGGTCACCTCCCCGAGGTTAATGTTAATGGAAGAAAACAGTTATTGATAATTTAGTGATTATTGAGTTCTCTAGCAAAACGCGTTGGATAGGTGGTAATGCAAAACATGTATTAGAGTTGTAAAAAATCTAATCTAGATTATTTTGTTCAAGTCCGGTTTGTATTCAACATTGATGCCCTTTTCGGGATTATAAATGTATATATTAAAAAGTATGTAAAAGCAATAATATATAACAAAAAAATTAGCATGAGGTTCTTATCATGTTGAAATACCCAAACCAGTTATTCATAATATTTTGTTTTGAATATAATTTGTAGACTTGTGTGGGACATCCTTAATAAATGTGTTTTGATTTGTAAGAATCTAGTTTATTTTGTAATTCCTCTATTTTTCAAAAGAAAATCCTCTGTTTTTCTTAACTCACGCCGGAGAGTTATTGCTCTGGCGCTTTTTCGAAATTGTTCTTTAAGATCATCTCTAATGGTTTACTCCATTTTCTATTCTAAAATAGAGTGACTAGAGTTGGAGTTTACTCCAATGGTACTCTATTTTAGAGTAGAAAATAAAGTGATGAACAAAAAAACAATTTATTTTTTATTTGGAGTAAATCTATTTTTCACTCTATAATAGAGTGAGAAATAGAATATTATTGGAGCATTTTTACTCTAAACTGTATTTTAGAATGAAAAATAGAGTGGAGTTGAAAATACATAATATATTATTTATTAAAAATAGATACTAGGCTTACAAGCTAATACGAGCGTATAACCTTCAATATACGCAGCACTTGGCTATAATGGGGGATTATAAAATATCAATATATAATAAGTTTCAGAACATGTTGGTAATCTATCTATATGATTAAACCATGCATTAATAAGGTTTAATGCAAGACGTCTTCGTGAAGGCAACGGCACATCTCAATATATAAAGATAATTATAAATTAACATTGGGCAACAAAAAACTTGTAAGAGCATGATTATCGGCAACTTTTAACAGAGTCTTTAGTATAATTAGGAATTAAAAAAAAAAGAAAAATAGCAATAAACACAAGTCACGACCTTTAATTAAAATACAAAACAAACGTTCCTTGTGACCACGTGTCACAGTCTCATCTCCTCCTTCGCTTCTATCTCTCTCCCTCTCTTTCCTCTGTAGTATTCCATTATCCAGTGAGGGGAAGAAGACGATGTTGCATCTCTTATCATCTCCTCCAATTGCCGTAAACTCTAGAATCTTCTTAAACCATCGATTCCCAGAAGCTTTTTTTATCAACTCCGGTGGTTTCATTGGAAAAGCGCATGGCTTCGCCGTGAAATCGACGGAGAGTTGCATGGTTTCAGAGAGTTGCAACTGTGGAAGATGAGCTGATCAGAGAAAGAATGAAACTCATGTTTTTTTTTCTTTTGGATAAAGATGCAGTGCAACGTCTGCGAAACGCCGGAAGCGGCAGTGTTATGTTGCGCCGATGAAGCTGAGTTTTGTTGGAGTCCCACTAATAATCTATCATTTTGCTTAAAGTCTCTTAACATTGTCCCTAACTATAGCATAATAATAAAAAAGTCTTAAGGACGTCTCACCGATAAAGATGGTCTAAGTTTCATAAATTGTTACGAAGAGATGAATTGCCGTGAGAATCCAATGTTTTTACGTGTTTCGTGTATGTTACAAACTTACATGGAATTTATGAATTTAAAGTTACCATAATATCATATTTTTTCATAATACTTTTGTATATAAAAAGAAAAAGAGAAGAGGATCACTTTTAGCACGAATCTCATGACAAGATGGTTAAGTCAAACAAGGGACCTTGAATTGTGGATTTGGTGCTAGACCATCACGTGCTTCTCTCCACGGCCTTTCAGGATTCTGCTTCTTCATCCGCACGTGCTGACACTCCTCTCCTACGTGCCGTTTCCTCTGTTATCTTCTTCTCTTTTGTGTTCCAATTTTTCTTAATTATTCGTTTTTGTCAGTCTTTATATGTATTTGTTTGTATATTGACCTTTTTCGTCATGTTTCTTATCAGGAAATCATATTCACAATCGACTAGATCTTCCATAGGGCGATATCTTTTTATCTGCTTATATGTGCATGATTCTTTGTTGGAACTGACATATAAAAATGTGAATTCTTCTATTTAGAGAAATTCTAACTTTATAAGCTTGGGTGGATAATATAAAATGTGTGTTTATATTCTAACTCTGAACTAATATAAGAAACTTGTCATATAACCCTTTGAATTAAACTTGATACACTATGCATATATGAATTTAACTTGATACACTAAACCTATGCGACTAGACTACGCATATATGAAACATGATTTGGATTTCATTTGAATACATAAAGAGAGTGTCCATCCATAGGATATGCATTTCTTTTTCAAAGATTGGTATGAACTTTTCCATAAGTTAATAAAAGAACTTGAGTAACAAAAATACTAAGATTTTTTTTTTTGATGACCCTGGTAAATGATAAGGAACCATAATATTCGTTCAATCATATAGTAAAGCTATCAATTTTGTCTCACGAGTTAATTAACTTGGTGATAAAGGACATATTTGAGCTAACGTTTATGTTAGTTATACTAATTTATAAACAAATAGTAGCATTAAGACTTGGTTAAACAAATTCTGATGAAACTGCACTGAAATTGATGCAATAAAAAATGCAAAAGGGAGCATAATTCAAGGTACGATACATCATTTGTATTCGCAACATTTGACTGCCAATTGAGGGTATAGAAGCTTCAATTCTTGTTTTGTTTTGTTTTGTCCTTGGGATACATAAACCAGATTTTCTATTATACTAATCTTTACCATGTATTTTTATTAGTATCCTGGATTTATTAATCGAATTATACTTGTTTTCAAATCAAATAGCCAGTCTTATAAAGAACAGCTGTAATCGATGGCTATCAAGATTAACCCTCATAAGCATATTCACGCCAAAAATAAAAGGTGTATTTTTCTAGTAAATATATCACATACAAACATATTTTATAAATTTACATGTATTTACTTATACATCTGTTTAGTACAAAATACAAATTAAGTAATATATATATATATATATATATTTGTAAGAATGGATACAATATTGATTGGAAAATTTTAGCCAAAAAAAAGAAGAAGATAAAGAATTGTTTGGGAAATGAAATGTACTGCTAAGGAAAAAGTAGTGTTAAAGTTAAATAAGAAGTAAGAACAGAAAATTATTTATAACATGTAATACCACAAAATAATTCAATATGCCCTATGATGTGTTGATGTAAAGATGTCCGCTCTGAAGTAGTCGCTGACGTAGTTGCTGAAGCAGACGTTGAGATGTTGAGCTGGAGTCGTGTAGACTTGAAGAGTAAGAAAGTATCTTGAAGAAAAGGCAAAAAGGAATAAACTTGGGGAGCAAGTTTATGACTTAAAGAAAGAGGAATAAGTGTATTCCAAGAAAAGGAAAGTTGCACTTATTGATATGGAAGTTGTCCATATTGTGGTTCCTTGGAGACTAGGGTTTCAGGAACGTGGAGTTAGTATAAGATAGCTATGTGGTCGTCTGTAGAGAGACAGAGACACAGAGACTGATCTTATAAAGAGAGAGAAGCGCTTGGAAGTGTTCTGGGTCGTGCTGAAGCAGGGGATGAAGTACTTGACGGTGGAGAGACATAAGCGGGTAGCTTAGGAATTGTTCAGTAGCAGCTGTTAGGGTGTTAACAGGCTAGCGAGGCTGATTATGCAGAACTTGTAATTGAGTTGTACAAGGCTATTTCTAATAAAGCAATTGGTGTTTGCTTGTATCTATTTTGTCTCTTGGTTTACCTTCTGCATTACTTAATTGTGGTGTCATCTTTGCACTTACAATTGGTATCAGAGCGGATCACCTAAGTTACTGGTGTGATCCTGAAGGTGAAGATGTACACAATTGTTTGATGCAGAAGACAATCATGTTGAATGATGGCTGGTGGTATGGTCATTGGAAGGCGCACATGAAGCTGTTGGTTTGAGGAATCAAAGAGCGTGCGTGGATAGCTGTGAAGACTGGGTGGGAGGAGCCTACCATATTTACAGCAGATGGGAAGAAGCCTAAGCCAAAGGTGGATTGGTCAGAGGCAGAGCACAATGCAGCAAAGTTTAATGCAAAGGCGCTATCGGCGATTTTCGGAGCTGTTGAAGTGGAACAGTTTCAGCTGATTCAGGGGAGTACTTCAGTTAAAGATGCGTGGAAGATCCTGATGAATGCGTTTGAAGGAGATGACAGTGTCAAGAGGACACGTCTGGATCATCTTGGGTCGCAGTTTGAGAATCTGAAGTGGTCAGATGCGGATACGGTGGCGAGCTTCAGTGCCAAACTCAGTGCTATGGTGCATGAAGCATGTGTACTTGGAAAGAAGTATAAGGAGAAGAAGCTGGTGAAGAAGTTGCTATACTGTCTTCCAGCAAGGTTTGGAGCTCAGAAGGCGGTCCTAAATATGACTGCAAACACGGATGAGCTCAAGTTTGACAAGGTTGTGGGTATGCTGAAGGCGGAAGAGATGGAGACAGGCAGTGGCTCGGTGTCTACATCAGGAGGTACGCCAGGGAGTATAACCCTTGTAGTTGACAAGGAAGCAGAGAAAATTCAGGAGCTTGAAGATGCCGTGGGCATGTTGGCTAGGAATTTTGGCAAGATGATGAATTTCTCAGGTGGGAGAAATCAGGTTGGTCGCCAGGGAGGTGATCGTGACAGTAGCAGAAGAAGAGAAGGTCTCAAGTGCTACGAGTGTGAAGGAGTTGGTCATATAAGGGCTAACTGTCCGTTGGTACAACGAAAAGAGCTCAAGTGCTATGAGTGTAGAGGTGTTGGGCACACACGACGTGAATGTCCAAACTCAAGGAAGGGTAAAGGTAGTCCATTGCAGTCGTCTGATGAGTCAGAGTCTGAAGAAGATGGAAAGGTGAACCTTGTTGCATTTGGTGCACGCAAGGAGGAATCTAGTGAATCCTCTGGTTCAGATCTCAGTACAGATGATGAGGAGTATCACGTGCTGCTTAACAAGTGTTTGAGGGTCAAGGATCAGAATCTGAGATTGGAGGATATGGTTCTGAAGCAGAACGAGCTGCTTGAAGAACTTCGTGAAGAACTTGCTGCTGTGAATGAGAAGAATTAGTCTCTTAAGTAGAAGGTGAGCGAGTTGAGGGAAGTTGTCGTTGGGGAACGAGATAGAGCAAGGATGCTGGAACGTGATTTGGCTGAGAATCGCAAACAGATCAGGATGCTCAATAGTGGATCCAAGGAGTTGGATAAGATACTCTCGATGGGACAACCAGCCAAGGTGAACTGGGGTCTGGGATATCGAGGAGCTGAGGGTACTAAGGAAGTACAGAAGGGGCTGTCACATTTCGTGCATGGGAGCACATCAAAAAGTGGAGCCAAAGAAGCTTGTCAGGAAGTGTGTCGGGACGTACGACAAGGAGTGCGGCAGGAAGTACTACAGCGTGTGGCTGTGAGTAACAAGCCGAAGGTGGTTCATCAGTGCAGCAACATGAAGGTCAGAAAGGAGGTTCTGAAGCATGGTTGTGCAGCTGATACAAGGAAGGAGACTGATCGGTGCATCAGCAACTGTGTCAGGCCAAAGAAGAAGCAACATAGGATGTGCTGTTGGTTCTGTGGGAAGGTTGGACACAAGAAGGTGGAGTGTTTTGCTCGTGAGAAGAGCAGAAACATGGTCAAGAGGGTGAACAAGGCGTTCACTAAACCCAAGAGGGTTGAAGAGGTGTTTGTAGCCAAGAGTGGCTTACTTGATGAGATCAAGGAGAAGACATCAGAAGAAGGATGCAGCTCTGGTAGGAGTGATCTTGAGGAAGATCAAGAAGCATCAAGTCTGGAGCTAGGACACGTAGTTGTCCGTAGCACAAAGGGGAAGGAGATCGAAGTGCGTCAGGAAGTGATGCGAGAGGATCTTCAGGAGGGTGATAGCGAAATCACTCCAAGACAGTAGCAACGAGTGCAGAGGGCACTCGGGGTGGTTGAGAAGAGGCTCATGGTCAAGGAGACGACGCATGAAGGAAGCCTGGTCCTCAACAGAAGTGAGTCGAGAGGTAGCTCGACAGGTGCGTCAGATTGTGATGCAGTAAGTGTAATCTATTCCGCTGCAGCAGAGGCTGTATCATGATTACGCATGGAGTAGCAGACGGGTTTGTCTGTAAGGCTTGACATCTAAGCATCTGTTTTAACTTAATATGCAATCAAGCAGGGGGAGAATGGTGACGTTCTGGTCCAAGGAGTGCATATCTCATGGGGGAGAAGAGCATAGTGATGGACGTCCTGAAGTAGATGATGCTTGTCTCGTGTGGAAGAAAAGCATGGTGTGGTGCACATCTCGTGGGGGAGAAAAGCACAATTGGCGTGGAAGTTTCCAGGTAGAGAACGTGGTTGTTGAACCAGAATAAGGTTGTGCTTGATCGGCACACAAAGCTAAAAGGGGGAGATTGTTGATGTAAAGATGTCTGCCCTGAAGTAGTCGCTGACGTAGTTGCTGAAGCAGACGTCGTAGTGAGTGGTGAAGACCATGTGGAGTCGAGATGCTAAGCTGGAGTCGTGTAAACTTGGAGAGTAAGAGAGTATCTTGAAGAAAAGGCAAAGAGAAATAAACTTGGGGAGCAAGTTTATGACTTAAAGAAAGAGGAATAAATGCATTCCAAGAAAAGGAAAGTTGCACTTATTGATATGGAAGTTGTCCATATTGTGGTTCCTTGGAGACTAGGGTTTCAGGAACGTGGAGTCAGTATAAGATAGCTATGTGGTCCGTCTGTAGAGAGACAGAGACACAGAGACTGATCTTAAGAGAGAGAGAAGCGCTTGGAAGTGTTATGGGTCGTGCTGAAGCAGGGGCTGAAGTACTTGACGGTGGTGAGACATAAGCGGGTAGCTTAGGAATTGTTCAGTAGCAGCTGTTAGGGTGTTAACAGACTAGCGAGACTGATTAAGCAGAACTTGTAATTGAGTTGTAGAAGGCGATTTTTAGTAAAGCAATTGGTGTTTACTTGTATCTATTTTGTCTCTTAGTTTACTTTCTGCATTATTTAATTGTGGTGTCATATTTGCACTTACACGATGAATATGCAAGATTATTTGCTCACAAACATGCTTTGGATTTCATTTGAATACGTGAAGAGAGTTGCGCATCCATAGAATGCCCTTCTTTTTGAAAGATTAGTATGAATTTTTCTATAAGTTAAGCAAAAAAAAAGATTTACGATAAATCGCATTTTCTAGAGATGAAATATATTTTTAGATGTCTATACGATTGAGATTTATAACAAGAAAATGATATAATCGCTGCCGATACAATAAAGTAGTTCTCATATATTTCTGTGACCAGAATTGGTAATATTAAATTGAATACAAATAATGGTGGCACTAATCCATAGAAACCCAAGTCTCTTACTCTCTCTCATCTCTCTATCTCAAAAAAGAAGAATGAAAGAGAGAGATAGAAACCCTAAACATCGTGCCCTTTAAGCTAAGATATCTTCAGTTTTGTAGAAATTCATTTTGCTTGCTTCTTTGTCTTCTCTCTTTCATTGTCTTCTACCTCTTGCCTCTAACAGAAGCAATACTTTCCGGTCCTCCAAGGTTCGTTTTCTTTCCTCCTATCATATATCTTTCATTGCTGTCATCATCAACATTTACATATTAGATATATGATATATCATATATATACGCACTCACTCACACACTTATATGTGTAGTTTTCACTTCAAACATCTCCACTATTTTCACTTCATTTATTTGATTACTAAAGAACATGACTAAGTCTATCATCAAAACGTTCTTGTTCAAGAAGAGAGACTGTTCGTTTTCAACAAACGTCATGTTTCTTTTGGGATATTCAAGTTATTTTCGTGTATACCTATGTAAGAAAGATCCAGATTCTGTTAGTGGAAAACGCCTTATTCTGTATGAACATTTGCATGCATGATGAACTAGGGTTTTAGACTTTATAGATCTGAAAAATGCACGCCTTGACAATTTCTTGGATTCTTTACATGATGATTGGAGACAACCCATTCTTTGATCATTTATTTTTGCTTACTTTTATGAATTTTTTTTGTTATTTATATGATTGATTAGTGAAAAGGAGCAAAGGGGAGAATTTGATTTGCTTAAAGAAGAGAACGGATAATGGAGATAGGCTCGTCGTCCACGGTGGCCGGAGGAGGACAGCTCTCGGTGCCTCCAGGTTTTCGGTTTCATCCAACCGAGGAGGAACTTCTATATTATTACCTAAAGAAGAAGGTTTCTTATGAACCAATTGATTTAGATGTGATTAGAGAAGTTGATCTCAACAAGCTTGAGCCTTGGGAATCTTAAAGGTAAAACTTCCAATCCACTTATAATTTAAACCGTTTTAAGTCCTTAATAACTACAAATATCACCACCTAATCCACACAATGACAGTATTATTTATCATTTAGTTGATCAGTATTATACATAGACTATCACACTTAACATCATAGAGGGAAAGAGGCTTAAGATATGGGGAATAATTATGTTGTTGTCCTCTGCACAAAACTACAAGTTAGATGTCAAGGTAAAATACATAGATTGGGCAAACATTGTCTAGGGTTTTGTCTGCGTCTCCATGGAAACATGTATCTACTTATATATAATGTCTTACATAACTTCTATCATGATAAATTATTTTCCAGTTTTTATGGATCCACGAAGCCTTATACGCATGATAACTTCTATATATATTACATCAAGAAAGAGACAAAGTTGTCAATTCACTCATGTCTTTTAGATTAGTAACAGAAGACAAAGTGTAATGTCTTGTAGTATATGACTAGGAATACCTGACATAATATTAGTATGTACTGTACCCTCAAAATAAGCCACTGGTTTTTGCATTGCAGACATATAACAAACCCGTCGCCATAAGCTAAATTAATTTTGGTATTTTCTTTCATTTTATAAATAATAACTTTGTTTTTTATGTATCTATGTAGAGAAATGCAGGATCGGGTCGGGACCTCAAAACGAATGGTATTTCTTTAGCCACAAGGACAAGAAATATCCGACTGGGACCCGAACCAACCGGGCCACTGCAGCCGGGTTCTGGAAGGCTACTGGTAGAGACAAGTCTATACATCTAAACAGCTCCAAGAAGATTGGACTTCGTAAGACTCTTGTCTTCTACACTGGTCGTGCTCCTCATGGCCATAAAACTGAATGGATCATGCATGAATATCGCCTAGACGATAATGAAAACGAAATACAAGTACGTACGAAAATATATCACATTGTAATTTTATAAATACAGAGACCATATTATGCATAATGTGGACTAATTATGTGTGATTTGTAGGAAGATGGGTGGGTTGTATGCAGAGTGTTCAAGAAGAAGAACCATTTCAGAGGATTTCACCAAGAACAAGATCAAGATCATCACCAATACATAAGCACTAACAATGATCATGATCACCATCAGCATCAGCATCATATTGAATCTAATTCAAACAATCATTCTTCTTTGATCCCTCATTCTCTGGATCATCATCACATGGGAAGACAGGTCCACATGCCATTACATGAGTTTGCAAACACTTTAAGCCACGGGTCAATGCATCTCCCTCAGCTCTTTAGCCCTGATTCGGCCCAACCGTTCGTGTCGTCAATCAACACAACAGACATTGAATGCTCACAGAATCTACTGAGATTGACTTCTAACAACAACTATGGTGGAGACTGGTCGTTTCTTGACAAGCTTCTCACTATAAACAACATGAATCAGCAACAGCAACAGCAACATCAAGTGCAGAACAATCACACAAAATGTTTTGGTGACTCGAGTAACAATGACCAGGCTGTTACTCATGACAATGGTGGCTCTTCTTCATCTCCAGATAATCAAAGGTTCCCGTTTCACTATCTGGGAAACAATGCTAATCTTCTCAAGTTCCCAAAGTAGACTAATCAAGTTTGATCAGTCTCATGTTTTCAATTTTATTCTCTTATTTAAGCTGTGGAAGTTGTCACAGAAACAAAGTACTTGTTCTTGAAATCTGTTTTTGTTCTTTTTATAATTACGTCTTTCATTATTGATCTCATGTTCTGTCTCTCCGAGGATTAGTACCGGGTCATCACAAAAGTTACATGTTCTTTTTTTGCTAAACTGTAAATATCATTAAAATGAATAATAGATTCTACAAAAGGATCTAATCATGTTTCATCTTGGCAAAAAAAGAAAATAAAAAACAAGATGAAACAAAAGCTTTCACATAAGACTTTAACTCAACCACATTTGCATGAGAGAATAAAAAGTCTTCCTTAGTCTTCTAGCTGAGATAATGTTTCGCAGCTCCCTATCAATGGAACGGAACAAAACAGACGCTGGGATCGATTTTTGATTGTGCACCATATTGTTCCTTTGCCTCCATACGTGGTAGATAACTGTCTGTACCGCCAGCTTCCTCAATAAGGTAAGCCTTTTGGAGCGAGAAGATCGGATCCATGAGAGGAGCTCTAACCAGTTTGTAAACATTGTCGACGGAGGAGAGCAGCGGGAAGTAACTTCGCGCCAAACTTCAGTGGTGTACGCGCAGGAGATCATGATGTGGTCCCTGGTTTCATCGTGACTCGAACAGAGAGGACAGGACGCCGTTATTGGTAGACCCCACGCGGCAAGTCGAGACCTTGTCGGGAGCCTATCGTAGTTGGTTACCCACATAGTGAACGCATGCTTTGGAATGGCTCCTTTGAACCAGACCACATCAATCCAGTCTTGAACTTCTCCTCTTGGTCTCAAGACTTCCCAAGTAGTTGAAGACCTGAAAACAATTAAAGAAGAATCACCAGCTTGCCATTCATATTCATCAATCACATTCATAGGCAAAGGCAAATTAATAGTGGTGAGATGGATATGAAGATCAACTTCCTTTTGCGATCTTGGGTGCGGAAGAGTCCAGTTATCATCGTTAATTGCGTCAGCCACCACCGCGTTCTCGCGCAGCCTCAGAGCTCTCGGTCCCATAGGTCCAATGTGCTGAATCAGCTGTCCGAGAGGTGACCAAATGTCATACCAGAAGCTTGCTCTCATGCCATTACCCAGTTTTAATCTGCAGAATTGGAGCGCCAAGGGCCTGAGATCCAACAGCTTATTCCAAGCCCAGGAATCTGTAGCCGAAGGTTGAATAGTCCAGAACGAGTTTTCGTTGAGGTGGATGCTGTAGTGCCAGTCTACCCAGAGAGAAGGTGATCTAGAAAGGAGCAACCAGATGAACTTGAGGCACAAGACCTGATTCCAAACCGAGAAGCTTCTGATTCCGAGTCCCCCTTCCTGCTTGGGCAAACAGACCGTACTCCAAGCGATTTTTGCAACCCCATGTTTCTCTATATTGCCTGACCAAAGGAAACGGGAACAGAGCGATTCAATGTTCTTGATACAGCCTTTTGGGAGAATGAAGGCTGAGCACCAGAAGGTGACAGTGCCAAAGATAACTGTTTTTAGAAGCTGTAGTCTCCCCGCAAACGACAAAAGCTTCGCTGACCATGACATAAAACTTGCGGTAATCTTGGTTATCAAAGGAGCATACTCAGATATTTTAAGTTTCCTGCTCATGAGAGGAAGCCCGAGATATCTTATTGGGAACTGACCACTGGGGAAACCGTAGTTCACTATAGCCGTAGATTCCGTTTGGTCAATACCCGAGGTAAAAAGCTCTGTCTTTGAAGGGTTCATGTGCAGGCCAGACCAGGTAGCGAAGTCGTCGAGGCACTCGGAAATTCCGTGGAGACTGGAGCTAGTGCCATCAAAGAATACCATCACGTCATCCGCAAACATGAGATGAGAGATCTTGAGCTGCTCCGTTCGTGGGTGATACCCAATGATACCCGACTCATAACGAGAGAGGAGCAGGCGGGATAGACATTCCATGGCAAGGACAAAAAGATATGGTGATAACGGGTCACCTTGCCGGATGCCTTTTGTGCTTTTAAAGAAACCACCAGAAACTCCATTTACTGACACCGAGAACGAAGCCGTTGATAAGCATTCAAAAATGAGGCAGATGTAGCTTTCCGGTATGGCAAGAGCCCGAAGACTGGCAACGATGAAGTCCCACCGGACGTAATCAAACGCTTTCCTGAGATCCACCTTTAACATTCCTCTTGCCGAGAGAGCTTGCGTGTTATAGCCATCAACTAAGTCGGTGGCCAACAACACATTCTCAGCAAGAAGTCTTCCGGGGAGGAATGCCGACTGTGATTTGGAGATCATAAGAGGGAGTATCTCTTTTAATCTTGACGCCAAGAGCTTGGAAATGACCTTATACACAGTGTTTAGACACGATATAGGCCTAAAGTCCGTTGTCAGCGCAGCGTTCACCTTTTTCGGTATCAGCACTAGATTAGCGGAGTTCCATTGTTTCAGAATCTTCCCGGACCTAAAAAACTCCAAAATAGCATCAGTAACCTCAGCCCCCAATATCGACCATGAAGCGATGAAGAACTCAGCTGAGTATCCGTCGGGACCACCCGTTTTATTTTTAGGCAGGGAGAAGAAAGCTTACTTAACATCCTCAGCAGTGAAGGGTTTATCGAAGCCTGATATCTGTTCAGCCGAAGCTTGCTTAACATCCTCAAAAGTTACATGTTCAATACTTTTTTGCACCATCACAAAAATAGTTTCCACTACACATGTTCAATTCTTTTTTCTTTACGTTTCCAAAAATAGTCTGAAAAAATGTATATGTGTCAATATCTGAAAAGATTTTTTTTATTATTATCTTGTGTGTTTTATATATCTTGACGTACGGCACATGCGTTGAAGAAAAAACAATGTTTAATTTTTTTCTCTCCGACGGTGTGTTTTGCTGGTCCAAACACAAAAGAAATCAAATCGTTTAGGAGCGGTGGCCGACCAAATTACTTTACTTGTATTATATTAAAAAGTAACAATGGAAGTTATCTTGTGATTGCATGCATACATGTACTTGTTTTGTTCTTGTATGTTACCCTTACTAGTCCTCCATTCAACTATAATTTTCATTATCAAAAAATGTAAGCCATATTTTATTTTCTCAAAACATGCAATAAGAATCGAGTTATATATATATATGTTTTGATTGTCAACCAAACCTATATTTATTTTCTCAGACTTCTTCCAAGTTCTAAAGGAACATTTTTAGCATTCTAAACAAAATACACGGTGAGCCGACCACAGTTTGTTTTATAAATGATGGGCCCAATCATTACCGCCCCATATTGGCACAAGGCGCTTTTGAAGTTGAAGTCTCCACCACAAAGCCTTTAATAAAATAACTATTTAGACTTGTTTCTTTTTTTTTTCCCAAAAAAAAAGACTTGTTTCTTTTTTCTGTTAATATATAGTCTATTTATATAAAATAGAGTTTAATCTCTCCTCCTTGCGCCACGTCAGATTCCACGCTGGAAATTCATGCCCTCTACGTCCGCCACGTCAGCTTAAATGAAACGATGCGTATCATCACTTGGCTTCGGGTCTTCCGTTTTGGGTTAATCTCATGTTTTGTTCGCGTCGAGAGATAACCTAGCTATGCGCAAACCCTAAGGCGCATGATGAACGCGATTCTTCGATCTAAAGGAGACGGATCTACTTAAATCGGTGTGACGATTCGGTTCGTTGGGGGTTTCGATCAAGTCCTTACACCTTTTTCCATCAATCGAACATTAAAGGGTATGTTTTCCTCCTCTCCAAATCATCTTCTACATCTTTGATCACAGCAGACGCAGCAGCTTCGATCACATCAGGGACCTTTGTCTTACTCTCAGCGTGGTTGTTTTTCTCAGAGGACTCAGGGTTCAGTCAAAGAACTTTTGATAAGCCATCAGGTTAGAAACGAACGTCAGGGGACTGTTTTCATATTGTACCATTTCTTCTTCTGAATAAGAACAATGAGTCTTGATTACATACTTATGTTGTATCTTCTTTTCTCCACAGAGATTTAATTCCCAAGAACGAGATCACTCTTTGAAGATGGTTAGTTTCTACTTAATAAACAATGTGTTTCGGGATAACCTTTGAGTTTAACGATATAGCTTGGGGAATACATTCCATTTTTGTCACTGGCTGTCCCCTAATATGATTCACCTTTTTCTGCATTTCGTCACTGTGAGTACCTAACCTAGTGAAGAATTTGAGCAACGCTTTTGGATGATGGAAACTTCATTGAGGTTGAGATCAAAAGGCCAACATTTAACCTGGTGAGTCTGAGGCAGATGACGAAGATAAATCTGACTCTTAACTCTGATGTGGTAGACTTTTAATTCGTTTTAAGTAGTGCAACGTTCAGTTTTCTTTTAGATGGGTTGTGAGTAGCATTGACTCACTTAATTTTTTGAAAGCTATGAGTATACTGATTTTACTTATTTGGTTTTAGATGGGTTCAAATGATGATGAGGATGACTTGGAAATGGAAGAGGAAACACCTTAAAGGTATTTTCCTAATGAACTGATTCTTTGCAAGAGCTTACGAACATTTTAGCTTTGAAAGCTTGTGACATTTGGATCAATAATGCAGGGAATAAAGAGTGGAACCACCGAGCAACAGACCCAATGGTGGAGCAATAAATAGCATTTTCAAAGAATCCAAGGATGCAAGTCAGCATAAGCGATCAGGTGAATATGAACAGTTGGATTAATGTTTGGTTACTAACAAACTTGGTTCAGGAAGGAATACGTGCACAAGTGCGGCAGTGTTCGTCCTCCAAAAAGATACTAGAGAACGGGCCAAGTCACATTTTTCATAGAAGTTTAATACTTTTTTTCTATTGTTGAATGGTTGAGTGGGTGAGGATTTGGGTTTAGAAGGCTACATATCTCGGATTCAATATTTTGTTTAACTGAATTGAGTTATCAAGGGATGTGCTTTACAGTTTTTTTCCAGTACGTTTTTTATTGATTTTTTTATTTAATGTTTCACTTTAAATAAAATATTTTATTAGATTAAGAATTGCAATGAATTCATTTTTCTCCATAAAATATTTTTAATTGGATTCATCATCTACAAGAATATAAGTGTAATACAATGTTATTTTATTAGTCATTGTTGAAGCTCTTTCAAATTTCTTTTAACATTTGAACCATATATTAACAATACATCAAATGCTCAATAAATAATCTTTATGGCTAACAATACATCAAATAGTTGTGGTTTTCTATTTTTTTTGGTTTAGCTTAAATTTTAGTGATAAAAAGGAAATAACTGTGAAATTCATTATTTTCAAACTTTTGTTGATGTGAATTTGAAGAAACATAAAAAAACATAATATTCTTTTTCCAAATATAATTTTACATAAATATATAACCTAACATGTTATTTATAATATTAAACTCTAACAATGAATAATATATTTTAATGTTATTTGCTTAATTGCTTATTGTTCTTTAAAATTTTGAATTTACTTTTACAAATTTTAAGTTATAAAATTTGAGATGTATTAAAATCTATTAATTTCAAGAAAAAACAAATATTGTGAAAAAAAAATACTTATAATCTTTACGAATCGTTTTAATATAGTAACAAATATATAATTTGTAAAAAAGAAATAGTAAAATTTGTAATAAAATAGTGAAAATTATAATTACTTACAAACTAAAAAAATTATTAAAATTTAAAATATATTTATACTGTTTCGTTCATTTGATTATTTGCCCGTAGGCTATATATATATATATATATTCCATTTTACTATCTCAAATATATTCTATTTTACTCATTCACCATAAGTTAGTTTTTTTTCTCCAATATTTTCTCTCTACATGTAGAGTTGTGGGTTTTTACAATCATAGTGGATTCGATACATTTTTGTCACAAAAAATTAGTCTATTTCTCAAATATTTTTTCTCTACCTATAGAGTTGTGATTTAATGAAAATAGATCTTATTATACTTGGTCCGGATCCGGATATATAGACTTAATATTTCAATATCCAGATTCTAATGTTTCTATACGTATACGTTAGCTATTGAAATTATTTTATAATTCACATCCCGCCCGTAGGACAGGCCGACCGTAGTAGTATATAAATGTTAGTTTTGTAGAATCAACATAACGTTATATTCACGTTGGAATGAGATGAGAAAGCAGTTAAAATGATTCTTTTCATGTTAAAGTCAACCTCTACTTTTTTTTGTTACCAATAGTGATTTTGAATCTTGGCCATGTTGTTTATATGATCGCTGGTGAAGTGAGTGATTTGAGATTGGTATTTAATGCAAAACTATAGTGTATATATTAATATATCATAAAGGGTCGAGGCTCAATCACATACTTTCTAGATGCCAGGCATCCACTAAGATAAGACAATATCTTAACAGTAAATGTCTTGATTATGCCCATTCTCTAAAGATCAACATCAGAGATTTTAGAAGATGAGATTCAAGATTTGATCACATAAGGAATCGACGCTAAATAATCGGCTCAGGTCAACTAAATGAATAAAATAGTAACTTTTGAAACTTTTGAGCGTGCTTTTCCTACTAAAAATTAATTTAGACCAGATTTGGATTTTCTGCTTATTAAAAAAATAAAAATAAAATAAAATAAGCTTCACAGATAAATATTTTTTTTCTATTATTTAGGTAGCGGACGTCAAATTGATTCCTTTATTGTTAGAAAAAGAAAAAAAGAAAAACAAGAAAAACTGAGGAAAAGAAAAGGCGTAGGGTTTTTGTTTAATTAATCTGTTCATCCTGCCTGCGCCTTGTACTAATGAAACAGGAGCTGCAACGAGAATCTCTTAACTTCCGATAAATTTTGTTCTTTTGGCTTCGCTCAGTTATCGCCAGTGGTTTACGGGTTTTGGTACTGTTCCTTCTTGTTCTAGCTGTTACTCAAGTATATATTTTTTAAAAAAATTGATTTAGATTTTGTATAAGCTATCCTGTAGCTGTTATGATATTCGCTGAATCATTTTTATTCGCTGCTTTAAGGTTTATGATTTTTTTTAATGCAAGCAATTTTTTTTTGTTAAAATCAGATTAGGTGAAACGGTTTGGTTAGTTCGCATCATCCATGGAGAAACTCTTGTTTTATTAATTGATATTTTAGTTATAGAATCTGTATTTTAAAATTTGGATATCATTTTGTTTTTTTGCTCGGTGTTTTGATTCAGTTTCAGTTTTTTGGTTATAGAAATATAAGATTCATCCAGATATTTATGAAATTTGATTATGTTTCAGTTTCTGTTATTTAGGTTTGGATTTTGTGTAGTTCGGTAATTCAGTTCCTTGTAGATGTGTCATATCCATCCACTTAGACGTGGTATGGAGTGTGTAAATTATAAAATTAAGAGGTTAATAAGAATATAGTAAATAATTTAGGTCCTTACAATGCAAATACACTATTTATTTTGCATAACGTCCTTAAGTAATCTCTCTAGACTCTGCGGGATTTCCACAATGTCGTCAGTAAAGTTTTAAAGTGCTTTGATTCCGAAAAGCATCTCTTCTGCGAATTTATGGCTCCGCCGGCAGGTGAAGCAGCGGCCGTAGCTGAAACGGCAGCAGGCGCTGATGGTCAGCAGCAGCAGCGACAAGGAGGTGGTGGGGGGTTTGGGCAGAGTATAACAGGAATCATAAGAATCGCCGTCTTCTGCTACTTCGCTTCAAAGTTCTTCTCGCCGAAACAAAAACCAGTGGATCCTTCTCTGCCTCCTCCTCATCTCATGTCCAATCTCTTTCACAAAGGCGAGCCCTTGGTACGGTTTTCTCCAATTCGATTCCCTTCTCTCTCTCGCTTCGAGGTTCTAATAAAGTATATTCGTTTTTTTTTTTCCGACAAAACAGGATATGTGGTTTTATCTGTCGGAGAAGAATGATAAATTCAATGACTTTAGCAATGATGGTGCGCTTGTTTGGCACGAGACTAACATTCCTTATGCTGTGTGGAAGCCAGAGAGCACTAGGACCTTTTCCATGAAGTATTACCCATCCGAGGTTGTCTTTTTTTTTTTATATTTCAGTTTGAGATTAATTGATATGTATAGTGTTCCGTTGTGTCTGAGATGTTTTTTGTGGTTGCAGGCACTGAAGAATAATGGAAGTCTCTATGCTCATGTCTTCTTTGCTCGATCTGGTTTCCCTATAGATCCTAACGATCCTGAGTACCAACCTCTTAACTGCTTCGGCAGGACGCATCGTAAGACTGAACGGTTCCTTTTAATAACAAGAGTTGATTGTTAGATTCTTATTGTTGGCATTACGTTAGACAACCTCTTTTTTTTTTTTTTACTGTTTTCAGCTGTTGCGACTTACTTGCCGAAGCGAAAAGCGGATAAGAAGAAGAGTCTGTTGGGGAATCCTAAAGATGATTCTGCTGAATCCAAGTCAGAAGTTGAGGTGTGTGAAATCTAGAGAAACCTTTGGATAAGGATTTTTTTTTTTTAATGTATTATGAAGCTGTGTTATTGGCACACATTCTTGTGAACCTAACAACACAAAGCAGACTTCGCAGGAGGTTGATGGTCATGACTCGGAACTGAAAGATGAGGGTCCCTGTGGAAGTGGATATCATACTGGAAACCTAATGTCACCATTAACCTAGTCGAGGACTTTACTCGGTAAGTTCCTTCTGATAATTGGTAGATGAAAAATAATGGATTTATGGCATGCTTTCTTTTCCTCCGAGGAGCTCACTCGTAAACGATGAAATTTATGAGACATTTGCTAATTAGTCTTCAATTTTACTACAGATATCCACAGCATGGTGTACCACCAAATATTGCTCCTTGTATCCTTATCATTTGAAGCACTAGACATGACATTTTTTTTTGTATAAGTTGAGTCAAACTCGTATAGAAAATTTTCTTTTTTTTGCTTTCCTTAACTTTATTGGTAGACATACAAGTAGAACCCACTACAGTAAATTACTACCCTACGGTGTTCTTCAACGAGTTTTGGCTGCTAAGGGACAAGTTGATTGCAATCAATGAGACAGTCTCAGAGCTACCACTTAACATAGAAGTAAGCCCCATAAGCATGACAAAGTGGCAGCTATTTGAGCAGATTGAGCAGTCTTTCCAGGTTCATCGTAGCTATGGAAGCATGCTTGATGGTGAATCCGACGAACTAAAGGTAGGTGATTCTGTTCCTTTATGCTCAGTTTGCTTCATTGTCTTATTAAATACTAAGATTTGAGCTTAGTTTTTTTTTTTTTTGGGTGGTTTATAATATACTTGCAGAGGGTGTTTTTGGAAGGCAATCCCTATCTGTTGGGCATCACAATGTGTGTTTCGATGCTGCATTCTGTATTTGACTTCCTTGCATTCAAAAATGGTAAAACGCCAAAATACAAAAGCTAATATCCTTGATATTAGCTTAATCTAATTGTCTGATCACTTTCCCTGCAGATATCCAGTTTTGGAACAAGAACAAATCTATGGAAGGACTGTCTGCAAAGTCTGTTGTACTCAACTTCATCTGTCAGTTCGTCATCTTCCTCTACTTGCTTGACAACGACACGTCATGGATGATACTGGCTAGTTCTGGAGTTGGCGTCTGCATTGAGTTCTGGAAAATAGGGAAAGCCATGCGCATAGAGGTAGGCCATACATCAACTGACGTTTCATGAAAATCAGCAAGTGACACTTTCATTCTGATATTTCAACTTTTTACAGGTTGATCGAAGTGGAATGATTCCAAGATTGAGGTTCCACGATCGTGAATCCTATGCGAGAAACAAAACCAAGGAGTACGATGATATGGCCATTAAATTCTTATCCTATGTGCTTCTCCTCCTTGTCGCGGGATTCGCTATATATTCGCTCGCCTATGAACGCCACAAGAGCTGGTACTCATGGATACTATCTTCACTAACGAGCTGCGTCTACATGTTTGGTAATTAAAAATAAACTTTAAAATTTCTCTTACTCTCATGTGATTGATTCTTTTGAGCTGAAATCAATGTTTGTGTGTCTTTTTTTTGTAGGTTTCATAATGATGTGTCCTCAATTGTTCATCAACTATAAGCTAAAGTCAGTAGCGCATCTACCATGGAGGCAAATGACTTATAAGTTCCTCAACACCATCATCGACGATCTCTTTGCTTTTGTCATCAAAATGCCAATGTTGCACCGTCTTTCTGTCTTCCGAGATGGTAAAATAATACAAATCAATCTTTCCTCCCTGAGATTTTGTTGATTCATGCCTCTTTTGATAGTTTTGGAATTGACAAAAATAAAAAAACTGATGATGATCTAAATCTGGTGGTGTTGTTGCTGCAGATGTGATATTCTTGATATACTTGTACCAGAGATGGGTTTATCCAGTGGACAAAACACGTGTCAACGAGTTCGGTTTTGGAGGTGAGGATGAGTCTGTTGATCCGAAGAAGATCACTGACCAAGAAGATGACAAGAAAACAAACTAAAATAAGCTTTTTTTCCAAATCAATTTTAATTTCTTTGTTCTACTTTAGAAGTTTTGTTTTAAGTTTATACGATATAGTTAAGATATAAAAGTAGTTTTATAAAGTAACCATCATACATTATTGTTTTCACACTTTGGTTATTGTGACATTATTATTTTCGTTAATCGTTGTCGAGATTTCTGTTTTGTCCAATGAACTTGCATACGTGAAATATGAAGCTCCCAGTTCGACTGTTGAAGAGCATCTCTTGAAGCAACGTTATCTCGCTATCGCATTTTCGTTGGTGGAAAAGATCATCAAGTATATATCAACCGTTGGTGAAAATGAAGGGGCGCTAAGTGATGAAGCTGTCTTCCTCAAGGTGATTAAGACGCTTAACGAGACAGTAGGAGTAGTGCTCGAGTATCTGAAAGATACGAAGGAACATGGAAAGAAGAGAGGAAATGATCTTCTTGCATCTGTGCGAGTGATTGGGAGCTATCTTGCTGAAACTCCTGATGCATGCAAAGAGCAGGTCCAAGAACTTCTGGATTATATGCTTTCAGTTGAGGGCGAAGAGGAATCCAGCCCGTTTTTGTCGACCTGCTTCCTGCTCCCAATGCTTTGCCAGATAACAATGAAGGCTGAAGGAAGTAAACTCTTGGCTGCTTCAAGAGGCTATGTAGCGGTCGTGGGATGCCTAGTAAAGCTGATCCGGTCCGATGGTCAGAATGGTGAGGACAATGGAAGCATCTTCCTGGCTTGTGATACCGTCATGAATCTTCTTCTGAAGAGGGAGCAAATCAGATTCTCGCCGAAGTTGTCTACATTTTCCTGTCTTCTGGAAGCCTTGGCGCATTGGGCAGATGGTACTAAGGATCCATCGGTAGCATTGATGGCTGCAAGCATCTGTTCTCTGATCTTCGATTTCACATCAGAGGATGCTCTACTCAAGCAGGCTGGTTTCAGTGGTTGCTCCTTGGATAGTTTGGCCAGACTCATTGCTAGGAGCTTATCCTCATCGAGCCAGGATATGTCGGATAATGCTGATCTTCTGGAAATCATAACCGCAGGATACTCTCGATGGTCAAACCGTTTCCCCACCGTCAATAAACATGCAATGACACGGAAGTAATCTTTATGTACAAACTCTCTATTTTCCTCTAGTCCATGATGAGTCAAGTATGAAATTATTATGTTTTTTTTCTCATGCTGCTTTCTAGGGGATAGAACATTGTACTATTTCTATCAAGCAAAAGATTTTTGTCAAAAATAAATAAATATCACTGATGCTAGTGGTCAAAATATATTTACTTATATAGCCTTTTTTGGGGGGGGGGCAAAATATTACTTATAGAGCCTATATGACTGTTCTCTAACTATACAGTATAGGCTTTACTCATTCGTTGTCAAGTTACTAAAAAAACTTGACTCATACGTTTCACCAAAAACAGGTATAATATTTTATCCGAACACCTCTCATGTAAATTTGGCAAACTCTTATCCATCGAGATATAAAGTTTTATCTATTTGTATATTAGAATTAGAGCACTTATATAATCTACTAATTTACTCTGGTCAACGCAAGAGAAAACTTGGCGTGGTTTTTCATATTTTTTTTCCTTTTAAATTATTATTTCTGCCATATTAACAACAACTTTTGAACTTGCCAATAAAATCAAATTAATTTAAATTTACTTATGTAAAGTTTACATGTTTTGTTAGTAATTGAATTACATAACTTCATGTATTTTTACCATCTGTAAAAGTAGTTATTTTAATTTTTAAATAAATTATAGTTATTAGTTTCTGGAATTAAATGTATTTGAAATCCAGTTATTGCATTTTTATTATGTAATATTTGAACTGAATAAAGTTTCTTCAGTTTTACCATATTTAAAAAATATAACTAAATTTTATGTAGTTTGTTTCAAAATTTTAACTATTAATTTTTTAATTTCATGAGATATAAAATGAAATGTATTTTAAACTGTAGCTATAAGTTTTTATTTAATAATATATATATTAATAAACTTTTTATATAAATTTTATTTATTTTCAGTGATAACAATAGAATTTTTTATGGTTTTCAAAAATTTATGTTATTACTAATAATTTATTTTTAGTTTGAAAAACAAAAACCAAAATTTAATAATATTTAGAATAATTCACAATAGTAAATCACCAAAAAGCAGTTATAACCAAATCTTACAAGACATGAGTCTCGGATTTTGTGGACACTGAACATAAAGATACCCAACATAATAGTTAGAGTAAATACCACCAAAATTCTCTTAGTGAAATCCATTATATTATTAATGTAAAGAATGTTCATAATCAAAAAGCGATAGACTCAATTTATAGATTATTTAGTAAGAGTCTTTTTTTTATTAAGAATCAAATATAAATATTATTTCCAGTTTTTAATTTTTCCAGTCTAGAAAGAATCCAAACCATTAGGACATGTATTGTGCATAATCCGCGCGTGATGGTCATCACCATCCTCTATCAGAAATATCTGGTAGGTAATATATGGATGCTCAAACCTTTTGAAACCAATACTTTGGATTGGATTTTTTTTCCACCAAATGGCCCGGTTACTGTCACAGTTCATCGATGTGTAGCGAGATGGCGGTGTTTTGAAAAATAGCCAATTTCATGCATTTTCTAGTATGATATCTAGCTGCCAAAGAAGTGTGGTGAATAATCCAGCTACTTGATCCAGATTTGGAACACCTGTTTCTAAGCCTCGTACCTGGTCAGCAAAGCCAAGATACAAACCCTCTTTCGATGTTCTAGATCAAGGAATCCGTCGAAAATAATGAAACACCACAGCTCGTTGGGCAAATTTTTGGGCCAACTAGAAATGACCAAAGCAAAAATAGTTGTGATTATCCTTAACTCTCAGGTAACAACCGAGTGAGTGAGATGAATTTATTTTCATTATAGTAAAAACTACATCTACTATATCTTAATGTTCTTAACTGATATTGGATCCCATTGATTATATGTTAGGATAAAATCTTTTGTTGTTGAAATCTTGTATTCACACTTTAGTTTATGAAAATTGATGCTTAGCAAAAAGAAAATATAGTAACCATCATACATTTATCAGCACATGACAATATGTCATCTACAAATAAAAAGTGGGAATACAATAATCATAGTTAAAATGCAACGTTCGTTTCAGACTTTAGTGAAACGCTAATGAATGCAACAACATATATTTTCACTATTGCATTGTCCATTTGCAGTCCCCATCGAGGAGCAGAATTCAATGCATTTCAGCAATCCTTTTCCGACATGGACCTGAAGTCGAAACATTGAGTAAATTTTTCTCCAGGACCCTAAACAAACAAAAAGTATATATTTAGAACAATTCACAATAAGCAAATCACCATAAAAAAACAGTTATAACCAAATCTTACAAGACATTAGTTCCTGATTTTGACGACACTGAACAAAAGAAATACCCAACTATAATGGTAAGAGCAAACACCATCAAAATTCTCTTAGTGAAATCCATTATATTGTTAATGTAAAGAATACTCATAATCAAAGAACAATAGACTCGATTTATATATTATTTAATAGGAATCTTTTTGATAAAGAATCAAATGTCAATATTATTTTCCTGATTTTGAAATATTCCAGCCTATTCAGAATCCAAACCATTAGGACAGGTACATGTCACATTTTATGAGGATTAGTATGCTATCTAAATATACCATTTAAAAAATGAGCAAAAGAATATTTGAGAGATACTTTTAGGAAAAAATCTGGAGATAATAATTGATAATAGGATATAATACTGTGAAAAAATAATATAACATTGATCAGATCTCTATCCAATTTATAATAATGATTAATTTTTGAAAACCATAAATAAAGAGAACTCAAAATTTTGTCGAACAGATATTTACTCTTTACTATATGGGCCGTACTTTTAAAATCTTTTATGAGCCCAAATACATTACGTCAGCGTCAATACGATAGAAAAAGCCAATAAAAGTCCAACACTGATTACGCGGGAAGCTGTAGGCGCGTGGGGATGAATCAGATCAAACAACTCCACGCGCACTGTCTCAAAACTGGCCTAGACGAAACCAAAGATCTCTTACAACGATTGCTTCGTGTTCCTAATCTTGTCTACGCCCGAAAACTCTTAGATCATCACCTGTAAGTAGCCCTTGTATCTTCCTCTACAACAAGCTGATTCAAGCATACTCCGCTCACGACCACCCTCGTGAATCTATCTCCCTCTTCAATCTCCTCTCCCTCGATGGACTCCGACCAAATCACCACACTTTCAATTTCGTTTTCGCCGCTTCCGCTTCGATCTCGTCGGTTAGAACGTTACGGATGCTTCATTCGCAGTTTATTAGATCTGGGTTTGAGTCTGATTCCTTCTGCTGCACTGCTTTAATCACTGGATATGCAAAGGTTGGAGCTTTGTGTTGTGCGCGAAGGGTGTTCGACGAAATGCCTAACCGAGATGTACCTGTGTGGAACGCGATGATCACGGTTTACAAAAGCCAGGGTGATATGAAGGCGGCGATGGAGCTGTTTGATTCGATGCCGTGTAAGAATGTGATCTCAGTGGACCAGTGTGATATCTGGGTTTTGTCAGAACGGGAATTACGCTAAAGCTTTAATCGATGTTTTTGTGTATGGAGAAATGAAAAATCTGTGAAGCCTAACCATGTAACTGTGACTAGTGTTCTCCCCGCTTGTGCGAATCTAGGAGCAGTTGGAGATTGGGAGAAGGTTAGAGAGATATGCTAGAGATAACGGGTTCTTTGATAACATTTACGTTAGTAATGCTACGCTAGAGATGTACTCAAAATGTGGAATGATAGATGTAGCTAAACGGATATTCGATGAGATTGGAAAGCAGAGAAATTTGTGCTCATGGAACTCCATGATCAGTAGCCTAGCTACTCACGGGAAACACGACCAAGCTCTGGAGCTTTATGCGCAAATGTTGGTGAGCATTTTCTTCTTGTCTTTGCATTACAAAGCATGTTAGTCCCTTTGTTTTAAAAAGTTTTTACATTATGATTGCTGCTACTTTAGCGAGAAGGAGGGAAACCTGATGCAGTGACAGTTTGTTGGGTTGCTGCTAGCTTGTGTTCATGGTGGGATGGTGGCGAAGGGTAAAGAATTGTTCAAGTCCATGGAGGAAGTTCACAAGATTTCCCAAAGCTAGAGCACTACGGGTGCATGATCGATCTCCTGGGGCGTGTTGGTAAGCTGCAAGAAGCCTATAATCTCATAAGAACAATGCCGATGAAGCCAGATGCTGTCGTTTGGGGAACCCTTTTGGGGGCTTGTAGTTTCCACGGCAACGTTGAGATAGCAGAGATAGCTAGCGAGGCACTGTTCAAGCTTGAACCTTCCAATCCAGGTAACTGTGTGATCATGTCAAACATCTATGCCGCAAACGAGAAGTGGGATGGAGTTTTGAGGATGAGGAAGATGATGAAGAAGGAAACGATGACAAAGGCCGCTGGATATAGCTATCTTGTGGAAGTAGGAGTTGAAGTTCATAACTTTACTGTGCAAGACAAATCACACCCAAGATCTTATGAGATCTATCAGGTTCTTGAGGAGATCACCAGGAGAATAAAACCAGACAAGAGTTACTTTGACTCAAAAAAAAAAATGACCGAGTCTCTGTTGAACTGAATACTTGAGTGTTTTCACATTTTTATATTCAATTTCATATCGAACTTTATTTTGTATACAATCTTCTGTTGAGCAAACCGAAACATTAACAAAGATTCACAGAGGTTAAAACCATATAAAGATGTTGCTTTGTTTCTCGAGTCTGAAACTAAATCATATGATCTTATTCGAACCTCGTAAAAATCCTCACAGACTAAGTAATAAAAAAACTCACCCAAGGAATATTTTAACTAAATCCTTTACACAACTTTCTTACACCTAAACAGAAAGCACTTTCTTCGACGTTACCTATGAGCAGTTGGTGTCCTCGGCATGGTGTAGGGCATCTGACCCATGTTCATTGGTGCACCAGGAACCACTGAGCCAGGGACTGAAGCAGCATGGACTCCATAAGCCATGTGAGGAGGAGCTGGGAGGTTCACAGGTGTTCCAACTGCTGAGACCAACGGTCCACCTACTGCTTGACCTATGGTGGGTGTTCCACCATACATAGGAGGTCCAGGTGGTGGTTGGGAGGCGGCTTGCTTGGCTGATTTGTTTCCTCCTCCAGCAACAGCAGCAGAACCGGTGGTGGTGGTGTTGTTGTTCTGACCAGTGATCGGTCCTTGTGGCGTTGAGACATCTGCGTCGCCAACACTAGTAATGTCATGAATGCTTGATCGTCTTCTGTCTTTGTTCATTGAGTTTAGACGAATGAAATACTTCTGAGCATGGCTGGCGACTTGGGTCGGTGTTCTTGTTACCACAAAGTTACGAGAAATGCTACGCCAATCACCTTTCCCATACTTATCCAAACCAAGAAGAAATAACCTGCAACACAGAAGAGACAACCCATTAGTTCATCAGAATCATTGGATACACAAAAAGACAGAATCTTCCTGGTCATAAGTATCAAACATGAAAACACACAAGAGCTTGCTAAAGGAACCAGTCTAAAACCAAAAACAGGTACACATAACGGTTTTGTCTTGTATAAACTAACTCTCACAGCAGGACATTTCAACAAAAGAAAGATCAACTTCCCTGTTAAATCCACTTCCAATTTTCCATTTCTTTTTGCTAGTGGAAAAAAACAGTCCGGTGATTCCTTTTCAAAAAGGAAAGTGGGGTTATACAAAAACGGAGGTGGACCAACTAACTATCCATCTTCTCAAGGTTTCAGCATAATAAACAGCATCTAGCTTCATCAAGTGGTGGAAAAGATGGTCAAAATGGTCCCAGGGGTTAGATAGCATCTCCCCATCATCTCTAACATGGTGAATGTAATGATATAGCAGTGAAGACAGGGAGATAATGAGAATTTATGAGGACAGCTTTGTCTGTCCCATGCTAACTTACACTTTCACTAATAGCAGAGCCTTAGAAATCATGAGAATTTAGGAAGCATCCTCTAGAGTTAGTTTACCTTGGGTAAGTCCCCCCCTAGAAACTAAAACCAAGAATCTAAGAGTTCCTGTAAAGGTCTTGCTTCTAAGCAACTATGAATTCAAAAAAAAATCTAACTTGCTATAGGTTCACAAGAAAATTGACATCCAAGGATGCCTAAAGGATTTAATGTTCTTGATCTTAATCAAAAAAATACTAAAGGGGCTGAGAAGAAGCATAAACAGTAATTAGCAGAAGTAAATAAAACAAAAGATCTCACCTGTGCTCATCCTCGGACCAAGCAATACCCTTTCGTCGTTCTTGATCAGCCTTTGCTTTGCTTCCCTGGTCATGACTGTTGTTGCCACCTCCTTTCTTACTGCTCCCTCCGCCTCCATCGTCACAACCACCAGCATCCTCAAGAGGAAGAGGAGAACCACGGTAGGAAGGAAGTGGGACACACCCTGATTCGATCCTACTAACATCTTCAACTAAAAGCTCGTAATGCTCTTTAATCTGTTCCACACTTTTCCCTGGAACATCCGCAGCAATCTTCTCCCACTTTTCCTCTGATTCATCTGTGTAACAATTAGCAAGAGCTCTCTCGAACGCGATATCATCTTCCCTACTCCACGCAGAACCGTCGCCACTAACTTCCTCCACAGTCATTTTTTGATCCTCTAAATCAAACCCACCCAGATAGATCACACTAAATAAAGTTGGAATCTTTTTTAGCGTTCCACAAGCTTATCAACTAATCAGAGATCCAAGAGAAACAAACTAATAACTCAGATAGACTAGAGATATTGATAGAGAGAGAGAATCTCGGAGGATGATTTATTATAAGAGGAATCGAAAAAAAGGGAATCTCTTTTCAACTGAATCAAATCCCTGAAAATAAGGGCGATAAACCAAGAGGATATCTTTGGCGTATCCTACTCAGGAGGAGCTAAGAACAGAGAGAGAGAGAGGAGGGAGGTCTTTATCTGGTTCTTAAGCAACAATGAATGAAGTATATTTGAGGCAAATCAACATGAAATGAAAGAGAAATTAGGGGTTTATTTGGGTCTTTCTACGGATTGTGAGAGAGAGGTCGTCAAAACGCCATTGTTAAGAAGGGGTAAGTTCAAAATAAAATAGAGAAACAGAGTGATATTGTTAAAGGGGAAGTTAAGTTCAAAGCGCCCCCACACCATTGATTGCTACAGTTCCTTCCTTCACACCTCAGTTTCGCTGTTTTTTTCACTTTTATACATTTTTCGTTACCTTATTATTTCTTCTCTCATCTATTTTTTTTTTGTCTAATTTCTGGTAATTATGTAAAATATACGAAGTAATTTTATTTATCTTTTACCAGATTATTGTACCAAGTAATTTAATAATAGACCAACGCCAATTATAATTCGATTTTCCTCTATTTTGTTTTCCCACTTTCATAATGCTATAGCATGTGCCAAGATATATTTTTGGGTGACATTTGGGGTCCTAGTCAATCATTGATGAATAATAATTATTTGTACTGCTCATGTTACTTTTTATCATTACACAATTTACAAATTACAAAACTGTGTGTCAAACTAATTTAGTAGTATTAGTTTAGACTTTTTCCTGTGTTAGCAAACTTTAGATTACACTTTCCATTAACAAAAAAACATGTAAGTTGCCAAAGAGTTGAAGTCCTTAGGCTTTTTAATTATTTTACATGCTTTTTGAATTAACTTCAAATCTTTCTCAAAAAAAAAAGTTGCCTAAGAAACTTTTACCCAAAAAGAAGTTGCCTACAAAATACACTGTCGGGTTTATGCAGTATGTGTTTTAGTGCCTAGTCACTGTGCAACAAAGCTTTTACAAATACTGACTTGATATGTATAGATTTACTTTCACTACATCTCAATCTTGTAATGTTGTCGATTAGGAAAGAAGTTGAATATTGGAAATAAACTGCAGAAGTGGACAAAGAAGTTAGAAGAAGATGGTGACGTACGTCTTATCCATAAACATCCACCAAACCAAACAAGACCAGTCCCCCTACCATACTTGTCCCATCAATTCACAGGTCTCGCTAAGCATTTATCTTTTCCTCTTTTAATGTGAACATAAATGAGAATAGTCACACCTAGATTAAGATTCTACCAGTTGCGACTAATCACAATGATACAGATCAACTACGGGTATATAGATATTTTCCACAACAAGCCAAATAGAACCATTGATTGATTATAAACCCAAAAAAGAGCATCCTTTATTTCAAATATGAAAAGGTTTTCTTTGGTTGGTTCTTCCCAAAATGTGATCTCAGCATATAGTCATGCGAAAACAAACACGCATTGAAAGAAAGTAGAATACGCAAAAGAGCAAACAGAGCTCTTTCTGATACAGTTTGATTAAAGTTTAACATGAACCATTTCAACAAATACATTACCTTCTTCTCCTTCTGAAGTAGTTTTGCATCCCCAAAACCCTAATAAATGTGCTTCAGATTTTATTTCCATCGATAATGATAGCAGATACCCTGCAAAAAAAGGCATCGATTATGAAGGACCGAAGAAACTATAGAGCCTCCAAGAGCCGAGTACTGACTGACATACACAGCTCTTAACTTTTTATCGAAACAATCATATAGATCTTCGCTTGAAAGTTTGCAACAAGAAATTAAAAGAGAGCGATTGGATATGCTAACCTGTCGTTAACAAGGGTTTTAAGCAGCAGCCTGTAGCAACTCCTTTTCAGCGCGTTCCCTGATCCTTCTCTCAAGCTCCGGCCTAAAGTGCCTTATCAGACCTTGCACTGGCCATGCAGCTGCATCACCCAATGCACAGATTGTGTGTCCTTCGATCTGCTTGGTTACTTCGTGAAGCATATCAATCTCTTCCAGCTTTGCATTACCAACTTTCATTCTCTCCATGATCATCCAGAGCCAACCTGTTCCCTCTCTGCAAGGAGTGCACTGCCCACAGCTCTCATGCTTGTAGAAGTAAGAGAGCCTCGCGATTGCATCCACAACATCGGTTGATTTATCCATCACAATGACCGCTGCAGTTCCTAGCCCTGATTGGACAGCCTTAAGCGCATCGAAATCCATCAGCACATCCTCGCATATGTTCTTAGGAATCAAAGGAACAGAAGAACCTCCAGGAATGATAGCAAGCAGGTTGTCCCATCCACCCCTAACACCTCCACAATGCCTCTCAATCAGTTCTTTGAGAGGGATACTCATCTCTTCTTCAACGGTACATGGCTTGTTCACATGTCCCGAAATACAAAACAGCTTCGTCCCAGAGTTATTCTTCCTACCAAAACTCGAAAACCACTCAGGTCCACGCCTTAAAATGGTAGGAGAAACAGCCACTGTCTCCACATTGGTAACAGTTGTGGGACAACCATACAAACCAGCATTAGCAGGGAACGGAGGCTTCAACCTAGGTTTTCCTTGCTTCCCTTCAAGGCTTTCAAGAAGCGCAGTCTCTTCACCACAAATGTACGCACCAGCTCCAAAATGGATATAAACATCGAAATCATACCCAGAACCACATGCATTCTTCCCCAAGAGACCAGCTGCATATGCCTCTCTCCTTGCCTTCTCTAGATTCAAACGCTCATTCACATACTCACCCCTGATGTAAATATAAGCAGCACTAGCTCTCATCCCAACACCAGCAATCAAACACCCTTCCAACAGCTTGTGAGGGTCGTGACGCATGATCTCCCTATCTTTACAAGTCCCAGGCTCACTCTCATCAGCGTTGACAACCAAATAAGAAGGACGACCATCAGAGACTTTAGGCATAAAGGACCACTTAAGACCAGAAGGGAAACCAGCACCACCACGTCCACGAAGACCAGACTTTTTCATCTCATTGAACAATCCAATCAGTACCCTTGAGCACCAAATCTTTGGTCCTATGCCAATCACCTCTCTTCATCGCCCCCTTGAGAAAGGGGTCGTGCAGACCGTAGAGGTTGGTGAAAATCCGATCTTCATCCTTGAGACCACCGAAATGAGTCTTCTCCGGAGGCGGAGGAGGTGGGGGTGGCTGTGGAGTGGTGGAAGTGGACGCAGCTGTGGTGCTTAATGATCTCAAAGCTGGAGCCAATCTGTTGCTCTCCTTCCAAACTGATGCTGCCCTCTGCAAACCAAGAATCCCTCTCACCGGTGCCTGTAATCCCAACGCATAGAACATAAGAGGTTATATAGAAACGCATGATCAGACTCAAAAAGCAAAGCAATAAAAATCATTGAAAAAAATCTATATTTCAACGTCAAACCAAACAAAACCTAGTGAATAAATTCAATCTCTCTAGAAGCATCTGCATCGATAGTCTTGAAGAAGAACGAGTCAGATCAAATCAAATTCCAAAAAAAAAAATCACAACACTTCTAGATCTGTATGAGAAAAGGTAGCATTTTTCAATCATTCAGCTAACGTTTGAAACAAATCAAGTCTTACATTCCAAAAACCCCAACATTTGCGATCGAGAAAAAAAAAGATGCATAACCTAGAAACGGCGAAAGCGAAGATAATCAAAGGGAATACGAGAAACTGATTGCTTACCATGGATACGAAAATTTCCGCGAAGAACTCGGATACAGAGACTTTGCCTTTCTTTTGAATCGAGAATGGGGGATGTAGAGGAGGAAGAAGGTGAAGCGTGTACGCTCTGTGTTTATGCCCACCTGAGTGCGACGAACTCCAGATTACTATTTGGTTCAGATTAGTCCGCGTCTGCTATTTGTTATGGGCCTATATTGAGCCTGGCCTAAATAACTAAGTCCGTTATGCTTTTTTTCTTAGCAAAGGCCCGTTATACTTGAGAAGGCGGTTAAAATAAAACCAAGATGCTCAACCGCCTTACGCCGGCGACAAGCAGAGGCGGTTGTTCGAACAGAAATAGCGAATTGTTCTTTGGAGACTCGAAGCGGATTTCGAGAAGCTCGTCTCTTTGGCTTTAGGGAATCGTGGTCTGATTCTGTTCGGGAGACTGCTTGAAAGTTTAACGTCCTTTTGGGTGAGTTCGCCGTTACTTGAATTGTCTTTTCGGAATCATGGTTTATGAAAATCCCTCCTTGTTTTAAACTTTTGGGTTCGTGCATCAATCCTGGCCAGGCACGAATTTACAATCTGAATTGTTAACCCTAAAATTAAAGCTACTAACTTTCATTCCAACTTTTTTTTTAATTTGTTCTGAATGTTTGAACATAGGTTGAACCCTTGTATATAGGTTGTCACTGGATATATAGGAGTCGAGCTCTATGGGTGAGTCTGCTGGATCGAGCAGTTCATGGGCTGCAATCAGTTCTTCCAACATTGGGTTTCAGGTATTTTTGTTGAGCCGTGTGATGTTTATGTTTGATGTGTTTTTTCCCCTTTAAGATTTATATACTCTACCTGGTGTTAAACCAATTGTGTGTAATTGGTATATGCAGCTCTTAAAGAAGCAAGGCTGGAAGGAAGGTACTGGTCTTGGAGCCGCTGAACAGGTAAATTCACATGTGCTTGTCTAGTTCCGGAATCTGCATTTATACATGCAGTGTCTTTCGACCACCTAATAGGGATATTGTTTCCAAGGATTGTGAGTAAAGTTTTATTTTGAAATTCTTGCTAGATTGTGTATTATCTTGCTGAAGTCTCTACAAGTGAATTTGGTTCACAGTTTGGAACCCTTTTTTTTGTGTCTTGGTTGATTTTGCATTGTTGTTTCTGATAATTCATGCCCGATTATGTACTAGCTTCTCTGTATACAAGTATTCAAAGTTTTTATGAGAGATTTGGTTTCCTTCCAAACAGGGTATATTGGTGCCAGTACAAACAGAGCCGAAAAATAACAAACGAGGACTGGGAGCCGCAGCTGAAAAACCAAAACCAGCCAAGAGAAAAGCTGTGAAACCTAGTACAGATTCTGGAAAGGTCTGTTTTATTATGAGATGTCCATATTCAACCAAGTAGAAGTTGATAGTTTCTAATGCACATTACGACTCTCCTATCTGTCTATAAGGCATATATCTTAATTCTTTTTTTTCTTACTGTATAAAATTTTCAGGAGGAAGAAGTCTCTAAGCAATCGAAGAAACTTTCAAAGAAAATGCGGAAGTTGATGGAGCACGAAAAACAGCTACAGGAAAAGGAATTCGAGCGAGCCTTCTTCAGAGAGTTCTGGCCTGATAATGTATAAATATTGCTGCGCAAAATCTGTATATGCTAGTCTTAGAACTCAGCATTTGAAAACATTGTTCCTTAATCCACTTTTGAGTTCAACTGACAAAGGAAAAGAGAATGAAATTATCTAGACAAAAGAGAAGCTAATAGTTTCTTTTATAAAATTCTATTCTATATGTTCATGCAACGTGCTTTGCATTGGCTTGCTATGCTTGTAGCATGACTATTCTATCTGAACATTGAACAAATATTGGAAAGTTTATCTGAATCTTCATGAAAAACAGTTGAATTGGTAAATCAAAGTCTCCAGAGACCAGTAAAATAAAGGGCCACTCTTTTGTCTGCTGAATTCACTTTTGTCTGTTGTAAAAGTTATTTTCTTTTCGTTGAGTAATTTTAATTACAATTTATTCGGTGAAAACTACATGGGCCGAGGCCCAATCAAACAGTGTTCTAAATCATGCTTCGTCACCTACTCAGTACTCACACCTTCGGCGTATAACCCGATAAGCCGCTTTTGTACAGCTCCGCCGCATCCCCGAAGCCAACACCAATGGCGTCTCTTCTCCAACCTTCATCTCGACTTCTTCTCCAGAGTCAAACTCAACTCAATGTTCGTCAACCATCGCTTCTCCCTCGCTCCTCCCCTAAAACACCGTTCTCTCGTCTCCTTACCCTCACTCCGTCCCTCGAGACCGAACCTCCACCTCTCCACTTCCGGCCTCAGCTTCAAAGAAACCGTCGGAGATTTCCTCGAAGGAGAACAAAAAAGAGGAAGAAGTAGAAGAGGAAGAAGTAGAGGAGGATATGTTGTGGATTCAGGAGAAGGCGCTTGACCTAGTCGAGTTCACCGGATTCGGTGACTCAAGCGATTCCAGGTCCCCGAGTCGGAAGCAGCAAGCTGCCGTGGATGCTCGCCGTCCCTCTGGCTTACGCCGGCGTGACGTTCGTAACCGCCTTCGTCAAAACCGTTAAGAAGTTCTCTTCTCCTAAAGCACAACGCAAGAAACTGGTCTCTCTCTCACTCTGTTTCAACTCTCTTGTGATCTCTTACTAGTTAGATGATTCGAAGTTTGGATTTGGAATCTCTCTCTCCACAGGTGAATCAGAATGCTATGCTTTGTAGATCTATTGATGAGCTGTTACAGAAAGAAGGGACGGTGAATAATAGCTCTGAGCTTAAGGCAATTGAAGAAAAGGTGGTCAACTTTATGCTTCTTCCATCTTTGTAATCATTTACAAAGTTCCAGGACTTTTAACATGATTGAGAATTGATGTTTTGTTTTGGTTTTTGTATTTTACCATTCAGACAGGGTTTAACATGGTGGAGATATTGAGGAAGTACATTCGCTATGCGTTGAATGAGAAGCCGTTTAACCCTGATCTCGTTGCGAGTCTCATTCATCTCAGAGGAGCTTCTGGTTTGGATGATTCTCAGATTCCTGAGATTTTGAATGAAATCTCTCGTCGTATTGTTAAAGAAAAAGGTATTGATAAAACAACATACTCCTGTCTATTTGATTTAGTCTTCTTCATTTGCTCTTGGCGTATTTGGATTTTGCAGGTCCTGTTGTGATGAATATGCAAGGCTTTACAGAAAAGGGGTTCAAGAGAAAACTAGCCGTGCAGGCGCTTTTTGGAAAAATCTACTATCTTTCCGAGGTAATGAATTTGGAAACATTCAACATTTATGTTGATCTGATCCTGAAACCACCATTGACAGCTTCTTGAGTCCTCTGACTTATGAATTTGTATTTTTTTTTAAACTGTGTTCTCTTTTTCAAACAGCTTCCTGACTTCTGCTCAAAAGACAACTCGTTGATGGTCAAGGAAATATTCGGAGTTACAGAGTAAGTTATCTCTGAGAGTCTCAGACTGAAGCTTCTTAAAAAGTAATTAAGAAAATCTTATGCTTATGCAATCTTCCTTTACTTGTCCAATTCTCTCAGCGAAGACGCAGAGAAGCTGCGGATACACGCCCTTGCTGAAGCTGGAGACATAGACTCACTTGAGAAAATGGTGGAATTCGAGAAAGCGGCGGATTCTTCGTCGGATATAGACGATACAAATGAAGAAGACGACACCACCACCACCACCCCTTAAGGATTATCTGTTTAAAAACAACTTCAATACTAGAGATTTTTCCAAGGTTTTTTTCTTCTGCTATTTGAGTTAATCACAGGTTGTTCATAGCAGAAACACTTTTTTGAATATCACCTACCAAATAAATTGTCTTATGGTATAGAGACGACCTGCGTAAAAGAGATTTCATAATGCAGCACAAGGATACTAGTTATGGCTTTATATTAATTGAAAATTTGTATTTGCCATGTAACCTCGTACAGATATGAAGAAATATCCTTTATATCAGTTCGCACACGCTCAGAGGTTACATACATAAAAGCCAATGTACAAGAACTCCGATAAAATTTTGAAATGGAACATCCTCGGGAGAAACGTGTATCTGATAACATTGAGGTTACAGATTTCTGAATTGATTTTGCAGTTTCCCACCAATAAAAGCTTCATCACACTGCCTCCTTGAGATTGAATGTTCTGACAATTTCCCTGGCGTGATCGTGTTCGTGGACCTCCACTAGTATTTTCTTTAACCGCCTGGCAAGACCAGTGGTTTCAGCATCGTCCAGTCCTGAGGCAAGCCTTTCCTCCAGAATTTTCCTAAGTGTCAGAATACAATCCACAAGAGGCTGCAACGGCCGACTGCACAATCGAATAAAATGTTTTAGCATATTATCAAGGCCAAATTGTAACATAAAATGGGTAAGTTCCTAATATGAGATGCGCAAAGACCCATAGCCTGACCAATACTCCTAAAGTGCCTAGACTTCGCAAGATCAAACAAGTATGTAAATGCCAACATATCAATCCTAATTCGACAGCTATACTTTCTTTACTCTTGCATTAGCACTTATGAACCAATAGCTTTAACTTTTCATGCAGACGGATCGTAACTGAAATGGGGAAAACGATATGCAACGTTATATGATTTGACTACAATGATGTTTCACTAATATGAACCATGAGAACCACAGTGTGAGAAAGCAAACTTCTACTTCTGACTCTTGAAAGAAATCATTATTACCTATGAGTTCTTGTGACGCTTTGTCCTGTCCACACTCCAGACAAAGAAGCAACGATCTTTTCGGTTCTTGTCACAGCATCATGGATATTTGATGCAATGCTTCTGACATGAGGTAGGACTTTTCCAAACAAAAGCTCACTCAGAGCTAAGTTCTCGAGCACTGGAAGCGCCAGGATGTCTTTCCACATGCATATATTTTTCATAAGACGGACTGATGTTCCAAACCTATATGCTGCAACTTGTGGAGCATTAGGTACAGCCTTCAATATCAGAGGATCCCATGTCGGAACCTGGAGAACAAAGAAAGGATCATAAGATATTGTCGGTCCAGTATACTCATAGCAGACTCAACGAGATTTTATTAGGATAGTAGCAAAATATGTAACAAATTCAAATTCATACCGCAATGGCTGCTATGGCTTCAATAAGACGAGAACGAATAGCGGTAAATAGTTCTGCCAGGGCCTCGCTTGAAGCAGGAACATAATTTGTCACCAAGGTTGTAGCAGCAACAGCATTTTTTGTCTCCCGGGTGCTAAGTATATCCCAACAACGAACTATCTGGTGGTGCAATTTAGGAATCGCAACTTTTTCCACTAGCTCAGGGACAAGGTTGGCATCAGTATCATCGGGTGCAAAATCATCACTATCTTCTGGCTTCCCATAATCAAATAATAACCCGTGCCTGCAGATATAGATCATGAGTCAGATTACATCAACAAATCCGAGGTAAACAATGGGTTTACTAATTTACTTCACACGCTAAGAGACCACTGCAGTAAATGCATACTTGTTAATTTAAGTGAAGTATGTTTTGGGTATAATTTTGGACAATACGAAAAGATGGAAATCATGAATAGCTTACCATTCCATGTTAAAGAAATCCACGTCTTGATGAAGAGGATCCCATTTCAAAAGCTCCAATCTAACATAAGGTGAAAAGATGGAAGGAACGGTCAAAGACATGTAAGCATCCCGATAAGTAGATGAATAGTCTCGCTTCCACTTCTCAAATCTCGCCTTCACCATTGAAAGCTGGGAAAATTCCTCAGATGCATCACTGAAGACCTTATCAGCACACATAAGTATCTTATCTCTGATTTCTTTGTATGCTGAAGTCTCGCTGTCACTCTCATCAGTGCTTGATTCTCCTTCTATTTTCAAAGAAGATCCATCAATCTCCATGGCTGATGCACGCTTGTTTTCAAATCGAGCTCGCCTTTTCTGCCGTGCTGCAGCCCTTCTTTCTGCTTCCCTGCGCTTCTGCAAGTTTTCGTCCCTGCCCAATTCATCAAGCTTAACTGGTTGAGTCTGCTGTCTTATAGAAGCAGCGGCAGCAAGCGCAGCACTTGTGGCAGCAGCAATCACTGAAGTACTGCTTCCTTGTTTGTTTAGAACTGCCATAGCTGCTTTCACGGAGGCCCCTAGCTCTACCATCTCGTCCTTGTTATCAGCACTTCTTCTTTCTAGTATAGCTGAAGCATGTTTTTCATTAAGGTCCTTCATCTGATCTTCAATTTCTTCAATGAAGGAACCTTTTTCCTGCGAAAGAAAATTTGAAGCAGAAATTAGGAGCAATCCAGTAGCAGTATTTATCATAATTATATTTATATATCGATGGAAATGAAAGCACCAATGCATATATGTTAGGACGCTGTCCAGTGAATCCATACACCTCTGTATATGAAAGACATTGTGTTGTATGCAACGAAATAAAACGAAGAAATAGTGCTGCTTTCAATATAACCGAAATTTGTTTGCTTTCATTAGATGGAATCAAACTGCAAAATGTCAACAACATATACGCCAAAAGTACCTAGCTAATTAGGCTCATTTTTCAATATTTAGTTGGAGATCAAGATCAAACTGATAAATGCGGCATAGTATCTGATGTTAATTACTTTGATTTTTCCCTGGACTCTGGAGACATGAACTTATGTTAAAAGTGATGAAAGGAAGACACATCAAGAGATGCACTAAGAAAGTAGATGCTAATGCTCTAACATAAGTAAAAAGAGACAACCCTGCAACATAAGTAATATGTATACAACTAACTACAAGCACTTTATTATAGGAAGCGTACCTGCATGAAGTCGCAGATAACAGAAATGAAGTCTCTTAGTTTTTGCATGAAGACATACTTGTCTCCAGCTGCAGACAGAGAACTTTCAAGATCTGTGATACTCATCAACGAAGCAGTCAAATTGTCATCTGTCTTGGTAAGCGAGGATAAGGTCTTTGCATGAGATTCCTGACAAATAGTTCAAAATAAATGCAGTTCGTCAGAAACCAAATTCAGTTTAATCCATAACCAATCTTAACTAAGTCAATAACAAAGAAACAATAGGAGAACCTCTGCGGTGACCTATGTTTGAAAGCTTACATCAGCTGATAACGAACTATAATAACGTTATACGGTGATATAAACCCCTAAGAGAAGGCGGTAGTTTCATAATTGGGAAGCAACCAAGTTCATATAGCAATACCTTAAGCCTCTTAACATTGTCCTGCAATGCCTTCTTGGCAAGCTCAGCTTGTTGTGACATTGGTACTGTATCAACACTTGTAGCTGGACCAATGGTAGGGGGCAGAGAAACATTGGGCACTGAACCAGGTGGCACCCCGGCATGATAAGCATACATCTGCGGTGGCTGTTGTGGATGCAAAGGCGCACTAACTCCATTGCTACTTGCAATCCTATTAGAACCTTCATCCATTCTTTTACCAAATCCCTTCTTAAACTGCTCCTCCTCCCACAACTTATCTTCTTCATCCTCACCCTCATATAAACTATCAGCCATGGACTCATTAGCTGTAAACACAGCCTTGTCATTACCTTTGTGCGACACGACGAAACCTCCTTGAAAGTCTGCATCCTCGTCGCTAACCACTTCAGCAGCGGAACGATTCGCGGCACTACAATCCAGCGAAATGAAATCAGGTGCCGGCGTTGAACGTGGCTGCCTCATCTTCTCCCTCTTGGCTCTAGCTTCGATCACCGCCTTTTCGAAGAAGGCATCATCTGGCCCCTCCCCTTCCCCTTCCTCATCGAAGTCCAAATCCGAAACCTGTCTAACCACATCCGTCAAACTCTGCTTCTCCTGCTGCTGCTGCTGCTGCTGCTGAGGTTTGATTAACCCCCTGAGCACTACCTTCGGCTCGGTATTAGCTGCGCTAGGGCGAGAATACGGAAGCGTCCGTGTGTTCCTCTGGAGCTCGAGGAGTGCCTCTTTCGTATAAGCGCCCGCCTGGGGAAGCACGTTGGAAGACGGAGCAACGGTGGAGGAGGAGGAGGAGGAACGATGCTCCACGGTGGAAGAGTTGAGCCTGTGAGAAGATCCGGAAGCGGCGAGCCGCGAAGAGGATTTGCTCCGATCTCTGGCGTTCTTAGGCTTTACGGTCACGCGAGGAGGTCCATCTTCTTCTTCCTCCTCGTCGTCGGCGAAGCTGAGTAGCTTCTTCTTCGGCTCCGAGGGTGGGAGCTTTTTAGGTTTTGACGAGGAAGGAGTTGAAGACGGTTTCGGGGTGGCGGTTGCGTCTCGAACGTCGTTTTCATCGCCGTCGTCGTCCCCTCGCCGCCGGAAGTTCCTAGCACGGTTACTACCCATTCTCTCTATAGCAATTAGGGATTTTGCAGTCAGGATCGAATTTATGAATAATCGTTCTTTTTTTTGGTGATTCTGACTATTATATTAGAATAGGAAAAAATACTATAATCAAAATAAACAATATTATAACCTTCTTTCCTTTGTAACATATTATTTTTTTTATTATACATTGTGAATTATTATAGTATTTCTATACTCACTATTTTTTCTTTTTTTTTTTCAGAATCATCCAAAATTTATTTATTTACTTTTCCAATATTATCATTTGTCGAACTATCGTTAAATGAATAATTAATAATGTTTTGTTTAACAAATATAAAGAATTAAAAGTTTTTGTAATTTGTAAAATGTATGTACTAAAAAAATCAAATTAAGAGTTTTTTCTAATTCGTAAAATGTAATATATTAAAAAACGAGGGAGTACCATAAACCGTCATATAAAATTATGCTTTGATCTTCACTAATTTATATAGTTATTGATAATCTTCTTTTTCTGAAATTCTAATCTCAATTTCTCTTCTTAATCCAAATTATACTTTCACTTTGTAACTTATATTTTGATTTTTTAACCCAGTGTTTTAGTGAATTGTAAACACAGGTAGAATTAGAAATGCTACCATTCAATGAATAAAAAAACATGAAAGAAGAAATAAATGTAGCAATTGCATCTTTTTGCCTTCCACTTATGGGTTCAGAATTAAAAACAGCTTTTGCCTTCTTTCTTTTGCTTCCAATGCCACAAAGGAAACAAACAAAAAGAGGTCTTTGATGAAGAAGAAGAAACAACATAACTGTTAAGTAGATTAAAAAAAAGGTATCATGAATCAGTTTCCATTGCATTGGCGAAGCACACCATTACTGCTACTTCCTTGCACTTGCTTCTCCTGGTTCCGTGGGTTAATCCGGTCAAGTCCCCATATCCTTATGGTGCCATCATCACTAGCTGAAGCCATCATGTGAAGGTTCGTTGGGCTCCAGCTCACACAGTTAACCGCTCCTGCATGTCCTGGTAGCTCAATGATTAACTTCCCTGTCGATCTGTGCCATATGTATACCTGCAAAATCACCAAACATATGACCCAATGTCATTACGCTCTGAATCCTAATCCCAGATAGATTAACTAAATGATTATACCTGAGAATCCTCGCTTCCACTAGCGATGAAACCTTGTTCATAGCCACCAAAGCACGATCTGATGAGGAACCGCGAACGCTTGTGGCCTTTGTATCTCGTCACAATCTTAGGATCACCTTCGATACTCCAGAGACGGATCTCCTGGTTCTGGAGATTCACCAGCACATACTTGTTGTCGTTGGAAAGCGAGAACGAGGTAATGGTGTCTTCCTCTTCGATCAACCTCTCAAACGTCGCTTCCCTATCGAACAGAGATATCACAGAGTCCTTGCACACACTCACAAGCCACTTCCCATCGTCGGTCATTGCTATATCCGATACCTTCTGCGTCCTCTGACCTTTCCAGCATTCCATCTCTCTACCCTCTAAATCCCACATGCAGATGCTTCGGTCTGTCATCCCTGCGATGATTCCCTTCCCATCAGCGTACCATCCGCAAGAAATGGGACCGATACCGCCGCTTTTCTCATACGTGTGAGCACAGTCTCCTGAATCAACATCCCACCGTCTGATAACCTCTTCTGCTCCACATGTAAGGACCTGACGATCATCAGGACTCCATAAGACCGCAGTCACTGGCTTCTGGTGGCCTACGAGTTTATGCTTCAGTGACATGTGCCCATCTGCGTTGATCTGAATAGTAAAACTCCAAAGTGAATCAGCCTCAACATTGAAATAGGTAACAAAACAAAACTCCCAGTTTCAGGTGAGCCTTAGTTGGGCGATTAAACATTTACCTCCCATATAATTGCGGTCTGATCTTTGGAAGATGAAGCTAAATATTTGCCGTTATGCGAGAATTGCAAGAACCAAACTTCATCAGTATGCGACTCCAAGATCTGAACCATTCACGTAGAGAGAGAGAGAGAACTTAACGAATGTGATTTTTATGTCATTAACGCACACATGCACTTGCAAGTCTGACTAAACTACAAACATCAAAAAAACGAGGCCACATAGGTAAATTAGATAATCAGAGGAACGTGAGTACATGTGACTTAAAAATGTTATGCATAGCCAATGACCAAAAAAAAATAAAAAGTGGCATCGGAGATTGAGACATATGCCCTGTCTCGATGATCTGTCAGGGAAGTAGAAACGTGTGCAGAACATTGTACTGTAAACATATGCCCAAGAAACTAACAATCACCATGAAACGACAACAACAGAAAGGAGACAGAAGTAACACTAAGAGATAAGAGCAGCCTAACCTGAACAGTCTGAGAAGGGATTTGGTGCTTCCCGCATTGATGGTCAGAGTACAAAGACAAATCACTATCCAAAGTATTATGGAAAACACAAGCATCCCGCTGAATGTGAAGTGAATTCTCAACTAAAGTCTCCAACCTATTCTCTGGGATTATAACAGAAGCGGGAAGCAAACTGTGCAGTTCCTCAAGAACCTTGGACCTTGAACTCACATTCTCTTTGCCTTGACCCGAAGCGGAAGGTGGTGATATAAGAGAGGAAGCGAGCTCATGAACACGCTTCGTATTAATACGAAGAGGCTCAATCTCGTTCCTCAAGGTGCCTAGCGCATCAGCTATCTTATCAAATCTCAAAAGCTCTAAGAACTTCTGCTCTAGTAGCAAGAACGACGCAGCTTTGACATCCTTCTCATCCAGTAAACCGATTCTGTGCAACGTGACAACACTCTCATCCCATTTGCCCTCCTTAACCTGCTGAAGAAACGTCTCCACGAAGGAACGATGCAGAGGGATCCCGGATTCTTCCTCGAGCATAGCACCGGCTTTACCGTATCCAAGCGAATAGAGAGTCCTAGTGATAATCCTAACGAATTCAGATTTTTTAATGACCCCTTTGGAGCCGATAGTAGTTTCATCATCCATCCCTTTGGGAGGAGGAGGAGGAGGAGGTGAGAGGCCTCGCCATCAGGTCTCCCACAGAAGAGTCGGTTACACAACTACTACTACTACCTCTAACAGAAGAGTTACCGTTGGTCTCGTCGCGTTTAGCACGTTTCAAAGGAGGTTCAGTATCCTCCACAACTCCCATGAAATTCCTAGTTCAGCCCATATAACTTAATCTGCAGCGACATAACAAGTGAGAAACCAAGCTTTGTTAGATCCATAAGAAAAACCAAAGTAATGACCTTTTTTGCTAGAATGCAAGTTGAAAAGCACAAGGAGTCTACTTGATCACAATCAGACAGACAGAGCAAGGATAATTAACATTCAAATCAAACATCAACTGATCAAAATGATAAAAGTCTTGCACTTTACTTGGTTGTTCGGTCGGAACAACCACTTCTCAATCGCAGTGAACTGAGATACGCACGATTGATTTAATCACAATTGTCACTTGAGAAAAACTACACAAAATCGAAACAGTCCACATGAAATTAAAGACCTAACTTTGCAGAATCATCAGCATCGAACAGGGTGATGAAGATCAATACACGATCTATGAAGGAATAAGAGAAAAAAATCAAATCTCACCCAAAGAAGAAGTAAAAACCCAGGAAGCAAGAGAAAGAAAAGGATTGGCGATGGCAGGAGAAATAGATATGGTTAATGAACAGCACGGAATTAAAAAAAAAAAAAATCGGTGGAGATGGAAAAAGCGGTGAGAATAGAGAGAGAGAGAGAGGCGATTAAGAAGATGAAAAGGAAAGATAGAGAGGAAGCGCGACTCAACAACAAAAGGAAGATGAAGACACACGAAACGTGGCTTTGATCAGCGGCTCCTCTCTTCCCAACAAAGCACTTGCATTTTCCCCCACCTTTTTTTATTTTTCTTCTTTGGTTTTGTATATTTTTTACTTTTCTAAACTTTTTTTTACGATAACCGGAAATATCCGGTAGACCAAAACCCAACTGACTAATCTCCTGAGGACCTATTCACCGGAACCATACAGAACTGATTGTTCGCAATGAAAATTTGATATTTATGTCTTATGACCTCATAAACGGATAATCTGAGTTTGGTAGATTTCGAACCAGAAGTGTTTAGCACCTTGCCAAACCACTGGTTACTTTTTTAAATAATTGTTGTTTTTAACCTAGATTCTAACCTAGATCATGGTAAACATATCTGAAAAGTAAAGATAGTTTTTTTATTTTATTTTTTGAACTAAAAAGTAAAGATAGTTTCTATACGATTTTCACAACTGATTTGTGAAAAAATGATAACAAACTCGTTTTTCAAATGATTTTAGATAAAAAAGAACAACAAAAGATTACGGTCGAAGAGATCATTCAGTTATTTTATGAGGACTATTGCTCGTTCAAACAAATAACGATGTCACAAATTGCATGGAACATATGTGGTTTGGTGAATTGGTAACACATGTGTGGTTTGGTCAAATGGTATAAAACTAAAGCCTAACCAAACATTCCCTCCAACAAAAGTAGGCCGTACAACTAACTAACTAACTAAAAAGCCCAATATAAGGAACCAAGTTATGGGCTCACCATGCTCAGGCCCACGTTAGAGTAGCAGAAGACGTCGTCTAAATCATCGAGTGTGAGATGGTGAGGAGGATGTTGCTTTTAAAGATTATCCCACGAGACAAATGCAACTCACTGTTTACTGTTGGGTTTGTAAACTAGCGAGTGTTGCAGATCAAGGTGTTGAGGAGATGAAGTTTGCGAAGTACACTAAGACAATGCGAGAGGATGATTGGAACACTTTGCAATTAATGCATGTTTCTAGGGAAGTTTGCTCCTCGTTGCTACGCTCTTGCTATCTCAGAGTCACTCCCAGAGGAAATGCAGGTCAATACTATATTTTACTCGTATCTGCTCAGCGATATAAATATAATAATAAGCAAATTCTTAGCTCTGGGTTTTCAAATTAGGGCACGTCTCTTAGAAAGAAAAAAACGAATCCGGTTTCATGTTGATTGTTCTTTTTTCTTCTTCACTGGTATCGTGGAAAACCGTTGGCAGTTCGTTCCTATATATGCCCAAGAAGAGCGAGTGCAGTACGTTCCGCCCAAACGCATTTGAAGCCCATATGCATCATGTGTCTTTTCGAGTTAGCTGCTACTTTCGTTATCTGATTTCTACTAATCTTAAGATTGTTTTTTTTTTTTAGAAAAACTAATCTTAAGATTGTTTTGGCTAACAAAAGGAACACTCATTTGGTAATTGAACACCATTCAAAAACTAAAATGATTTAGGTTCAAAAAAAAAAAAACTAAAATGATGCATTATTTTTGATATTATTAACGAAAACACTGATTTCTTTTTATCAATAATCATAAAAAAGCAGAAGAAATGGCCCCTTAATAATAGCGAAGAGGGAAAACAGAGAGGAGACATTTAGGAATATGACCATTGAAATTCCCAAACAACTAAACAAGACTTTGTAAAAAATGCAGAAAAATCCCTTTATTTATTTGTCGCTACACAAAAAAAGATCACAAATTTATATGGATACAAACAAACAAAAATTACAGACAACCAAAGTAATAAGAAATTAAGAATTATATAAGATCCAACGCATATTCTTTTGCTAGTGTACAGTTAATTATTAATATTTTCTTGGATGTTGTAAAAACAGACATATATAAATCAGTTAGAAAAAAAAAACAAATGCGTCCTAGAGTCTATATATAATATTTTGTTGCACGATAAGAAAAATACAAGTTGGATTCCAAAAAAAAAATATCCTTGGTAGATATTAACTTTAAAATTCAAGATGACGTGGCAGTCGCCTACCAACTTGGTTTTATAAAAAAGCTAAGTAAGTATATATACTTCACAAAGCCAAAACCAGGAGGTCATCGCACAAGTCCTAAACCCGTAAAACAAGCGGCGCTTTTCTCCTGCTCCGACACGACCAAAAAAATAAAACCAACATCGGGCCTTAGGTAAAACCTCTCACTCTCCCCCATTTTTTCATCTCTGTCCTGGATCCAAATCTCAGACACTCCGTTTCCTTGAAATCTATGTGAAACCTGTTGTTAGTTTGTCTACTTTCTTCGGTCTTGTTATGGATTCTGAGTAATCAGATTTGATAAAGTTATCTTCTTTGGCTTGTTTTTGTTGATGTGAACTCTTATCTGTTTCAGTGTGAAAAAAATGTCGAACATAGACATAGAAGGGATACTGAAGGAGCTGCCAAACGATGGGAGGATCCCAAAGACCAAGATCGTCTGCACTCTGGGACCCGCTTCTCGCACTGTTCCTATGATCGAAAAGCTTCTCAGAGCCGGTATGAACGTGGCTCGCTTCAACTTCTCTCATGGAAGCCATGAGTACCACCAGGACACCCTCAACAACCTCCGCACCGCCATGCAAAATACCGGCATCCTAGCCGCTGTTATGCTTGACACCAAGGTAATATAAAAAAAAAAGTCTTTTATCATTTTTTGCAAGCCTCTTGTGAAATAGATTCATCTGACCATTACTGTTGTTCTTAGATTGATTCATAATCTTGAGTAGGGGCTTTGGTTTTTATTGTTGATGGGTGCATGTTAGAGATTACATGTGTAATTCAGTTTCTTGGTTCAGTCTCGACCTATACTAACCAACAAATCTTGAGGCATAAGCAATGTTATATCAATTTATTGAGAGCTTATAACCATCTGATCTTCATCAAGCATATGCTTAGAGGAACCATTTGTTTAAAGATTCATTTCGCTTTTTTCGTGTGTGAATCCGTAGGGGCCTGAGATTCGTACTGGTTTCTTGAAAGATGGGAACCCTATACAGCTAAAGGAAGGTCAGGAGATCACAATCACTACCGATTACGACATTCAAGGAGATGAGACAACGATCTCCATGAGCTACAAAAAGCTTCCCTTGGATGTTCAGCCCGGGAACACCATACTCTGTGCAGATGGGAGCATAAGCCTTGCTGTCCTGTCATGTGATCCCTGACTCTGGAACCGTCAGGTGCAGGTGCGAGAAACACGGCCATGCTTGGGGAGAGAAAGAACGTGAATCTCCCTGGTAGTCGTTGTTGATCTTCCCACCTTGACTGACAAGGATATCGAGGATATTCTCGGTTGGGGTGTCCCAACAGAATCGATATGATTGCGCTTTCCTTTGTCCGTAAAGGTTCGGATCTTGTTAATGTCCGGAGGGTTCTTGGTTCTCATGCTAAAAGCATAATGTTGATGTCAAAGGTTGAGAACCAGGAAGGAGTGGTTAACTTCGATGAGATACTTCGCGAGACAGATGCCTTCATGGTTGCTCGTGGTGATCTCGGGATGGAGATTCCCATAGAGAAGATCTTCTTGGCTCAGAAGCTGATGATCTACAAGTGCAACCTCGCTGGCAAACCAGGTGGTCACAGCCACTCAGATGCTGGAGTCAATGATCAAATCACCGAGGCCAACTCGAGCTGAAGCCACGGATGTTGCGAACGCTGTTCTCGATGGCACGGACTGTGTGATGCTCAGCGGGGAGAGCGCGGCAGGAGCTTATCCTGAGATAGCTGTGAAAGTCATGGCTAAGATCTGCATCGAAGCCGAGAGCTCGCTTGACTACAACACCATCTTCAAGGAGATGATCCGAGCAACTCCGCTTCCTATGAGCCCGCTCGAGTCTCTTGCGTCCTCGGCTGTACGTACCGCCAACAAAGCGCATGCGAAGCTCATCATTGTGTTGACTCGTGGAGGCTCAACGGCTAACCTTGTGGCTAAATACAGGACCTGCTGTTCCGATTCTCGTCGGTGGTTGTTCCAGGTTATGACGACCGATTCGTTTGACTGGACTTGTAGCGACGAGTCACCTGCGAGGCACAGTCTGATATACAGAGGTTTGATCCCTATGTTGGCTGAAGGATCCGCAAAGGCGACGGATAGCGAGTCCACTGAAGTTATCATTGAAGCCGCTTTGAAGTCGGCGACACAGAGAGGACTCTGCAACCATGGTGATGCAGTCGGTGGCGCTGCACCGTATTGGAGCTGCCTCGGTTATTAAGATCTGTTTGGTGAAGTAAGTAATGATTCCATACTTGCTTTAAATGAAAAACTCAAATATTGGCTCCTGATGATTGTTGGTAAATCATAACTGAGTTAAGTTTTCGTTGCATGAAATAAAGATGACAGTGAAATGTTTAAAGACATCTCTTTCTCTTTTTTCTTCTTCTATTTAGCATTTCAAGATTGTGGTCAGTGCTGACTTTTGATGTATAACACTGTTACTCTTCATAAGCTTTGCTTACAAAAGATTTAAGCTTTAAAAGGTATTACTAAGTAGAACATACAATAACGGAGAAAGCCATGTATAGTGATCAAAATCTAGAGACAACTATTGTTTCTTTCACAGATGTTTTGAATCATAAATACTCTTCTGAAGTTCTAACAGCCGTGGGAGAGAGTCGTACTGCACTCTGCAAGTATAAGAGAAGCAAAGAGAGTAAAGAACAAAAGGGATTATATAGAAAAGATTAGAAAAAACAAGAAACCTGATGTAACTAAGATCACCTGTTTTGAAAGGGATATTCCTTGAAGTTATCTAACGTATTCCGTCCTGATGTTATTTCTTCCACTGTTTTGTGTCACATGGGATGGAGAATATTGATTAGTCTTCTGAATTTGGACATGTTCAGACAGAAATCAGGGCTTGTTGGCAGATGCTTACTCATCATTAAGCTAACGAAACTCATCATGGAGGCCATAGTCATCATCAGTGTCATCTTCGTCAAAGATGGCACTATAGAAAACGTAAGGATGCTCAATCATCTCTGCCAAACGTCAGACGTCCATCTTTGTCTGAATCCGCCTGGAAGATGAGAGAAAGAGAAGAAGAACAATATAACATGGGACAAGTTCAACAACAGCTAACTAACTAGGACTATTCGTTCTGAAACTGAATGTACCTTTGATATAATATAATCAGCTTGTTCTTTTGCGTAATAATGCTCGGTGGGATGTATTTTACTGATGACTGGGAAGCAATTCAGCATCCGATAAGTACCTGCAGAGAGGAGTTGGGAGGAAGCTATTGTTAGGAGGAGACAGCATGGTCTTAAAAAAAGAAATGGTACTTTTTAAATGACAGACGTACGTACCCGTCACCATCTTTGTCAAGCTGAGCAAACAACTGCTTTGCCGGGCCTTCAGGTAGGTCATGATAAGGGATGCGTGGCGTTGTGATTGTCTTCTTCGTAGCTCCTCACAGAGTCGAAGAGACCGTGGAAAAACTCATCGAAGCCGATCTTACCATCTTTATCTGAATCTCTCTCTCTGTGTGGAAGAGATAAAAAAGAATGGGTTCTTTAAAAAACCTATGCAAAGGGAGGGAGAGAAGGTAAAAACATAAGGCTACAGTGCAGTACCTTACTTCCTCCTTGCACAACCATAGCAGCAGCTTAGGGATTCTTGGTATCAGCAGGATGAAGAAAGCTATGTGCAAGAACATTAAATGATAAGAGATTTTTTGTTTGAAAGGGTTGCTTCTAAACTAAACGAGAGGAAGATACTTACTCGTTGAACTCAGTTAAATTCAGCAGACCATCACCATCTGCATCAGATGCATTAAAATGCTCCTCCTTCCACCAACCAATGTCATAGCCAAAGGAATGATTACCTGATAAATTTCCAAAAAAGAAGGGATGATATCAAGTAGCACAGGATTCTAGTCAGTGAGAAGAAAACAGGAAACTGCTGAGTGACTCACCGGAGTCGCGGGCCCAAGAAGGAGGTTCATACTCAGAGAAAGAAACGAAACCATCCTTGTTTCTATCAGTGAACATCCATGTCTCTTTGACTCCTGTGCATCACCTCCTTGGCAGAAGACTGCATATTCCATTCAGTTAACTCACTCTCAGTCACATACCCATCGGTAGGAGAAACATCAATCTTTGGAAACAAAGATATCAACCTGCAAAAAGCAACCAATCAAAACTTGCAACTAGTTAAATAATGCCTGAGAAGATCACACAAAAGTAACTGAACCTATCAGTAACATTGAACTTCTTCTCATCATTCAAGTAATCCTCAGCATCCATGAACTCCTCCCACTCAGGCTGCGACGACTCGTGACCAGGTGCCGGATCATGCTCGATGTGCTGCCGCTCCCACTCCTTATCCTCGCGACGGCGCTCCATGTCGGCAACGAGAGGGTCGAAAGGGATTGGATCGTGGCGAGTGGGTTTGAAATTGAAAGAAGAGCGGAGTTTGAGACGGTGATGTTGGTTGTGACCGTGACCACCGTGGTCGTGGTGGCTCTTCTTCTTCGGGGAGTAAGAGATGAGGAAGAGGACGAGGATCCCCACCGTGATGTATAGTGTCACCGAAGCTTTACCCATGTTCTTTCTTGTAACAGAAGGAATCAATCTCAAGTTGAGAGCTTTCTATACTGGAAGTGAAGAGAAGAAGCTAGTACTAAACTGGATCTGTCGGAAAGATAGAGTCTTGTGATTAAATAAATATATACTAGATTTTGATCCGTGCGGGTATTCATTTTATTTTTAAATAAATATTTATATGTACAAATAGTAGTCTGTATTTTAAAAATTTATCGTATGAAATAATTGTTTTATATAGATCTTTTAAACAAAAAATATAGTTTATATTGAGTAATTTTGTTTTGGTTTTCAAATTGTTATAACATGAATCAAGCGACCGCACAAGTGTATATTTATTTTTTTGTATAGATGAAGAGGGATGTGTTCAACAAAAAATTATACGAAATCTAATTGTTTTGGATTTTTTCTCAGTCAAAATTGAAATATATTATCAATGGCATTATCAATTTAAATTAGAAATAAATGCTAAATAGATTTTTAGGAGATCGCAATATCTTTTTAGTTAATATGTTTGGTTATGTTTTGCTTGATGATTAATGGTAAATTATTAAATGCTAATAATAAATAATTGTGTTAAACTAATAATTATTATCTCAATGGCATTTGGTTGTAAATATTGTGCAAGTTTAAAGGTGAAGTTTATTGTGTACTTCAGTTTTAATAGTATAGATATATTTGCATTTATGATTTATCTTCAGAATAAACCCAATATTCTGAATTGGTTTTAAGGATCAAATCGGTCTGAAACGGTTTAAATTGGTATAATAATATTAGTATAATTCTAGAAATTTAGTGCTTTTATTTTTTGTATATTAAAATTTTATAATTTATGAAAATAATTTTATAACTGAACTTTAAAAGATAAAAGTATTAAACTGTAAGAATGATAATATCTAATAAATAAATAACAAATAATAAATACATTAATAATTTGTTAACATTTAGTTCCTGAATACTTCACCTAGATCTATACAAAAGCTTATAGTTAATCGCATAGCTATTTTCTTGGACATTTGTTAATACTATAGTTTATATTGTAACTTTTTAACTAAATATTAGTATAATTCTGGAAATTTAGTGCTTTTATTTTTTGTATATTTAAATTTTATAATTTATGAAAATAATTTTATAACTAAACTTAAAAAAAACAAAAGTATTAAACTGTAAGAATTATAAATCTAATAAATATATAACAAATAATAAATACATTAATAATTTGTTAACCTTTAGTTCCTGAATAATTCACCTAATCGATAGATCTATAACAAAGCTTATAGTTAATGGCATAGCTATTTCTTGGACATTTGTTAATACTATAGTTTTATATTGTAACTTTTTAACTAAATATCATTATCAACCATACCGCAGCTAATCTGTCTCTTAAGAAAAAAATTAAAAGAGTGAGATTAGCGTTGCACTTAGGGCTGTTCAATATGGCAAAACCGAACCGTATCGAACCGAACCGAAATAGACAATATGGTTTGGATTTGGTATATACCATACAAACCGAATGGATGTAATTTTCTAAAAACCGTAGGATTTGGATATGATTTGGTATATAACCGATAAAACCGAATAAACCGAATAAAACCGATCAAAAATAGAAACATGTAAATATGTATATATTTTATAACGACATATGAAAATCATAAGTTAATTTGTTTGCTAATAACTATTACCATATATTTTACAGTAATAAAGAAGTCATGATTTGTAAAACATTTGAAGTATAATTAAATAACAATTCATCGCAACCGATGCTTCTTATTTTTTTAGTCTTTTTTTGATCTTTTTGCTTTATTTTAGCATTGACGAAATTGAAATAAAGATTATAAATTTGATGGACAACAATTAGTAGATATTCTTCACAACTTTTTTTAATCTATAAATGAACAGAGATTCGTGTTCAATCGAAGAAACATGAATTTGATGAACGCTAAATATTGAAGAATGGAAAATGTTTCTTTAGTGTTTCGTGCTTCTGTTTTGTTTTAGTTTACTTTTATTCAAAATTTTGAACTTTGATTTTAATTCTAGATTTTATTATTTTATTAGATGGTATAAATGTTTTTTATTTTTTGTTCTTTTATTTAAACATATAATATTTTTTAATAAATGACTATGTTGACAACATGATTCTAAAATTCATATAATATGATCATAAAATAAAGAATTATGTTTTTTGGTATAAAACCGAATAAACCGAAAACCGACAGTATAGAAACCGAACCGAACCGAAGTAAATATGGATTTAGAATGGTAGTTGTATTTTACTAACCGAAATACCGAAAAACCGAAAAAACCGAATCGAAACCGAACCAATATCCGGATTGAACACCCTTAGTTGCACTCAACAGTCATTGAGAATAGAGCTCTCACCTTCCACGTGGTCCAATCTCGTACCATCTCCTGCGCTCACGCCTCCATCGATGCGCACACACACATGTGGATCTCACCATCTCTTCTTATCAATACAAAGTCATTCGAAATCGCTTTTTTTTTATCAGAAGAAGAATCTATCCCGTGATCCTGCTCGTCGTATCTAATAATATTCGATCACTGATTTGGAGATGGACAAGTACGAGGTCGTGAAGGATCTGGGGACTGGAAACTTCGGTGTGGCTCGCCTTCTAAGGCACAAGGAAACCAATGAGCTCGTCGCCATGAAATACATCGAGAGAGGCCGAAAGGTCAGAACTTTCCTCTTTTGGATTTAGGGTTTTGCTTTTTTAGCTCAGTGGCGATTGTAGAAAGTATTGATTTTTTTGAGTGAGGTTTTATGATGATGATTTGGGTTATGATTGTTTAATCATGGACTGCAGATAGACTGAGAACGTGGCTAGAGAGATTATCAATCACAGATCACTTAAGCATCCTAATATCATCCGCTTCAAGGAGGCAAGTTTTAGTTTTAATTTAAAAAAACAAAATTATTTAAGAGCTGTTGTCTTGGGACTTAGTTTTGATTTGGTTGCAGGTGATTCTGACCCCTACTCATCTTGCCATTGTGATGGAGTATGCTTCTGGAGGAGAGCTCTTTGAGAGGATCTGCACTGCCGGTAGATTCAGTGAAGCTGAGGTCACTCTCTCTCTTTTTAAAGTCTTAAGACTTTGATCTATCTGTTCTTTGACATATTATTCTATCTTTTTAATCTGTCTTTATAAGTTCTTAAAGGAAAAAAAAATCTTTTCAGGCTAAGTACTTCTTTCAACAGCTGATTTGTGGCGTCGACTACTGCCACTCCTTGGTAAGTATATTCATTAGGTTGAAAAGTAAAGTTTCCTGAAGAGGTATCTGTGGGGTAAAATACTAAATATCAATGTTTTTTGTGTGACTTAGATTCTTTGGGGTTAGATATGGAAGTTAATGCTTTCAGTATTTGATTAAAAGAAATTGCTGTTTTGACCTTGGGTTTCATTGTCTTGATTTGGCCACGCAACTGGGTTCCGATTCTGTGATACGTGTTTATCTTATAGTGAGTCACTTTGAATCTCATCTGCCACTGTTGATGCTTTGTGATGTGGGGTGATACTGGGGAAATGGGAAATGTCTTGTTTAGCAAATATGTCCTGACTTTTCCTTATCTCTATTTTCTTCTGTGCAGCAAATATGCCACAGAGATCTGAAGCTTGAGAACACACTGCTTGATGGTAGCCCTGCTCCGCTTTTGAAAATCTGTGATTTTGGTTACTCCAAGGTGTGTGCACTCCCTTTTCCTTGGTTTCTCAGCGGGTCTCAATCCTTAAATACATTACAGATTAATAGATCATCATGATCTATTCACTCGTCCCTTATTCTTTTTTTTTTTGAGTGTGTAGTCATCTATACTACATTCCATTCCTAAATCGACTGTTGGAACTCCAGCATACATAGCACCTGAAGTTCTTTCCCGTAAAGAATATGATGGCAAGGTACACTACAATAGCATATTTTTTTCATATAGACTGGCCTTTTGTGTTTACATGGCTGCGTTGTTTTTTGTAGCACGCGGATGTGTGGTCATGTGGTGTCACCCTATATGTGATGCTGGTTGGAGCTTACCCATTTGAGGACCCTAATGATCCAAAGAACTTCAGGAAAACTATCCAAGTAACTCCATTTTCTTCTAACCAACTAACTCTTGTTATTGTTTCAGTGTCTCACTCAATAATGTAACAATTCAAATGATCATCTTCAGCGTATAATGGCTATACAATACAAGATTCCGGACTACGTTCACATATCTCAGGAATGCAAACACCTTCTTTCTCGCATATTCGTCACTAACCCCGCTAAGGTACCACCTAAACCATTCCAGTTTTCAGCTTTCAAAGTCTATCTATATATCTTCTTACAGGAAGATGTTGTTGCGGTTTCTGATTGTCGATGACAGAGAATCACGCTTAAGGAGATCAAGAATCATCCGTGGTACACAAAGAATCTGCCAAAGGAGCTTCTGGAGTCTGCTCAAGCAGTGTATTACAAGAGAGACAACACGAGCTATTCTCTTCAAAGCGTAGAGGACATAATGAAGATAGTTGGAGAAGCTAGGAATCCAGCTTCTTCTTCAAGTGTCATCAAAAGCTTAGGATCAGGTGCTGAGGAAGAAGAGGAAGAGGACGTTGAAGCTGAAGTGGAAGAAGAAGAAGAAGAGGAAGAGGAGGAAGAAGAAGATGAATACGAGAAGCATGTCAAAGAGGCACATTCTTCTATTCAAGAGCCTCTGGAAGCGTTAGAAATAAAATGATCACCTCATCACCGTTGATCCTACAAAAGCCAAAGGGTGTAAACTACTTGGTACATGCTATTTCACTTTTTAGATTTGATGTCTGAAAACATTCTCGTTTCAGTCAACTGTCACTAGGTGGTTCCTCAATAAATGAACATTGATACTCAAGAGCGATGCTGTCAGATCTGAATTATCAACATAAGGGTCAGTATTATAAATGATAATAAAAACGATGTTTTTGTTTGCAAATAGCATTTTGTATTGTAAGTTCAATATCTCCGACTGACACTGGGGTGTCAAAATGAGCTAACTCGGTTCAGTTCATAGCAAGCTTGGCTCTTTTATGAGGTAACTCGGTTCAGTTCATAGCAAGCTCGGATTCAGATTATATAGATGATGAGTTAAATGAGTTAACTCGTGATTTAACACAAAATAATAATAATAAAACTAAATTAAATTAAATTTTTGTAAAATAAATTCTATAATATTATTCAAATTTTAAATATTAAAAAAATCTAAAACATAAATATTAAATACTAAACAAAAACCAATTCATGATAAAAATAAAAAAAACAAATTCCTAAAATAAATTAAATTAAAGCAAAACGTCAAAACCAATGGTCCAAATTTGGAATCAGTGAAGTTTGTGAGAGAAATGATAGGGTTAACGTGGGTTTATATAGAAATATTTTGATAATTTCTAAACATGATAGTTTCTTTTTTCTTTCTTCAAAAAAAGTATAGATAACCTTTAAAAAATTTATTCCTATATTACTTATGTATATTTTACATTTTAATTTTAAAAGATAAATATGATAAATATAGAAATTATCTTTTTCCAAAAGAAAAATAGAAGTTATATATATAATTATAAGTATAAAATTATAAGTATAAAAATGAATAAGCTCATAAGTTAACTCATGTTCATTAAAAGATCGTTCATATAACTCGTGATCTTTTTTAAACTCGATCAATAAACTCATTTAATAAATAAGCCTGAAATATAGAGATCATACTCATAAAAAAAATGAACTAAGCTGAATTAGCTCATTAGCTATAATTAATGTTGACACCCCTACAACTGACTCATACCAATATGGTTTTGGTTTCTTCCAACTGACTAAATCAAACTATGAAAGAAGAGAAAAACGCTTGTGTTTATATAGGCAATCAAGCTAAGCAATGGAAACAGTGAGATGATGATAGTAAGAAGGATCAAGTATATAAGTATGTATTACTTATTGTTCGACATTGATGACCCACTGGTCCAATAAATCTTTTTGAGTCCGCTTCTCACAGATTAAGTCTCATAGAAAGAAGGGTTGAACGCAGGGTTTGTTACAATTTTGAAAATTTTAAAACAAATGTATATTTTTTTTATATATATATATAAATTAAATTTGTGTCTTTGTGCAACGAGTTAACTTGGCGTAACGTTTAGTTCATTATTCTTTCTTCAAATCATCCAGGGTTCGAATCTCAAAATTTGAGATTTGACTTGAGAAATGTTTTTAGAACTCAAAGAAACATGCAAGTGGCATGCACTACGCTCATGGCAACGATGGTCTGCAACCCGGCCTTTATCATCAGTCCATATTCCAATTTAAGTGAGTTATCGCAGATCTCCAGTACTTCTTCGAAGTCGTACAAAAAATCCACATACGTAAGAGAAGCGTGCATCGGCTAGAGTTTTGAAGAAAGAGCCGAGATGGTTGGATCCATAAAAACAAGCTATTTCTCCACCCACCTTTACGCAAGCCTTTTCAAGTGCCTTCTTGATCTTCCAATGCCTCAGAAAGACATGTAATATGAGAATCCCGGGGATAAGAATCACATATCACATCAACAATTGGGTATCCAACCGGGAGAGAAACTAAAAACATGGAACCGTTGACTAGCAGCAACGTTTAAAGTAACATAGCGAGAGCGAATCATCGTATCAGCGCGAAACTACTGAAAAAGAAAGTCACCAATTTCTTGAAGACGACTTTGAAATCGATGGAATTGATCGCCTTGGTCACAAGCTGTGCCACTTTGATGATGCACCAACTCAGGAGCTGCGCCACTTTGGTGATGCACCAAGTCACGGTGCTGAAAATCACGGCGATGAGTTGGTTGGAAAGCTGCGATTATGATCGAGTTTAAAGCCATGAAAAAATCTGATATTTTTTTGAATTGATTATTTTTTTGACTGAGAAAAAAGATCGACTTTAGATGTGTATTTGATTAGTCAACTGTCTCTAGTGGTTCTCAATAAATTGATACTCAGATCAATGCTGTCAACTCTTCAGAGAGTGATTATGAAACATGAGGGTCAATTATAATGAATAATAAAAGTTATATCTTTGTTTGCAAATAGCAATTTTTCAAGGGTAGTTTAGTGATTATCTATTCTATAACACATCTCAAATCAAAAGGAGCGAACAGCGTCACGTTTTGTTTTTTTTCACTTCCCAAACTCTCCTCGATTATTTACATTTCCAAATTGTGGGAAATAACTACCTGCCGTTTCCTTGCCATGAGGCCTAACTACACGCCGCTTTGTGCCTGGTACTAAACTCTGTCGTTTTGATCCATTTCTCTCTCTTTCATTCCTTGTCCTCTAGTTAAAAACCCTATCGCGTATCCTACAAAAACCGTTAAAACCCTTCTCTCAACATTTGCGACTCTTTCTTTCACCTTATCCTCAGAATCTCTCCGGCCACCGACGACGGGGAACTTAGTAGTCACTGACATGCCCTTGAAGTTCCCTCTCGGCGTACGCTTCATCACTCATTCTACTCATCTCGCTTCCATGAATTCCGCCGCACTAATCTACTCCTTCCGCTCCGTCCCCGTAATCTCCAAGGCGCTTCTTCCCTCGAGGTTAACGTGCCTCGGCCTCTGCTCCCGGGTCAGTTTCTCCACCCGACCAGATTTCGGGAGGCGAGTTGAAGGGGGAGAGATTCGCGCGTCCAAGAGCTTGATTGAGGACGAGGCGGAGCTCAGTGATTGGGTGAGCGATTTGAGGCCTAGCTCTGTGCGTGGGAAGTACACGAGCGACGAAGATGACTCGGCTGTTGTTCGTAGAAAGGTGGTGGAGAGGGATGACGGTAGGGCTCCGGGTCCGAGGAGGGGAAGGGAAGGTCAATCTGATAGGTTTGGTGGTTCCAGAAGGGGTAAGGAAGGGGAGGTTGATAGGTTTGGGGGCTCGAACCGGAGGAGAACCGGCGGTGAACCGGTTAGGAGCAAGCGGTTTGGTGATGGAGAAGGTGGAAGGAATGGTCGGGTTCAAGGGAGGAGTAGCGGCGAGCCGTCTTTTCGTGGGAGGAATGAGAGAAATGTAGATTCGGGGTTTAGGAGAGAGCGAGGCTTGGAAGCCAACAAGGGTGGTTTGGGGAAGCAGACAAGAGGTTTGAGACAGGAAGAGAAAGACAGTGGTGACGAGGATGAGAAGAAGAGGGTAGTGTTGGGAGGCATTGATGATTTGCTTAGTGAAGATAGTAGCGAGGAGGATGACAGAGGAGATGATGAGGCTTTTGTTGGGAAAGTGGTTTCTGATAACCCAAGTACTGAAAATGCTAAAACATCAGATTCTTACTTATCTAAGACAAGGTTTGTTTGTATTTTCTATGTGGTTTCTTTGTGGGTTATACTTAACTTCTTCCACTAGATTATGATTGCTTCTACTTTATGTGACTTACTTTGACCATTTACTCTTGTTTGATTGAGAATACTCTTTATGGTTAAATGATTTACAGATTTGATCAGTTCCCATTGTCTCCCTTATCGCTAAGAGCCATCAAGGATGCTGGATTTGAGACAATGACTGTTGTGCAGGAGGCTACTCTTCCTATTATTCTCAAAGGTGGACTTTTTCTTCCTTTCTCATGATAGTTTGTTGCAAGGCAGAAAAAAAACAATATGATTTTAAAATGTAGTAATAAGTTCGAATTGATGGCATCTCACACAAGCTTTTACAGATGACTAGCAATAACAAATCAGGTAGTTTAAAGAAAACTCAGAGACTTGTGTATCATTTCTTCATGATTCCTCAAATATTCCATGACTTCTATTTTGTTAGGTTGATTGATTGTTCTTAAATTTCTCTTATATTTACTCTTTAATCTCCTAGGTTTCTTCCTTGCTTTGTTTTTCCAGGTAAAGATGTGCTAGCCAAGGCCAAAACAGGCACTGGGAAAACCGTAGCATTTTTGGTGAGACACTCTCTGGGTTAATGAACATAAGTTGGTCGTTTGAGAATCCATTGCCTTTAATTTGGATTTGTTCTTATCTTTATTTTTTTCAAGCTTCCATCAATTGAAGCTGTTATCAAATCTCCACCTGCAAGCCGGGATAGTAGGACAATCCCCCATTGTTGTGCTTGTTGTATGCCCTACTCGGGAGCTTGCCAGTCAAGCGGCTGCGGAAGCTAATACCTTGCTGAAGTATCACCCATCTATCGGTGTTCAAGTTGTTATTGGAGGCACAAAGCTTCCTACAGAGCAAAGGCGTATGCAAGCAAATCCTTGCCAGGTAATAAGAGATTTCTTTTACAGCTCCATGTGTGTTTGTAAAGCTCATTCTGAGCAAGTTTTGTAAATCTAAGATGGCTGCGATTCAGTGAGCAACTGTGTCTTCATATATTGTCGGATAATCACATATTTGAACACTCTCAGATTCTTGTGGCGACACCTGGAAGGCTCAAAGACCATATCGAGAACACTTCTGGATTTGCCACAAGATTGAATGGTGTGAAAGTCCTTGTGCTTGATGAAGCTGATCATCTCTTGGACATGGGTTTCCGAAGGGATATCGAGAGGATCATCGCTGCTGTTCCTAAGCAGAGACAAACGTTTTTATTTTCTGCTACGGTGCCTGAAGAGGTAAGTATCAGTTTCTTGCACAAAAGACTCTCATTATTGGATTGGAATCTTGAATTGTCTTTTTTTTTTCTGGTGTCAAGGTCCGCCAAATATGCCACATTGCTTTGAAACGGGATCATGAGTTCATCAATTGTGTTCAAGAGGGATCTGGGGAGACGCATCAAAAGGTAAAAAAAAAAATTACTCTCTATTTTCTTTTGGATGAATTGTCTGCCATATGATTTAGGTTTCTCATGTCTGTTTTTATCTCCCAGGTCAAACAAATGTACATGATTGCATCACTGGATAGACATTTCTCGCTTCTATATGTGCTTCTTAAAGAACACATCGCAGATAATCCAGACTATAAGGTAGAAAATCTCGTTCCTCGTAATCCCGATGTGAATCACCAATGTGTTTCTGAATTAACACGTGGGTCTCCTCCTCGTTGCAGGTTATTATTTTCTGCACAACCGCCATGGTTACAAGATTGGTTGCTGATCTGCTTGGTCAGCTAAGCTTGAACGTCAGAGAGATCCATTCTAGAAAGCCCCAGGGTTACAGAACCAAAGTCTCCGACGAGTTCCGCAAGTCGAAGAGTATTATCCTTGTGACATCAGATGTATCTGCTCGTGGTGTCGATTACCCTGATGTGTCACTAGTCGTACAGGTAAACCGTGTAGTAGTTTTCAACCATGGAATTGTACGGCAACTTGCAAAATCGATCCCTCTTACTGAAGTTGTTGTGTGTGTGTATGTTGGTTTTGCAGATGGGATTGCCATCAGACAGAGAACAATACATACATAGACTTGGGAGAACGGGGAGGAAAGGTAAGGAAGGAGAAGGTGTACTAATGTTGGCGCCATGGGAAGAGTACTTTCTGTCATCTGTTAAAGACTTGCCCATCAACAAGTCTCCTCTACCGCCAATAGACCCTGAGGCTGTGAAAAAGGTATAAAAGTTTTGACTTAAAAATCTCTATGCAAAAGCCAATGTTTTATAATTGTCTCATAGAACAAAACCTCTTTGAAGTCAAAAAGCTAAGAGAATTAAAGTATTTACTGATGTGAGGAACGTGTTGGTGGATATGATGAACTCAGGTGCAGAGAGGGCTTAACCAAGTGGAAATGAAGAACAAGGAGGCAGCATATCAGGCGTGGTTGGGTTACTACAAATCTCAGAAGATGATTGCAAGAGACACGACCAGACTGGTGGAGTTAGCCAACGAGTTTAGCCGCAGCATGGGACTTGACATGCCACCAGCTATCCCCAAAAATGTTCTTGGCAAGATGGGTCTCAAAAACGTTCCTGGTCTTAGAACCAAGTAGAATTTTAACTCCATCCATTGTTTTGCTTTTGTCGTATAAGGCTTTGTAAGTGTAATCTCTTTTTCACAACCCTTCTTGCAAACACTTGATATAAAAAGTCTTCGATTCTTCCCTTGTATCAAACAAACCAAAAGAAAAGCTTGACTATCCAAGCAGAGGCCTCTTAGAGGCCCGGTGCAAGTTCTATAAAGGACAATATAAATTAATTTGTAGAAAAAGCTGGCCTGCATCCGCATATTCAACATTCATACGTTAAGGTGTTTCTAATTTAAAAAGAAAAAACACTTTAACGCAGTGGCAACAAACTGCATGTCGTTTTTAGTCTGTTACCCTTAGAAAACCTCTCCTTTTATTTGTGTTTCCTATAAAAACCTAATAAAACCCTAATTAAAACGACGGCGGGAAAGTGGTAGTTAACAGCCTTACAGGTTAAGGTAAGCGGCGCTTGAAGGTTTCTCCCTTCTCCTCCCCACCTGCTCCTCTCAGTTTCCATGACTCCTGATGGACCCAAATCCAGTAGCAAGAGACGAGAGATTCGCGCCAAACATGTGAAGAAGCTCGCGAGCGGTGAAAAGGATGAATCAGAAAACAAGAGGGTGCCAAAGAGGGGAAGGGAAGGCAAATCTGTCGAGGAAGATGAGCCTCTTATCAAGAAAGCGGCTTCTACCATCGCTCTAGAGACTGCCGATAATAAGCCAAAGACTTCAGATTCTTACTTGTCTAAGACAAGGTGAACACTTTTAGAGACAAAGATATGTCTTTTCTTGAGGTTGATGATATCAGACAACAACTTTTCTTATGTCTAAATGTTTTTTTTTGCAGATTTGATCAGTTCCCACTGTCTCCATTGTCGCTAAAGGGTATACAGGATGCTGGATTTAAGACAATGACTGTCGTGCAAGAGGCTACTCTCCCTATCATTCTCAAAGGTGAACACTTTCTGTCTTTTTTCCTTTCAATCTCCTTGGAGCTGCATATAAGGCTAAAGATAGGGTGTAGGGACCATTATCGATTGAGAAAATTGACATTGTGATGTTGTTTATTATTTCCTCTAAAATATTTCTTCTTGTAACTTCTTCAGGTAAAGATGTGCTAGCTAAGGCCAAAACAGGCACTGGGAAAACCGTAGCATTTCTGGTGAGACTCTAGACTCATGGATATAAGTTGTAAGTTAGGAATTGTTTGAGATTTGTTCTTATCGTTTCTGTTTGTATTTCAAGCTTCCATCTATTGAAGCTGTTATCAAGTCTCCACCTGTAAGCCGGGATAATAGGCACCCGCCGATTATTGTTCTTGTGGTATGCCCTACTCGGGAACTTGCTTGTCAAGCGGCTGCTGAAGCAAACATTTTGCTCAAGTATCACTCATCTATTGGTGTTGAAGTTGTGATCGGAGGCACTAAGCTTCCTGCTGAGCAAAGGCGTATGCAAAAACATCCTTGCCAGGTAAGAGATTTCTTTTGCTCTCCATGATTTGTATTCTGAGAAAATCTTGCACTTATTTTAGGCTCTAGGATTGAAAATGTTACCAATGGAGTTGCATATATTTCTTTTCAAATTGATTTGGTTTTTCTTCGCTTAAACATTGCGGGGATATGGTTTGCAATTTGTAGAAATGATAGATTAAGATTGATGAGGCGAGAATGTATGTCCCTGTCCATGTTAGGATTGTTGTCACACTGAGCTGTGACTCCATGTTTTGTTAATAATCACATATTTGAACACTCTCAGATTCTTGTGGCTACACCTGGAAGGCTCATAGACCATATTGACAACACTTCTGGATTTGCAACTAGGTTGAAAGGTGTGAAAGTCCTTGTTCTTGATGAAGCTGATCATCTCTTGGACATGGGTTTCCGAAGAGATATTGAGAGGATAATTGCCGCTGTTCCCAAGCAGAGACAAACATTTTTATTTTCTGCCACGGTACCTGATGAGGTAAGTATCAGTGTCTTGTACACTCTCATTTTTTTTGTGTTGGAATCTTGAATTATTTTTTTTTGGTGTCAAGGTCCGCCAAATATGTCATGTTGCTTTGAAACAAGATCATGAGTTCGTCAATTGCGTTCAAGAGGGTAGTGGGGAGACTCATCAAAAGGTAAAAAAATTGCCTTTTAGGCTCATTTAAATGAGCCCTGCCATATGATTGGATGTTATCGGTTTATCATATCTGTTTTATATCTCACAGGTCACACAAATGTACATGATTGCATCACTGGATAGACATTTCTCGCTTCTATATGCGCTCCTTAAAAAACACATCGCAGATAATTCAGACTATAAGGTAAAACTGTTTCTCTAGGGCAATTGTGACTCACACAATTTGTGAGTCAGCAATATACTCCTCATCTAACAACACATCTCCTTGTTGTTGCAGGGGATAATTTTCTGTACAACTGCTATGGTTACAAGATTGGTGGCCGATCTGCTTGGTAAACTAAGCATGAACGTCAGAGAGATCCATTCTAGAAAACCTCAGAGTTACAGAACCAGAGTTTCTGATGAGTTCCGCAAGTCCAAGCGTATTATCCTTGTAACATCTGATGTATCTGCTCGTGGTGTAGATTACCCTGATGTGTCACTAGTCGTACAGGTAAATCAAATCATACTTTGGTTTTCCCATATCATGGAATTTACCGCAACTACAATGTTAAGCGTTTCCACTGAAGTTGTTGTCGTGTGTATATGTTGGATATGCAGATGGGGTTGCCATCAGACAGAGAACAATACATACATAGACTTGGCAGAACCGGGAGGAAAGGTAAGGAAGGGGAAGGTGTACTAATGTTGGCACCTTGGGAAGAGTACTTTCTGTCATCTGTTAAAGACTTGCCCATCACCAAGTCTGCTCTGCCGCCGATAGATCATGATGCTGTGAAGAAGGTAAGCTTTTTTTTTTCAGATAATACAGCGAACGGGCATGAATTTTGTTACTCTAATGAACTTGACAAGCCTTAGTTGCTGTAAACGAATCTGTATGAGAGTATATATATTCACAATGTGACTTTAGTGGGTGCTGATGGGTGTGAGAAACTTGTTGGATTCAGGTACAGAAGGCGCTTAGCCAAGTGGAAATGACGAACAAGGAGGCGGCATATCAGGCATGGTTGGGTTACTACAAATCTCAGAAGAAGATTGCAAGAGACACAACCAGACTGGTGGAGTTAGCCAATGAGTTTAGCCGGAGTATGGGACTCAACACCCCTCCAGCTATCCCTATAAATGTTATTGGCAAGATGGGTCTCAAAAACGTTCCTGGTCTTAATGTCGCTCCCGGTTTTGACAAGAGACAAGGGAAAAGAAATTATCGTTCCAGGTAGATTTTATCTGAATGGTATGTTGTTGTTTTGAAAACTTTATTTATTTTTGATGTACGAACTGTTCTTATACTCTTGCAACACTTTCATTTTCTATTTATTGAAAAAAAATCCTGAGTTACACATCGAAATTCATATGGTCTCTTCTTGTTATTCCCTCAACACATGAAATACACCTATGAAACTTACCTTCTTATGGTAAATGGCCAAGGTAACATAAGCGGAAGATGATGGTGACATAGAACTGCATTCCTTGCTCATACCAAAATAAAAAAAAAACTCAAAACAAAGAAAACAAATGACAGAGCATATTGGGGATAGTAAAGTAACTTCTATTTAGCCGGCAAAGTGTATGTCATAGAAGATGATGAATGGCAACAGAAAAAAAAAACAAAAACCCAACACCATCTTTCCCCTACCATAAGACTATATCCTTTTTTGTAAGTTGTACGGCTCCTACCAATCATCCTAAAGGAACCAGAAAGAAAAAAAGAGACAAGACAAAGCTCCTAAGCGGCTGCAGCTGCAAAAGATTTTCTTATGAAAAATCGAATTCTGCTATGTTTAGTCCTCCTTCCACTTGTTAACATATCTCTGGAAGGCACTAGCTGGATTTTCATGAACTGGAGCTTTTACACGACTAGATCTCCTAACCCCTGCTTCTTCCATTTCTATGTTGTGAGCTATGTCCTTGGCCCTCTTTTGTAGTGAAGAGCTGCATATCACACAAGTCATAAACGGGATTCAAAGCCATGACACAAGTGCATCAAAGTAAGGATTGAACAAAGATTAATAATGCAAAATAGAAGTGAGAAGCTTTAAACTGACCATATCCTGTCATAGAATTTCTCTAGCTGCATATGTAATGACAGTTCCCTCTCTCCTTTACGGTTTAGTGATCCCATCAGTGCATCGAGCTGGATTTTCAAGAAACAGACACACAAATTTGAACAAGATTTCTATGCAATCAAATGATCAAACAAGGAACTAAACCATGTGGCTTGAACAATACCTCTTCCTTGGAGGTATAATAGCCCCATTCTTTGCAATCAGAATCCTCAACAAATATCCTCCCATTACTTCGGAACCACCAGTACCTGTTGTAGTTCCTATCTTTACCCAAGGGGTTTGTGCGTATGACTATTTTCTCCATCTCTCTTTCATAATATTGCCTCTGCACACAAATAAATTAAAGTTCAGACTTGATTGGTCAAAGAACACGTGCATATGCAAACATAAATTATGAGAGGAAGGACTCAACCCTCTGTTCGGGGCCCCTCATTTCTATTGTTCCTTTCTCATCTTCACTTGATGATTTTCCTCCCTGCTTCTTCCCCGAAGATCCTTTCTCCTCCTCTTCTTCTTCTTCTCCCTCTTCTGAGTCCGCCTCCTCTTCTTCCTCCTCCACCTTCCCCTTTGACGTGCTTTTTGTATCCGTCATCTGCTTTTTGTGCCTTCTCAGATAGACATTCCCCATAAGCCTATCACAACGACAAGAAAAACTATGAGCTCCAAAGTAATCCTGCAACAAAATGTTCTGCTTATCCGTAAATAGTATAAGACAAACCTTTTCTCTGATTTTTCAGTTCTTCCCGAAGACACAGCCCCATTTTCCATCTTACTTTCCCCCTCAGTGCTCTCTTTCATTTTGCTGTCTTCACTGCTTTCTACTACTTGTGGGCTGTTTTTCTTTTTTCCTAACTTGCTATTGGCCAAAACTACTTCAGCTTCCTCGCCAGCTTTGGAGAGTTCTTTCTCCCTTCTTTTCTGCCGGGCTTCCGCCAGTGCTTCTTCTCTTCTAGCAGCTCCCAGGGCATGCCGTTGTTCAAGAAGCTCGTCTACTTCTCCCTTAAACAAAACCGATACAGCTATCTGGTTCACTAACTCCCTTAGGATTTTCAGTTTTTCGCTGGGGTCCAATAGACCATAATGTCCCCGTTTGATCGTTCCAATGTCACAGCACAGATCAGGGATGTCTACCGAGTCCAAGAAGTCACATAAATACTCTGTCCATGTGATCAATGTTATCTGAAATAAGATGAAATGAATCAACACGCAGGCCATCAACCACAATAAGATTAAGACTTCATGTTTAATGAGATTAGCATGTTACTGTGCGGCCTATGTTTGTTTAATCAAGGATGATTCACGTAAGATAAAAGATCTGACCTTTGACTTGCGACTCCTTCTCTTTAAAGCTTTGAAAGTATCATCGCCTTCGTTAATGAGGAACCGGAAGAGACATGCATGCACTTCCATGATAAGAAGCAGATTACTCTCCTTGTGGCAGACAGCATTTTCAAAGTCCTCAAGAGAAAATCGCCATAGATGCAGCTGCCTACCATATGAAGAACAAAAGTCCCAGACCATAAGAAGATCCCCAACACAATCCATTGAAACACTAAAATCACGTGAGGGAGAAGGACGCTGAGTGATGTTAGCATCATCATCAGGTTCCGGTGGCAACAGTAAATCTTCAATTGGATAATTGATAGGCGGCTCTTCCTCGGATCCATTAGTCTCTGGAAAGAAAATAAAAAAAGATCAATATAAAATCATACAGGCAAGACATAATCTCTTTATTGCAGAGAATCAGCAACCTTTAACTGACTCCTCTGTAACAAGGCTACCATCTTCAGCTCTCTTTCTTTTTCCCTTTTCCTTTCCAGTTTTATCTTCCTACAGTTTAGCGATGAAAAGACAGAACAGATTACTACATAGACCAATTGTTATGCAACGCTACAAATGATCATTCTATAGATCTACCTGCTTTCTTTGCTGAACCAGTTCTCCATTCTGAAAGACATATTTGTCCTGAAGTTCCTTGGGAATATTCCTAGTGATTCCATGCGCTTTAGCCAGATACTCATTAACTACCCAAGGTATACTGTGGCATGTGGACTCCCGAATGAAAGACTTCAGAAAGTTTCTACTAAACGGAAACTTCTTCCATGAAAGATCCTCCCCAGACAGCACTGACTTCTCGTTTATTTCCTTATCTTTGTCAAGGAAGCCTACCTCGTACTGAGGTTCACTATCCCCATCTGTTACTATATTCAAGATTCTGCATGGATGTGATTCTCCATCCCAGTTTCCACACAGCTCCGCACCAGCGAAGAAGCAGTTTTGCAACTCGGTCGCTATTTTGTCAGCAAGATCTTTCAAAGAGAGTGTACCTTCACAAAATGGTAGACAAAAGAATTAGAAACGGTGCTCATATAGTAATTTCTATATATTATAAAACAAACAAACAAGAAAAGACTATGACACAATTGTATGAGAATAATGGAGGGAAGGGGGGTAAAGAACTAACTGAATTGGATGATACGTAACGCAGGTGCAACTAGCTCTCTAGGAAGAGTTTGAACCTTCTTGCTTGCTAGTTTTTCTGAGTCTAAGGCCTCCTCGTAGGTAAGACTAGTTTTGCCAGTAGATTTACATGTCCAAACTCGCTGGCGGTACAGATTTATCCTCTTCAAGTACATTCTAATTCTTATTGTCAAAGCAAACAAATGGTTTCTGACGCGGCACGTGAATTGATAAACATAAAACAAAAAGCAAAGCCTTTGAAAGATAATATGAATCAAAACATATAGTTATAGAAGAAGAAAGGATACTGATAATCTCGGAAGATCTCCTTAGTGAGACGAACTTGATAAACAAGTTCATGTGGCTGCAAGTTATTTGGGGGCTCCATTAGTTTATGTGGCTTCTTTTTCAGTAGAGGCATCTCTCAAAACGGGAAAAAGACAAAACCTGTGGTGTAAAAAGATTATCATATGTTAAATCTTTCAAGGTTGTTTCAGTCACATTGCACAAATGCTTAAACAAAGAAGAAGACCAGATACTTGAATGATGTGAATCGTAACGCTAGCAAATAATTAAATAGGAAGCTGATTCCAATTTCAATCGTCTGATTCGCCAGACAGAGATACAATAGAGAAGCAAAGTGACAATAAAATGTATTTTCCAATGCTGAAACCGAAAATAGCACTAAAACCCTAGAACTATCGCAATCCCAATCGAATTTGCAAAAGATCTACTCGACCGTTACCAGCTCGGATCAATAATCGAAGGAACCGAAACGGGATAAGAAAAAACAACGAATCGAAAACCCCATCATACCCAAGATCGAGGAACGAAAACACTAACATGCGCACAATCCCAGAAGGCGGAACCGACAGGAAAAGACAAAAGAAAACACAATAACAAAGCATATCAAAACACACAAACAAGGAAGCACAACAATCAATCAATAACTAAACAAAAGTACGTAAAAGCCAATGCAAAATTGACAATGAAACAGAAGCGAAATCGCACACGACGGCGTAGAGAGAGGATCGATGTTCCCGCCAGAATAGGAACGAACAATTGAGAGAGAAATATTATAACATCGAGAAAGAGAGAGAGTTGGCTTCGGATCTTACAGAGAGAATGTATGAAATTCAGAATGCGCGTCGTCGCGAGACGGAGAGAGAGGAGAGAGGCTGTTTTAGATCTCTTTGGTTCTCTCTCGCTCGCGGACTCGCTCTCGCTTCTCAAGCTGCTTTGGTCCGAAGTCCTTCCTTATGGGAATGTATGAAGGAAACTTATTAATATGCGAAGTGTGTGTGTGAATGTGTACACGTGTGTTGCTGTTTTGGAGCCAGTTAGTTATTTCCTTTCCTATTAATTAATCAAGCCCATTTTACATGCCTTTACTGGGCCTCAGGTATTCTTATTTCGGCCTTTACTAAGCCTTAATATCTGAAAGTGCTTTTTTTTTACAACTATTTTATTTAAATAAAATGTAATATTACAATAAAAATATAGAAAATGATAAAAACACAACCAAATGAAAATTTAATATTATAGAACATTACAATACAAATACTAAAATATGAAGAAACCATCTTGCTTCTTGTGACACCATTTCTATTTTTGTTTGGATATCATTTTTCTGGTGAAACTCCAAATTCTTTTTTGCAATATTTTTTCTTGTATAAACATTGGCCAAATTCTAAATAGGATCTATAAATAATATTTGATGAAGAATCCATTTTAATGGTTCTCCGGAAAGAACTAGTAAGTGAATTTGCCAAATTTTCAATGATTTTAAGAACATCGTTATACAACAAAAAATTGCTTCTCCATTAAAACTACACAAAATAAACATGCTGAACTTTTATCTCCATGAAAATTATGTACCATGGAGGTTTTCATGGTATTTTTTCCGGATCAAAGCAGTTAAGATGAGTTCTTTATCTCTTGATCCTTAACACAATTAGATCAGATTTCTTCTCATCAGCCATGGTTACAAATTTCACTACCACTTGATCTTATAGCATGGACGTCGACAAAAAAAAATAACAAATTGAAAAAAGAAAAATCCTTTCAGTATGTATGTCGTAGATAGAATTTCTCACAACAAGAGAAAAGAATAAAAGATGAAAAAGCATCGAGAGACTAATCAATGCCTTGATCAGATTAAAATTTGGACCTTGGAGAAAATTTCCTTTTCAATAGCCATTAACCGACGGGAGAAAGACCAATGTGCTTTCTTATAGTTCTTTTTCTGGTAAAAGTACTTACAGTATTTTTCGATAAATCCTATCGGCTTGCTTACAATATTTTATTATTATTAAAACTCCTCTAATAAGACATCATTACAACAAATTCAACTAAAAATTTCAGTACAACCAAAGACTTGTTAATTTTGATTCCTTGAACTACACATATGAGTTGTGGATGCAACTCCAGACTTTACAGAGTCATCATTAACCCAACCCGGTTGATCAGGAGCTTAATGTATCCCAATTTCCTCCTTATCTAAGATCATGATTATAGGGGTTTCTTAGACCACCCACAACGCGGAGTCCGTAACATCAAATCTCTAAAAAAAAATATTAAACTATTGGCTTTTGTTGGTTTATGTGCTGTTACTGATCCAAAAACTACGTAAATAAGGATTCATCTCACATGTGGTCCGTCACTGTTTTGTGGGCCACGCCGCACGTGGCGGCCCACAATTAGCTCTCTTTTACTTTTTTTTTCATAATGGAAAGAAAAAAAAATTAATAAAATAATAAAAAAAAGTTTTTGTAGAATTCTACACACGGTTTACCGTTGTGGATGCTCTTAAGAGGGTTTTTAATATGTGGGCCTCTCAAATTTTATGAAACCGTGCCCAAATCGTTTCCGAAATCACTTAGCTAAAGATCGATCTTTCTTTAGTTATTGCACTGTTCACGGGTTCCAAACCCGCAATTAATTCTCTCTTTTTTTCTTCTCTTTTTAATATTTGAAAAAGAAAAAAAATCCAAAATACTATTCAACCCATTCCGCGGATACAGGCTGATGTTCTAAGGTGTTGTTAGTCACTTATGGGTGAAAGAGAAACCATAGTTCAACTCAATAGAACTAGAGTGTTTCGCCAGAAATGTGTTGTTTGCATCCTACTAACCCGCCAAAAATGAAAAAATAATATCTTCCTTTTTTTTTCAATAGAACCAGAGTGTCTCGAATTGTTTCTTTTTTCTTGAGAAAGAAAAAAAATTCTATTATGTAAACCTACCACCATATAACAACAAAACTTTATAAAATAAATTCCTTCACACGTAAAAATATATCAAAAACATCGAACGGTACCAAACTCCCCCGTCGATGGCATGCAATATACCAACACGTACTTTATATGTGTGGTAGGTTACTTCTATCAAGCGGACAAGATTTCTCCACGTCATCGCTTCCCCCCTCCTTAAAAACCAAACCTCTCCTCCTCTTAATATTTAGAACTATCATATTCATCATCATCCTCCATTGTTCCCGGCAAAACGAAAGCCATGGAGTTCGAGAGAGTCCAAGACATTTCATCATCTTCCCTCCGCGCCGAAGCCATCCCTTTGGAGTTCATCAGATCGGAGAAAGAACAGCCGGCGATCACAACTTTCCGAGGTCCGACGCCGGCGATCCCCGTCGTCGACCTGAGCGATCCCGACGAAGAGAGCGTGGCGCGCGCGGTGGTGAAGGCGAGCGAGGAGTGGGGGATTTTCCAGGTGGTTAACCACGGGATCCCCGCGGAGCTGATAAAACGGTTACAGGAGGTCGGGAGAACGTTTTTCGAGCTTCCTTCGTCGGAGAAAGAGTCCGTCGCGAAGCCCGTTGATGCGAAGGACATCGAAGGGTACGGGACGAAGCTGCAGAAAGAAGTAGAAGGTAAGAAAGCATGGGTTGATCATCTCTTCCACAGAATCTGGCCACAGTCGTGCGTTAACTACAGTTTCTGGCCTAAGAATCCACCTGCGTACAGGTACATGCCAGAAAAAAAAACATGCCGTTGTGATGTTTCTGCAAATGTTTTAAAAATCAGTTTAGACTCAGCCTAAACACGGTTGTAAGAGACATTTTTCAAAAATGGGATTTAGTTTGGCTAGTTTAAGTAAACAAAAAATCCCATGAAAATTATCTGTAAAATAATTTTGACATGATTAAAAATGACATACTAAAAAGATGAATACTAAAAAGATACATGACGGTGGATGGTAACTTTTTTAGAATATGATAATAAATTATATATAATCATTGAAGTAAATATATTCAAATATGATATTAAATCTGGGTTATTATTTGTGAAATAATAAAAAAAAAAATAAAATTAGTATTTAAGAAAGAGAGTAGATAGAGATAGGAAGAAAGAAGGGGAGAGAGAATGAGTTTTTGGTCATTTTGTGAATTTAGTTTTTTTTTCTTAGCTACTAGATGTAATATTCCTATTAAATAATATAATATTTTTTATAAATTTCAAATATTATTTATTTCTATTTCTTATAACTATAAAATTTTATTAGCAGATAATATTTTCAATGATTTTTAAAAATTATAATTTTTAACTGTAGTATCATTAGTTTCTTTTATATATCTTCAAATTTAGAAATACTGTTTAATTTTACTAATTGATAACTATACGACTTTTATATCAATTTTATTAATTTTATACAAGTTGATTTAATATATTTATCCAAAGAAATAGATAAAAATCTATCAATGATTGTAATTTTTTTAAATATATACATATGTATTTTCAATATAATTTAAAATAAACAATTTTTTAATGTATTTTAGTTTTATGCTCAACTAAATCAAAATTTATTTTAAAATACTGGAAAATAATAAAATCTAAAGTAATAATAATGTTTTATTTTTCAATATAATTTAAGTTTAAATTTTTTATTGCTGAGTTTATAAATAAGTGATATTTTCCATCTAATTTTATTTTCTTTTAGTATATCTAAATTTATAATGTTTTTTTTTAATCAAACAAGTTGAATATGTTTTGTGTTTCGTGGCTATGTACTAGGGAGGTGAATGAAGAGTACGCAGTGCATGTGAAGAAGCTGTCGGAGACATTGTTAGGTATTCTCTCGGAAGGGTTGGGGTTAAGGCGTGACGCGTTGAGAGAAGGTCTCGGCGGAGATCTGGCGGAGTATATGATGAAGATTAACTACTATCCCCCGTGTCCTCGGCCGGATTTAGCATTAGGAGTACCGGCGCACACCGATCTCAGTGGGATCACTCTGCTTGTACCTAACGAAGTTCCTGGACTTCAAGTCTTCAAAGACGATCACTGGTTCGACGCCGAGTATATTCCTTCCGCCGTCATTGTTCACATCGGCGATCAGATTCTGGTCTGAGATATTTAAAATACGTGCATTTTAAAAATATTTATGAATAGAATAATAATTCCAAAAGAAGTTGAATTTGAAAATTTCAGAAAAAAAAAACAGAAGATTCTGTTTAGTTTTTTAGGGTTAGGGAAAAAAATAAGCACCATAGGGATTCTGGGCTAATGATGCTCTTAGGTGTGTGTTTTGTTTTTTGGTAAAAGGAACTTAGGTTTTAGGATTTGGATTTATAAGACTAAAGAAGATAAGTTGGTTTTCAAAATTTTGTGTTTTGTTTTTGTAAAAGAACAAAAAAATTGCTTTTTTTTTTTTGCTTTTAGGATTAAAAATATGTTTAAGAACAAGACTAAGGTTTCAAGGCTAGATAATTCGAGTTAAGAATTCTTGTTAATTTATTTTCTTAAATAAGAGATATGAAATGTTAATAGGTCTTTGTTTTGATGGATGGTGTAAATTTTTGCAGAGGCTGAGTAATGGGAGGTATAAGAACGTGTTGCATAGGACGACGGTGGATAAGGACAGGACAAGGATGTCGTGGCCAGTTTTCTTGGAGCCTCACCGTGAAATGGTCGTCGGGCCATTACCGGAGCTTATCAGCGATGGTAATCCTCCAAAGTACAAGCCTTTTGCTTTCAAGGACTACAGTTACCGCAAGCTCAATAAGCTTCCTCTGGATTAAGAAGGAAAAATAAAATCAAAAGTATGAAGAGAAGTGTTGATGAATTTAAATTAATTTATTTTAAAAACTGTTGTGTTTGAAATAAGGTGTGGTTGTTGTTTTCCCGCGATAAGAAGTTTCGATGTATCTCTTCTTGTGTTCAGTTTTTATGATTAAATAAAGACCAAAGACATGTAGTAGGTACATTAACGTTTGATAAAGACATGTTCTTGTTGTCAAGCCATACATTCGCCAGTTATATAGGGCCATTTCTAGGAATCGGGAAGTTGGTGATAATTAATGGTGTGACATATGTATATAGACTATAGAAAGCTGTTGCACTGTTGTACCACTATACCTTCTTTAAAGGTTTCTTTTTCCAACCAAAAACTATCAACAACTAATGAAAAGTTGTGTTAGGCGGAAGTAGATATGCATTAGGTGAGAATATATTGCATAATATCACAAATGGATCAAATGAATTATAATGGATCTTACTGAGTTAATATAAGAGTGTTACAAAACCACCTCTCGTTAACGTTTCAGGGGCGGCCATGAAAGCTTATTGAGGTACAACTCTACATACGCACAAACGCCAACACTGGACCCTGGCGCCACCTATCTCTCCTTTCCTGGCAAGCAACTATATATTTTTGTTGGAGAGAGCGCAACAACAGAATCCATCGATCCACCTTCAAGAGCCCGGAGTTGATAATAAAGGCCATAGACAAATTGATCAAGTTGAGGATTGCTGCTATCCGCCTTGATAACCCATCACTATCCTCCGCACTATTCTAAGCCTGGAGCAGCCGCTGACTCCATCTCGCTTCAAATCGTCTCTGATCTCCCCACTCAAATCGTCTCTCTCTCTCCATTCTCTGCATGCAAGCGCTGCAACTCTTCGGTTTCTTCTCCTAGAGTTTTTGATTTGGGTTTGGGCAAGCCTAGCAATTACTCTATTTTTTCATTTTGGTTATGGTTCTACTTCTAAATGTTAAGGTCTTTGGCTCTTTATTAAGCCCACCTTGTAAACTCTTTGATCTCATGCTTTTAAATAGAAGATAATTTAGCAAAAAAAAAAAAAAAACTCTACATATGGCTTTCATTCTCTTATTACCTGCTGACTGTATACACATTCAATATGAAGATCACAAGATGGCTTTGTGGGAACAACACACGTTAAAACGAAAGCTAGCTACTTCAATTTTTTATTTTATTTAATTATTTCTGAATCCTGTTGGTACCAGAAACTAGAGAGTATATGTTTTATGTCGAGTTTAATCAGATCGTCTTCCATGTACTCGAACACACATCATAAGAAATAACAATGCTTGAGAAAGACATAAAGAAACCACAAAGGAAACGCAGAGCTATTAAACTGACCAGCTTCTTTGTTAATCAACTAAAACTGGAGACATGCATCAGAAAATAAAGAGTTGATTTCTGCAATAAAGATGGTGGAACCAACCTAAATAACTGAGTATAGGGATATTAGCATGGGTAATTACACATGGATTTACCGAAACCTATAAGTACCGGACTGGGTTCTTACCCTTCAATAAATAGATGGTTAAATATGTGTGAATAATTTTAGAGTTTATATTAATTTGGGTAAACCTGATATAGTAATTGGAGACCCATAGACCTATTATATGTTGTTTCTTTTATTAAAGTTTAATCATATTTTCTCTGCAAAACCGTAAAATTATATTTTATTATCACTCCCTTGGTTTCTTATTACATCATGAACATTACATTTATAGGTAAATAGATTTAAAGTTTTGGTTCTAGATTTCTTCGTCTGGTAATGCTGCGTAACGGTATCTAGACTGTGACAACATGTGTTTGATCAGCTGGACGGCCCTTTATTTTTTGTTTTTCGGAAATTACCTCTATAATTTTCTTAATCTGTATCTCTGTTTTATCTTGTTTGCAGGAAGAATACCGTTGATGAGTAAAAGCAGAATTCTGCGTTTTGAGTTTTTGTCTAGAACCAATGTTGGACCTTGTGACTGAGCTGAATTGTGAGATGGGCTGGGGCTTAAACCATTCGTGATGATATTAAGGAGATTAGAGACCATGTTTTAGAGACATGATTTTTTATAATTCAAGATTGCTGCTGAACCCAAATGATCAAAAGCAATCTGGCAATTTCGAGAGTCTTTTTATTCAATGATTGATTAGTCGATTAAGGTTTTAATCATTTCTTAGAGAGATGCCTTTGAAAAGTCCAAACCTATTACGCGATTTTGGTTTCTTATTGGGGGAGAAAGAAGTGAGAAACAGGCAAAGATGATGCCTTTTACTTCCACGGAACTGAAAGAATAAAAAGACACACAAAAGTTGAGTCAAATGTCTGTCCTTTGTACTAATAATATTTGACCGACCAATCCACAAACCGCTCGTGACTGTTTTTTTCTCTTCTTCTTATAAATGTTTGAGACTAAAAAGAAAAAGTTGAAGACTTTTATTGGTCTTTGTCGTTGTTTCTTTAATCAAGAAGCTGGTTGTGAATATCCTAAAGCTCTATTCCTCTTCTGGGTAAGTTCGTCTTCTTCTTCGCTTTCTTCTGGTAAAAAATCCTATCTTGCTGTTTAGGTCTATGAATAGAGAAGAGACTAGAGAGAGAGGCTGGCACAGTGTTTAACTTCGCTGTGTTTCAGACTTCAAACCAATGGTGTGAATCTGTTATTGCGCGCTCTTGAACTATCCCAGACACGATTTGACTTGGTTCCCTTTTGAGTCTTTGATCTGACTTTTCTTCTCTACTTGTCCTCTGTGATAGGTTATTGTTACCCTTCGCTGGTCTTAGATAAAAGTCTCACAATTTTTCCTTGAATTTAACTCTCAACTCAGTGGAATGGTCTTTTGGAGGGTTTAAAAGAAAAAGAAAGAGAAGTGTTATGGGGAGTTTTTGCTCAAAGAGCCTCGGAATCAATTTCGGGAGTGAGTATTCAGGTTCGAGTGTAGCTGATGATGGTTCACCTAGGCAAGTGAGTTTGTTTGGTCCTGGTATGAGGCAGTGTATGGTTAAAGACTCCAAGGAACAAACCCAGTTGAAAGATGTCTTCTCTTTCCGCGCAAAGGAAGCTGTAGTAAGAAGATCTTTTATATGATGGGATTCCGAGGTTACCTCCACCACAGAAACCTCGGTCTGCAAGATCTACTCAAACCGCTGTCTCAAAGGTTAGTTATATGCAAGTCTCTTAGTACATGCAAGCTGTCTTTTTTGAGGTCCTAAACTGTCAGTGACTGACTATATTTGTGTGGCAGGTTACAGAGGCGAGTGTGCTGATAGGCAAAGCGGGTTTTGGTAAAGCCAAAGATGTATTGGATACTCTTGGGAGTAGCATGACTGATCTTAGCAGCGGTGGTGGATTTGCTTCTGGAGTTGCTACTAAAGGGGAAGAAGCTTGGGATCTTAGCCTTTGAAGTAGCCAACACGAATCGTCAAAAGCTCAAATCTCATTGAATCCCTTTCTGAGGAGAACATCACGCATCTGAGAGGAACTGTCCTTTATTCCCAGGGTGTTCAGAATCTTGTCTCAAATGATTATGATGAACTCCTCAGTCTTGTTGCTGCTGATAAGAGGTGAAAAATCCAAATTTCTAAAATGCTTCTTTTTTTTTGATCCTTTGCAAGATGGTTAACTTTGTTAAATTTTATTATTATTATGCAGGCAGGAGCTGCAAGTTTTCTTGGGAGAAGTGGTTCGGTTTGGAAACCGATCTAAAGACTTTCAGTGGCATAATTTACAGCGCTACTTCGACAGGTAGCTTTATACAGTTAATGATATTATCGTTTTCTCTTTGTGTGTGTTGTAGCTTTCTTTTCTTAGTTGTTGAATTTGTTTTTTCTTTGGTTCTCAGGATCAGCAAAGAACTAACCCCTCAAAGACAGTTGAATGAAGACGCTGAATTTGTTGTTAAACAACTGATGGTTCTAGTGCAGTATACAGCTGTGAGTTACTTAGACGTGTGTTATGTGCCTTGTGCTATGTGCTTAGAGTTATGTTGTTTAGTAGCTGTTTACTTTCAAAATATTGTCATGACCAAAACCTATGCGGTTCAATATCTCTTTTGGGTACAGGAACTATATCAAGAACTCCAAGTATTGGATCGGTTGCAGAAAGACTATGAGCAAAAGCGCCGAGAAGAAGAGAACTCAGCAAGTACCAGTAAAGGTAAACTATCGAAAGACTATTTGCCTGTTTTGTTACATTTGAAACATCCTTTTCGTTAACAGTCGAAACATCGTTTTCGTTAACAGTCCTCTCTTTTAAACATAGGCGAGGGTCTTGCAATCTTAAAAACTGAACTTAAATCTCAGAAGAAGGTAGTGAAAAGCTTAAAGAAAAAGTCCTTGTGGTCCAGAGGTTTTGAGGAGGTGTGTAACCGCTTCCTTTATCATATGAAACCAGTCAAAAACTAACTCTCCTGGTAGAATTTTCTTGCAAACATAATAAGATCATTATGATGTTCTTAGTAACTGCTATTTTTGTATTTCAGGTGATGGAGAAACTGGTAGACATTGTACATTTCTTGTTGCTAGAGATTCATAATATCTTCGGTGGTGCCGGTATGTAAGTTCCTCCTTTTTGTACTTTCTCCGTGTGCTACGACTGAGCATGTGTCTAATCTTCAGAATGTTTTCTCTCGTCCACTTTAGTACAGACTGTAGTTTCTCTTATCAATTGATCCTTTGTCCAGATGATAAACCATTGAAGAAAGGAGGTGGAGATTCTGATAAAACGTTGGGGCCTGCTGGTCTTGCTTTACATTATGCAAATATGATTGTGCAGATTGACACACTTGTGAGTGGTGCACAAACCTAGCATTTCTTTCATTTGGTTCCAAATGTATTATTCTCTTTGATCATGCTGAAGATACACGTTTTGTTGAGTATAGGTCGCCCGTTCAAGCTCTATAACTTCAAATGCGAGAGATTCTCTATATCAAAGCTTGCCACCTGATATAAAACTGGCTCTTCGTTCCAAGCTTAAATCATTCAAAGTCGATAAGGAGGTAACAATGTCTTCTGATCTTACAAAACTGAAGAAAAAAGAATGTTTTGGTTTGGTCAGTCTCACTAATAAACAAGGTGGTAATGGTTTATTATTCTTTCTGACAGCTATCGGTTACACAAATTAAGGACGAGATGGAGAGGACACTGCATTGGCTTGTCCCTATTGCAGCCAACACAACCAAGTAAACAATCTGTGTGCTTTCTCGTTGTGAAATTCTGTTTTCTTTTATGGCTGGCTAAAGATTGTTGAATCGGTTCTATCGCAGAGCTCATCATGGTTTCGGTTGGGTTGGAGAGTGGGGAAGTTCAGGGTAAGTAGACCATGCGACTTCTTTTCATGCATTTTGTGTTTGTTTTCTAATGGTTATGGCTTTAATGTTACAGGACTGACTTCACGAGTAAGCCTAGTGGTGGAGATACACTAAGGATCGAGACACTCTATCACGCTAGCAAAGAAAAGACAGAGAACTACATTCTCGGACAGATCATTTGGTTACAGCATTTGGTTACAAAAGCAAAGAGAGACGCCCAAGGAGGAGGTCCAAGACTTTCTTCTATCAAGTCTACGAACCAGCAGTTGATATCTCGGAACCACTCGGTGTCCCATTAGTAACAGCTGAGGAGCAAAAGATGTTACAAGAGGTAAGTCAAAAGAAAGAGGACTCCATGTGTTAGCAAGAGTCATGATTTCGATTCCGAGTACTACTACTCAAGGGTGAGAAAGTGTGACCCTCTGAGCAAAAGCAGTGACTGTATTGGTGGAGTGAGAAGAAGCAAATCAGCTGCTGCTGCGGTGAAGAGGTTTTCATCTGGTTTTTCACTTGTTGGTTTTGTGATGGACAAGGAAAAAGCGTTGGATGTGATTGATAGGGTCGATGTGCCGAGGGATTATAGAGCATTGCTGAAAGAAGGTAGCTTGAGCTTCTAGTAGAGAGAGAGTTATGTCTTAGTGGCCAGAGTGAAAGACAGTGCACAAAAACGGCTTCTGATTCATATAATGTTTAGTTGTGTATATAAAGAGCAGATAAAGAGACTATGGAAGAAGCTGTTATGTGACATACATGTTGTTAGATCAGATACAAATATTTCAATCTAATGATACACTTTTCAAGAAACTAGTATCACAGTGCCTAAGATGGGTTACAAAGTCCAAACCTTTACGCAATTTTGGTTATAAGTGAGAAACAGGCAAAAAGATAAGTCTTTTACTTCCCACGGAACTGAAAAAGACGCAAAAAGTTGAGTCAGTGTCGTCCTATGTAAAAAATGTAATAATACTTTGACCGACCAATCCATAACCGCTCGTGACTGTTTTTTTTTCTTCCATAACCCTATCTTCCTCCTGCTTTAGTTCTGTAGAGAGAGAGAGAGAGAGAGAGAGAGAGAGAGAGAGAGAGAGACTTGCACAGTGTTTGACCTGAAGGCTTAACTTCGTTGTGATCCAGACACGAGAATCCATTTAAGTCCACTTTTGCCTTTCTTTTCTCAATAATGATTATACACTCTGTTCCAATGATGCTATCGTCCTTCTCCGGAAGCTCCCTCTCATTGCGGAGGAACGGTACACACGCACCTCCGCCTTCCTTCAAAGCTCTCCGCTTTCCCTTCTCTCTCAGTTTAGGGATTGGTTACAGAACCACAACAATCTCTCCTCTTTCTTGCTCAGCTGAAACCTCCTCTGAGCCTGCCCCTCTTCTCAATGGTATAAGATTCTTTTCATCTTTAAACTGCTTTTATGTCTGTGTGTGATGAACTGATGATGATGATGGGTGTGGTGGTTTGCTTTCTAGCTTGGTCGGAGTTCGCTAAAAACGTGTCTGGCGAATGGGACGGTTTCGGAGCAGATTTCTCGCGGGAAGGGCAACCGCTGGAACTACCTGAGTCAGTGGTTCCAGAAGCCTATAGAGAATGGGAAGTGAAGGTGTTCGATTGGCAGACGCAGTGTCCCACTCTCGCCCAACCCCACTCACACACTCTTCTTTACAAGTCCATCAAACTCCTCCCCACCGTTGGATGCGAAGCTGATGCCGCCACCCGTTACAGCATCGACCAGAGGACCACCACCACCTCCTTATCCTTTTCTTATTCCGTCTCTGGCTCCTACGTCGCCGTGTGGCCTCTGGGAGACAACCGTCTAGAGGTGGAGCACTGCCTCATCAACCCAAACGACAAGGAGTCCCGTGTCAGGATTCTCCTGGTTGTCCGCTTAGCAGAAGAGACCAAAACGTTGTTGTCGTTGCAGAGTGTCAAAGTCTTCCGTGAGCTTTGGGATGGTCCCTTCAGGGATGGCGATCAGCTCGGAGGTTGTGCCATACGCAGCTCCGGGTTTGCTTCTACACCTACCACGTCAGCTTCAGTTGTAGCCGGTTCTTGGAGAGCTCTACTTGCTACCGCTAGTTTCCACGCCTCTGATTCCGTGAGTTGGCGCCACTGATACCTGTTTGTTCAATTATGTGTTTTATCCATCCCTAACTAAAATTCGAAGGTGGTTTCTTCTGTGAGCAATGTTCAGGGTAGCATTCAACAAGTTACTGGTGAAAAGGTGGTTGAGATTGTGCGAGAAGAAAAGGATCTTTTATTGCTTCCGCAGGACCTGTGGTGCTCACTCCAAGAAAGCAAAGATGGCGACAGATTACTACTGTCGGTAGGATGGTTGTTTGAGCCAGGTCATGCTATCACATCTACCTGTATCTTCTCCAGCGATTCTAAGCTAGAGGTAACTATAATCTCTTTGTTGTTGGCAGTTTGCAGCCTGTGTTTAATTGTTATTATCTATTTGCGCAGGAGGTAACAATAGGAAAAGAAACTGCCTTCACAGATTTATAATCAGCTTCAGTAATCAATCCTCTTATTATTTCCTCTATAGGATGATGTGTCAATATATAAGTCAACAATGATCTCATGACTCCCTGTATGATTTTGGTTCAATATATCTGTTAATACATATTTAGTACACGCAGAGCCCTTGTTGGTTCTATATAAACCATATTTATGTGGAGCTTTGTTGCTTTTGCATCTCATGAGCTTAGTTCTGTAAACGAGAAAGGATTCACGCACACACCTGTAGCTGTGTGCATTAACATACATTTGGAATTGAATCTGCAAGACTTTAAACTTTTATTTCAAAAGTAGAGCAAAAGAACCAAAAATTTTGAGTTACAGAGAATGAATATGTTCAGCATCAATCTTGCAGCTCTCACACTCAGAGATTGGAGTTGCAATGCATTAGCAACTCAGCCTAAAGCATTGCTTTTGTTTTCTGTTTTCGTTATTGTCAACAAAAAGAAGAAGAGACGTATTAAGCATCTGATACAACAAGCCCTTAAGCTGCTGCCTCCTTGGAGATCTTCTCTGCTTTAGCAACCACCTCGTCGATGCCACCAACCATGTAAAACGATTGTTCAGGAAGATCATCGTACTTACCATCCAGCAAACCCTATAACAGTTTACAAAATTCATATAAGCTCATAATATAGCACCAATCATGGAGCAGGGTGAAAATCATATGGGCGTATATATATACCTGGAAACTGTTGATGTTTTCCTTAAGGTCAACGTATTTGCCAGGGGCGCCAGTGAAGATCTCAGCAACATGGAACGGCTGACTCAAGAATCTCTGGATCTTACGTGCACGGGCAACAGTCAGCTTGTCATCTTCACTTAGCTCATCCATTCCCAAAATGGCAATGATATCTTGCAAGTTCTTGTAGTTCTGTAGCACTTTCTGTACACCACGAGCCGTGTTGTAGTGCTCCTCACCCAGAATGTGTGGCGAGAGCATACGGGATGTTGAGTCCAGAGGGTCCACAGCAGGATAGATACCAAGCTCAGATATCTTCACAAGGGAAAGACAAAAAGTATATAGATGTCAGCTTTATGACCCCGTCAACCAAACAATTTTGAATAAGTATCATCAAAAGGAGACCTGTCTGGAAAGCACGGTTGTGGCATCCAAGTGAGCAAAAGTGGTGGCAGGAGCAGGATCTGTCAAATCATCAGCAGGGACATAGATGGCTTGCACTGAGGTGATGGAACCTTTCTTTGTGGTTGTGATTCGCTCTTGAAGAGCACCAAGATCGGAGGCAAGGGTTGGCTGGTAACCCACAGCAGATGGGATACGTCCAAGCAAAGCAGACACTTCAGAGTTAGCCTACACAAGAAAGTACACCGAAGTTAAATTTACTGTAATATATGGCAGATAGATGCTAATAGATAGAGCAAAGAGTATAGTAGTTCACCTGAGTGAAACGGAAAATGTTGTCAATGAAAAGCAACACATCCTGGCCTTCAGCATCACGGAAATACTCGGCAACGGTCAAACCAGTAAGTCCAACACGGGCACGAGCACCCGGGGGCTCGTTCATTTGTCCATACACTAGAGCACATTTGCTCTCAGACTGTTAAGATGGGAAGACAGATAGATTTCAGCAACACAGATCCATCAAAGACCAGTTCCAGGACAAAGAGTGGTGAAGATTAATTGCAAACCTGCTTCTCGCCAAGCTTGATGACACCACTCTCAATCATTTCTCTGTACAAGTCATTGCCTTCACGGGTTCTTTCTCCCACACCAGCAAACACGGAGAAACCACCTGTTCATCAGAAGAAGAAACCGATTAATAAAGTAAAATTCGGAGAACCAGGCCACCACTCTTATACTACTTTTAAACTCCCCGAGAACACATACCATGAGCTTTGGCGACATTGTTAATCAGCTCCATAATGAGCACAGTTTTGCCAACACCAGCACCACCAAAGAGCCCAATCTTTCCTCCTCTTTGGTACGGAGCAAGCAAATCAACAACCTGAAAATGAAAGCAGCAAAAGTTAGCATGGCACAAAAACAACAACTATATATTGAAACAACACTGGAAAACTAGAGACCAGAATCTACCTTAATACCAGTGGCAAGGATCTCTTGGCCAGTGGCTAGATCAACTAAAGCCGGAGCATCTCTGTGAATAGGTAGGTAGTGTTCGGTCTCTGGATAACAACAGCAAAAAAAGCACATTATCATGATAAGTCCCGCAGAAAGTGAAACATTGATTAAAGATAACACAGACTACTTACTAATTTCGCCTCTCTCGTCAATGGGTTCACCGAGAACATTCATGATACGTCCAAGTGTTGCTCTTCCAACGGGTACCTTAATAAAAAAAAAGTAAGAACAATCCAAAAGTCAACATTCACAAAAAGAGTACTTGCACAAAGTCAACTTCGTCTCGGATCTATATCTAAAAATGAATGTCGGAACCCGGAACAACGACCAAGAAATCAGGATCTATACAAAGAGGATGCTTACAGTGATTGGAGCGCCAGTGTTGAGAACGCGTCTCCCACGGACAAGACCTTCGGTACCATCCATAGCAATTGTCCTGACGACATTCTGACCCAAGTGATGCGACACCTCAAGCACCAGCCTTGTCGGGTGATCCTGGACCTCGAGAGAAGTCATGATCGGAGGCAATCCCTCCTGATCTTCGAATCTCACATCGACAATAGCACCGATGACTTGGCAGACCTTCCCGATCGCACCTTTACCACCGTAATCGTATGTCTTCTTCTTCGCAGCCTCATCCTTAGCTGGAGGAGACGATGGAGCAGCCGGTGAAGAGGTGGAATATTCTGCTACGCGTCCGAGGAGGTCACCGAAAGGAGAAGCGCAGCGGGCGGGGGAAGGAGACGAGAGCCTAGGGTTTCGGCTTCCGAATCTGGCGGTAGATCTGGCTGAAGATGAACGGAGAAGCGTTGATAAGACTCTCCGAGACGCCATGAGTGCGTTTGTTGTTTTGTGTGAGTGAAAGGTCACGCTAGGGTAAGTACTATCACTACCTGAATCTAAGCCCCACTCGTTGTATCTAGTGGGCTTTTTAATAGGCAAATTTGGGCCTCTTACATAAAAAACTGATATAATCATTTTGTTATGTTGTCCGAAAATTTCTTTAAATAACACGTGTCACTGAAGAAGTGGTCTACGTTCGTTATAGAAGCACTTTATTTTTCAGAAAAATCTTTAAACTGCGGTGGCATTATCCTCCTCCACACACTCATTTGAGTTTGGTCCTCTGGAAATGATTTAGGCCTAAAAAAGCCCATAAAAAGCCCAACAAACTTTAGGAAATTTTCTTCAGACAGAACCAGTCGAGTCGATATGTTTAGATTCAGGTTCTGTCGTTAGTACCCTAGCATTTCCTATCAACATAGAACACACTCATGGCGTCTCGGAGAGTCTTATCGTCACTTCTCCGTTCGTCTTCCGCCAGATCTACTTCCAAATTCGCTACCCGAAACCCTAGGCTCTCGTCTCCTTCACCCGCTCGCTGCGCTTCTCCTTTCGGTGACCTCCTCGGACGCGTCGCCGAATATTCCACCTCTTCACCCGCCGCTCCATCATCCTCTGCTCCAGCCAAGGATGACGCTGCGAAGAAGACATACGATTACGGTGGTAAAGGCGCGATCGGGAAGGTCTGCCAGGTCATCGGTGCCATTGTCGATGTGAGATTCGAAGATCAGGAAGGTTTGCCTCCGATCATGACTTCTCTCGAGGTGCAGGATCACCCCACGAGATTGGTGCTTGAGGTGTCGCATCACTTGGGTCAGAATGTCGTCAGGACCATTGCTATGGATGGTACGGAGGGTCTTGTCCGTGGGAGACGCGTTCTCAACACTGGAGCTCCAATCACTGTAAGTATATATTTCCACTTGCGTTGTTTGATCCTGAATGAATCAGGGAGAGTAAATAGGTCTAGATCTGTTGATGGTGTTCTGCTGCATTTCTTGATTCCTTATCCTCAGCGTTGACTTTGTCAAGATCCAATTTTTTTTTGTGTTTTCAAAAGTTTATTCATTTCCACTGAAAAAAAAATCATTTCTTTGGAATTTATATCTTAGTAAGTTGTGATGATGGGAAGTTTGAATTTTTTTTGGTTTGTTTTCATTTTTAAGGTACCCGTTGGTAGAGCAACACTTGGACGTATCATGAATGTTCTTGGAGAACCTATCGACGAGAGAGGCGAAATTAGTATGTAGTCTATGCCATTCTTTAATCAATGCTTCGCTTTCTGTTAAGCTTATCATGACAATGTGCTTTTTTTTTCTTGCTCTTGTTCAGAGACCGAACACTACCTACCTATTCACAGAGATGCTCCGGCTTTGGTTGATCTTGCCACCGGACAAGAGATCCTTGCCACTGGTATTAAGGTACATTCTGTGCTCTTAGCTCCGTCCTGGTCCCACAGGTTACTCGTGTTGTTTTTATTCCGAGCTGACATTTGTTATTTTTTTTTTATTTTCCAGGTTGTTGATTTACTTGCTCCTTACCAAAGAGGAGGAAAGATTGGGCTCTTTGGCGGTGCTGGTGTTGGCAAAACTGTCCTCATTATGGAGTTGATTAACAATGTCGCCAAAGCTCATGGTATGTATTCTCAGGGTTCTTTTGAAGTAGTTTGCACGGTGATGTTCCAGTTTTAGTTTATTAATCGGTTTCTTCTTCTGGAACAGGTGGTTTCTCCGTGTTTGCTGGTGTGGGAGAAAGAACTCGTGAAGGCAATGACTTATACAGAGAAATGATTGAGAGTGGTGTTATCAAGCTAGGCGAGAAGCAGGTTTGCAATTAATATTCCCCTTTCTTTGTCCTGCAAGTGGTCTTTGAGTGATCTTGTATCTGAAATCTATCTGTCTTCCCATCTGAACAGTCTGAGAGCAAATGTGCTCTTGTGTATGGACAAATGAACGAGCCCCCGGGTGCTCGTGCTCGTGTTGGACTTACTGGTTTGACCGTTGCCGAGTATTTCCGTGATGCTGAAGGCCAAGATGTGTTGCTTTTCATTGACAACATTTTCCGTTTCACTCAGGTGAACTGCCATACTGTTTGCTCAATCTATTAGCATCTATCTGCCACATATTACTGTATATTTAGCCTCGGTGTACTCTATTGTGTAGGCTAATTCTGAAGTGTCTGCTCTGCTTGGTCGTATCCCATCTGCTGTGGGTTACCAACCTACTCTTGCTTCAGATCTTGGTGCTCTTCAAGAGCGAATCACAACCACAAAGAAAGGTTCCATCACCTCAGTGCAAGCCATCTATGTCCCTGCTGATGATTTGACAGATCCTGCTCCTGCCACAACCTTTGCTCACTTGGATGCCACAACCGTGCTTTCCAGACAGGTCTCCTTTTGTTGATATACTCATTCGAAATTGCTTGGTAGACGTGTCATAAAGCTGACATCTATATATTATCTGTCTTTCCCTTGTGAAGATTTCTGAGCTTGGTATCTATCCTGCTGTGGATCCTCTGGACTCAACATCCCGTATGCTCTCGCCACACATTCTGGGTGAGGAGCACTACAACACGGCTCGTGGTGTGCAGAAAGTGCTACAGAACTACAAGAACTTGCAAGATATCATTGCCATTTTGGGAATGGATGAGCTAAGTGAAGATGACAAGCTGACTGTTGCTCGTGCACGTAAGATCCAGAGATTCTTGAGTCAGCCGTTCCATGTTGCTGAAATCTTCACCGGTGCCCCTGGCAAATACGTTGACCTTAAGGAAAACATCAACAGTTTCCAGGTATGTATATATATTTATGCACATATGACTTTATCATTGCTCCATGATTGTACTAACGAGCTTATATGAACTTTGTAAACTTTTATAGGGTTTGCTCGATGGTAAGTACGATGATCTTCCTGAACAATCGTTTTACATGGTTGGTGGCATCGACGAGGTGGTTGCAAAAGCAGAGAAGATCTCCAAGGAGGCAGCAGCTTAAGCGTTCATCTTTAATTATTCGGATGCTTTATACGTATCTTTTTTTTGTTGACAATAACGAAAACAAAAGACAAAAGTAATGCTTTAGGCTGAACTGATAAAGCATCACGATTTCCATCATTGTGAGTGTGAGAGATGGTATGGAGAAATCAGATTTTTTGAATTGGAATAAATATTACAAAGTGTTGATGTTTTCTTATTCATAAGGTTGATTATCTTACAGGATACAAAACCATTTCACCAGATATGTCAAAAAAATCAATGTTGAATCTTTATCATTACCTTTATGTTTTCATGTTCGTTTGAATATGTGTTGTGTTTTTATTCTTAAAGATTTGAGAATTATACTTAGATGCGACGGTTAACAATCTGTTCACATTTTCTGTTCTTCTCATCACTATTTTTCTGCAATGATATATGAACAGTAAAGTGTACAAAAAATCAAATAAAATCTAGAACTAGTCCACGAACTATATTATTATTAGGTTAAAATAAGTAAAGGCACAGCATTGTACAGAAAATACATTATTTCTTCACTGATGTATTTTATTATTCGTCCACATTCTAAATAATCAAAACCAAGAAAAGGGAATCGTTACTAGCTAAAAGTACATAGTCATAGTTAATAGAAATACAAAAATATGAAAACTCTGACCAATAAACATAAAAACTGTAAAAAGTTTTACACCCAATAAAAGGAAGTAAACATTGACTCTTTTTTTTTTTTAAATTGTCTTGTATGAAACTTCAAAAGCGATCTAACATGGGAAAATTTTGGACGTACCGATGTAAAGACCAAAACAGTGTTTTGTCTTTGTCACAACAATTAATACATATGTTCACGAAGTCGTCATGAACCACATGTAAGCAAATGAATCCATATTAAACCATATATCAGAATAGTACAAAACGTTAAATGAAACATATTTTGGAAAAAAATAATGCTCATATAATTCCAGTTTTATATATAATAATTTAAAGTAAAAATAAGGGTCGTTCAGAAGGAGACAACAAAATAATGCGGCAATAATGAGATTGAAAGTAAGGTATCTATCTCGCATCTTTTTCTCAAAAAAAAAAAAAAAAATCTATCTCGCATTAACTCAAACTTTACATATTGACAAAATAAATTTTCATCAGTTTGTTACCATTATGGATGTATCATATACTGCAGAATGATGGAATGAAGATGCTTTTTGTCTTATACTATATGATTTGAATTCCTTCATATGATTTTAATTTATTAATTGATTATTGTTTGTAAGTTTATTAATTAGTAGTTTATTTTGCGAATTATTGGATGGAAATATAACAAAAACATATTTATCTGGATTTAAATCCATATGATATTCTTTGTCAAAAAAATCCATATGATATTTGTTTCTGACCCGAAGAAAATGTAAAATTTGTTTTTACCAGAGAAACATGAAAAGTCAAATGAAGAAATATATATTCAAACGAAATTAAATCTTAGAGGAAAGTTTGAATGTACTAACTTGGAGCATGTTTATAACTCTGGATTTCCCTGTGAACTTCTATTTCAGGTAACCCTATATACACTATAATAAGACAGTAACTAAAATGTAATCAAAGACTTTTCAAACTCAAAAAAAGTTACTAAACTAATGTAAGAAAAGTAAAAAGACAATCTCGGTGGTGTGTCTGTGGTCTTCTGCTTCTCTCTATTTCCACTATATATATACCAACACAACCTGTGCTTCTTAGTCTCGCAGACCTAATTTCTCCTCTTCTTCTTCTGAATTTTTTCTTGAAAAAGATTATCACATTCACATATTCTTCTTTGACTTTGGTGTCTTTTCTCTTCTTGATAAAGCGTGTTTATAGAGTTGATTTTCGTTGTGGTGCGGTTTAGGGTTGAGAGGACTGTTGTCTGGCTCGAGGTCATGATAAGGATGAAAGCTAAACCTAAATGATTCTCGGACCAGGCTTCATTCCCCCCAACCGTTTTATCGCCTTATGCCCACTTTCTTCGTTGGGTCTTGTCCTCTTGTTTTCATCTTTGAGATATCTTCTGAGATCGGTTTTGATCTTTTTTTATAGTTCGCTAGCCCTTTTAATAAAATGTTGTTTATACGTTTCAACAGTTTTTGGATTTGTTTATTCATCATACATATTACAGATCTGTATACGAAACATTGAGAAAACAAAAGAGAGATTCATCAATTTAATAGTATACTTGCTTTAGTACTATACCATTTTTTCGGGTTTATACATGCATTTTAATATTTCTATGTATCATATATATATATATATATGCATTAATTCCCTTTTCACAGAATTGACATTTAAACTCGCTCTCTCTCTTCTGTCAAGAGTCACGATGTCTCAGTATAGGTTTCTGTAATAACTTAAACCCAGAAAGAAGATTGTTTCTAATTACGTGTAAGTTCATTTCAGATTGAAGACACCGACGAGACTTTTATTTTTCTTAAAACCATCACTGTCAAATATCTTTCACGTGTATTTTGATTATTCTTTGCTCTTTTCCTTTACCCTTCTTAATTATTTCTCTGTGGTCTCTCATTTTTTATCCACCCAATTCATAAATTTCATATACTTATACTATGTGCACATAGTGCAGTGATTTTTACTATTATTGCGTAATATTGAAAGGAAAAAATGGGTTTAATATAGTTTTAAAAATGTATAATATGTAAAATTAGGAAATAGTCTTGTATAACAAAAAACGATATAGTATAGGAAATTTTGGACTAACCGAGGTACAGACCAAAACAATGTTTTGTCATTTTCACAACAGGTATATATTCATGAAGTCTTCATGAATCACCTATAAGAAAATGCATCCATATATATATACAAACATATAATAACACACAAGTTTTAATTTCTTAATGACAGCCATATAATGTAACAACCCTACTTTTGAAAATTTTACTTGCACGATTCTGTCATACACACATGTTTTAATTTCTTAATGACAGCCTTATAATGTAACAAACCTACTTTTGAAAATCTTAATTACACAATTCTGTCATACAGCAATAAAGTAGGAGTTCACTGAGAGGGATCAAAAAGAAATAATGAGATCGAACGATACTACAGTTCTGGTCCCCGATCGACTATAGCATTAGCTAAAAAACGTGCACTCTGAATGTTCGTAACAGTTCTATACGATTATGTATGAACGAGTGATACATATATAATGTATTACATAGGCACAGAGAGACAAACATATATCTTGCATTTATAAATGGGATCTTTTTTACTACATAGAACAAAAATGTATAGAACCAATTAACCATGCCAATGCAGTGAGTTTAACTAATGTTGACCTTAGAAAAGAAGGAAATTAGATAAGAAACAACTAAAGATAAACGAATATATACCACCGGTCCACCTGTTTGCTGATGGTTATGTGCATGGGTTAGTTTTGTTTTACGCCAAGAATGGTAGAGGGTTTAGAGAGAAATTAATGCACAAAATCTAACTCTTTCTAGTTGATAAAAAAAACTGATAGTATCTAAGAGATGTTTGAATCTCCAAGTTGGAGTATTTTTAAACCTTACAAGTTTGGATGTCCCTGTAAAATTCTATTCTAGGTAAACATTCGCACACCAAATCAAAAAGCTGACCAAAGAATAACAAGCTTCCCGGACCCCGAAATTTACTAAATTGATGTAAAGAAAGAGTAAATATGAAAATCTTGGTCTTGTGGGCATTTGCTCCTCTTTATTTCTCTGTCTCTCTATACGAAACTTAGATTTCTTTTTTCTCTCACATATACCAATATTACCTTCGTCTTCTTTCCTCAGTCTTCTTGCTTAAAAAGTTCTCCTACTATGGTGTAGGGTTGAGAGGAATGTTGTCTGGCTCGAGGTCATGAAGTAGGTTCATTCAATCACTTGGCTAGTGATGAACACTAAACTATTCTCGGACCAGGCTTCATTCCCCCCAACCATTACTATCACATTCTTCCCTCTCTGATATTTGGTTCTTGTGAAATGGGTTTTGTTTTCAGAATTTCAAATCCAAAGGTGCTGTTATATACTTCAATTTGAATTGTAAAAATGTTGATTATATATACTTCTTTATAATTTTAGGAAGTAAACGAGTAACTTACTTGTTCAAGTTTGCATCATTCAATACAGAGGTAATTTACTAATTTGTATACATGCCAACGGTTCAAGATTTTGGGATAGTCTGGATTCATGCATGCATTTTTTATATATTATTAATTGCTGCTGTTTTCTCTTATATTAGTTTTAAAACATAAAAAATGTTTCTTCCCTTTTCACAGCCAAACTCCCATCTCTCTCTTTGATTAGTCTTTAGTCACAGGTCACGATCTCTGAAACATTGTTTCTGCAATAACCAAAATCCTAGAAAGAAGTTTGCTTCTAGTTACGTGTAAGTTCATGTCATATGGAAGACAATGACGAGACTTTTATTTTTCTTAAAACCATCACCATCAAACTTCAGTCACAAAGCCTTTTATAGTTTAGTTCTTTGCTATTGTCCTCTTTACAGTTATGTGCTCTCTCACTTTTTCTTCACACCTTATATTAGTTATAAATTTGAGTAACATACTTATTTGTGACGATAAGGAGAAAGTAAATAATAATAATAAGTTTTATATAAATTTTTAGTTTTTGTAACATTTTATATAAATGTTTACTGAACCCAATTGATATCAAGATCTTTAAGTTTGTACAACCATTTCTCTGTATCTTGAGAGACATACGGTTTGTTTTTCTTACTACTAAGCGTTGAGTTTAAATCGGTATCAATAGAATCACTTCTCTGTGTCGCGTTACCATTGTCTTTACGAGAATTTAGCTGTCTGCTTGGATGTCTCACGTTCAACGCTAAAAGACGAGACACTTCGTGCAATCCTCCCCATTTCTCTAGCGCACGCGCTATGTCATAACGACCTATAAACAAACACATGCAGACCAGGTTGGTTCTACGAGAGGAACATGCAAAGCTTAAACCGAGAGTTTTACTGTTTGCAGTACCTGCACGTTCGAACGTTTTCCTGCTCGGCATAAACGATGGATCCATTCCCCAACTCTGCTGAAATTTTCCTATCTGTAAACACAGAAGCAGAGGAAGTAGTACTAGCTCTTGTAAACAAACACTCTAAAGCCTAATAATGGGTGACTATGATTTTGAACATTGTGGAGAAACTTTTACCTCTTCTTGCAAGTTCTCGAGATTGTCCCAATATCCTTTTGGTTTTCGATATTTATAAGCAAGTGAAAGATTCATCATCACAGCTATTCTCCTAAACCCACCCATTCTTGTAATGGCTTTCTCGATGTCAACTCTTCCGTGTGACCTGAGCTGCTTTCTCATGGGCATGAACCCTTCTTGCCCATGTTCTGATATGAACTTGAGAATCTCTGATTTCAACACTTCGATGTCTCTTTGCAGACCGGGAATCCTCGCTCTCTGCTTAGTTTGTTCCACACAATCGTTACCGTTCTCAAGAGTCTCCACTGATGTGTCACGAGATGAATAACATGTTTCCTCCGATACATGACATGTCTCCACTTTACAAGTCTCTGAAGACTCCTCTCCTCTTTTCTCGATGTAATCTCTGATTGCGCATAGATTTGACGGAAGATCTTCATAAATAACCTGAAAAGATTCAGAGAGAGAGAGAGAGAGAAACATTGCAGTAACAATAAGATCAAAAAAAAAAGATGAGACTGAATTAATTCATTAAATAACCAAACCTCTTCCATGATTGCTTCGGAAAGAAAAGTATCTTTCCGCATTTTGGACTCCACGGTGTACTTGAGAAGGGTGTGATGGTTTCCTAATTGTTCAAAAATCCATTTCCCCTCGAGCGAGTCGAAGTCTCCTTCAACCTGCTCGAATCTGATTTCCTGCTCACGAGTCTCGTGCAAATCCAGAACAGCTCTCGCATGAAGCACCATGTAAAGCAGGCCTTTGCATCCTTCCTGCAACAGGATTCACGTGTAATTATAGAATATCTTGAAATCATCCTTTCTCGCATGATTATACCTGAACTATTCGGACTTTATTGTTTTCCCGTGACAAGATCTTGCTGATTGCCAAGTTTGGAACTATCCTGATAGATCCACAAATGACAAATGCACATGAACAAGAGATATATAAGCCACCAGCCAATATTTACTTAAAAGACTAACACAAAAGCAAAGTTGACAAAACAATAGAAAAAAAAAGTGATGCCTCGATTCTTACTCTGGAAGGCTTTCATAAGCAGTCAAGACTTTCCACACTTCACAAACCGGAGCTTTAACTGTTATACTAGCAATGGCGCAACGGTGGACACCTCCATTTTCCTACATCCAAATGAAAACCACTCATCAATAACCACAAAAGATAAGAAAACTGTTTTTTGATCTTCTTCTTAATGTAATTAGTCTACTTACCAATAGTCCATCAAATCTACGAAGATGAACTTCGTCCACGGTGCAGGGTTTATCAAGCTTGCATACTTTTCCATACACGCCCCAATTACTGTTCAGGTCATTTGAATGAGGTAATGATCCAACAACACTGGAAGAGGCGGCAGGTCTCTCAGTAAACGGACTTTCAGACTCAACACCATGAGAAGGGGTCGACGGTACAGAAGAAGCTCTACCCAAGAGAGCATCTATTATTGAAGGCTTTTCGCGAGCTTTATAATTGATCTCAGCCTGGCGAGCTACGGCTCGGAGATTTACAGGAAGATCGGATCTGATTATCCTCTCTAAGAAGATGGCAGGGAAGTTAAATCTTGGGATTACGTTTACTTCGTATGACAAGACAGCTCCTACGGACCTGTAGAAAGAAAGAAGTAAATGTTTTCAGCATAGACGTTTATCCATGGTTAGAAATGCATAACAAATTAACAGTCTGTCTAAAGAGAATAACTGATGTTAGGATCATGAACATGTGCACACAAACTTCTTTTGGGGGGTTGATGAATGGTACCTTATACCAGATTTGACAGACCACTTTCCCTCGAACTTTTTGAAATCACCATCTACCATAGAGAAGTGAAGCTCACGACCATTTGGCTAAAAAAGATAGTAAACGGGAAAAAACAGCATAAGACTACACATTTATAAGCATGTGCGAATTGAGAAACATTAGACCCAACGCAAAGGAGTTGCAAAGAAGGCTAAAGAGGATCAAAAAGAACCATGGAAATTTTGAATATATAGGAAGTAAACACGACTATGATTCTTATTCTTTTTGTTTTTCTTGAATTCATACGAGTCTTAAGGATCTAGAGAAAATAAGAAGCAGGCAACTCCTAATTAAGCAATGATTACAGATCGTGCAATACAATGACTGATATCAATTCCTTATCAAAAGCTAAGATATGATTTAAAACAAGATGACATAATGTGGCAGAGAGTTTCAGGTTTTCTAAAAGTAAAAAGGCTTAAGAGAGTGCTCACAGAATGAGGACACTCATGGAGATCGAGGACAACACGAGCCTCAATATGCCAATACAACGCTCTTTGAAGGCCACGTTGCTCCAGCCATATACGTCCTGGGTGCGGACAAGGAATTCTCCCGCTACAAAGTTTTGAAACAATCAACATCAAAGTCATGTTAGCATTTCACCAATTCAAGATTCTTACTACACAAATAAGTTAAAAAAAACATTTTTTTTTACAGCAGTAGCTAACCTAGAAAGGAGATTGGGGATGAAATCAGCAAGGCGCTCGTAATCAGTGAGGACATCCCAGACGGATTTAGAATCAGAATCGACACAGATCTCCCCTCTTATCCTCCGCTCCCTCCACGATATCACATCCACCTCACACCTCACTTTTCTCTCTACGTCGTCGTTTTCCTCCACCAAACCCAATCCACTCCCGTCGTCACCTCCTCTACCACTATCTCTCGTTCCTCCTCCTCCTCGGCACTTGAAGACCCCAGCGCCGCCGATCGCTGTGGTGGAAACGGCCGAGAACAATCGAATATGGGAAGGACATGGGAGCAACACACTTAGAGCAGCCACTGGTTCGCTGGAGAAATTGAGGGAGTGAACGCCACGGGAGAGAAGTGGAAGCTTGCTCACGGACATGGGATTCGCTATAGAAGATCAAAGGTGTTCGACGTAATGTGTCAGTGACCAAATGGCAGTGTGGGGAGAAGTTGCAGAGTGTATGTGTGACCGTTAAGTCTTCTCATCCACCAGATTTTTTTTTAATGTTTTCTTTTTGAGTTTTTCGTAATATTATGCTTTTTGCAAGAGTTATACAGATGTATGGTTGAAAATTCACTCGTCTTCTTCAGTTTTATCTTTTTAAAAATTATATATACGCTGTTAATTTTTCCGGTAAATTGTTAAAATGCAAAGACGCAGTAAATAATCCGATTTCAACAAAAGTTTTATCCAAAACATAAACTGATAAACCACCATATTGTTTGCGTTTTCAACAAGGAAAAAAACAAAACGAACCCTAAAGGACAAAAGCAAAGGCTTTATTATAAAAAGCTAATAAAAGACAGAGAAAACAGAAAGAGCATCATTCAGTCATCATCACTCGCTCTCAATCGAATTTAAAAGGTTTGGTTTCTCCTTGACGATCAAATGGATTGTTGTTCCCCATCATCATGTTTGGAGCTGCTGCTTCTTCTTGCAGATGAGCACCACTTGCACTACCGAAAGCCACGAATGGAGGAGGAGGAGTCGACTGCAATGGGTTTGTTCCTCCTGGACGAGCAAATGGATTGTCGGCCATGTTTGGGACTTGAGCTCTGTTGTTACCATAACCAGGATACGCAGTAAAGATTGGTCCTTCTCGACTAAAAAATGTATTGGCACTTGCACCAACAATGCTGTTGTTACCATAAGCCAAGGTTCCTCCTCCTGGACTAGCAAATGGATTATTCGACATGTTTGTGACTTGCTGTTGATAAACACTTGCACCGATGTTGTTGTTGTTGTTACCAAAAGCCACAGGAAGAGTAAATAGATTGTTGGACATGTTTGGTACTTGTTGTTGATGAGCACCAAAAGCCACAGGTGGAGCAGACTCGAAACCATTTGTTCCTCCTTCACGAGCAAACGGGTTACTGGACATGTTTGGAACTCCTTGTTGTTGATGAGCACTCGCAGTGTTGTTGTTGTCACCAAACGCCACAGTGTTGTAGGTTCCTCCTTGTTGATGAGCATTACCATCAAGTGGAGGAGACGCAAATGGATTGCTGGACACGTTTGGGAGTCCTTGTTGTTGATGACCACTTGCAGCACCGATTACGAGAGGAGGAGAAGGACCTTCGAAAGGGAAAACGCAAATCCTACACTTACGTTCAAAAGCGTCGTTCTGAAACGTGCAGCGATCGCAGAACCAGTAGTCGGTGGGTACGTTCTTATAAACACCAGCCTTCACATCACGCAGACCTTCCTCAACAGTCTTGACGAAGACATGAAAGTAGTTACCAGTTGCTGTCGTTGAGGTTTCAAGTTTATGCCTGAAGCCAGCGACAACTCCACCCGAGATGGCTCCCCGCACCAACTCATCTACTCTCTCTTTGTGCTTCGCAAGATTCGCGGTAGCTCCCTCCACGAGGTGGTCCAGGTACTGCTTCCTCGCGCTGTGGTAATCGGTTATGAAATAGCCGAACATGCGGCTCCATTTCAACACGAGTCTGCATTGAACGATCAGCGTGCACGCTTCCCTCACAGCCCTCGCGTCCAACTCTCCCAGTTCGGGAATACTGTTTCTCTCAATGGCTTCGAGATCGCGTTTAGCTGCCTTCATTGCTTTACGATCCTCCCTCCAGAGTGCCAGGTGACGATCCAGAGCCGCTTCATCGTGTGGTGTAGGAACATAGACTTCAAAACAATGATACACTGCTCTGTGATATCCCTCTGGTATCAAGCAGCGCCAGCAGAAGGAGTGACTGATATATTACGTAACAGCAAAGCAATGAGCTACAAATAAAAAAAGATAAATTTTATGAAAAAAAAGGAGAGAGAAAAACAGAACAAACCTGCAGACGACACAAGTAACGATTCTCCAATGACCATTGATACTCCTTTGCATGTTAGTGTTGCAATGAGGACAAGGTTTGGTGGTGATCCAGGTGAGTCTTTTCGCTTCAGCCAAGAGTTCATTCAACCAGAGGGAAGCATTGTTGCACGTCACTGGTCTGTGCGACTCGAGCTTGCACCTCCAACAGAACGTGTGACCACACAGACACACCACACCGAAATCATCACTGGACTCGCGATCATCACCTTCACCACCATCACCATCTTCTGATGGATCCTCATGATCATCATGACGCTCGATGGCGTACTCGCATCCCTTAGCAGGACACCACTTGATCTTGTTGCTCTCCATGAAAGATCCAACAACGTATCTCTCGTACATCTCCTTAACCGGCTCGGAGAGTTTCTCCTCGATCGTATCGGGTCCAACGGAGGCAACACAGACTCGGTCAAGACTTGTGTTGTCGTCCTCCTTGTTCTTCTCGAGATGACCTTTCCAGCAATCCGAGCAAAACTTGTGTGAGCACAAGGGAGTGGAGGAGACAAGAAGAGTATCTCCGTCACCATCGGTATCAGGAACGACCTGAACCAACCCTAGTTTCGATAGAAACCTCTCCTTGTCGTCGCCCAAAAGATCTGAAGCCTTGAACGAGTCCCAACCTAGACGGATTAGGGCTACGGTTGCATCGGACTGAGATAACGAGAAGACTTCCGAGATCTGAACGATCTCCTTCATCATCTTGTCAAGAACATCTGCTCTCGTGAGAACAGAGTAGAGTCTCTGCCCGTCTGAGTCCATGGCTGTCAAAAAATAAAAGAAAAAGTGATTTTCAAACCCTAGAGATAAAAGTTTGAGGTAATAGTTTTGTTAATCGAAGGCGGAGAGTTATGATTTTATAATGAGGTTACCTTGCGTAGGATCGATGGTGAAAGAAGGGGGTTTAGTAGCGTGAGAAGCAAGCTAGAGAAAAAGTCTCAAGAGGAAGCCGACGCTGAAGATTTACTGTGATTTAGGGTTAGATTTACTAGGTGTTGATGCTAAGCATTATCTAGTTAAATAGGAAAAAACTCAGAAATTACTTACCGAGAAAGATATTCTTTAGATTTTCAGATTTGTTAATATTTCTAAAATTTTATCACTAAAAATCCAGAGAACCAATGAGGTTTGAGATTATCTGTAAATTCTATAAAAGATAACAATTTTTAACGTTTGACTAATTATTGTTTGACGTCATCGCACCAATTATTTTAAATGTAAAACTAGATGTTGACCCGCCCTTAAAAGGGCGGGTATATTTTTGTTTGAAATTTAATTTTTGATATTTTTTTTTCTTTCTTATTATATTTGTATCTGTTTTTGTAATCATATTTTTGTATAAATTTTAATCAAAATATATTTTATTAAATAATAGCAATTTAAAAATTGATCCGGTATACGCAAGGCTAAGGCTAGGTTGCGGGTCGAACTCGTCCGCTGACCCGCCAACCTGCGGATTTTCAATTTTCTTTTGGTTAAAAAATATGATCCGCACAACCTCCAAACAAATAATTTGGTACCCGCTCCACTTAATTTTATGGTTATCTGCGGGATATATATATTTTAAAAATCATTATTTAATTTAATTATTATAAAAAATATATTTATAATAAAAAACTTATACGTGATTTAAATTTTAAATTATTATTTTTAAATTCCTGTATTTTTTAAAAAGTATTTAAAAAGAACAGATATATTTTTTGTTTAATATTTTTAAGAAATATAATTTTTATAAATTTGAGACTGTAACCAGCAACAAACACCAAAATATCGTCCATTCAACAAACTGCCACATGTTAGTTCGGACTCTTTTGAAAAAAGTTGTGCAACTGTTTATTTGACCAGCCAGTTATTATCTGCGTATTCCTAAAAAATAGTAGTATTTTCCACCAGTTAGTTGTTGGCGTATTTTTTTTTCTAAATAAGGTTAAAATTAAGTAGTTATATTTATATGAGCATATAAGCAGTTGTATATATTTTTTTAGTTGGACTCAACTAACACTAGTTGGACATGTTCCAAATTAATAGTATTGATATTTTTTTATTTTGATTAAAAATTATTTATTAAATATGATTTTATTAATATATATAATTAACAGAATATTAAAAACAAAATTTTCAAATTCAAAAAATTTGTTCGGTTTTTGGTGCGGATTGAGTATAATTGGTTTTCAGATATAATATTTTAATAACCGTTTCAAATATATAAGCATGTCTAATAGAGTATGAAATTTCGATTTTCGGGTCGATTCCAAATCGGATTTTTGAATACAAATATTCTTGACTAATTATATTAGGTAACTAATAAGAAAATATAATATATTGTTATAGTTATGAACAAAGTTTAAAATAATTTTTGAAATGCATATAGCAAAAATGTATAGTTATGCAACTTGATATCCAAAATTTTAAAATAAAATTATATACCCACATACATTAATTATATTTAATTTCTAAATAACTAAATATACGTACTAAAAATATTATTTATAAACAAAATGACCCAGAAACAATTTTTATCCATAAATTTAAAATTATTTGAATTGTTCTATATTTTTATTCAAACAGTCCGATATTTAAAGTTGGCATACTTATGTATTTATTTTTATCACAGTTCTTGATACTATGAATATAAATGTTATTAATTGTTATTGATAATATATATAAAAGATGGTATCAGATTATGTGGAAATCAAAGCATATAATAGATGTGTACGTTATTTTTTTTTCCTAGTCAAAATAGTGCATCCCTAAATTATAGGAAGTAAATGGGAGGGGAAGTTATAAAATATCACAAGCCACGTTATATTACCTATATTAAATATTGGCAGTTAATTATTTCAAAAAGTAAATTTTAAATAATTGGATCTAACCTTTATCAATTAGACATGTTGAAGAATTAATAGTATTGATTAGTAATATATATAAGAATATATACATCTATATTTGAAAGCGCGTGATTATTTTTTGTTGACAAAATTATTAGCCCGTTTTAGATCAGAATAGAAATGAAAAATGTATTTGTAAGACATGTTTGTACTTGATACATATTTTACATATTTAATGGAAAACATGTAAATATTAATTGTAAAATTTTCTAGTCATTAATTTTAGATTAATTTTGGAAAGTCAACTTTATTTTAAAACTTTAAATATTGATTTTAAAAATAATTAAATTTTTTAATCAAATTATAATCTTTAAACGCATATATTAGTAAATTTATGTCATATTGATTTACAAAATAATTATTTCTAAGATGTTATAATATCTGTCAAGATTATGAGTAGCTGTAACATCTTTTAAAATAGTTTTTAAAGTTAACAAATTTATTTATTAAATGTTATCTTTGCATTTTTTTTAAATTAAAAAATTAACATTTATGTGGTCATTAAAATGATAATTGCATCACATAAATATTTTAAAATATTGACAATTTTCTTCACGTACTTTTCAATTATAATTTAATTTCAGATGTTAAAAATATTTTAATTTGAAAAATAGATCAAAACAATTATACAACAAACAAATCAATCCTAAAATTAAGGGATAATTAAAAAATGAGATTCTATTGTTGTTCGGTTATTTAATAAAGTTCAAAAATAAATATTGTTGGATTAAATAGATTTTGTTAGAATTGAACAGATTTGATTAGGATTTAAACAAAAATCACAAATTTAAAATAAATGAATGGTTAAGATGTATACCCAGTCGGTGGCTTTCATAATGAGATAAGTTTTCTCCTTCAACTTGACTAAAAGCTGTGATTGATTCGTCTCCTCTCATAGCACATGAATAATCAGCAAACATAACACCTTATTTGAAAATAAAACTTCACCATCAGTATAACTTCTTTCTAAAACCTGTTAAACTAAAACCCAAAGAAAAATCAAAATCAGCAAACATGAACACAAAAGAATCTCATAAAAAATAAAACTCACATGTGTTGTTTGAGGAAAGATCACAAGAGAACATAGCAGATATCCCTTCAAGCATGTCGTCGTTGCTTTTTAAAAGAAATTGTTGTAATCATATTGATTAATATATAACTAAGCTGCTATTTCAAAATAAAACCCATTAAATCTGCTTTTCTCCAAACTGTTCACGAATCAAGCTCTCAATTTGTGTTTGTTTGGCCAAAACATGATGAGGTAATTAAGTGGTAATATACATTTATTTATGGTAAATAGAATATTCCATTTGGTTGTTGCAAATAATTTTCTAATCTTTTATTTGATTTAAAATAGAAAAAAATAGAAAACTATAGGTTTTAAATAAATTAGTGGCAGAGAATGGTAAATATTGTTGAAATAGAAGGTCACCTCAAAAAAAGGCCTTCTGTTTTAATAGTATTGATTAATGTAAAGTTCATTGTCTCATTATTATTTTCGACGCGTGTGGAATATGAAGCGAGGAAACTTTCATGACCTTTTCACCATGACCTTTTCATCAGTTACGAATGAAATTTCGTGCGTAATTTCGAATTATTTATATTATCAATTCGAAATTTAATTAACAGTTACAGAAACGCATGAAAACACATTAAGAATGCCGAAAAGTTAATATCAAAATCTGTGTTTGAAGACTATTATAATATCATGAGGATATGTGTATGAAAGTTTTACTGAATGAGATTGCTTCTCATGTGTATTAATGCTCTATTCATAAAGTTTTGCTATTATTATTTTTGGATCTCAATCCTCAGAGAGTATATATTTCCATCAAGTTTGCAAACTGATACATTTGTCTAAACCAAACGGAACCGTTTAGAAAATCAAGAACTAGAAAAGACCTTGGCAAGACTGCTCTGAAGTAAAGCAACTGACTCAACAGCAGATTTAGCAAACCAGCTGACACCTACTTTAAACCGGTGTTCATCAGTTGGTAGTCTAATCAAATACGCCAGCTTCCTTGCTGCGTGACCAACTGGACCTTCAAGTGTAAGCCCTTCAATGAAACTCGGCGTTATAGCAGCATCGTATCTTCCAAGAGTCATCATCTCACCTAAGTTCTGAAACCTGTAAACAAGAGCTTAATTAAAACTATGTTTTCATCATCACACAGACCACAGTTAAAAAAAAAAAAATTTAAACTTTTTACCTGAATGGTAACAAAGGACGGTTGTTAATGGCAGCCCATATATTCCAACCGGTAAAGTCAGCTTCTTGAAATGCAACCTGAGCTGTTGTGGGAAGAAGCTTCCCGTTTGAGTCTCTCAAGGAAGAAGAGTCACCTAACGCGAATATCCGAGGATGTCCCTTGACACGGAGTGTCTCGTCTGTTTCAGCTTGTCCTCTAACGTTCAAAGGAAGGACACTAGGACCTGAAGGCTCTAGCTCGGTGAGCAAAGGCTTAGCACCTACTGTCCACAACACCATATCAGCTTCGATGACTTGACTCTCTACTCCTTTCTCTGTAGGCTGAAGCTCTAACAAATACCCTCCTCCATCTTCTTCTTCTTCTTCTTCTGAATCGCTTGCTTTCTTTATGCAACGAACAAGATAACCCAAGAGTAACTGGACTTTTCTCGACGTAAGAACCTAAAACCACAAGAGTCACAGACTTTTTACTTTAGCATCTTCACTTCGTTCTAAAACAAGATTGCAATTGAAAAAAAAAATGACAAATACCTTCATAGCTGCCTCTCTGTTCCCATCAGGGGCTGATGTTAATATACTCTTGGACACGTTAATGGCTTGCACTGTCCCACGGTCTTGCAGTCTCTCTGATATGGTTGCAGCTAACTCAACTCCTCCGTAACCGCACCCAACGACAGCTATTTTGATGGCAGCGCCGGTTTTGAAATTCCTTCTCTCCAGTTTGCTCAGCTTCTCGTTCACCCTCTGCAATGTCATTGTACCAGCCATGATTTAGATGAAAGAGTAGTATCATGTAAAATCCAAACCTAAAGTCTTACAATAGCATCGTTAAGAGTGTAAAACGGCAAAGCAAACTCCATTGCGCCGGGGACAAGATCCAGGTTAGGTTCAGCGCCAAGAGCAAGAACCAGCCTAGCTGTAGAAAAAGAAAGATAATGAGTCCAGACACATAAACAAAGCAGACGAATGAGATAGTTTCTATTAAAACTTTTTTTTATTGTGTAAAACATAGTACCAATCGTATTCAATGTTAAACCCGCTTTCGAGCAAGACGGTTCCTCCAGAAACGGAAGTTTGAGAGCCGTTGACTCCTAAATGGTCACAAGGAAGCAGTGTTTTGACTCTATCTCGGAGAAACTGGATTCCTGTGTTTGTAAGCAAATCCGAGAAACGAGGAGCAATCTCCCACACATCAACTTCTGAATATATCACAATAAAACTGAATCAAACACACAGAAAGTCCAAAGATTGAGCTAGAGGCAGAGAAGCAAGTAAGTCTACCTCCAGAGAGAAGCTCATACAACATTGGCTTGAACACAAAACGTTCGGATTGGTCAACCAAAACCACCTGATCAAAATGCATTTAACAATTCTAAGTCTTTGGAACACAATGCTCTAGGCTAAAAGCGAATAACCGAAACAAACATGATAACCTGAGGCTTTTTGTCGTCGGGCCACACAAGAGATTCTAGTCTCAAAGCTGTGTACAATCCTCCAAACCCGCCACCTAGAATGCACACCCTTGGCCTCTGTTAAACAGAGAGCTTAGTAGATTTACAGAGTCCGCAATGAAAGCTTAAAGAGATCTCAGACAAACAATGCTTTAAATGAGTTGAAAACAAACCTTGTTATCAGGCCATGTGTAAGTCCTGGGAGGTGTTTCATTCTCAGAGATCTCTGCTGTGTACCCACCGTTGTTTGCGATGGCCCTCGACACATATAAGCGAAGGGGGTTTCTCTGTGAGTTCCTAAGAGAAGAGAGTCGGAATCCAGAGGTTGTTGAAGCTAAAGAGGCTTTACTGCTTAGTCTTGTTGCTCCATCTGAAACACACAACCACCAAAAGTTTCAACATTTATAGTTAACCATGGACACTAATATAAGCATGGAAGCAGTTCTGCTCCGAATCAAAAACAAAGTGTATAGTTTAGAAGTGAAGTAAGCAAAAAGGATTCTGAATAGACAGAGATTAAATCGAATCAGAAAGCTTCACACTTTGATCTAATTGTCCTTTAAGACTAATTAGGATAAATGAAAATCTTTTTTAAAACCAATTGAACAAAACAGAGAACAGAATCGATCTATAGCAGAATGGATTGAGGAGAAACATACAAGAGAAAGGTAAGAGAGAAGATACGGCTGAGAGAAGGGCCATCGGCTCTGCCGGAGAAATGTAATGTCCCGAGGTTAAGTTTTCTTATGGAGGTTGAGGGTTCCACGCTCTCTCTCTCTCTCGTTTGGACTTGTGACGTCGATTAAAAAGGATCTCGCTCACGCTGGCCAACGAATATTTGAGAAAACGCGGCTGAACAGCAGCCACGAAACGCTATTTCTAATTTGTTCGGCTATTTACTTAAGTTGTTCTTCTCTACGAGCTTTTTTTCTTTTTTTTAAGACACCACTTTCGGTACGAATTTATGTCTGAACGCTATAGTGAAAACTTTTGTTGTCCCGTCAAGATTTATTGATCGACAGATATATACCAGTCCTGTGATTGGTGAAAAAGGTTTTTTTACTTCCAAATTCAGCTGATAATTCACCAGTCAAGTGAAAACAGATTTTATCATTTTTACTCTAGTAAGTACTGCTTGAATAGAAGAAGTAAACCAGTTCCTCTGTATTTACCTTAGAATGCTTATTAACTTATTATACTACTCTCGGTTCCTCTGGTATCTACCAATCATAGAATGTTACTTGTTCACCTTATAATGTTATCAACTTATTATACGTGTTTTAGTGGGAATCTGAACATTTTTTTTAATATCTGGGTAAAGATAAAGCTTGTTTCTTTATTAGTAATAGAGAAACTAACACGAGAGAAAAAGAACAATATACACTTTTCAGAATACGAGTGGTTGGTGTTAGTGGCAAAAAGATGAGAACTGTCACTAAATCACTTCCATTTCTTATTGCAAAAAAAAAGTAAAGGATAAAACAAGATTAAAAATACAAGAAATTTAAAAGGCGAGAGAGTTGAGAGACAAAGAGGGATGAGATTTTGCTCTTCCTTGATAAATCCTAATACCTAAAAATACCCAAATCCCCCCATATTATTTTTTTTAGGCTGCCAGAGAAGTAGAGAGATAGAGAGTGAGACGCATTTGATTTTACTTTTTCTTTTTTTGGGGAGTTTTGGAAGAGCCTGGAATCTCGCTGCTTACAATCTTCGATCTCTTCCCAGATTCTGCGGAGGTTTGCTTCTCTTCTCCCCCTACCCATTGTTTTCTGAAAAGTTGTTAAAATTTTCTGTCAAGATTCGTATTATGATTGATCCTTTCCATTGCAAAGTGTAGATCTTTTGCTTTTGTTCTGCAAATCTATATGCTTTACTTATGTGTTCTCTGGGTTAATCAATGTTTTATTATGCGTTGTGTTACACTAGTCAGTGTTGTTAGGAAGAACTTGCTCTGACAAAGTTGCGATATTTTTCTTTTGTGATAACACATCAAAATAAATATCTTTTAACTTTTATTCATCAGTGCGACTTTCTTTGTTCGGTGGAATCCTTTGCTGTGTTCCAAACTATAGTAAAACAAAAACAAAAAAGATTGTAGAGTAATGGAGGACGTCTTCATATACATTATATTTGATTTGATGCGATAGTGTCTTTTTCCGTTATCCAAATAAATAATCTTTATTGATTTACAGACCACCTTCCTTTTTTATGCTATGTTTTTTTGAAAACTTGTCAGTGGTTCTTCTTCTCGTGATCTGATATTCTGATAGGTTAGTTGCATCTTTACTAATATACAATTATAGCTGCTACGTCTCTTTCGCTTCTTGTTACCAACTTCTTCTCTCCCTTGCTACACAAAGCTAGCTCCTTGATGCTTCTCTGATCTTTCATTCTGTTTTTGTTTGTGTTTTGCTTCCTGTTTCTCGTTTTTTTTTGGATTCTTCTCTGTTTTACATGTCTAAGTTTTGGTATGTTTTAACTTTGCAGGAGCTTTGCGTCTTTCTTCTTCTCTTAGAGAAACATTAGATACTTAGTTCTTGAGCTTTCAAAAGGCTGTTTTGCTTTTGTCTATGGAGTATGGAGTAGAATTCATCCTGAAGAAATGGTCTTAGATGTGTAACTTTGTGTCGTGAACAAGTTTCATCTGTGATTTGATGGGTAAAGAGAGTCCGCTGGAGATTACCAATAGCGGAGTCAGTCATCACGATTCTCCACCTGTCAAGAACCATGATGAACACGAAGCTCCACGTTACAGTTCAGACAAAGACACGGGTTTACCAACTTGCCGCGTCTGCCAGTGCACAGAATCCGACAGAAGAGGAGACGCTGCGTTAGGCTTTTTGGGTATCACACCTCCTGTTGTCTCAGAACAACCACCTCGTGGAAGCAATGCAAACCAAGAAACCCCTGATAAGAAGAAGAAAAGCGGCTTCATCGAACTGATAAGTCCGGACGGAGAAGTGTTCGTCTGCGCAGACGAAGACATAGAGATGGGAGCTTGGCAGCATCGGGACACGTTGCTAGAACTCGGATGCTCTTGCAAAAACGACCTCGCTCTGGTGCACTACGCTTGCGCGTTGAAATGGTTCGTCAACCACGGATCAACCGTCTGCGAGATCTGTGGGAACGTTGCGGCGAATATAAGAACAGTCGATCTCAAGAAAGTGGTCATAGCCTTGAAAGACTACGCAGCGCTGAGAGAGAGAACTGCTGATGGAGATCCCAACCCTGTAGCGGTTAATAATAGCAACAACAGGACGAGCTCTTCGGGGATAGATCCTGATGCGGTTGCAGCCATTCGAAGGCAGCGGCTTAGTGAGATTTCGTTGTGGTTTGGTCCGCATTGTCCAAACAACAACAACAATAGTGGTAGTAGTAATTCAGCTGTTGCTGCGGGGGTGGCTGCTTCTTCTCAGGTTACGTCTGAACAGCCTTTGGGTGTAGTTGGGTTTGATATATTGCCTATGGAGAGCAGAGCGACTAAATGGGCTGTGGAAGGTACAGGGATACTGCTCGCTACAGGGTTACTCACTGTTACTTTGGCTTGGCTCATTGCTCCACGTGTTGGAAAAGTATGCATGCTAATAAGATCAGAGTAATCTTCTTTTGATTTAGAAAGTGTTAAAAGACTGATATATGTGATCTTTTTACCTCAGAGAACTGCAAAGAGTGGACTGCATATACTCCTGGGTGGACTATGTGCTTTAACAGTAGTCATCTTCTTCAGATTCGTAAGTGAAACAAACATCTTACTTTTTTGTTTTCTTGAAGTCTGTGATGATAGGTGAATGAATGGAACTAATTTTGAGAAAAACAGGTAGTGCTGACTAGAATCAGGTACGGACCAGCACGTTACTGGGCGATCTTGTTCGTGTTCTGGTTTCTAGTGTTTGGAATTTGGGCATCACGTTCCCATGCTCACGCTTCCAGTTGAACATTCTTCTCCCTGCTCTGTTGTGTTACTATTTCTTTTGTTTCTGTCTGTCTCTGTTAATATCGTTTACATCCTTCGGGTTATAAGAACAAAATGTACAATTATTTGTTGTCCCACAAAAGAAACTGTTCTGTCTACTCTCTGTTATTAGTCTCCATGCCGGTTTCTTCTGCATGGGTCACTTAGACCTGTGAAGAAACAAAAAAATTCACAACATGAACATAGAGAGCAATGCAGAAGACGTTTGCAGTTGTTATGAAGATTGTTTGTGGTCTCCAGGATTGTTGCGTGATTATAAATATGTTAGTGTTCATATGATGAGTGTCTCAGTCTCTCAGATTTGAGTAACTCCAGTTTAACGATTTCCAATGGAGTTAGAACTTTCCGTTTCAAGTCCTGAGAAATTGTAATGATTTACTCTCGTCTTTGTTAGTAAATAGCAAATACGGCCAAGACCGAGTCGGTAAAAACTACTATCGACTGAAGTCTTGCGGTACGTACAAGTCAAATCCTGATTAGCTTTTTTCGTCTAGACGTTTTCATGTTTGAGTCTACCGACGTAAACTTTGTATGTATGTTTGACATGAAAACAGTATAATATATATTGTGCTTTATTTTGATTTTAACATATATCAGGAATCAATCAAATATTTATATAACAAAACGAGAAATGAATACAAATAAAACAAAAACCATAGACTCAAAAGTCTTCAGCATTTGTTGGATAGCAAAAGAATGGCAGATACTAAGCGTAAGTCAAGTGTACAAGATAAAAAACGCGTTAAAAAAATTGGAATTTAGTTCTTGTGAGTACATTTTGTTCCCTTATAAAATAAAGATAGCATTTCAGGCAATGTTAGTTGTAAAACGAAGAGAACAAAGCTTAAAAATGGCTAAAGAGAAATCATATGTAATTTCTCTTCTTCTTCTTCTATCTTTGCTCCTATGTCTTTCTTCTCAAGTTGGTGTTGCCGAGGCCAGACGCCACACAAGTTAGTATTTTTATATATTTTTTTACGCATAGCATATAGTTTAAACTTGTGTCCACTTTGCTCACTTTCTACGTTGTTTAAGAAAGAAGCCTGCTCCAGTAATGGGTTCAATTTTATTCTTTTCTAGTTAAAGCCGGGTATTCAGATTCTCGATGTGCCGATAAATTTCCAGCAACTCCACCACCAGGTAGATTCCTAACTGAAATGCAAGCCAAATAGTCTGAATAAGTTGTTTGTATATAAAAAAAAATTATGCATGGTAACTAGCTTAACCCATTAAAGTTCCAGTGAAACAAATCATGTGAACTTGCGCATATTGTTAACAGCCTACAAACCTGAACCGCCGATAGTCACTCCGAGATCTTCGTCACCCAAAGGAAAAGGCCCATAACTCCATAAGTGCTGAAAAGTTTCAAGAAGTGACTGCAGGGATTGAAGAAACACATATATATCATGGGATGTGCAAGAAGAGTAAAAAAACTTTATTACTGTACAACTCGTATATCCAATTCTACGTGGATTTAAACCTAAAATTAAATAGTTGTAGTTATGATATAAAAACATTGGAAAAAATGTCAATCATCAACTATCAGTAAAAGAACATACGCATGTTGTTTAGTAGTTCACCCGCCGAAAGTGACGGAGGACACCGCACTCTAATTCAAACAAAGGATAAAGGCTCATAAGTAAAGTTTTCGAAAAAAGTGATGGGGACTACAAGAAAGAGTCAACTTCATTGTTGTGTAACCCGTTAACGTCGATCACGGACGGAGGGACTTGCACATAAATGTGAAATTAACTATAGCTATTTCAAATTTGTGGTAGACTACCTCAAAAATATTAAGGTCTTTTAACCTTTTCAAAAAATTTCAGTCATGTACCGTTTTGAATGAAATCTGTTATGATCCGAGAATGAAGATGAAAGAAATAGACCTTGATATTAAAAATTTACATGCCTCTAAAGATCGAACCTTTGTCAGACGAGAGATTATATTAACACTGTAGAAACAAAACACAAAACATAAAAAAAATTTAAAGCTATGCAAGGAAGAAGAGATGGTCAGTCATCAAGATGAGATACTGGAGAATCCGGAGAGGAGCGTTCTCGAAATCCAATAGAGGAAGTCTCAGCTCTCTTACTCTACTACACGACCCACCATTTCCTCCATCTCGGGTCATCATCATCATAACCCGACCCGAGTAAACTTTCCTGAACAGATAAGCCGAGGAGCTTCCCGCATTGCCGCCGTGGCTGGTAGTAGTAGACTCATTAGCTTTCGTCTTGTAAATCGTCCATCCGTTCGAAGCCAACGCCTGGGCGAAACTCTCCATCGATCCGATCCGCTTGTTGGTGATTCTCGAGTAGAGAGAAACAGAGCAGCAATCCCAATTGCTAACGGAGGAGGAAGGTGTGTCCACGGCGGCGGCGGAGAACACGAGCTTGAACAATCCGTTAGAGAGGGAGACGAAGGATCGGAGATGGGAGAGAGAGGAAGCGGAGAGAGACGGGAAAGAGAGCATCACGGCGTCGTTGGGAAGAGACCAGGAGAGAGACGACGAAGAAGACCAAGTCGAAGGACGAGACGACGTGGAGAAAGGCGACGGCGACACCGAATCGCGGGGCGGGAACGAGAAGATGACGTGGGAGAGGGAAGGCGTCGGGTACAGATCCATGCCTAGATCTCTCGCGATCGACGCTAATCTGTAAGTGTCTGAGATCAGTTCTCGCGTCGGGACGAAGAAGAGCAATGGCGTTTTCGAATTATTATTATTGGATCTCGATCGGGTTTTTGATTGATTCTTCTTCTTGTAGGAGGAGCTTAGGATCTCTCGGATGCTGGTTTCTCCTCCATCGCCTTCGTCTCCGTCGTTTGTATCGCCGGAATTGTGAGTGAGATTGAGAGTCTCGTGGAGGAGAAGAGAGCGAGCTAGCTTTAATGGAAGCATCTCTGCTCTTAACGCTTTCGTCTTCTTCTTCGTTGGCTCTTTTATTTCCCCTCTAGGTGTCCCAAACATAACCGATCGGTTTAACTCAAAAGCATTATATATCTCAATTTATTCCGGTTTACGTTAAAAGCATTATATCTCAAATTTATCCCGGTTTGATTCGGTTTAACTCAGTATAAAATAAATTGTCGTCGTCGTCTTCTTCTTCTTTTTCACTTCCCTCGCCTTCAGAAGCGCCGATTCTGCGTACACTAGAGCTTTCACTTCTTCTCCCATGGCGGCTTCTACTATGATAGTGCCAATGGTTTGTAAATTCCGCTTCTTATCTTCTTCGATCATGTGTTTTTCCTTTAGGTTTTACGGTTTTCTGTTTCTCCTTAGCGTAGCTCGATGCTCATTCATTGAATCTAGATGTCTGACTATGAAATATTTGTTGTTGACGACAGGCACATGGAAGGAAAGTTGAGAATCTGAGATCCTTTATGGTGAATCTAGCGAATTCGAGAGGGTTATTGCTTCCTGAGAGTAGACTCTTCGAACAGAGATTCTTGGACCTCTGTTTATCACCTACTCCTGATCATCCCACTTATTCTGCTGTATGTATCACAATCTCTAATCTGTTATGTGGAACATACATATGTTTGTTAATTGTTCTGAATATAATACATTTTTTTTGTTTCAGATGATATTTATTGCTATCACGGAGTTGAATGAAGAAGGCGGCTCTTGCCAAGAAGCGATATCAGAGTTTATCAAGTCCAAGTATGAGAGCTTGCCGTTTGCTCACGCGAGTTTGCTTAGTCATCATCTGGCTAAGCTTGTGGAGAAAAAAGAGATACTCTGTGACTACAGCAACTACTGTTACACTCTTCCGGGAGAGAAGAGGAAAACTGGTTCTTCTTCCACTGATGCTGAGAGAAAGAAGGTTGAGGTAAGGAATGATCAGTGTGCGGCGGATGAGGTTGTGAACCTCCAAAATGTGGAAAAGAGTGTTGAGATTTTGGAGTCTGTGAATGGGAATCATAAGGTTGATTTGTTGGAAGAACGGAGTCTGACTGATTCCAGAGCCAGCCTCAAACGTAAAGCATGTGGTGACATTAGCGTCGCTGAAGAAAGTGACACTGGAGGCAAAGCATGTTTGAGTGTGACGACCGTTAAAAGTCGTAGTAAAGAGGGAGTTGCTATAGAAGTAGAACCAGAAGGTGCTCTTGTAAATGGTGGGAGTGAAGGTAGGATTGAAGCAAACAGTGAAGGACATGAGGTAGTTGTTCTAGATGAACAAAATGATGCGCTGATGGAAGAGTCATGTAAAGGAGAAGAAAACATAAAGGAAACAAACTCAAAACAAGGAAAAGCGAAAGTGCACAGAACATCTAACACGATGAAGGAAGCATGTGTGGAAGTGAAGAGTGTAACATATAAAACACTTCGGGAAAGTCAAACCGAAGCATGCAGCAATATCGTTGCTCTAGAGTAAGCCTCTGACCCCCTTTAATTTCCATGTTTGAAATATTGATCTCCTAATTAGCTTTTTTTAAAAAATTCATGTTTTCTGTTTGGGGATTGGGCAAATAGGAAAATGCTGAAGCAGTGCAGAGAGAAAGACCAGCAGAAGGAAGCTGTCACAGAGATTGGTGATGTTTCTCGTTTGCCTCTGTCCATGGTAATTACAAAAAAAAAATCATGTTACATGTCACCGGTGTGTTTATGACCTGATGAAAAACAGGTCTGAGTATTATTTTTTTCTGTCGTCACTTATCTATACAGGAAAGCTGCGAAGAACTGAGGAAGCTTGCCCAAAAGATAGAAAGCCAGCTCTCTGAGATCATCGGTTCCTTTGATGAAGCCGTGATTCCATGTTATGAATCTCGAGGATGTGAAACGGAAGGTACAAGCAAAGAAGTCTTTCACGAGACTCCCATGAAAACCTCCAAACAGCATGAACACAAGGAAAGAGAGATTGGTTCGCATAAGAAACCAGGGGCGAAGAAGGGGAGAGTCAAAAGACTTCAAGACATAGGAAAAACAGTACTGAGGAAATCGCCTCGAATTCAAAAGCTAATATAAAGATTCTGAATCTGAAAGTTATCTTTTGGAGAGCAAGAGCTGTGTTATAAAGGTTAGGTTACTGTCTCTTTATATATCTAGTATCTACATAGTGAAGAATTTGAATATTTTCCATATAAAATTTTGATGAAATAACAAGAATTTGCCTATAAAAGAGACATCGAGGCTAACAACTATTAACATCTACGTTCTTTTTTACTACTAAGAAACAGAGATGATGATAATCTCTCTATCACATCACAACACCGTTAAAACACCTTGTTACTCTCTTCCTTTCTCACCCCTGCGGAGCAAAACTCCAGTTCAAGAACGGTTTCTGCTCGTGAGGATCCTGGAAGGTAGTGAAATAATCAGGCTGGTACAAGAACTGAGGAACAAAACCGTCGCTCTGCAACAAGTCCATGGAACTACCAAACATTGAAGTATCAAAAGCCTCCAAAGCATCCTCAAGCTCTCCCCATTTAGGCTCGCTCTGAACCTCCTTGGCATCCGGTGACACGACGTGACCACCCCCTGAGCTGCTCGAATCGTTCGGGTAAGTCGAGTCCGATGTATCAAACGGCGATGATGACTGATCCGCCATTGATGTCGTCGCGGTCCTCGGTTTCTCATCCGCAGGGTAGTATTTCTCCATTGTTCCTTTCTTATTGTAGATTCGACATAGAACCCAATCATCAAGCTGTTCACACACAAAAAAAAACAAAATTAGTAATTTAAATCATCATCACATTCACACACACAAAAAAAAAGATACAATGAAAAGAGACAGAACATACTCGTAGGTTGTTCTTTTTGCTAACAGAAGCTGATCTGTCAACATTAGCGAGACGATACTCGTGCATTATCCAATTCGTTTTAATCCCCTTCGGAGCTTTCCCAGCGTAGAACACGAGTGCTTTCTTAATACCCAACGTCTTCGGTTTACCGATTGGTTTATCTGCTCCGGTGGCTTTCCAATAACCGGTTCCAGCTGCCCGGTTTGGACGCGAACCGTTTGGGTATTTCCGGTCTCTAGGTGAGAAGAAGTACCACTCTTTCTCTCCGTACAGAGACATCTCTGAAAGAAGAAGAAGAACCAAGTCTCTCAGATTAACAACGATTCTCGAGAAAGAAACAGATTATGCTTAGAATTAGAAACCACGTGAATTTACCTGGAAGCTCCCAAGGATTGAACTTGTAAAGATCAATCTCGGCGATAACCGGAGCTGAGATCTGCTCCGATGCGCATTTCCGGCACAGGTAGAATTTCACAAGCTCTTCGTCCGACGGATGGAATCTGAATCCTGCAGGTAAGTTCAGCTCTGCTTTCATTCTCTCCTCTTTTCTCTCTTCAAAATCTCTTTGTACAACTTCACCTGGATCTGAGCTTTTTCTCTTTTTTTGCTCCCTTGTCTGCTGAAGATATTGTAATCGAAGAGATGAGAGTGAGAAGACGGAAGGTTTTATAGGGACGAAAATAGCCGAAAATTTACTTAATTTAATTAAAGACCAAAAAGACAGATGACACGTGGGGATTTTCAAGCACGTGAAGCAAACGACCGTTTTCTTTTCTACGCTGACCGCAGCCAGCTGGTTACATACGTGGCCTAGTCTTAATGGATAGTCGACTTAACGAGAGCAGTGGTGTTGTCATTGCTTCCGTCACCTGCACCCTTTGTATATTGTTGACTGTCCACAACTGTCAATACCTTAATCCTCTGCTTCTCAGTCTTGCTTATCCAATTTTATTCTTTTACTTACCACTAAGGCCTTTTTATGTTTTATTTGTTATTTGTTTATTTTTTCTCCTCAAATAGATTGTCTCAGCAGCCATACTTTCTTTATTATACTGAAATGGATACACTATTGTTAAACCTTGCTGAAGAGAAGTCAGCATTTCTTGTGGTTGAAGCTTTTGATGTGACATGTGATTGGATAGTTGATGAAACCACGGTGAGCTTCTCCGCAGCATATCACAACATCATCCTTGAGCGAAGCTCTCGTCATGACGGATGACGTCATCTAACGTTGGTTTAGTTTTTCTTTTTTCTTTTTGTAATAAAAGGTCGTTGGTTTAGTTGCGATCACCAATCGTAGTCGCACCGGTTTCTTTTAGTTTTCCTTGCACTAAAATTTTATATGTCGAATTTTAGTATTTTATAGAATAGATCTGATCATTCACAAGTAAGTACATATTCAAAATGTTAAAAAATGGTTCGTAAAGAAAGTGTTTTAAAATTGGTCCGTAAAGAAAGTGTTTGCACTTAGGCTTATCTTACCCGGTTGTATATAGAACAATCTTTTCGAGTATTATTAAGCCTCTAGTTGTGTCCTTCACTAATAAGTACCGCTCCCACTTGCATTATTAACTAGAGACACGATTATAAAATTCATTGATCTGACTTGCTTGGTTTAAAAATTGCGCGCAGCGAGTCTGTTCTAGTTCAAATAAATTAAATGGAAAGTTGAGGTAGGTGTATTAGAGACTGACCTGGGCTTGTTCCCCGTTTGATGATCATCACTTACGTTTCCTACCATATATAAATTACTATGTTGTATTCAACATTGTGTTTTTTTCAAGATATATCTTTCATTTTAGTATTATATCACTCCTCGAGTGCCAAATGAATAATACGAAATTGGTTTGGTCAAACATGACTTTTATCTGTCAATATGGATTTTTATTGATATAAGTATATATAAAGTATGTAGACATCTGTATAAGTCGTAGCATTTCATACAACAAGAATGAAACTATATAACATGATGCACGTAATCTATTAAATGTCGTTTTGGGTGGTAATAGTAAAGTCTCAAAATGGAGAAGATAAGACTCATATTGACTATAATATGTTTTTTTCCTATCAGAAAAATTTAAGAACAGATAAATTGTATCTGGCCTTGATCTGAATTTGTCATTATATATAGAGAATCGACTTTTATTTTATGCTTTTTATTTGAACAATTGTTTGTTTAAGTCGTGTGAATTGAAAGAGGAAGCTTCACGGTGCGTGATGTTATAGCTGCCTAACTTGACCTAAAACATATGTACTCTATACCTATATATCTTCTTTACGGTGGATTAATTGCTTTCTTTTTTTTGTCGTATTTAGATTTTTGAGAATATGCTTAAGAAGTTGGATAATAAGGGGACAAGCTGGGACCTCATTGTCGAAAATTTGACATATTTTTAACAATATGCAGGATCACAATCACATGTATGCTATTCATATGACTACTTGTCTTATACGATGATAATTATAGATTATAATATTATATTTCCGTGTGCGTGCGTGCGTGTAAAAGTAAAATAAGACGTGCTTTCAAACCGTGAATTGCATTCGAGAATTTTCATTGAGCAGTGTTGACTGTTGTTGAGTAGTGAATTTCATTCTTTTTTTTTGGTCAAGAGAATTTCATTCTAGAATCTTGTTCTTCTCTACCAGGCAACTTGTCACTAATGGGCCACGTAGGTCCTCTTCTCCGTCAAATCGTCAATCACTCATCACTACTACATATGAAAAATGGGCCTATTATGGGCCTTAACTTGGGTAATTATGAAAACAGGTTTTTATTGAGCTCATGTAATATCCCTTGCCGTTCTTCTCTACTTTTTCTTCTGAACTGCATTGTTTTTTTCTTTCTCTTTTTGTAACTGGCTTACTTTTTTTTTCTATAACTCTGTTTATTTTATTAATCACGACGATGAACAATAATATTCCTCATGGAGGAGGTTTGTTACAAAGTTTGGTACATAATTATGATAATAAAATGCAAAAGAAAGGAAAAAAATACAAAAGCCCCAAGGCTCCAGTGTTAGAGCCGAGGCCCAATTAGAATCCCATATAGTAGAACCCAAACCCTGGTTAATGACCTTAGCCCACAAACAGTTAATGAACTGCATTCTTCTCTACTTATGGATTTAAGATTGTCTATATTTGTTTTGTTTTCTACTTAATTTGTAGTTTTTGTTGGATCTTTCTCACGCAATTAAATGTTTTGGCAACTAGAACATTATCCTATACCATGATCGCTAAGCATTGTTCATTAGGAAAAGGCAAGGGAGGCCGAAGGGTAACACAGATCAGGCCCGTCTTTTTTTTTTCTCTTTTTTTTTTGTTAACGCCCGCCTCATTCTCTTAAGCGAGTATAAAATAATTTGTAAAGAAATTTATAAATTTGAAAGAAAAAAACAGATTTTAAATTGTAACTAAAATTGTTCAATTTTTGCTTTTGGATCCCGTGTAAATGTACCTTGTGCACATGCTTAGAGACATGCCTGGTTGCGACACAGTTGTGAAATCCACTAATGATTTGGTAAACATCAGATCATTATTCATGCATCACCATGATCAAGATTGGTCATTTGACTCATTGAGTCATTTCCGTCATAGACTTTTTGTTGAAATGCTCGTAATTACAAGTTACAACTATGAGGAATTAAAAACGTTGAAGGTTGAAAAATATGTATATGTGATGAGTTTTAAACTAAGAAAGACACGAATTGACGAATTATATATAAGGAAGGGGAAAAGGAATAACGAGCATTTTGGAAATCAAAGTATAGTAGCCTAGATCGAATGTAACACTTTGAATGTTATAAAACTGTAGCTTCGTTTTATTTCTCTTAACTTCTGTAATGTCTCTTACATCTTGCATCACCTTATATAGGTAACAGGAATCTTAACTTGTCCTATTACAACATGAAGTAGGAACTTATCTTAAATCTAAATCTAATAGACTTTAGTTATTCAATCTTTCCTTTTATGAATAACTTGCTTCTTAAGCAAACTCTTCAAGCTTATCCAACATTCTCCCTTCTAAGCTTCAAGCCATCCTTGTTTAAGTCTTGAACTTGAATCAATCCCCTCATCTCTTTGAATTTGATCTTTGCTAGTGCTTTGGTTAGTATGTCTGCGCGTTGCTCTGTTCCGGGTACATGTTCCACATCAATCAGTCCTCATTCCACACATTCTCTGATGAAATGAAAACGCTTATGGATGTGTTTACTGCGCCTGTGAAGAACTGGATTCTTTGCTAAAGCTATAGCTGATTTATTATCAACACGAACCAGTGTTCTTTCCTTCTTCTTTCCTGTGATCTCAGTCATCAACTCCTGAAGCCAGATAGCTTGTTTAGCAGCTTCTGTTGCCGCCATGTACTCGGCTTCACACGAAGATAGGGCCACTACGTCTTGTTTCTGTGAACACCAAGAAACTGGCGTGTCATCGAGGCAAAACAAGTGTCCCGTAGTACTCTTTCCATCATCTGGATCAGTGTTATGACTGCTATCACTGAAACCTATTAGCTTCTGAGTTCCTCCTCGCTTAAACAACAGACCGAAACTTTTAGTGCCTTTTAGATATCTCAAGACCTGTTTTAATGCGTCACCATGAGGCTTTCGTGGTGAGTGCATATACTTGCTTAGTATTCCTACAGAGAATGCCAAGTCTGGTCTTGTATGCATCAGATATCTCAGACAACCTATCCTTCTTCTGTATAAAGTAGCATCGATCTCCGGTTCATCCAGTGCCTTAGAGAGTTGCAGACCAAATTCCATTGGTATATGAGTCGCGTTGCAATCGTCCATTCCTGCCTCCTTGAGTATACGCAAAGCATAAGCTTCTTGATTGATCGCAATACCTACTGAACTCTGCTTCACTTCTATTCCGAGATAATATGTTAAGACTCCTAGATCAGACATCTCGAACTGTTGTGACATCGAATCTTTGAAGTCTTTTATCTCTTTTATGGAGTTTCCTGTAACAAAGAGATCATTAACATATATTGCCACAATGAGTAGCTTATCTTTATCTTCTCTGCGATATACTGAGCTCTCCTTTGCACACTTGTTGAACCTTAATGTCTTCAAGACACGATCAAGTTTTGTGTTCCAGGCACGTGGTGCCTGCTTTAGACCGTACAAAGCTTTCGAGAGTTTGAAAACCTTATGTTCTTCTCCCTTCTTTTCAAACCCTTCAGGTTGAGATACGTAAACATCTTCGTTCAATTCTCCGTGTAAGAAAGCCGTTTTGACGTCTAGATGATGAACTTCCCATTGATTTGATGCAGCCAAACCAATTAGTAGTCGTATAGTCTCTAGTCGAGCCACTGGTGCGAAAACTTCGTCATAATCGATTCCATGTTCTTGAACGTATCCTTTGGCGACCAACCTTGCTTTGAACTTGATGATTGTGCCGTCTGCGTTCCTTTTGATTTTGAAGATCCATTTAAGACCTATGACTTTTACTCCAGCCGGTTTATCAACTAGTGACCATGTTTTGTTTTTGTTGATAGAGGTGATTTCATCTTCACAAGCCATCGTCCACCGCTTGTCGTCTTTGGCTTCATGATAATTTGTCGGTTCATCATTAATAGACAGAAGTAGCATCTCACATTCTATTTTTGCAAGTAGAATGTAGTCTTTAAGATAGTCTGGTTTATTTATCTGTCGTGATGAACGCCTCAACTCTTGTACTTCATCGCTTCCTTCATTCGAAACAGAGTCACTTCTCTCTGTTTCTATTTCTACAGACTCTGTTTTTACAGATTCTGTTTTTACAGACTCTGTTTCTGTCTTTTCTTGCTCCGCAACTGAGCCTGTTTGAGGAAGAATTCCTCCATTGTAACAACCACTGCCACTATCTTCCGTAGCTCCCCACGTCATGTGAAACATTCCTGGTTTACTTTGAGTTTCTTTGCTTTCTCCCTTCCAATTCCAGCAAACCTCTTCTTTAAATATCACATCTCGGCTTACAACAATTTTCTTTGTATCAGGGTTGTATAGACGATATGCTTTAGTTCCAGGTTCAATACCAAGATGAACTAAAGCTTGCGATCTGTCATCAAGCTTCCTTAGATGACCAGCATCAATCTTGGCATGAGCCATACAACCAAATACTCGTATATGTGATAAGCTCGGTTTCTTGCCCTTGATACATTCATAAGGAGTTTGATTCTTTAAAGCCCTTGTAGGGACTCTATTGATCAAGTATGTGGCATGTCGCACTGCCTCTCCCCATAAATAGTTAGGCATGTTCATTGCTTTTAACATGCTTCGGGTCATCTCCATCAGTGTGCGGTTTCTTCGTTCAACCACTCCGTTCTGTTGTGGGGTGGACGGAGCGGTTAAGTGACGTCTTATTCCGTTGTCATTGCAGAACTCTTGAAACTGATGTGAAGTAAATTCACCTCCTCTGTCCGTACGCAACGTTACTATCTTTTTCTCGAAGTCCTTCTCCACAAGATTCTTAAAAGTCTTAAACCGACTAAAAGCTTCACTTTTCTCTTTTAGTAGTATAGACCACATATATCTTGTGCAGTCATCAATAATGACAAAAATATATCTGTTCTGAGAAAGAGTAGTTGGTGATATAGGACCGCACAAGTCAGCGTGTAGTAGTTCTAATGCTCTTGATGATCTGAATGACGAGGCCTTTGGGAAGGGTTGTCGTGTTTGTTTGCCTACCAAACAAGAATCACAGAGTTGCTTCACGTCACCAATCTCCGGCAAACCGATAACCATTCCATGAGTCGCCATTTCCTTTATGGTCTTGAAGCTGATATGCCCAAGTCCAGCATGCCATTGCCATGGTTCCTCCTTTATCTTAGCCTGAAGACACGCTGCTCGTCCGACTTTTAACTTTATCTTGTAGAGTCTATTCGGAGTTCTCTGTACTCTAGCCAGTAGTTTTCCTTTTGAATCTCTTATCGTTAGGAAGTGATCTTTCATTCGGATATCACAACCTTGTTCAGTCGCTTGTCCCAAACTCAGGATGTTACTCTTCAGATTTGGTATGTAATAGATATCAGTCAAGAGCTTCTGTTCACCAGTCTTTGCTTCAAACAGAATTGACCCTTTCCCATCGATATCAACATAAGATCCATCTCCAAACTTCACTTTACCTTTTATATTCTCGTTGAGCTCAGAGAAATAAGATCTTTGACCCGTCATGTGATTGCTAGCTCCGTTGTCTAGATACCACACTCCCTCTTCTTTCTTATCTTCTTCAAAAGTCTTCGGTAAGATCTTGTCTTCGTTAAGGTACACAAGCTCATGTAGATACAACGCCGCTTCAGCTGTTTCTGTTTCGGTTTTGTTCAACTCTTGTGTATCTTCTTTCTTTTCAGGGCATACTGACTTAAAGTGGCCCTTTTTCTTGCAGTTGAAGCAAACAATCTGAGAGTAGTCTTTCTTTTCTTTGTTTCCTTCTCCAGAGCTACTTCTACCGCGTCCTCTGCCACCATTACCACGACCACGACCACGATTCCAACCTCTTCCTCGTCCTCTTGAACTCTGATTGTACGAGGCTTCTGAACTTGCGAAGAGAAGGTTGTTTTGTTGATCATATGCCGTCTTGCCTTTAACACGTTCTTCGTATGCTTTGAGTCTTCCAGTGATATCTTCAAAAGAAGTTTTATTTAAATCAAGCATTTGTTCTATTGAAGCTGTAATATGAATGAACTTCATTGGTAGACTATTGAGTAGTTTCTTCACAAGCTTTGGTTGATCAATCTTCTGTCCCAACGAGGCCGATTTTGATGCTAGTTCAGTTAGCTTGCTTGTGAATGCATCAATGCTGTCTGAGTCTTCCATGTTCAGACGATCGAACTCATTCATTAGTGTCAACAATCTTGCTTCTTTTACTCGTTCAACACCTACATTTTTTGTTTTGATTGAATCCCAGATTTCCTTAGGAGTATCGTCATCTCCAAATTGCATTACCAGAGTCTCCGGTACTGATTGATATAATAGCACAATTGCCATATTTATCTTTTCTTCATCCTCTGTTCCTGGATCAATCGCCTCCCATACCTTATGAAGCTTAAAGAGAGCTTTCATCTTTTTCACCCATACATTGTAGTTTGTTGTCGAAAGCATAGGACAAACCACTGTACTTGGAACATCTTCACTTCTTCCTAGTGCAGTCGGAGCCTTTACTTCTGTCAAGTCTTTAGTATCAGCCATGGATACCTTCTTCTTGTCTTCTCGGATATGAATAACCTAGTGCTCTGATACCAAATATAGTAGCCTAGATCGAATGTAATACTTTGAATGTTATAAAACTGTAGCTTCGTTTTATTTCTCTTAACTTCTGTAATGTCTCTTACATCTTGCATCACCTTATATAGGTAACAGGAATCTTAACTTGTCCTATTACAACATGAAGTAGGAACTTATCTTAAACCTAAATCTAATAGACTTTAGTTATTCAATCTTTCCTTTTATGAATAACTTGCTTCTTAAGCAAACTCTTGAAGCTTATCCAACACAAAGAACTTGATAGTTTCCTACTGAAGAGTTTCGAAGAGCTCTTAAAATATAAAATAATAATAATGAGATGATGGTGGATAGAAGCACTCGACATATTCGATTCTCTTCTCAATATAGTCACATCCATCACTGAGGGTCCGACTCAAGACTCGTGTAATCGCAGGGTTACTAATAAGGTAGCGGATGCAGGTAACTATAGATTTGAACATTTTAAAGAGACTTGTAAGATTGATATAATGGTTATAAACTGATGCGTTTATGAATATTTATAATTGGTTAATTACAAAATGCATCAGCGGTTAAATAATAATTTAATAATATTTATATTTTATATAATAATAGAAATATTAAAAATCATAATATTATAATTAAATATAAAAAAAATATTTATAAAATTATTATTATAAAATTATATTTATAAAATTATTCTATTTGATTTTTTAAATTATATATATTTTTTGTTTAAAAGTTTCATAATATAAATTCAAATATATAAAAATATGTTAGTATTTATATTATTTCAATTTAATTTTTTTATTTTATATTGTTTTAAAAAAATATTTACCACAACTCCGCAACTGCAAAAATTATTTGGAATCAAATTTTAAATTTAAAAGATTTAAAATAATCTGAAACGACTTTATAATATTTTCTGTGATTGTTACAAAACGACATCAATCACTAACAACCACAAAAAACTGCGTTTATAAATGGTAGCGGAGAAACCAATTATACCAGAAGGTGTTGGTACTTGGCTCAAAATTTATCTATGGAAGTTCATATGACTTCGTCTTTTGTGAAATTAATAAGTTATGCTGAATCATGGGTTAGTGTTGAGATTTACAGTCCACCGGTTATTAAAATGCAGTTTGTTAGGTACATGAATAAATACTCTCGAAACTACTAAACTTTCATAGTTCATTTTCCTTCTTTTTGTTTTCTACTTTCGAACAATACACCACGCGTGGCTGATAGAGTTTTGATAGTGAATCTCAATGAAAACTCAATCCAAATGTAAATTCGTATTCAACAATGAGAGATCTCGAAGTACAAAGCTCAGAATCTGAATCGGAGAAATCGCTGGCCTCACCCAGACGATCTTCTCTACAGTCTAACAACTCAATCCAAATTCTAAGCTGGCCGTAACTGACACTCCAGCAACGGCTATATACAGACTCGAATACTCAAGCTAGAAAGACTCTAACTCATAAAGAGTATCCCCTTATTTAAAAGACTCTAATTGAAAACAAATGTCTCTTATTCAAAATAACTCTTCTTCCTTCTGCTCAACGTTCTTCCACTCTGTTTCCTTCTGCTCCTCTACGAACATAAACTCTGTCAAGCTTATCATTACCCCCCCCTTTAACACTCAGCTTGCCCTCAAGCTGATAGGAAGGAAACTGTTTGCGGAAATCACGCACATCCACCCACGTTGCAGCCTCCAAAGGTAACCCACTCCATTTGACAAATATCTCCAACTTGCCCGCATTATCATAACGAGTCTCCAATATCTCCTCCGGTGACAGCACCACTTCCTCATCAACGATACTCAGCTCTGGTAACGGAAGTACAACATGATTCTTCCCAATCACTGCCTTGAGTTGAGAGACGTGAAATACCGGATGAATCTTAGACGTAGGAGGCAATTGTAAACGATAAGCTGTCTTACCAATCCGTTCCTCCACCCGATACGGTCCAAAGTACTTCGCCGATAACTTTTGACAAACCCGTTTAACCACTGACTGTTGCCTATACGGGCGAAGCTTCAAGAAAACCATAGTTCCCACCTCAAATTCAACATCACGGCGGTGTTTATCCGCGTTGTTCTTCATCAACTGTTGAGCATGAACCAACTGATGCTTCACCTCATCCAATATAGCATCACGTTCTAGTAACAGCGTTTCCAAATCTCCATTCACCGTAGACCCTTGCTCAAAACGAATCAGAGCTGGCGGATCGCGACCATAGACCACACGAAAAGGAGTTGTGTGCAAGGCCGTATGATAAGACGTATTATACCATAGTTCTGCCCATCCTAAAAACTTTGACCAGGTTCGAGGATGGCTTGAAGCAAAGCAACGGAGGTAGGTTTCTAAACAGCGATTTAAAACCTCTGTTTGACCATCCGTTTGAGGATGAAAAGAAGTACTAAACTTTAACTTTGTATCAGCCAGACGAAACAGTTCTTTCCAAAACTGACTGAGAAACACCTTATCCCTATCTGACACAATCGTCTTCGGAAACCCATGTAGTCTGACTATTTCAGCGATGAAACGTTTAGCCACATCAGCTGCATTGAAGGGATGCTTGAGTAACACGAAATGACCATATTTACTGAGGCGATCCACTACAACCAAGATCACATTGCTGCCATTTGACATAGGAAGTCCCTCAATAAAGTCCATAGAAACATCTTCCCAAATCTGCTCTGGAATTGGTAACGGTTGGAGTAAACCCGCTGGAGACAAGGTCGAATACTTATGCGTTTGGCAAACCTGACAAGCTGACACATGCCGCTGCACTGAACGAAACAGACCCTCCCAATGAAACCATAGCTGAATACGTTTCACAGTCTTGAGCACTCCTGAATGTCCTCCTGCTACTCCATCATGACATTCGGCAAGAATTAATGGAATCATCGTTGAAGTCTTTGGAATAACCAAGCGACCCTTGTACCACAATCTGTCATCACACACTGTCAGACCTGCTTTGACCGTGTTTCCTTGTTTGATCAACCTAATTGTCTCCTGAATCGACACATCATCTGCTATCTCCTGATATAATTCTTTAATTTGCAACACTGAAGGAACTGTCAACGACCAGAGTGAAGAACTCGATAACAACTCTCCCGAATGATCAATGCGTGATAACCCATCAGCTGCAGCATTTTCCACCCCTGGTTTGAACAATATATCAAACTCATACCCCAAAAGTTTAACGAGCCACTTCTGGTACTCCATACTAACTTCACGTTGTTCCAACAAGTACTTGAGGCTTCTCTGATCCGTATGCACCACAAATCTTCGTCCCAACAAATAATGCTTCCATTTACGAATTGCAAATACCACTGCCATGAGTTCTCGTTCATAGATCGGTTTCTGCTGTTCTCTAGCTGTTAACCCATGACTAAAATAAGCAATTGGACGTTTGTTCTGCATTAAGACAGCTCCAATGCCGAACCCTGAAGCATCTGTCTCTACCACAAACGGTTGAGTGAAATCTGGTAGAGCTAGAACTGGAGCTGCTAACATCTTCTCCTTTAACTTGTCGAACACCACTTGTTTATCAGATGACCACACAAACTGATCTTTCTTCAGCAAGTCCGTTAATGGTCTCGCCACAGACCCATAACCCTGAACAAACTTGCGGTAGTACCCTGTGAGACCTAAGAACCCCCTCAACTGTTTAATATTCTTCGGTGTTGGCCATAACCTCATCGCTTCTGTCTTTGCCTCATCCGTAGCCACCCCATTTGCAGAAATGACATGGCCCAAATATTCAACACTCTTCTGCCCGAACACACACTTTTTCTTATTAGCATAAAGTTGATGTTTCTCCAAGATTGCTAACGCCAGACGCAAGTGTTCCAAATGTTCCTCTTGACTCTTGCTGTATATCAATATGTCGTCGAAGAACACAAGGATGAACTTGTTCAGAAAAGGACGAAATATCTCATTCATGAGTGCTTGGAATGTAGCAGGGGCATTTGTTAACCCAAACGGCATAACCAGGAACTCATAATGGCCATCATGGGTTCTGAATGCAGTTTTCTCAATATCTGCTTGCTGCATTCGAATTTGATGATAACCCGATGTAAGATCCAACTTCGAAAATATCACTGCTCCATGTAGCTGGTCCAGTAGCTGATCTATTAATGGAATAGGAAATTTGTCCGCCACTGTGACGTGATTCAAAGCTCGATAATCAACACAGAAGCGCCAAGATTTATCCTTTTTCTTCACCAGTAAAACGGGACTAGAATAAGGACTTCTACTAGCTCTTATGATTCCTTTTTGTAGCATTTCTTGAACCAATGTTGTCATCGCTTGTTGATGAGCTTGAGGATAACGATACGGTCGTACACTCACTGGAGATGTACCCTGCTTCAAGATGATCTGATGTTCAATATCTCGTATAGGAGGTAAACCATCAGGCATCTCAAAAACTTTTGCAAATCCTTCTAACAAACAAGAAATATCAGCGGAAGTTGTCTCACAAGAGGTCGCACTAACGTTGTGAGTGTATAACCAATGCTCAGCAACACCTTGCATCGAGTCATTAGAGACCGGAAAGAGTGATTGCAGCGCATTGGTGGGTAAGTGGAGGTCACTTTCTCCTCTGAGTTTGACTCTCTCCTTACCCCACACGAAACTCCATTCTTGTTGTTCCCAATCTATCTCACATACTCCCAATTTTCGAAGCCATTGAACTCCCAAAACCAGATCAACGCCACTGAGTTCTAATGCAATACAGTCTATCACAAACTCCAAACCCTGTATCTGCAATGGAACTTGTTTGCACACACCCAACCCATGCACCATGATGCCTGTCCCCAGTAATACTTGCAAGTTTTGATTGGTGATAGTAGGTATATGAGCTTTCTTGATGAACGTGGGAGAAACGAAATTATGCGTAGCCCCACTATCTATCAATATCGTCAACGTATGATTGCCCACTCTTCCTCTCACTTTCATTGTTGTTGGTGAGTCCATTCCTAAGAATGAATACAGAGAAATTTGCATCAACTGTGGGTCCATATTTTCTTTACTATCTTCTTCCTCTTCTTGTACATACTCTCCAATTACTTCCACTTCTAAACCATTTAGAACCGTGAACACTTGCAATGTAGGATTACCGCACTGATGGCCTCGAAACCACTTTGCGCGACATTTGAAACATAGTTTCAGACGCTTCAACTCTGCAAGTTCCTCTGGCGTCAAATCCACTCTAGGACGAGCTCCTGCGGCTGCTATAAGCTTCTCTGTCGCCGCTGTTTTCAGCTTATCCAAATGTTGATCCCCTCCTGTAGATTTAGATCTACTCGCTGTGTAATTGCTCTTTGTAGATGTCTGTTCAGATTGTGATTTTCCTGCTAGAAGACGACAGAACATACTAGACTCCATCTTCACCACAGCTGCAATATGATTTCTTAATCCCTTTGGTTCTTTCATCCTGATGACTTCTTTCATTTCTGGCTTCAATCCCGTGTAGAACCGACTGACTAAGTTATCTTCATCGATTCCTTTCACCACGTTAATCAACTCTTCAAACTCTCTCACATACGTTTGTACTGAATCCGTCTGTTTCAAAGCTGACAGTCTATTCCTTGGCTCATCATCTTTTGATTCCGCAAACCTGTCCAACATCCTCTGTTTGAATTGATTCCAACTTGTAAAAGGTTCTTCTTCGTTTTCCCAAGTATACCAGTTCCCTACTGCCCCAGTCAAACTCAACGCCACCATCTCAACTTTTTGTTGATCATCGTAACGAGCTGCCCTGAAATATCTCTCAACTCTCGAGATCCATCCGTAAGGAAGAGATCCGTCAAACACAGGCAACTCAATTTTTTTCAATAGACTATCACGATTCGCAAAAGAGTTCTGATTATTCCGATAACCTAACTCATCTGAACCAGGTTCGTTCTGAGGATTAATAACCGGTACCTGCATCGGAGAAGACGACGACTGCGCAACAGCTTTCCCTTTATCGCCGATAATATGCGTTTCGAGGCGATTCAAAATGCGCACCACCGATGATAGCTCCTTCTCTACCGATTCAATCCGCTGGTTCATCGACTCGTTCGATTGCGTCAATCGCTTCCAACCGCCGTTGATCACCTCGACTTGGCTCTGTAACTCCGCCACCGTGTTATCGATGGTATTGATCCGATCGTCACCGTCATCCGTAAACGACATCGCTAGAACACCGAGCTCACGCACCAATTGATAGAGTTTTGATAGTGAATCTCAATGAAAACTCAATCCAAATGTAAATTCGTATTCAACAATGAGAGATCTCGAAGTACAAAGCTCAGAATCTGAATCGGAGAAATCGCTGGCCTCACCCAGACGATCTTCTCTACAGTCTAACAACTCAATCCAAATTCTAAGCTGGCCGTAACTGACACTCCAGCAACGGCTATATACAGACTCGAATACTCAAGCTAGAAAGACTCTAACTCATAAAGAGTATCCCCTTATTTAAAAGACTCTAATTGAAAACAAATGTCTCTTATTCAAAATAACTCTTCTTCCTTCTGCTCAACGTTCTTCCACTCTGTTTCCTTCTGCTCCTCTACGAACATAAACTCTGTCAAGCTTATCAGTGGCATGCGTAAAAGAAACTCCACGGTATATGGAGGAGGAACAGCTTGATGAACATGAACATTCCACATATAATATAGTATATTTATAATCACTTAGGCAGTATAAAAAATCTTTCTAATTCTATAATCCTAAACGTAGTATATCCCTTAATAATGACGTTTTGAAACTTTTTAATTCATATAAATAGTATATTATATCTGAGTGACTAAGTCGACCTCAAAAGGTACGGAGGAGAACACAAGCATTCGATTCTCTCTTATAAGCCATCACTAATGATGGTGGAGAGAAAAAGAAAATACCCAAAAGCAAAATATTGTCAAAATTGAAATAATTGCCATACTATACTTTTAGTTAACTAATCAATATTACTCACTTTTCATGGCTTATATAAGACGGTGACCATCACACAAATTGAAATGCAGCAGCAACTCATATCATCATCATCATCACCCATCTCCTTATTTTGCTCTTCTTTCTTTGTGTTCATAGCTTTGTAATAATAGTCTTGCTTCTCTGAAGGCTCAATAAGAGGAGGTACTATTACTACATCTCTCCCTATCTTCTTATATACTTCAAAATTATTATCAGAACCTGGTCTCAAATCCAAAAGAAAAAATTTAGAAGAATAATAATAATTAAAAAGTAGTATGGATAGCTTTAGTAATTTCAATTATAATTCAGATCTATAAGGTTCTTGTGAATCACTCTTGCACGTCCAATAATACTTAGTGTAATATAGATTGTTTTATTGGAAAAAAAAAGATTGTTTTATTGGTAAGAAAACATGTAAAATAACTTTGGTTTTGTTACTAACAGATGGGTGAAACCGCTGCCGCCAACAACCACCATCACGGCCACCAAGTCTTTGACGTGGCCATCCCTCAACAACCAGCTTTCAAATGCTTCGACGATGATGGCCGTCTCAAAAGAACAGGTTTACAATCTAAACAAAACCAAAGATGTCAACTTTCTTTCATAAACACAAAACTAATTTTTTTTTCTTTTATAATAATCCAGGGACTGTTTGGACCGCTAGCGCTCATATAATCACAGCAGTGATCGGATCCGGCGTTCTGTCATTGGCATGGGCCATTGCACAGCTCGGATGGGTCGCTGGACCTGCGGTGATGCTATTGTTCTCTTTTGTTACTCTCTTCTCTTCGTCACTTCTCAGCGACTGCTACAGAACCGGCGATGCAGTCTCCGGCAAAAGAAACTACACTTACATGGACGCAGTTCGATCTATTCTCGGTAATAAATACTCTGCTCTTTAGTATTTTCACCTCTGTTTTTTTCCTCTGCTTTTTGTATTAAATATTGAGATACTCTTTTTTTTATTACAGGTGGCTTTAAGTTCAAGATTTGTGGGCTGATTCAATACTTGAATCTGTTTGGTGTCGCCATCGGTTACACGATCGCAGCATCTATAAGCATGATGTGAGTGTTTCTTAGTTTTACTTGTGCAACAATCTTCAGACAATGGACAAAGGTTTTAATATTACATTGATGAATCATGCAGGGCAATCAAGAGATCGAACTGTTTCCACAAGAGCGGAGGGAAAGACCCGTGTCACATGTCGAGCAACCTTTACATGATCATATTTGGCGTGACAGAGATCTTGCTCTCTCAGGTTCCTGACTTCGACCAGATTTGGTGGATCTCCATTGTAGCAGCTGTCATGTCCTTCACTTACTCTGCCATTGGTCTAGCTCTCGGCATTGTTCAAGTTGCTGGTGAGATATAAACTACATAAAGACTCTCGTAATCTTTATGAGAAATTTGAAAAAAAAAAATTTACTAAATCTTTGATTTGAAACCTTTTCAGCAAATGGAGTATTCAAAGGAAGTCTCACAGGAATAAGCATAGGAACAGTGACTCAAACACAGAAGATATGGAGAACCTTTCAAGCGCTTGGAGACATTGCCTTTGCTTACTCTTACTCTGTTGTCCTCATAGAGATTCAGGTAACATAATAACATACTTTCCTTGGAACACAAGCTTCCTTTTTATAAAACCCTAAAGCAAAATATTCAATTTTATAGGTTTATAAAACAATTTATCTGCACTACAACATCCCACATCAAAAATAAGAAAAAAGACTTAAGTAATATATAAGAGATTTGACTAATTCACTAATCATTGATTGATTTTAAGTTGAAATTGAAAAAAAACTTATCATGATATTAACTTTTTGTTGGTTCTTTGTATCTAGGATACTGTAAGATCACCACCATCCGAATCGAAAACAATGAAGAAAGCTACAAAACTCAGCATTGCAGTTACCACAATCTTCTACATGCTATGTGGCTCAATGGGTTACGCTGCCTTTGGAGATGCAGCACCGGGAAACCTCCTTACTGGTTTCGGATTCTACAACCCGTTTTGGCTCATCGATATAGCCAACGCCGCCATCGTCATCCACCTCATAGGAGCTTACCAAGTCTTTTCTCAGCCCATCTTCTCCTTCGCTGAAAAGTCTGTCTCAGAGAGGTTTCCAGATAATGACTTGCTCACCAAGGAACTCGAATTCAAAATCCCAGGGTTTAGGTCTCCATACAAAACAAACGTTTTCAGAATTGTGTTCCGATGTTGCTTCGTCGTTCTAACCACAGTGATATCGATGCTAATGCCGTTCTTCAACGACGTGGTTGGGATCTTGGGAGCCTTAGGGTTTTGGCCCTTGACGGTTTACTTCCCGATTGAGATGTATATAAAGCAGAGGAAGGTGGAGAAATGGAGCACGAGGTGGGTTTGCTTGCAGATGCTTAGTGTTTCTTGTCTAGTGATCTCTGTGGTTGCTGGAGTTGGTTCAATTGCTGGAGTAATGCTTGATCTTAAAGTATACAAGCCTTTCCAGTCTACGTATTGATGATGACTGATAGGTGATAACCGACCAATGAACACAAGAAAACTGGTGTATAAAGCTTATTGTTTATGTTAAGCATTTGAAAAATGTGTATAATTTAAGTTTCCATTTGATGTATCGTATCATCTTTGTAATAAAGTTATCGAATATGTTATAGATATGTTTTAAACATGCAATTTATAATATTCAAGTTGTAGAAATCCACTTACAGTGATAATTATATATTTGTTTGAAACTTTTATTATGGTAAGATAGAATTTGAATCAAAGTGACACTGACATTTTATTGCTTTTTTTATAAAATAAGAAAAAAGTTAAAAAAGGAGCAACTTGGATGGTTTTGCTTAAAGGAGAAATTGCTCAATGGTCAAAGTAAGCTGGCCACCCAGCAGCAGCCCTTTCACTTATCAAGAACATGTATGGTTCTTGGATCTTGGAAATGATTAGAATCTTTGAAATTTTTGGATGTATCTACCCTTAATTTAAGGCACGAGTCTGAAAAGTACAACCCATAAAGCTTAGTGGTTTGGTACTAATGCATCTAAATATTAAAATATACATGCCTTCCACGTGCTGTTATAAGTTATTCTCAGAGGGTAAACGGTTTCTTACACAGAGGAATCATATGAAATGAGATGTTGGGAAGATGAAGAGAGTTCATCAACAAGCAGGTGCTCGAGTAGATTCCTGTGCTGATGAGTTAAGTCAGTGATACTGACATGAGATAGACAAAAAAGATTAATAATTGCGTGTACAATAACGCAGCACACGATCTAATTTGTCATTTTAGTATGCCAAGAGCTGAGAGACCTATGTAAATAACCAACTGCACCAAGATAGTTGGCACTCATGACCTCTTTCGGATACAGATCCTCATGTGAATCGTTAGCTAACCGGCTAATCATCTAATAACCGAGAAGAGAAGAGCTCTTTTGCATACTATAACGTGGGAGCAAGGAGAAAGTCCTGAGACTGTCATTGTGAGAATTGTCGGTTTCTTAATGTTTAAATTGACCTAAAGTTTGTTTCGGATTGGCAGCTGAGACAGTGTTTCATACCAAGAAAGACATATCTTGTTCCAGTTACATTTCACTGCTTTTCTATAGGACAATGCCTTGAATTAGAGAAATCGATCAAGTGGCTATGTAACATTTTTAAGTTCAACCCAACTTGAATCCATATTTTAGGTGCACCGTAAAAGATAAGACAGTAAATCATCATTTTTAATGTATATAACTGACGTCCGACTAAAGCACCGTCAAAACATAATGTTCTGTCAAAAGGCTGAAACAGATCCAAAAGAAAAAGAAAAAGCACTTGAGAGTAATCTTCTACTACACTTTACTAACGATGAAACAATACAAGTTTTGAAAACTTAAGAAAGGTCAGCGAGGGCCTTATCGATACCATCTGCGTGGTTCCGAAGAGTGTTCCACTGCAATGTAAGAAGACATTATGTGTAAGACATAATTAGATAACAAACAAAAAGCAAAGACCTGTGAAAAGAAGGAGAAGAATGAGAAGAAGACCTGATCCACGCTTAGAGAGATACCTACAAAACAAAAACAAAACTTATCAATGTCAACAAGATTTACGCAACGAATGTTGTTAGCTTGTTCCTGGAGACAAATGGAATCGACACTAAACTAGTACATTCCCATGCCTGCCATAAAACCCTAATAGTATGCAGTAACTTTTACAGTCTCCACTCCAGACTAGTAGATATGCATAAAACTTAAAAAAAACGCAAAACTGAACTAAACTAACATATGAGAAAACACATGTTTTGCAATGGTCGTATTGTAGGAAACACTCAGAAGAGAGAAAGGAAGAGAGAGTGTACCTTTCTTGCCAGGCAAACTTTTACCGTCCTTGACATAAAACTCACGTATGTCAATCCAAATTTTACCGTTCCAATTCCTCACAGAGACTCTCCTGTTCTTAGATATCTGAATACCAAATCCGAAACAAACAGTCATTATAAACCCTAATTTCATCAAACCCCTAATTACATTTTTTTTTAGAAAACCCCAATTAACAAAATAAGAACTGATTCGAATTCTAAATTCGCAGTTACAGTTGATACGAGACTCAAATGCTATACGAACAAACACAGTGAGAGAGAGAGAGACGGAGGGAGGGAGAGAGAGCAGACTAACATTGCAGACGACGATGTCGTCAGATTCGTCGGAGGATTCGGCAGGCTTTGCGAGTTTCTTAGCCGGAGCGTGGGTTTCAGATTCGTCATCTGATGCTCGGACATCCTCGTCTTTTCTTTTTCCTCTCCACGACATTTTTTTTCTCTCGAGCAAGTAACCTGTTACAAAAAAAAAGCTCCTTTCAGACCAAAGTACCAAAAATCAGACAAATCATAAAATTAAGGAAACGAGAGAGAGAGAGGAACCTCTAGTCGTGACGCTGCAGTGGTAGAGAAAGAGTCCTCTCTCTCTCTCTTTTTTTTTTTTACGGACAGGAAAGTGAAACGTCGCGTATCTACGAGGTTGCGCTCACCGAACACGCGCTCTTGTAGAGCGTGTGATAAAACGATAACTGTGGGAACAGCTGTTAGATTCGGAACGCAGTTTAAAAACGCGAGTTTGAGAAAACGCGCGGCTAAGGCGGAGGCTTTTTAGGCTTTTAGGCTTTTATGGTTTATGTAAAAAACTGAAAAGATTTTTGGGACTTGGGGGGGGGGGTTTGAAATCGCGTATAGCTCTCTCTTCGCAAATTCTTTCTTGGAGTAGGAAGAGATGGGGAATATGTTCGTGAAGAAACCGAAGATCACAGAGGTTGATCGAGCGATTCTCTCTCTCAAAACCCAAAGGCGCAAACTTGCTCAATATCAGCAACAGGTTTCTTCTTTCCTTTCCTTCGCTTTCTACGCTCATTTCTAGGGCTTGAATTTGATATTTTTCTTGAATCTGAGATTGAGTAGTTTCATTCTAATATCTTCATCGTTGGAACAATTAAAAAGGTGTTAACTTTCTGTTGTTTTTTGGCTTTTGTTCAAAGACTTGATTTTTCTTCCTTTCTTTTGTCAAAATGGGTGATGAAACTACTGCCTCCAAAATTTTGATTCTTGTGTCATGCTAAATGATAATCATCGGGTTGTTAGTTTGTGAGTTTGATCCTTAGTTTCTTTCTCTTAAACCACCTCTTCTTCTTGTAGCTTGAGAAAGTAATTGAAGCCGAAAAGCAAGCTGCAAGAGACTTAATCCGTGAGAAGCGGAAAGACAGGGCTTTGTTAGCATTGAAGAAGAAGCGGACTCAAGAAGACTTATTGAAGCAAGTTGATCAGTGGGTCATCAATGTCGAACAACAAGTAATACATACTTGATCCCTCCCTCTTCTTATAATTTGCATTTTTTTTTCTCCTTGACTGGAAGAAACCTAAAAAACAAAACATATTGTTGGTATTGACTAAGTTGGCAGATATTGAACTAACAAGCAAGCAGAAGGCAGTCTTTGAGAGCTTGAAGCAAGGTAACAGTGCCATTAAGGCGATTCAGAGTGAAGTCAACCTTGACGATGTTCAGAAACTAATGGATGACACTGCCGAGGCCAAGGCTTATCAGGATGTGAGTTATACCAAATAAGCATTCTTTTTTTTTTTTGTATTCTTTTTATAAAGATGAGTATTCGTTTGCTTTGGTCTAACTTGTTGAACTACTTTGGGGGGTTTTAGGAGCTGAGTGCCATATTGGGGGAGAAACTATCAGAAGAAGATGAAGAAGAGATCTTGGCAGAATTCGACAACCTCGAAAGTCAGGTATTTACAATCATGGTATACGTTGTTATAATTTTCTTGAGTGGAGTCAAAAGTGGTGATATGTAATGTATGTTTGTTTGCATTTAAAGCTCAATATTGAAGACATGCCTGACGTGCCTACAACAGAGCCAGTGCGTGAAGAAGACGAGATATTGGATCTCCCTGATGTGCCGACAAAACAACCACTCGCTGCTCCCACTGCAGAAATGGCTTCAACAAAGAGAAAAGGTTTTTTTTCTCCTTCCTCTAATTTGTAATATTTGTCTAAGTAAGATATGCTTCATAACAAAGAACCTTATATGCACGTTCTCTTTGTTTGGTACAGTACTTGAAGAACCTTTGGAAGCTTGATTCAGAAGAGAAGAATATGATGGAAGTACATATCATTCTTTCTCTGGACACTTTTTTTCTTGTGGGCTCTTGAAGCTCATTTTGTAAAGCTTGCAAAAGAACAAAGTTGTTGGAGTTTCCTGTGTGACATGAAAAAAAGAAAATGTTGATCATTATTATGGTTTATGAATGTTTTGTTGGTTTCTAAAAATCAGATTGTTTGAGCTGAACAAGAAAACAAGTTGATGAGTAACATTTAACAAGGATATTTGTAAAATGGGAAAATATCAATTATAATACCAGTTTTGTTAATAAGATTTCAAAACATATAAATCATTGTGTTTTACACATTAAAAAGAGTAGTGTATATGTTTAAACCAAACCGTAATTTAATTTACCTCTGATACCAAAGAAAACCTGTAAACCAGACCCAGACCGTGAGGGAAAAGAGTAAAACTCTCATAAGCTGTCCTTGGATCTGGTTGGGGTTTTAATAGGGGTTTAAGCTGCCATGGCTTTCTGACCTTCTTCATTTGGAAATCCTGAGCGCTCTGATTCGACAACTTAATCAGCGCTTCTTCTTACTCAAAGGTGATCCTGTTTATGACTTTAAAGAATATGGAGAAATGCATACATCTCCTGCATGCATAGAAAGTGTTTGTGTAAATGCCTTAAAGAGATTGTTGATCGAATTCTCTATTAGTTTTTATAGATAGATAGATCTCTTTCCTCAATTTGGTTTCGAGGGTTTCTGCAGAGTTTATCTCTTTCGTCCCTCTTTTGGTTGCATCTTCTTCCAACTCCAGATAAACTCTGCATCCCAAGCCAAAAACGTCATCAAGTCCTTTGCGTTGACTTTAGTTTGTAGGTTTTGATATTTCACATCCAAAGTAACCAATTTGTAGGTTTTGATATTTCACATGATTCAGTTTCTAGTTAAGGAATGAGCTTCGCTTTTATCTTTTCCTTCCTTCAATGTACTTTAACGGTTTAACCACTACTCTACATACACTCTTCTGCATTATCTAAGCTCGTCTTTCTTACTTTAGAGATTTCCTTTTTTTTTTCTTTGTTTGTTTGGTTTCACTTCAGAATTAGTCAGAAGCTGATTTGTGATCTGAGATGGCGACAGAGCAAAGCGGAATAGAAGACCAGGAGATCCAGCCAATCCAAGTGTCCCCTGGTTTTGTAGGTGCAATAGAAGAACGATACAAGAAACTCAGAGATCACGCCGAGGCTTATCCATACGTTTGGGGTTCTTATACTGTTGTCTACGGCGGTCTTTTCCTTTGGACTGCTTATAGGTGGAGGAAGCTCAGGAGAACCGAGGATCGAGTTCGTGGTCTTCAGACTAAACTTAGAAAACTCGTCCAGGACGAACAAGCAGTAACAGCTTCTTCTAAATCTGCTCAATCAGTAGACAAGTCTTCTTCAGTTTCTGACAAGACATCATCAATGCCGTAATAAGTTACTAGTTTATGATCGAAACACATTGTTTCTGTTAGACCTATGACGAGATCTGCTTTTTATATAAAGTCAAATTCATGTACAACCGATTCAATATTCTCAAGGTTCAACTCTGCTTTCTTTAAACTTTCACTTATTTATTGGGTTATATATATCGTTCTTATACGTTTACATATACATATTCATGTGCATGAATCTAAAAAGGCAAGAGACAACTCTGATAATATTGAAACACTAAAAAGTCATGTTAAGCGTTGTTGTTATTCTCTAACAGACGGAGTTTCTGGTGCAGTGTAACGCTCCAGCTGAAGAAGTGAGTTCTTTAACAGTCTTAGCGTCCGCTACTGTGAACCTTTGAGATGGGCCGTAATTGGGCCGGGCTTTTCCAATACCTTTCTGTAGGCCGAAACAAGCTCCGTTCTCCATATAATCATTCACCGAGTAGAATTTCCACTGCATTTTATCACCTTGGCTATGTTTCTTCCAAGTTATCTACACAGTACACAAACTCAAACTTTAGAAGAGAAGAAAATGCGTTTGCGTTTTCATATTTCGCGATTGCGGTTTGAATAACGTACCTCTTTACGTCCGGATTCTGGTGCGACGAAATAGTTTGATTCGCTCTTCACGCGAGGGCTCATGCTTCCTCCAATTGCGTATTGAGTCCATCCTTGGTAATAGTTATTCGCCACATGAGCATATCCATGTCTCACTCTGCATGTTACATCAATATAACAAATTAAAGTAAATAAAAGAACGTTTAGTTTTCATGCATATGGTTACAAACCAATTTTATAAAGACGATTTATATATATACCTTGGCATTCTCTGGTTGCAGTTAGGACCAAAGTGGTTAAACACAACAGTGACTCTCATGTCTTTGTCTCTTACATATCCATCATCGTGTCCAAGAAGCATGACCTTGTCCTGGTTCCTAAACCAATTGTTCGACACTGTGACGTCAGTACTCCCTCTCGTGACGTCTAATAGCCCGTCTTCGCAATCATAGAGCGTGTTGTGGTCGATCCACACTTTCTTAGCGGTGACTAGCCTGATCGCATCTCCGTCCACTTGTCCAAGTTGAATGATCTTTGAGTCTGGTCCCATCACCGAGCTCGGTGGGTGAGCTTTACAGTCGTGGATTTTAAGTCCATGAATGATCACATCGGTGGCTTTGTAGACTATGAGACAAGCGGGACCGGAGATGTGAACGCTGACACCGCGACCATCGAGTGTGGTGAAGCTGCTGATTAGTAGCGGTTTGTGGAGGTTGATCTTCATGTTTCTTTTGAACGTGATCCATTTTTTGCCTTTGATGAGAGTTGCAGCATATCTTAGGGTTCCTGGTTTAGGGTTTAGAGGATCGTCAGAAGGGTCGGTTACTTTGTATTGTGTTACTCCTTTACCGATGTTTCCGGTCATTTTTCCGGCGAAGCCGACAGAACACCGTGCCAGCTGATTACGGACTCTACGCCAGTGCGGGTTTGGTCTCCAACACTTGTCCATTACATTTAGTTCCGTGGCATCCAAGACATTTGCCACAAACAAAACGAACAAGATTGGAATCAATGCGATGCTCAAGAACCTAACCATGATTCTTGATTTGATATGTGAATCAAGATTGAAGAGGAATGTATTTGTTTTGAAGAATGAGATCTACAGATGATGGAGTAAATATATATAGGAGAGATCGAGTTTGTTTATTTTTAACCAAAAGAAAAGGTTAGTTTCTTTTTTCTATTTAGTGTGAGTTCATGAAGAACTAGAGATGTTGTAAGTTGTAACAACTTGAAGCAATGTTCTAAAAGTAGAAAGGAAATAGTGTAACTGATTTATTGTTGCTATATTTAGTACTATAGTGCTAATTACTAATGATTAATAGTGAAGTACATTTGATATGAAACATCTCTTGAGAACTATTGGCTTTAACAGAATGTTAAAACTCCATCTTATATTCACAACATGGATGTCATCAATTTTCATTAAACAAGTAATATCCTCGCACAGGAATGCAGAAGAAGGGGATAGACAAAGTAACATTGAGATCTCTCAGATTCTATAAGTCAAAGATAAACGACAGAGAGAACGAGAGAGAGCTAGGCCAAGCCAGACAAGCCAAGACGGTCAGCAACGTTGTACATAACCAGCTTATCCCAAACAGGGCCAAAAAGTTGCTCTCCACCTATAGAGAATGTCAATGCCCACGCCGAAAGAAGTGCTGTAAAGACACTGAATCCAATTGCTGACCTAACAACATCTACAACATCACCAAGATATTAACAAACCTAAATTACAGAGAAGACCGATAACTTTTGACGAAACTCATTAACCACTGGGATTATCGATTAACTCCACAATGTATCTGTAATAATCTGAAAACTTACAATTTCGGATCTGAGGGAAGGCCCGAGAGTGACGGAGAACGGGCCAGAAGTAGAAGCAATTGACAGCCCAGAGCCACGGCAAGAGCGCGAATCCGAACTGGTAGAATCGACGAGCGTAGTCCACCGATGCTTCCTCCGTTAACCCCAGCGGACCGTCGATCGTTGGCCAAACCTGCGCTGAAGATATTATAGGGTTGTGAGCCGGATTCGATCTCCGATCGAGGTTAGGGCTCAGATTGGATTCGTCGCTCCGTGAAGCCTCCATCTTCTTTAAGCCACCACTACCGAAAGTTGAAAAGAAAAAAAAAACATTTCCTCCTACTTGAGTAGTACCGATACGCAGCGACGTCGTTTCGGCATAGAACATTTGAAGATAAATTACACATTCTTCAAATTCTCCCAAGTAATAGATAAATTACAACAAAACCTTGCAAGTCTTCTCTATTTTGGGTATTGTATATGAATTTTCACAATGAATTGATGAACTTCTAAGACTCTCAAGCTAATTACATGAATGCTCAACAAGTAGTTGTGGACTTTAAGCTGTTAGTGGTTTCCATAGACTTGTGTGACCTGTAACATTCCTAGTTCCTATGTTGTAGCTTATAATGTCTAAGATAAGATGGTTTGGCTGATCTACATACAAGAATCAATGCATCATCTGATCGATACCAAACAGCCTTGCGTTGCGGCTAAATAGAAAACTGGGTCTAATTTTATAGAGATTATCATACAGTATGATTAATTTCAAGCTATTATTAAGCTCCAAATTTTATCTCCTCCATTGTGGGATCAACAGACTAGAGATGTCTTCAACTTCTTCAGTAAACTCTAACGATTCGCCGTAATACTCGAGAGCATCTTGCCTAACAATAGCCGACAAGCCCATTTCTCCATTCGACTCGAGACCTTGGACTAGGATCCTAAAGGAATACCTATCAGGCTCGTACCCTATCGATTGCATAAAGCCGTAGCAGTCCATGACAAGTTCAAACAGCTTATGATTCAGAAGAATCACCAAGAGTGTGTCGAAGCTCTCGATCTCAGCCGTTAATCCCTTCTCTGATTTCATAGCTGCGTAAAGATGGTTGACCTCCTCGAGCAAACTGTTATCCGCCATCGCAGCGATCATATCTGCGTATAGTCTCACGTGAGGCTTGTACCAATACTCCTTCCGAATCTCTTCAAATACCTGAAAAAAAAAAACGATTCCAAAAATTGAGATAGAACACATGATGGAGAGAGAGAGAGATGATGAACCTTGAGAGATAGAGAGCACTCGTTCTGGCGTAACAGCTCCCGAAGAACGGCGACCATATCGAATTTCAAGAGCCGGCGGATTTTGGAATCGATTACCCGATCTAGCATCGATGAGGAGGAGGAAGGAGACGGAGGAGGAGGAGGAGTGTTGGCTCGCTTCAGGGCTTGAACGGCTTGAATCGCTTCGATGCTGAGCATCCGACCTCTCTGCAGTGGTTTCCTGTTCTTGCTCCGGTCTCTCATCTTTATCACCATAGCTCGCCGGAGGATCGGATTACGGCCGGAGACACCACGTTGAACTGTAAATCCGAGACGGAGAATCTCCCCAGCGCAGCCTCTAAGTCCTACCCCTTCCATATTCGCCGTTAAGGCTCTGCTTCCCTCTCTCTCTCTCTCTGGTGCAGTAGAAAAGGATGACAGTGGAAAATTACACTAATACCCTCTGGCTTTCTTTGTTTCATTTGATGTCCACGAAGATGGATCTAAACCGGATTCCTAATGTCTCATTAATGAACCGGTTTGTATTCAATTTGTGGGGTTTAAAAGTCCAGTGTCGCTTCATAAATTAACCAAGTCCATCAGAACACAATTTTATCACAATACACATTAGAAACGTTGTCACTCTTCTTTTCATCAAAACTCATAGCTGTAAGTTTTATGCTTCTGCTTCTTTTATACGAGGACTAATCCAATACAAAAAACTCATCACCGTGATGGCTCATTCTGATCTTCTGCAACTAGATGTTTGGAATCAGCATCTTCATCTTCTGCTTGTTTGGAACTAGAGTTGTCACCCTCTCTCTCTCCACTTTGCTTCTTCAAATCAGTGTCTTCGGTGTCTACTTCTTCTTTAACTTTGGTATCAAGTTCTTCAGCCCTTTCTTCTACAACATCTTCCCCATAATCTTCTTGTTTTACATCTGAAAGTTTATGGACATTGTCTCCTTCACCTTGTAAAGCTCGCATCAAATCATCAACGCTCCTGTCAGTTTCGGTTTTTGTTTGAACATCCGAAGACACTGTTGTAAGATCCTCAGATTCAGTAGACGGCTGCATCGGTAAGCTTGATGAAACCAAAGATGTTGCTCCACCACCCAAGCCTTTGGAGAGGCAAACATATTTGAAAACGAGCTGTTTGTAATCATTTAGCAGCCCTTCAACGTCTCCTACTCTTAAATCACCAGCACTGGCAAACATGTAAGGATACTCTTTAAAGATCTTGCTTGCCTCGCTGCTATCGTTCAAGAGCGTGGCAGCACCCTTGGTTTCCAAATCTGAAACGGATTCAGCTTTATGTATTATCGGTAGTCCACTGTTCTGATTCAAAGTTTCGTTGGTTCCAGAAAGACTATCAGACGATTGTGATTGCAGAAGCGTGGTTTCCCTCTTGGGATCACGAGGGAGTGGTGCAGCGCCGTGATCAGTTTGATAAGACTGGTTTCCCGTACCAGAAAGACGTGCCCGTGCAGATTCCATTTTCTTTTCAAAGTCAGCTTCATCCATAGAAAGGGACTTTGCATCGATATTTGAGATGAAAGACTCTGCAGAGAGCAAGTTTGTGAAGAAGTAGGCAGCTTCACCGACCAGTTTAGATTGACGCCTATATCTTTGTATGTACAGCAAGTTTGAGTGAAACTGTGGAGGGTTAGCCTGGAAAAAAACAAAGTACATAATGATCATTATCAGTAAATGCAGTTGCACAGTTCAGGCAAAATAGTATGAAATACACATACGATATCATAAACCAGCATGCATATATTGGTCAATCCCTTCACCATACCTTTATGGTAACATAGATGAGAACAGGGAGAAACTCGTCGGCTCCAGGTGCATTCTCCTTAGAAGCAATAGAAGCATTTAGCAGTAAGTTATTAATCACTTTGCAGCAGCTAAGGATACACATCAGCTTATCACGAGGAGCTTTGTACATATTCATCTTCTGAAGCTCTTTTTGAGCTAACTGCCAGAAAAGGACAGGATATTACAAAGCAAGAACCATTATCACATAAGAGAAGGTAACACTAACGAAAGCTAGAGCAGCTTACCAGCCATGACGTTTCGTTTTGAAAAGTAGGTTGTATATCCAGGCTTTCAGGAGAAATGAACTGTTGAACTAATGACATCTTCTGAAAGAGTTTCTCATCGGATATTACATCCTCGGCGTTTGATGCAAATACCCGCGTAAATAACTTCGTCATGACATACTTCTCAAGTCCCTATGTACACAAAAGGCGCAATGATTAAGGGAAGGGAAGGTAAAAATAGAGAGGAAGAATGATACAGATGTACTCTCACATCTGCAGCATTGTCTAACTGCTCCTCAGAAGAACCAGACCAAAGCGGATGAGCCCTGAAAGCAGCCTCCATCTTGGTAAAGAACTCCTGAACTGCCTCACTATCTTTCTCTGGGTCTGGTGCATTGTTCGAGAACGAGACAATGAAACTGCAACATAAGAACTGGCTTAACTTAAAAAAAAAAAACAATAGACGAAGAAACAGAACAAACAATGATAAGACTATGCGAATTCAGATCTAAGCTTTTAGAAATTGCTATCACAGCAGCATCCAACTAACCAAGATCATGGCATGTTCTCATTATCAATTCAAATCCAAAATGTGAGAGGGAATTTTAAAATCACTAAAAATCTTGCTCACAAGTCTCATCGAGAGATAAGAGAACCTTTTAATGGATTTGACGAAATCGCCGGCGGAAGGTTTACGCATCCGCTCGAGAAAATCGTGCAGCCCTGGGAATACGTCTGTGTTCTCCATCGACGATCACCACCGGATCCCGTACAATCAAGCTTAAATGTCCGAACGATTCAGTAGCTTGGTCGGACCAAAGATGATGAGTGCTGCGGAGAAGAAAAGCAAGGAAGCTATAATAAATATTGGGCTTCTGTTACGGATGAAATAAAGCCCATTTAAGCCCAACGCCCATATCGGTATTTAGAAAAGCAAAAAATTACAGAAAATACCGAACGACAGTTTGAGTTGGGCTTTCCGAGTAAAGCAAAGCTTGTATTCGAATACTTTGCCAACATAAAAGACAGAAACAAGTTGAAAAGTGCGAGCCGACATGTTTACACCCTATGTATGATTCTGATACTGTAAACAGTTGTTAAATTAAATAACGAAGGGATGTTCAAATAAGAAAAAACAAAACAAGTTGAAAGAAAACTTGAAATCCAATGTCATACACTTAGAAATAAGGGAATCCAAAGTATAAGAGAATGCTGAGAAGGGAGATTTGCGACATTAAGAGAGTTTCAGAAATGTAAATATACAAGGTCGCTCATTATCTCATGGTTTTATAATCTGTCTGAAATGCTTCCAAAGAATTGGGAAGACATGGAGAAGACAGAACTGGGCAGAGAAGAGGATTCCTAGTTGGAAATTAAAACCTCTTTTTCATGTGTCTGGTCTGTCCCAAGGACTAAGGAAAGCCATACGCATCAGCATTAGCAGCAGCGGAGAAATCAAAGTGGCCTTGATGACTCAGAAAAGGGTCGCTGCCATTCCCTACTTGAGGTGGTGCGAATGGAGCTGTCAGGTAAGAGTCGCTGACATTCCCTACTTGAGGTGGTGCTAGTGGAGCTGACAGGTAAGAGTCACTGACATTCCAAATATGGGGTGGTGCTAGTGGAGTTGTGAGATCCTGGAGCTCCAAGTATAGCTCCGAGTTTTCAATCAGGTCGTAAGAGGGTGTCCTTGGAATGCTGTTGTTATGCATACTGCTAAAGTAGGGTAGGTCGTCGAATATCACTTCTTCTCCTAAGCTAATTGGAGCTGAGACATTGGCTTCATGTCTTGCCTGTAAGATAACAAAGAAGCTTTATCTAACGTTTACTAATTTCCAATGCCATTAAAGTTCAAAACACTAAGCAAGTTCAAAATTGCTTAACTATCCTAGCACGCAATGATACCCACTAATTATCATAACAGTGAGCCAAAAAAAAAAAAGAAGAATAAACAACTACCTCGTTGTTGTTGGTTGTTGACAGAAACGCAGGTAGTCGTCCTCCTCAACAAATAGATCCAACATTGCATATATGTCATCATCGTCGTTAGGAGCCTGAAGGGTTTGCGCCATAGAGGCGCTGCTATTAGGATCAAGAAGTGGTGCAGACACAGGAGTGTTGGCTGCATCAGTCAGATGTGCTGCAGTCACGCTGGTAGTAGCTGTAGCTGTAGCTGTAGCTGGCGGGAAATCAGAGACGCATGATTCAGATATCATGCCACCAAAACAAGCCTTATTAGAGTCATGCGAAGGCCTCACAGCCAGACTGGTTTCTGCGTTATGCCCACCAAGGAAGATTGCGCCATTGTTGGTAGCCGGGAATACCAGTACGATGTTCCTCATCGCTCCAGTCCTCTTCCTTGAACGGAGCTCCATACTGAGCTCCATTTCTAGGTCCCTGGACCATCTTTCTTGAACAGAACACACAGCACATAAGTATCCTGCATCCCCAAGCATAATTAATCAGCAAAGAAAGAGTGATGTAAGCCAAGTTGAAAATTATTTATAGCCGTTTTAAGTTACCTGAGGAATGTTCTTCTGTGTCAGCACGTTGTCTTCAAGCCTGTACTCATGCATAACCCAATCAGTCCGCTCCCCACGAGGAGATTTACCAACGTGGTAAACCAGAGTCTTAATCTTTCCGACGACGTTCACCGTTGCACAGAACGGTTCTCTCCTTCCCCGTGGTCTTCCAGTAACCACACTCAGTTGCACGGTTAGCCCTAACACCGGTTGCATATTTCTTTTCCCTCGGGCAGAAGAAGTGCCACTTAAGATCCCCACTCTTTATATAGGACTTATCTGTATCAGACAAAAACATCGTAGGTAAGTAGAACGAATCAACAGGCATCCAAACAAATTCAATAACAATAGAAGAAGGTTTATAAAAAATGAGTACCAGGCAAGTCAGAGGGTTCGAACTTGTAAATGTCAAGTTCAGCAATAGCATCAACGAGGAGCTTCTTCCCCAAGACTTTCCTCTTCAAGTAATATCTCACGAGTTCAACATCAGTCGGATGAAACCGAAAACCAGGAGCCAGTTCAGTTTTCCCCATTTGGCTGATCCAAAAGGGGAAAACTTGCACTCGGCTAAGAAAACTCCTCCTCACAAGCAAGTTTGGAGTTTTCAAGCAGCCGAAGTAAAAAAAAAACTATTTCTTCAAGTTCAAAGTAACAGAAGCAGCAAAAGCGAATACTTTGTAATCAAATCAAGCAGAAAATTGCAGAGAAGCTAGGAAGAGAGAGAGAGAGAAAAAGGAGGAGGTGAGAGAGAACGGAAGCTAAGTCCAGTGCCTGAACAAGATTATCTGGAAGCACCACAACCTGCCCCTGCTCATATAACCACAGTCACACCAAAGAAAAGATGGATTCTTCTTGCAGAGATCAACAGACATCTGGTGTGGAACGTAAAGCCTGCTATTGAGACACAGACATACAAAAACAAAAAGAGATTTGAACTACACAACCACCAGCTAGATACGAGAATAAACAGCAACAGATACAAATCATCAATTATGAGAGAGATATGAAAGCAACTAAAACCCTAAAAGGAATCTGAATATTAAGAGATAAGACATACCAAAACAATAAAAGAGAGATAGAATTGAACTACGCAACCAAGCTAGATACGAGAATAAACCGCAGACATTAAAAAAGATAATTCATCAATTAAAACCCTAAAAGGAATCGACTTCAGATCGGATAACAGAGTATCAACAAAAAAACATAATCAAAAGTGAAAACAAAAATTAAAGTCAACATCAACAACATGGATTGAATTGTGTACCCGGAGAGAGAGGACTTTTCGACGGCGGAGAGGACGATCAGCGCAAGGGGGAGGAGAGGCGAGCGATTAGATTAGCTATAGAGAGATTTTGGAGAGAGTGGCGTGAAAGAAAAGACAGAACAGTAGAGAGGGTTTTTATATAGGTCGTTGGGGAGCTACCACCACACCCTACGCGTTTTTACTCAGAGAGTGGTGGGCCCATTTTTCAATCAAAGCCCGACAAGGCTGTGACTTTAAATGAGTTTTTTCTCTACTCCCTATTGGTGACGATATTTAACCAATCAAAAATTAAATGTAGTTTATTAAAGATTTGAGTTATACATTTGTTAATCCTTTGTAAAACTTTGATAGTTATGAAAAAGAAGTATCAGTCATTTTCAAACCTTGTATTTTGTAATAAGAAGATAAATACATCATAAATGTCATCATTAAAACAAAAGAAATCTCAATGTATATGAACAAAAAGAAGTAAAAGAAAGATAATGGAGCATTATCATACCTTTTATAGTTCCTGAAAGGTTTGAGAAGGTGAAGAAAGACACTTTTGGCTTTATTGTCTTAAATAACAAATGACATATAACTCGAGCCATTTTAATAAGACAGACACATGTTTAAAATTTAAGTCATTGTAGCATTTAATCTTTAAATTAACATAGACAAAATCAGGCTGTATATAAAGGTATAAGTGGACTAAATAAAGTATACTAGTGTTAGTTATCTAGATATGATCTCAAATCAAACGTATATACAGAGACTAATTTCTCTCATCTTTAACTGTTGTTGACAGTGTAATTTTTAATCCCAGTTTACTCTATTTTTGTTAAATGTGTGTTGGAAAGTCCACATGAGCTTTTGTGTCTTTCGTAGCAATTTCTGTTAGTAGAACTGGTCAGAACTAAGAAACTTAGCTGGAAAGGAAATTGAATAAAATGATTGAATAGATTGACGAAATCGATAAAGAATATTCGAATTGAAAGTCTTGGTATGGATAAGGAAACATAGTTTTTTCATATTATTAAATTGTCACCAATACCTAATCTCTAGTCTCTCTTCTTCAGAACTTTATAATTCCTATGAAATTATATTATTAGCTAACAAGAAGGCAGATCAGGAGGAGGCTTGAGCATTCGAGATGATTTGGTCGGTCCATCTTTCACTATGAACACAGTGTTCATTCCCCATGTAGCATGTCTCTCTATATGGCAATGCAACAACCATACCCCTACATATAATCAAACTAACATCATTAAAAACTCAATAAATCTCAAGTCAGATTGTTATATCTTTCTTTCAGTGTAACAAATATTTATTTTATGTTGTATATTGATCATTGTTTATTTTCCAGTTGAACTAAAATAGTTAGTTTCCAGTTGAACTAAAATAGTTAAATATTTGTATTGTGTTTTTTATTTTGTTTAAAATTTTAAAATTATTTAAAATTTAAATGCTTGAAAAACAAATCATAGGTATATGAATGAATTCATATTGGGTTCTAACATTATTATGGGCTAATATTTGGACCTTATTCCTACATAGTTTAATGCAAGAACTTAGGCCCAGTGACGTATATATTTTTTCACATGCAAGTGTTTTCATGCACTGACCTGGATTATTAGCTATGAATCTGACGGCGGTCCAGCCATTACGAGGAACTCCAACGGTGGTCTCCTCCGGTGGATCAACTAGGTTATACTTTAACGGATCTTTCCGGCGATCGAAATTCCCAAATCCCGAACCAACCACATAGAAGCTATAACCATGGAGATGGATCGGGTGATTATCCGAAGCCAACACGTTCGTCCCCTGCAGAACCAGCTCGACGCTCGAATTGAAATCGAGAACCACAACTCTCGTCCCAGACCTCGTTGGAAACGGAAGATTCTCTCCGGTGTAATTGAATTCCGTCGGCGGATTTCTCGGGAAATCCTCCTGAAAAACGCCTCCGATGCGGCGGTAATAAGCTCGGAGAATGTCGACCGTCGGGTTCACGAAACTGACGTTGTTAACGCTCGACGAGAATCTCTTCCCGAACGGCCCGCTACACGGTTTGTCGTCGGAGCAGTTCAGCAAGTTCACGGAGATCGCGTAGAGAAGACGAGTGTCGATTTTAAGCGGGACGTTAACCGGACGGTTACTGGTTCGGTAGCTTCTGAAATTGGTTAGTGAACCGGGTGGTTGCCTCGGTATGGTTATAAGGAGGTAAATAGGGTAAAACCGGAGTTTCCCGGTTTGACTTCATCGGTTAAGGGATGATGGCCTTTGTATTTTAAGATGGCAGTGGTGGTGGTTTTGTCAAAACCGGCACCAAAGGCGGAGGAGTAAGCTCGAGCCGCCATAAAGTAACGACCTGACCGCTGATTCGCGTGGAGGAGGACGTCCATGGATTGGCCTGGAGTGATCATTAGGTAGCTAGTATTGAAATGCTTTAAGTAGAGGCCGTCTTTAGCCACAACGGTTAAGGTGTGGTTTGCTATTGCAAAGAAGAGCTCTTCGTCCATCACTGCATTGATGATCCGGAGAAGGTATCGTCGATGGCGCACTACCTTCATTGTAAACGTGTCTGTTTAATTCCGAATGGCAAAGAAAAAATAATAATGTTAGTGCCATTTACATTTGATAAAAGATTATGAGCATGTGCTAATTTGGAAGACCCTACCCGGTTTAGAGCAGGGGTAGAGATAACCGGGTTGTCCGTTTATGGTATATGCATCTGAGATAGCCGGTTCACCTCCGGTTTTATTAGCGTTTCCTGCTATATCCATTGTGTTTTTCTTCTTCCACCATTCACCTAGTCAGTTTGTCACAAAATTTATCACTATTGTAACGATATTAAAAACTTGATTACATAAGTAACAATGTACCTAAAATGAGAGGAATCTCGCGGTGAGGCTTGGGAAAAGGATAAGATGAGCCGCGTTTGGGATAGATAATAAACGCTCCATGGACCGTGGCACGTGCCCATTGGCTATGTGCGTGCCACCAAATCGTTCCTTCTTCAACCGTGACGATCAATTTGATAAACATAACGCTCGCCTGGTCGAATCGGACATTGAGTTATGTATTCAGGCCCGTCCGACCACGGGTTCCTTACTTGTCTCGCTCCATGCCTAATATATTAAGCATGACTCCACGTTTTATAAGCATATAGACAATGCGAAATCAAAAAAGAGATGTGTTGTAATGTTTACCAGTGGAGGGTCATATTGTAGTTTGCTTTGTTGATGACATTGACGATGAGTTTGTCTCCACGGTGGGCCTTTAACGTCGGCCCGGGGAATTTCCCGTTCACTGTCAATATCTTTTTGGTGTCACAGAGTCGGGTGTACGCCTTTTGACTTTATCTGCATAGATAAATTTCGTATAATATCTCATTATTGACAACATAATCTTTTTGTCTCTATTAGTTAGGTAAAAATGATAATTCTGTTTACAATACCGTGAAGGTGTGACGATGAACCTTGGCTTCCACGATTTGGATTGTAAGAAACACAAAGATGGAGAAGACTATAGTCAATGTGCTAACGATTGTGTTTGAAATGCTGAGCTTGAAATCCATGTTTGTTCTTCTAAACCGATTGATCATCGCAGATAGAATAGAATAAAGTCATAAACCAATGTTTTCGAGTATCTGTATATGTTGACTCTTAATAGTCATGAGTCCTTTTTCTCAAACATTTATGGGGGAGACAGTCAAATATTATTTGCATTGTTCAGAAAAGCTATTAATATAAATTAATGTATATATGTATGATTTCTTTCTAAATTTTGGTGTATTAGACTAATTATAGTCTAAACAAAGAAGGATAATTTGTTCAAACAGAGAAGGATAAACTAAGAATGATATCTGTAATGAAGTTCTATAGAGCGAAATTTTATAGCATTTATAGCCCAATTGAATTTATTATGGGACACGTAACAATTTACCATTTTTTGGTCAAAACAATTTACATGATTAATATGCTCTGATTTTTTTTTCTGGAATTATACCGCGAATGGAACCAGTCAGTACCCGCCAACATCAAAAGAAAGTTACTTTAATTTTCTTATCAATGTCAAAACTTTTGAGTTCTTTCCAATAAGAAAGAACGAACCAAAATTTGATGCAATAAAAACAGCTTAAAGGAGAATATCACATGTTGTCGATATCTTTTAAGATAGAATCAATATCAGGAGTCAAAACTGCATGCTTGTACACATCTCCAACCAGACAACAGTTCTTCTCATCTGTGTTAACCGCCATCACATCTTGTGCAAACTCGCTCTTCAACCCTGGGCTTACCTACACGCACGGACCAATATCAGAATTAGACTTTCATTACTGTTAGAATGGCTATTCTTTTTCTATATCCGGACAACTGAAACAGGGTCCACACCAAACAGAACAGGATAAAGAAAACAGCCAACATAACGAGAAATAGTTTAAGGCAACTTGATCCATACTACGCTCCGTTTCTACTTAGTTTAATGTTTTCCCAATGAAAACCAAAATATACATGAGCATAAACTTGGAGGCAGTACAACTATTAGAAATTGGTCTATGCTAATAAAGAGAAGAAAACCACTTACATCATAAAGCACTTCACCGAGTTTCATCTTGACAGCACCGCTTTTGTAGACTAGAAGTTTTCCCATGAAACCATTTGCCGAGGCGGCTTTTAAATCACAAGCCCTTCTCAGTAACACCTCTGTTGTTTGGCTTGCTTCCACGGGCTTCTGTTGTTGCCGATTGATTTGCCAAAGGAACAGCCGGTAACCTCATAAAAAGCATTTTCGGTTCTTCACTATCTTCCTGCCAACAACAGACACGTTATCCCACACAACATGTAACTAGGGAGTGTCCAGAGTTTTGTGAGTGTGACATTTTGATTCTCGGATTATTATTATTTTTTTATTTGTAATGTTACACTAACCGTAAGAGCGAGATCAGCAGCTGTGTTGAGTGCCTCTTCATGATTTCCCACATCCTTCATAAATTCGTCCACGTCAAGAACCTCTGCAACAATGAGAGGCATCACAAAAGATAAGCAAATAATCAAACCAAGAATCCGTTTTCTCAAGCAAAGATATGTACCTGGATCGCCTGCGTTGGGTCTCCTCAACGGAAGTGTGATCGGATAATAACTGTAATAATCCTGTGAGAGGTGATCCAAGAACCAATCATGCATTAGTATTAATCTCGGTATTTTGAGCTCAAGATGATATAACGTGTTAATGTTGTATTACTGACCCATGGTTCTTGATACGATATCTCCTGCGGAGGAGCATTTGAGCCATAACCTCCAGCTGCACACGAATTAATAAAAAAAAAAAAAAAAATAAAGCATGTAAGAAAAACGATCTTGCGGATTTATGAACGTCTCACAACTTGAAGACATGAATGGTACCAAATCCACTGGAGAACCTATTTGACCTCGTTGAATTCACCACACCACCCATCCAAGCAACTTGAGAAGCAGCAACTGTAATGCCCCAAAAAAAAAAAACTCAAATCAATTGTATTGAAAACGAGTTACCAAAGAGTCAAGTTTCAAGTTAAGAAGATATATTATTACCTTTCTTCTCTCCTTTTGGCCTACGTAATGATCTTTCCTAAAGCAAAAAACATAAATCAAAAATCCAACAAGATTTATAAGAAAACAAACCCGAAACAGCGTGAGTAAAAAACCGATGATTCACACTCAAAATGCTAAAGCTTACAGTGACTCTACGTAACAGCTCCGCAGCTTGTGCACTGTGATTATCATCCTCAACCACTTCACTGCAGAAAAAAAATATTCGAAATCCAGAATCAGATTTTCATAACCCAAATCGACCTAAAAGAAACACGTTTTGCTTATGCTAATCACTTAATCAGATCAATGGCTCAGAGAAAGAGATGATTACGGTTTAACTTCCGGTTTTGGCACACGCTTCGGGGGAGCTTTTGGCGCGAACTTCATCTGAATGAAGAAAAATTAAATTTTTTTTTTAGCAGGAGCATAAACCCTAATCTGGGATAAAAGACGGTGAATGATGATGATAACGGACGACGAACCTTCCGTACTGGTGGTTTCTGCTCCATTGTTAATTGAGTTCTAAAACCTTTGACCATATAAGAAGATTGAGTTCAATGGTACGTAAACGAGAACAGGTGCCGAAAACATGGTTTAGAAACTGACCTGCGGCTCGAAGACTGGTTGATCGGCGATCGTTAGTTCGATGACGGCGAGCGGAAGAGCCTGAGAATGAGGATGATCGGCGGTGAAGAAGATCATATAGAATTAGGGCCTTTATTGTGTGCTAAACGGTGTCGTTTACATTAAACCGGATTGATTTACTAAACCCGTTCACCGCCTAATTGGGAATTTAGATTTAAATGGGTTAGGCCCATTAGACTGGCTTTTTTGTTGTCCCGGTGAATTGGGGACTTAGATTTAAATGGGTTAGGCCCATTAGACTGGCTTTTTTGTTGTCCCGGTGACGTTTTCACCTTAAACTGGGTTGGTTCGCCGCCTTATTGGTAATTTATATTCTAAATGGGCCATGTCTAGTAAATAGGCCCTTTTATTTTTTATCTCGGCGAGAGTTTTATATTTCGTCTCTTCGATACTTTTTTCCTTTTCTATCTTTTTCCCGTCGACACATCTTTCCACCGCGTGGGAAGCTACAAATCGTCGCCGTCGCGTCGTTCTCGTCTGCGGAACCGCTACAACAATGGCTGAGAGTTCATCGAGGAAGAACCTCAAACGTTCCTTCTTAGAAGATGAAGATTCCGACAAGGCAACCACCGTAAGTTTACTAACCTTTCTCAAACCCTAATTTTCAATTATTCGTCGTTTTATCTGCATATGATTCTCTCATCTCCTATCAGCGTTAGGATGTTGAGAGACCCTTGAACCTGAAATTGATTGCGTGGATTAGAGAATCGTAGGTTTCGAAGGAATTTTATCATTTTTCCTGAGGAGTATTAATCTCGGGTTTCGATGATGATTATCTGTCAGTTACAGTGTCCTACGTTTTGTATACAACTTGCGTGTGCATACGCTAAGATTTGGATTCTCTCTCTGGCAGAGAAAAGCGAGTTCGGTTTCCAAAGGGGAGGAAGAAATCTAAAGCTGAGGAGCTCGTCGAGGAAGATACTGTAGCTCGACGCCGAGCTCGTGATGCTGCTTCGGAGCGTGCACGGCTTCGCAATCAGAATACTGCTTCGCTCTTTGTTGATGATGACGGTGTTGATGACCCCGAGGAGAGATACGAGGTAGGATTGACTGTCGATAGTTCCTTTTTATTGCGATTATATGTTCATGAAGAGGAGTATCCTGATGTGATTTATCTTGTTGTAGAATGATGGGAACCGCACGGAAGATGGGATCCAGATTGAAGCTTTTAGTCTTGACAGAGAGAAAGAGGAAGGATACTTTGATGGTGATGGGAACTATGTTGAGTATGTTAGAGAGAAGGAAGACAAGGTTAGGAAGTAAGACATCTTTCATTGTAAAGTTAAGCTTCGATGTGTGTTTGTGGGTTGTTGTCTTACATGTTTTTTGTCCTTTTCTTTTCAGGATGCATGGCTTGACAGTATTGAAATGAATCCGATGTATATTGGACGATCTGCTGCTAACGATACTGGGATGGAAGAAGATGGTGGGGACGAGAAACCAGCGGATGAACTTTCTCGAGAAGATGTTGGAGTCCTGAAGAGGCGTATTGCCAGCGTCCTTGAACCAGGAGAAACGGTGAGAGTCAATTGTGTTTTTAACAAGTAATTGTTTCAGAATATGAAACACGGATTAGATTAGTTTAAAATATTAGTTTGGGATAGCATTTGTTGATTATGCATAACTCGGGTTTTCATTATGGCAGGTCCTGCGTGCTTTAAGGAGGTTGAAAGGGAACTCTAATAATCGCAAAGAGAAGATGGATTCTGAGACAAAGGTCATCTTTGATCAGCTTACTGAGGATGCCAACAAACTCATCCAGAATGGCGATTACAGTTAAGTCTCGTATAATTTTTGCTATGAAAATGTGATGTCTTCCTTCCATTTGTTAACATTAGTTCCTCTTTTTTTTTATGTATTGAAGATGTTTATAATGAGGATCAAGAAGTTTTTCAGCGTGAAGTTGGTAAGAACTACTAGTACTTTTTACTATGATATTCTTTTCTCGCAACAGTAGGATTAATAGGCTTTGCTTAACTTGTTTTCTCCTCTATTCTGGTCTTTTAGATGAATATGAGAGACTGGCTCAAGAAAGAGCAAAAGATTGTGATATGTTTGGGGATGACGAAGAAGATACAGCTGGAGCCGTGCAACAAGGGGTCACAAATGATGGATCTGATTATGTCTTCGACGAGTCTTCAGGGTACGGTTTTAGACTCTCATCTCTCCTTCTCTGTTTCTCCGTTGATCAGTCAGCTTTCGGGCTAAAGTGCTGTGTTATGAAGCTCTTTTGTTTTGTCTGAATGCATTTTAAAGCAGTACAACATGCACTTGATGGTTTTCAGGTACTACTACAGCAGCAGCCTTGGTTACTACTATGATCCGAACACTGGACTTTACTGCTATGCAGCAACCGGCAAATGGTAATTTACTTCCAACGACGTTAAAGATTTTTATCCATGTGTTTTTTTTTGTCCTCTAAATCATCTTTTTAAGTTGATGAAATGAATGAGGTTTTGTATCTGAGATTCTCTAATTCTCACTACTGAGTATAAAACTATGCATATGCAGGTACAAGTACAACGCAGAGACGAAGGAATATGAAGAGGTGGTTGCTGAAGCTGCTCCGGTGGAAGTTTAATATCGTTAGTCTGTACTTTTGACATAAGATTTCCCCAGTTACATGTTTCTTTTTTTAGTTTGAAAAATGAGCACATAATGACATGCTTTCGAATATATATTTCAGTTTTATCAATTTCATCATTGGTTTAGTGTTTTTCACAACTGAGAAGAGTAAGTACAATGCTAAAGATATTTTGATCATAATTTCCCAGAAAAACTAGCAGTAAAGTGATTGATCAGTCTACACTCATTCCAATCATCTCTATAGCTTCTTTTTAGTGTTCACATATTTAATATTTGTAAACTGTATCGATGTTTCTGCATTGTTTGTTAAGAATGTTACATCTTTGGATAATACAAGTATAGATCACACTCTTGGGAGTGTATATGGTTACACTGAAAATTAGATCTTGACCGTTGAATCTCCACCGTCGGATCCGCCGCCGCACACTTTTTGAATAGAAAAGAAAAGTTCTGTATCGTAAAGCATGGTCCATGACGCATGGACAAGACAAATCTAATATGTATACGTGTCAAATATTTATTGGATAATCTATATAATTCGCTGTGTATTTAATAAGGCGTTTTTTGTTTATCTTCGGTCTAGTCTCGTTCCAATAAGATATTTACAAAAAAAAAGGAAAAGAAAAACTGAAAAAGAAAACGGAGAAAGAAAATATCGGTTTGGCTTTCACACGAAGGAAACAGTAAACACAAAGAAGCTTCTCAGTTCGTGCGTACTCAGATCGGTTAGGGTTAGGGTTCGTTGATTCTCTTTGGGATTACGGGAGCTAGAGATCTCCTTGGGGTATTACTTATTAGGGTTTCTTGTTCATATGGCGGATCGCGGATCTTTTGGATTTATTAGCCCTCCTCGATTAGGTCTCTTCTTTCTTCACTGTCGTCTAGCTTTGATTAGGCTTTATCTTTTCTTTTAGCTTCTGCATTTGGTAGGCAAAGGAATCGAACCTGGGTTCCTTCCATTGTACATGAACTTTATTTACTTCTTACTGGTGTTTATTCGGTATGTTTGTCAAAAAAATTCTTATTTTTCTGAAATAAATTGATTTGCTGAATTTATGAGTTGAATTCATAGCTCTTGCATTGTGTGTGTTTATTTTGTTGTATAGGAGAGTAATGCCAATGTTTTTTTTTTGGCCTGTTTATGGAATCTCAGATATGGAACAGTTGTTATCGGAAGCTCAACACAGGTGGCTGAGGCCTGCTGAGATTTGTGAAATCCTTCGGAACTATCACAAGTTTCATATTGCAACAGAGTCTCCCACCCGACCAGCCAGTAAGTTTGCTACTTCAGGGTATTATTCAGTGCATGAATCGATGAGTAGTCGTCACTTTGTCTTCCAAAATCTTTTACATTGCGTCTGTAATCTGACATCGTTTACCCACACCCTTGTAGGTGGTTCGCTCTTTCTTTTTGATAGGAAGGTGCTTAGATACTTTAGGAAAGACGGACATAACTGGAGGAAGAAGAAGGATGGGAAAACGATTAAAGAAGCTCATGAGAAGCTCAAGGTTAGAACTCTCTTTGAGGTCTTCTTATTAGTTATGTGTTTCCAATCATGGAATTGAACCTGTTACTTTTCTCTACTTCTTGTTTTTGCAATTAATTAGTTGATAGTGAAAAATATTCTAAATTGTTGGAAGTAGCACTGTCCAAATGTTTATAGGTAGGAAGCATTGATGTGGAATTAATTAGTTGATAGTGATAAATATTCTAAACTGTTGGAAGTAGCACTGTCCAAATGTTTATAGGTAGGAAGCATTGATGTGGAATTAATTATTTGATAGTGAAAAATGTATCTAAATTGTTGGAAGTAGCATTGTCCAAATGTATATATAGGTAGGAAGCATTGATGTGCTACATTGTTACTATGCACATGGGGAAGGCAACGAGAATTTTCAGAGACGATGCTACTGGATGCTTGAACAGTAAGTATGAATTTGTTTATAATTCAGTTTTTCCTTATTCTGTTGAGTATAACGCACCTTCGTACTTCATTGTGTGTTTTCAGTTTCGTGCTTATTTCTCTGTTTTTTTTATTGTTGTACTGTTTACAGGGAGTTGATGCATATTGTTTTCGTGCACTACTTGGAAGTTAAGGTAAAACTCTTGCTTGTATGTGCGGTTACTAGTAGTTTTCTAGTTATCAATTTCCTTAAGCTCATATTAAACTGTAAATGATGCAGGGAAGCCGGACAAGTATAGGAATGAAAGAAAACAATTCAAATTCTCTAAGCGGCACAGTTTCAGTGAATATTGATTCAGCAGCAAGCCCCACGAGCAGATTGTCATCATATTGCGAAGATGCTGATTCCGGTATTTCTTTTTTTCGATAGTTTTGCATGTTTGGTACGTTTTTTTCAAAGACCCAGCTCTTTCCATGGAGAATCATTTATGTTCATTCTGATCTGTGAGGTGTGATGATTTACATATCTGTAAACATCATATGCTCTTAGTTGTGCTATAAATTTTCATTTGTCAACACTATCTTATATCAGTTTTTGGCGCAGGTGATAGTCATCAATCAAGCTCTGTCTTGCAAGCATCTCCTGAACCTCAAACTGGTACTTCTCAGATAAAGGCTAAGCAATTATGCTAGCATATTAAAGTCTTACTACTTTAAGCTCTGTTTTGGATACTCACCTGTCTTTCTGGTTTACAATCAGCATGTTAGATAAGAGTGACTTTCTTTTCCCGTATAGGAAATCACAATGGTTGGACATCGGCTCCTGGCATGCGTAGTGATTCCCAGAGATTATTTGATGTCCAAGCGTGGGATGCCGTCGGGAATTTAGTGACAAGGTATGATCAACCTTGCAACAATTTGTTGGTGGAAGAGCGTACAGACAAAGGTGGAATGTTAGCAGCAGAGCATCTCAGAAGTCCTCTTCAAACCCAACTAAATTGGCAGGTAATGTTCTGCTTATAATCTTTCATTCAAGAGCTATGCGTAGATATCGTAAGTGAAAGCATAAGAATGTTTCCATGTGTGAAAGGGAAGAGGATGTACTGTGAGGAATAAGCGTAGAAATGAGTGATAATGTCTTTAGCAATTTTCCCAGGCTTAAAATTTCTGTCATTGACACATTATACCTAAGTTTTTTAATCGATCTTTCTCCTGTTTAAATTGTGAACTTATTTATTCAAGATGTGTTTTTAGTGTCACGAATATTGGTGTTTAAGTTCTCTAATTTCTAGGTTCTCTATCTCTCTATAGATTCCAGCTCAGGATGATCTACCATTGCCAAAATGGCATCTGGCTCCACATTCTGGAATGGCTGATGACACTGATCTGGCGTTATTCGAGCAAAGTGCACAAGACAATTTTGAGAGTTTTTCCAGTCTCCTTGACATTGAACATCTGCAATCTGATGGGATTCCTCCTTCAAATATGGAAACTGAATTTATACCTGTAAAGAAATCCTTGTTGAGACACGAAGATAGTTTGAAAAAGGTCGATAGTTTTTCTCGGTGGGCTAGTAAAGAACTTGGCGAGATGGAGGATTTGCAGATGCAGTCTTCGCGTGGAGATATTGCATGGACCACTGTCGATTGTGAAACTGCAGCAGCTGGGCTCGCCTTTAGCCCTTCTCTCTCCGAGGACCAGCGTTTCACCATAGTTGATTATTGGCCAAAATGCGCACAGACTGATGCTGAAGTTGAGGTAAGATGGTTAACCTTTGTTAATTCATTATCCAAATTATTTATTAAGTGTAGTAAATGCTACTATTCTTTTGGTCTGCAGGTCTTGGTTATTGGGACGTTTCTGCTTAGTCCTCAAGAAGTAACTATATGTAGCTGGTCATGTATGTTTGGTGAAGTGGAGGTTCCTGCTGAGATTCTAGTAGACGGTGTTCTTTGCTGTCATGCTCCACCGCATACAGCTGGTCAAGTGCCCTTTTATGTTACCTGTTCAAACAGATTTGCTTGCAGTGAATTACGAGATTTTGAATTCCTTTCTGGTTCTACCAAAAAGATCGACGCCGCTGATATTTATGGTTACTCTTCAAAAGAAGCCTCACTTCAGTTGCGGTTTGAGAAGCTGCTTGCTCGTAGAGATTTTGTTCAAGAACACCAAATATTTGAAGATGTGGTGGAGAAACGAAGAAAAATCAGTAGCATCATGTTGCTAAATGAGGAAAAAGAATATATCTTTCCAGGGATGTATGAGAGAGATTCAACCAAACAAGAACCAAAAGAACGGGTTTTCAGGGAACAGTTTGAGGATGAACTATATATATGGCTCATCCATAAAGTGACTGAAGGGGGTAAGGGACCGAACATGCTGGATGAAGGCGGACAGGGTGTTTTACACTTTGTTGCAGCACTTGGGTATGACTGGGCTATCAAACCGATTTTAGCAGCAGGAGTTAACATTAACTTCCGTGATTCAAATGGGTGGTCCGCCCTTCACTGGGCTGCGTTTAGTGGCAGGTAAAGGATCTCTATCTTACAATACCTCATTCGTTGTCCTGGTTTTAAAGGTTTCACACTCCTATGATAACGTAACGCCTTTTGTTGGTCTACATTTAAACTAAATTTGTTTCCTGTTAACTTCAGGGAGGAAACTGTTGCTGTACTGGTCTCTCTAGGTGCTGATGCTGGGGCATTGACGGATCCATCTCCAGAGCTTCCATTGGGAAAAACAGCTGCTGATTTGGCTTACGGAAAGGAACACAGGGGGATCTCAGGTTTTCTTGCAGAGTCTTCCTTAACTAGTTATCTTGAAAAGCTAACGATGGTGTCAAAGGAAAACAGCCCTGCCAATTCTTCTGGACCAAAAGCTGTTCAGACAGTCTCCGAGAGAACCGCTGCTCCTATGAGCTATGGTGACGTGCCAGAAAAACTTTCCATGAAGGATTCACTTACGGCTGTCCGTAATGCGACACAAGCAGCTAATCGTCTTCATCAAGTATTCAGGATGCAATCTTTCCAGCGGAAACAGCTGTCTGGATTTGACGACGATGATGATGAGCTCGGTATCTCCGACGAGTTGGCAGTTTCTTTTGCAGCTTCTAAAACTAAGAATCCAGGACACAGTGAAGTCTTTGCTCATTCTGCTGCTACCCACATCCAGAAAAAATACCGTGGCTGGAAGAAGAGGAAAGAGTATCTTTTAATCCGACAAAGAGTCGTTAAAATTCAGGTTTTGCCATTCACTTCCCCACTGTTTTTTTTCCTTTAAATCTTTGTCTGTTTTCTCATTCCTTACTCTTTACTTTTAGGCTCATGTTAGAGGACATCAGGTCCGGAAACAATACAAACCAATCGTTTGGTCTGTGGGATTACTAGAGAAAATCATTTTGCGATGGAGACGCAAAGGTACTGGATTGAGAGGGTTTAAACGCAATGCAGTCCCCAAAACCGTTGAACCAGAGCCACTAAGTCCTATGATGATTCCAAAGGAGGATGACTATGATTTTCTAGACAAGGGAAGAAAACAAACGGAGGAAAGGCTTCAAAAGGCTCTCACACGGGTTAAGTCGATGGTTCAATACCCAGAAGCACGTGATCAATACCGTAGACTCCTCACCGTTGTCGAGGGCTTCCGTGAAAACGAGGTAACCTTAGACCTAGTCCCCCATAACATGAAAAAAATATGTTATGCGATAATGTTGTTGTACATTCTTTGTGATAAATGTGTGTGGAACAGGCTTCATCAAGTTTATCTATAAACAACAGAGAGGAACTCGTCAACTGTGAAGAAGACGATTTAATCGACATTGAGTCTCTTTTGAACGATGACATTTTGATGTCTACTTCTCCTTGAATGACTCGTTTGTGTATTCATTTTCATTCTTTTGACTTTCTAACTTTCTGCACCATTTCTCTGTAAATACCATAAGTTGACATTACCATTTCATTAATTAAACTTTGGATTTTTTTTTAATTTACGATATAGAATATAGATTATTTACTATTTTATTCGTCTAAGTTTTCACATGTTTATTTTACTATATTTACCTTTATGTTAGATACCATATGGCTTCTTCTCAAAGAATATCACAGTCAAGTCTGTTACCAAAAATACAATATAGAGTTGGATAACTCTGTGTAACACACTTTTCAGACGATCAAAAAAAAAAAAACTTCGAGGGGTGGTGTCGTATTGAGCTTAATCCTGATCGACATGCAGTTTTATCTACCAAATTTGGATTAGCTTGTCACTTGAGAAAAGAAAATCTAAATTGGATTGCTGGACAAGGCTATAGAATATGGAAACTTAACAAATAAACTATAGCAATAACTTGAACTATTTTTGTTTTATATTATTAAGGAATATATCAATTTTAAGTTTTTTTCTTTTTTGCAAATGAAAATGTTTATATAAAATTTGTTGGTTGGCTTGACTTGGTTAAAACCTACTTTTCCACAAGTGGAAATGTTCACTAAGAAAAAAATATTTAGAATCAAAAGATTTAAATCAATTTGTCACTCATTATTATTTTAAAAATATTTTTTTTTATTCTTTTTTTAAATAACCAAGTAAAAGACTCCATAAGAAGATTCGCATTGGGTTCTCACGGCTCGCCAAATTAAGAAAAAAAGGTTAACACTTTGCGCACCACGCCAAACTTTTCTTCTCTCTTAAACCCTTCTAAAACCCCCCTCTCTCTCTCTCTCTCCTCTCCCGGCGAGATCGCGTCATGTCGAAGTCTTCGCTGACTTTTATTCAAACCAATGCGTCGAATCCAAAGACATGGGTCGTGATCGGCGTGACGGTGGCCGGGATCGTGATTCTGTCGGAGACTCGGAAGCGCCGGATCAAAGCCCTCAGAGAAGAGCACTTCGGTGCCTTCTTAGATCGTTTTGAGCTTCTTCCTTTCCCTCCGCCGCCTCCTCCTGCCGCTAGGCAAACCCTCTCCGGTCTCACCTTCTCCATCTCCGACGCGTATGTCCCCCTCCCCCTCTAGAAAGTTCTTTGCTTTTTTTTAATTATATATAACGATCTCGCTTGAAAGTTCTGATTTTTATTTAAGCTTAAAAAAAGTTTGACTTTTTATTGTTTAATTGAATGTTTGACTTTGATTTGCTTTGCTTAGAGGATGAATGATGAGGGTATTTGCTGTTTTTGGGGCAGGTTTGATATAAAGGATTATATCACAGGGTTTGGTAGTCCACAGTGGAAGAAGACTCATGAGGCTGCTGAGAAAACTGCTGTGGTTGTGACTACGCTCTTGAGGAATGGTGCTACTTGTGTTGCTAAGACCATCATGGATGAGATGGGTTTTGGGTATGTTTTTTCTGCCACCTTCAAATGAGTGTTCCCGTGATTGATTTGGGGAATCTTTTTTTTTTTGTACAGGATAACTGGTGAGAACAAACACTATGGCACTCCTATTAACCCGTTGATGCCATCTAATGTTCCTGGAGGCTGTTCCAGTGGCTCTGCAGTTTCTGTTGCGGCTCAACTCGTTGACTTTGCACTTGGTATTTGTTAATCTCTTTTTTTTTTTGGGAATGTGTTTTGGGGTCTAGTTACCAATAGCATTTCTTGGTGGTAGTGTTAAATTGTTTGAATTGCAGGGATTGATACCACTGGCGGTGTTAGAATCCCAGCATCATTTTGTGGTATTCTCGGCTTCCGACCATCTCAGGGGACTGTTTCTTCAGTTGGAGTTTTGCCTAATTCCCAGAGCCTAGAGACTGTTGGTAAGTTACATTCTTTTCTTTGAACAATGTTTAGCTAAGTTTCATATTGAATCATACAAATCAATTCTATTTTATTTTAAGTTTAGTGGTAGATGTTTACTCTGTCTTACTGATAATATTTTCTTCTGTAGGGTGGTTTGCACGTGACCCATCTGTTTTGTGTCAAGTTGGGCATGCCTTGCTTAATCTGAGTGCAGTAACACATAAAAGGCAAAGATCTTTAATCTTTGCCGATGATTTATTCGACCTCTCTGATATTCCTAAGCAAAAGTCGGTGCACGTCGTCAGAAAGGCGATCGAAAATCTATCTGGCTGTATGTTTGCAATACTATTTCTTTTCCTTCTCGTTACCTTTCTCTAAATTTCTATCTCATGTCTTTTGGTCAACTGCTCGTGCAGACCAGGCTCCAAAACATATGAATGTTGCTCAGTATGTAGCTTCAAACGTGCCAAGTCTTGCGGAGTTGTGTGAGAAATCTGGTAAATCGCAAGATTCAGCATCAACTTTGAAGGCTCTTGCATCGGTGATGTTATCAATACAAAGGTATTTAAGAAGATTGCCTGCCTCTTTTTATTAATCCACTCGTATTTAGAGTATTATCAATACAAAGGTATTTAATGAAGATTGCTCAAGTTTTTTTTCTGATGAAAACCAGGCATGAGTTCAAGACAAATCATGAAGAATGGTCGCAAACATGCAAATCGTTTCTAGGGCCACGATTCTCCGGTGATGTTGTTACAGCTCTGAAGAGTAGAAATGACAACATTAAATCTCTCTACAGAGTCAAAACTGAGATGCGTGCCGCCATTCAAAGCCTTCTAAAGGTACACCTTCCATTTCAGTAATATCAAAATTTTCTCAATTTTACTCTGCTTTATAGTTCTATGATAAACCATATATATGTATGTATGGTAAAAACTTATTACCAGGAAGATGGGATTCTGGTGATCCCCACAGTTGCTGATCCCCCACCGAAGCTTAACACAAAGAACAAGAACGCTGTGAATGAGTTTCTTGATCGAAACTATGCACTCGCAAGCATTGCTAGCATGTCTGGTTGTTGTCAGGTATCCTCTCACTTCCTCTTTCTCACTTTAAGAGAGAGTTGAATAGTAAATGCAAATCTCTGTATACAACAATTCTACAGGTTACAATTCCTTTGGGGAAACACGGTGACAGTCCAATTTCCGTGTCGCTTCTTGCTTACTACGGAGGTGATAAGTTCCTTCTCGATACGATTCTCGAGGTATATGCATCCCTTCAGGACCAAGCCGACATTGCAGCCAGCTTAGCTCCAGTGACTGACTCCAATGGTATTGAAGCTTCTGAAGTTATGAAGGAAAAGGTAAAAACCACTATCATCATCTTAGTTTATGTGGTTCTGATCCATATATGCTATTAGAGTTGGAATGATCTAAAGAAAACTACGGTGGAATAATGTTAATTCCAGGGAAATGCTGCATACAAGGGGAAACAATGGAATAAGGCAGTAAGTTGTTATACTGAAGCTATCAAATTGAATGGAGCAAATGCTACTTATTTTTGCAACAGAGCTGCAGCATTCTTGGAACTTGCCCGGTAATTGTATTTCTCCACATCTTTCATTCTGATCGGAAGATAATTTGCTATTCTTTTTCTGATCTGAGAGTTTTTTGTTTTATAGCTTCCAACAAGCTGAAGAAGATTGTACCGAGGCTATATCGATCGATAAGAAGGTGCGAAATTGATTACCTGTTCTTTCTTTTATACTCCATTCTATTGCATAATTTATTTTTTGTTACATTGCGTTTAGCATATGGCTCTTGGAAGTTTGATTCTTATGATTATTTGTTTTTGTATAGAATGTAAAAGCATATTTGAGACGAGGGACTGCTAGGGAATCACTTATACGGTACAAGGAAGCTGCTGCAGGTAACTAAAACTAACTAATCTCAGACTCTGCATTTTTATTTACATCTCTTCATTTTTATCTCCTTGGGTATTTACATTTGGGTATCTTTATCAATGATCAACATATGGTTTCTTTTAAGAGTAACATATGGTTTACTCTATCGCTGCAGATTTCAAGCACGCATTGGTTCTTGAACCCCAAAACAAGACGGCAAAGAGTGCTGAGAAGCGACTCCGAAAACTCATGAGTTAAAAAGAGAGGAAGAAAAACAGCTTTTATTTTTTTTTCTTTCAAACCCTTTCTTGTTCACCAAGCTATTTTTCACTTCACTTACAACCCTAAAAGCAAAGGTTTTGATTGTTCGGTTCATGAATGAATCTCATTAACAGATTATACTTATTTTTGTCCGCCTTTCCATTAAAATGAACAAGCCCAAACATTTATTTACAACGGCATATGGCCTCAGGTAGGTGATGTCTAGACTCTAGAGCATTATTTATTTTTAAAACGCCAAATTCACAGCAATCAAGTTTAATTAAAATTTGCCAAATTCATAGTAATTAAATTTTTAATTAAAATTTTAAAATCATAGCTCCTTAAATAACTTACAGCTGTACAAGTATTTTTTAGAATCAAATATTCAAAGCAATTTTTTAATTTTTTTATAAAATTTACAGTAATAAAATTTAAAATCAAAACAAAAAGTCTACAGCAAAATTTTTAAAACTATAGCCATTAGCCCATTACCAATCCCTAATCTCCTACCGTTTAATCATTAATGAACCATGCAAATAAACACGTCTACTGACACGCGGACGCACAAGGAGAAAAGCTGCTAGTCGGACAATAAATGAAACCAGCTTTTGTTCTGTTTCGTTTTTTTTTCTAAAGAAACAATTAAAAAAAAATGGTTAATTATTTGAGATTGTTGCGATGCTTCAGCTTCACGGCATCGCGTGATTGGTTATTCCGGCAATCATTCGCAAACGCCGGTCTCCGCTCCGTCATCACCGATCTCTCCCACGGCGATTCCACCAAACCCACGACCGCTATGCACTGCTGGATCCCCAAATCTCCAAACCGATCCAAACCAAACCTCCTCCTCGTGCACGGATTCGGAGCCAACGCAATGTGGCAATACGGCGAACATCTCCGATCCTTCACCGGCCGGTTCAACGTCTACGTCCCCGACCTCCTCTTCTTCGGACTCTCATCCACCTCCGAGCCGAACCGGACCGAATCCTTCCAGGCTCGCTGTCTGATGAGTCTGATGGAAGCGCACGGAGTCCAGACGATGAACGTTGTCGGGATAAGCTACGGCGGGTTCGTCGGGTACAGTTTAGCGGCGCAGTATCCGGAGAGAGTGGAGAAGCTGGTGCTATGCTGCGCTGGGGTTTGCCTCGAGGAGAAAGACATGGAGGATGGTTTGTTCAAGGTTCCCAACTTGGAAGAAGCCACTGGGATCTTGATTCCTCAGACTCCCGAGAAGCTCAAGGAGCTCATAAGATTCTCTTTCGTTAAGCCGATCAAAGGTGTTCCTTCGTTTTTTCTATGGGATTTTATTGATGTGATGTGTACGGAGTTTGTAGAGGAGAAGAGAGATTTGATCAAGTCGATACTCAAAGATCGAAGACTTTCAGATCTTCCTAGGATCAAACAGGTGGGTGAAACTATACTTGTTAGCTTTTCTATTTCGGACATTTCATTTAATATATAGCTGTGTTCTGTTTTTTAAAAATTATAGAAAACTTTGATCATATGGGGAGAAGAAGATCAGATATTTCCAGTGGAGCTTGGTTATAGATTGAAAAAGTAAGCAACATCTTTTGCAATTCTTTTGATAATCATTTTTGTAAGTGAAACAACAATTTAATATTATAACTATGGTGAAACAGATACATAGGAGAAAATGCAGAGATGGTGTTGATAAAAAAGGCAGGACATGCTGTTAATCTGGAGAAGTCCAAAGAATTTCTCAAGTACTTGAAATCTTTTCTCATTGACTCTTAGTGAATATCTTGTTTTGTTCATCTGGAAACGTTCTGTTCTGGTACCCATCCTATTCATACAAAACCTAAATGAAAAGTGGGTTTCGTTGAGGTATGTTTTGCGCCCAAAAAAGACAACTCCAAGGTCGTAATGGGCTGGATCTTTGACTAGATGGCTTTGAGGGAAATATCTTGTAGGATTTTCTCAGTGTGAAATTTATTGGATTTGGTTTGGTTTGGCACAGAGAGAATTTTTTTTTACGTCTGATTAATTATGTTATTACAATATTGAAAAATATTATATAGAAGATTCTACAGCCCAAAAAATATATGTCTGACAGCGGTTTCCGAGCACTTTATAAGATCTATGTTTGATGATACGTCTATGACTTTGACCCCGGTTTTCAAGCACTATATAAGATCTATGTTCAATGACTTCTTCTAACCTTTTTTCTATAATATGCAGGGGGTTGAACCCCGGACTTTCTAATGTATAAATATTAGTCAATCCTTAATCAAATCACCGTCCAGAAATTTAATAATTTAAACCATTTTGGAAACATAATAAAAGAAATTTAAACCTATATCCGTTTTATCATTGCTTCAGTTTTATCTGGCTCCCGATCGAGTCTGGTTGGATTTTCTCTTGTTGTATTTTTTGGATTGAATTATTCAGGGAAGATTCCAAAAGCGTTGACTCTTACATATGCGTGACAAGATAACTGGGACCAATTTGTGTGTAGAGGTTGTTAGTCAACATGAGAAGCGGGTCGGTCGGTTGGCGGCAATATCAGACCAACGTACACTCAATATTATTGATCAACCCACCCTATCTTAAGATTATGCATATACTAATTGGACTGTTAGGACCTTTTGCTTAAAAACAGAGATAAACCATTCTATTAATTCATGAATACATGGTTAGAACTTGGCTTATTTCGTTGCTTAACTAATCTTACTTAGTGGCACTTCTGAAAGAAATCAATAATTCAAAATATTAGTTTATCTATAGTAAACGTTTCAGGATTATGTCTTTTCATCAACTTGTTTGGCTTATTAGGCATCGTTGATGAAACTGTATAACTATGTAAAAGGAATTACTTTTCATGTGGTATTGGCTGCTTGTGCGGACTAATAATTGTTGAATCTTGTGGTTTTAATACACTTGCCGGTACACGTCGAGTGCAGACGAATAATAATCACAGGAGGACAACAAGATTCAATTTAAGACGACTGACCCTTGTCTATATATTTTATCATTTTAATTTCTTAATAATATGATTGGCCTTGCATTACTTTCGCTAGTCTTTTTCAGTATCGCCTTGTCGATAGAAAAGTTTAATTATTGTAGCTGTTGAACCAGTGTCGTTGTCACTGGTGGGCATTGCAAATTTTGCACAACGATGACTTTGATTTTTAACTTGCTTGTGTTGTATTAGCGTTTCAACTCTCATGTTATCACGCTAATTGAATGAAAACAACCATTTTTACAGCTTTTACTGAAACTAATTTATACGTGTCTTTGTAAAAAGAAATATACGTTGTTTCAATTAACGAAAGGGAAAACTTTCCTTGCGTCTGGTCATTCTCTTCTATACTTTGTAAAAAGAATCATTATCATCACTAAACTGAAATATTGACTTTTAACGCGAGACGCATCTTCAAAACTTTTCAGCGTACCATTGAATACGAGCAACATGTTTCATGCTTTTATTTGTGTTTCGTATATTTTTGCTCCAACTTTTACATTCTTTGACCAAAAGGAAATAAAGTAAGGATAAAAGAGAAAGACAATGATCCAAGTGGGCATGCATGCAACATTTGCCCATAACAAGACTAATACATGTACCCTCAAAGTCAAAAGTTAGGTTATGGAGGGGAATGAGGGTATCTTAACATTATATTCGACTTCCTTTTCTAACTTTAATTGACATCGCCGACAAACGTTGTAATACACATGTATATCTCATAAGTCTTATAAATATGGTCCCTTCAAAATTTCATATCCGTTTACCTCCCTCGTATGCTTTTACAGCCGGCCAATTTAATGACCAGACGTATAATCTTACACATGCTTCTTTGCATTTTTTTTTTTTTTTTGTAACTTTGCTTCTTTGCATTTTAAACGATAATACAAATGATCTGAGACGGATCAAACATAAAAAGAGACATATCTATGTTATAATAATCACCTAGGACGCATCTTAATTGTTACAAATTGATGTTGTTAAACAAAAGCAAATAATTGAGTTCCAAGTTCAAATCAAACTACATATTATGATTATGATTATTTTGTTAACCCATCTTTACTGTTTAGTATATGTTTTACCATTAATAAATAAGCCACATTTCTTCTTTATTATAATTGTTTCAGTTTCAGTTGGTAACAACTACGATATAGTATGAGTTATCAAGTTAGGTCTTATGTAACTGACGTTTAGCTATTTTTAAGTTACCTTAATGTGACCCATATATGAGCCCGCGCATTATGTATCATTTGATCGCTTCACGTATACTTTGTCGCTATCATAAGACATTTAAAACATAGAGCGTGTCACAATTCATGCCAACGAACATTGCATGGCGTTGGTCTTATTTCATATATTCGCCGCCTCCAAATCAGTTTCTAGCCCTACGAATCACTGGCAACTACATGTACCTATCCACGCGCACGCTCATCATACCAAAACACATTAATTGTTATGACTTGATGACAAACGTTTAGCTTTCAAATACGTCGAATCTAAGTTGTATTGGTTCATATCCATGTCAATCTATTAGTCTATTGGTTGGAAATTGAATCAACGACAGTCCATAAAATGGAAATTTATTTAAATAATTTATTATAATAAATTAAACTGTTGGAAATGATTATATGAAAAGACAATGTGTGACCGAAAATATGATTATCATAAGAAAATATCTAAGCATGTTGATGAGAAAAAAGTTAATAGTATATATATGCTCATCTAACATGATTTTACTACAAGAAGCAACATTTCTTATATGTTAATTAAACAAAAAACATACTTATCAGATTGGCATACGGTATACCTATATCAACGTTTAGTTTCTTTAATAGACACTGACAGAGTACTGCGGAAACAGTTTTAACCCAAGAAATTCTGTATTAACGTCGGTGAAAAATATAAATTTCAAATCTGTTAAAGAGGTAAATGCATTTATTTTTCCACAAAGGCAGAGGTAAAGTAAGATGAAATTATTACCGATCTTATTCCCATCACCGAAGAGCAGTTTCTGAGTTCTGGCAATGTGACGTAAAATATATTTTCAGGTTCTAAACATACCTACATGCACGATCCACAAGGCTCATCTTCCTCGTATTTCGTGTCGTAACTTGGCGTTAGAAAATCCAACGGCTCTGTTTTCTACAATGGACAATTATCAACTATACTTAATTTAATGGTCTATAGTTTCGATTGATAATACTAGTGGCTTGTTACATACAGTAGAGATAACATCAACCACATATATGGAAGTATACAGTAATTTTGAAATCGATCTGGCATGTTTCAATGCACAGACAATTTCTTTCTTTTTTGGTAAGAGCACAAACAAAATTATGTATATAAAAAAAACGTGCAACATTCTCGAATTTAGGGACATACTTTATAAAAAGGCGAATGACTAAATATAGAGAGTTGAGAAAAGGAAAAAGAGAAAGGCTAAAGAAAAAGAAGAGTGCCAGAGTGGACCTAGACGCAGATGTGAGGCAATAATTGATATAGGAAATGGCTTGGTTCGTACGCCTTACCTACTGACTACTCCTCAAATTCTTATGTATATTTCTTTACATATATACTCCCAGTTTATAAAACTGTATAGTGTATACATACACGCTGATGATATACATAAATATACTGTATTCAATATATTGATGTACGTGTGAATTGAGGTCCCTACACGCCTACAGAAAACAAATGATCTCAGTGTTTCACCATTATGAGTTTCCTCAAAACAATAGATTTTGAAAATAGTTGGAGGCAACTTTTGAATAGCATCAAAAAAAACTTTTGAATAGCATCGGTTGGTGTAGTTAGTGCATGGTCGGTTTAATGTTGCAACTTTAAACTTTTGAATAGCATGGGTTAGTGTGGTTAGTGCATGGTCGGAGTAAATACTAAAATTTAATAGCTCTTGACATGTTGAAGAGAACAAATACTACTAAATTATAGTATTAAATTTTTCAAAAATAGCATGGGTTAATAGAAGAAGTAATTAATCAGTCGCATCAAAGTATGATCATTTGTTTAGTCAGATATGATGAATGAATCTCAAAACTTTAACGATTTTTGCCCTGTATCAGTTGAGTATTAGTGTGAATCCGTTGAGCTAGTGAACCAATCATCCAAACACCCATGCTTTTTGTAGATGATGAAATGTAACGTATACTCGATGCGTTAGGAAACGTATAGAAAACAAACATCCAACATTATTTAAAAATGAATAATTCAACTTTTGTTTATCGAACTACTTGCACGAGTTTTATCAAAAGAAAAAGGATTACATGCATGATTACGACTTTCAATAACTTCAGACAGGAACTATTGAATGTAAATAGTTAAAACTTTTATCCGGACATGCACGGAAGCATTCACCCCTGTCGCATAATATCTAGATTTAATCAAAAAACATTTACTTTAATAATTTAATGCACGTCTACAGAAACCACCACGTCACCCTAGGCTAACCTCACTACAGGCTGTCAAGTACACTCGCCTAACCAATTAAATATTCCCACGTCACCTACGTTGAAACGGATGCTCTCTACATTATACAGCTGTACCCCGTTCAAAAAGAGTAATTCTTGGGTTCACTCCCTAAGGTGAACCTCTAGGTTCACCCACCAATAGGAGTTCACCATTTTATATTTAATATCTTTTAGAAAAGGAAATAAAATATTGTCAAGTTATATTATGTTTTTAAAAAAATTAAAAAATAAAAGCTCAAGAATTAAAATAAAAAAATAATAGTAGTTGAAAAAAAAATTTTAATACCATCAGCAAAATGCTAAACCCTAAACCCTAAATCCTAAACCCTAAATCATTGGGTAAACCCTAAACCCTTGGATAAATTCTAAATTCTTGAATTTTTTTATGTAATTTTAGTACCGTCAGCAAAATACTAAACACTAAACCCTAAACCCTAAACCCTAAATCCTAAATACTATACCCTAAACCCTAAATACTATACCCTAAACCCATGGATAAATCTTAAACCCTTGGATAAATCATAAACCCTAGAATTTAAGATTATCCAAGGGTTTAAGATTTACCCAAGGGTTTAGGATATAACATTTAGGGTTTAGGGTTTAGTATTTAGGGTTTAGTATTTTGTTGATGACATTAAAATTATTTTTAAAAGTTTTTTTTTGTTTCCAACTAATTTTATTTTTTATTTATTCTTATCTTTTCAATTTTAAAAATATGACAATATTTTGTTTCCTTTTTGAAAAGATATTGAATACAAAATGGTGAACTCCTATTGATGGGTGAACCTAGAGGTTCACCCTAGGGAGTGAATCCAAGAATTACTCGTTCAAAAATTTCCAATATAAATACATCCTTCTATGGTTTCCATAAAACCCCAAATTAAAAGCAAAAACCTCTCTGCCATCTCTCTGTTCTCACCCCAAAATGGCCTATACTCACCCTTTTGCTCTTCTTCTCATCCTCCTATCCGCCACCGTCGGCTTCTCCTCCGCCTCGTTGGTGGAAGAGCAGCCTCTTGTCCTCAAGTACCACAACGGCATTCTCCTGAAAGGAAACGTCACTCTCAACCTCGTCTGGTACGGGAAGTTCACCTCGATCCAACGGTCCATCATCGTCGACTTCATCCGCTCTCTCAGCTCCTCCGCCGTCGCAGCGAAAGGTCCATCCGTCGCTTCGTGGTGGAAGACGACCGAGAAGTACAAAGGCGGCTCGTCGAATATCGTCGTCGGGAAACAGCTCCTCCTCGAGAACTACCCTCTAGGAAAATCCTTGAAAAGTCCTTACCTCAGAGCTCTGTCGGGGAAGCTCAACGGAGGAGGCGGCGTTCGGTCGATAACCGTCGTTCTAACGGCGAAAGACGTCGCCGTCGAGGGGTTCTGCATGAACCGGTGCGGGACTCACGGCGCGAAAACCAGCTCCGTTAACAGCGGAGCTTACGTGTGGGTCGGTAACTCTGAGACGCAGTGCGCTGGCTACTGCGCGTGGCCGTTTCGTCAGCCTATCTACGGACCTCAGTCTCCGCCGTTGATCGCACCTAACGGAGACGTCGGAGTCGACGGAATGATTATAAACCTCGCGACGCTGCTGGTTAACACCGTGACGAACCCGTTTAAAACCGGTTACTTTGATGGCGGGAATCAAGAAGCCGTCTCTGTCTGTACCGGGAAGTTCGGGTCCGGTGCTTACCCGGGCTACGCGGGTCGGGTTCTCGTGGACAAGACTACCGGAGCGAGTTACAACGCTCTGGGTCTCGCCGGTAGGAAATATCTTTTGCCGGCGATGTGGGACCCGCAGACTTCGAAGTGTAAGACTTTGGTTTGAGTTTAGACGGTCTGGAAGTTGACACGCGTGGCAAGGAATCAATGGGGATGGCGAGTTGAAGCTTATCGGAGCCAAAGAAAAGTTGTGTAGATATCTATCTTGTCTGATTGTACGGAGGAGTTTGGGGAAGGGGATGTGTTTCTTTTGTCGTTTTGTTTGACGTGTACATTCGATCCTGGAGATGTGTGAAATGATGGTTATATATCTAATTTAATGCCGATAATAAAATCGATTTGTAGTTTCCCCTAAAGCTTATTTTAATAACTTTGTTTTACCAAAGGGAACAGAGGGGAATGGGATTAAGAAATTAATTATGCTCTGTAGTAGATACGGTGAACAAATATTTTAAAAGAAAATACTACTCCCTTCGTTTCATTTTATTTGTCGTTCTAGGTTTATGCACACGTATTAATAAAACATATGATTTTGTATATTCCCAAAATAAAAACACAATTACCTATACAACTAACCATATTTCAACCAATAGAAAAATAAATTGGAGAATCTTATTAATAAATTTTGCATTGAAATCATAAAACGACACTTATTTTGAAACGAAAATTTTGCTCCAGAACGACATTTAAATCGAAACGGAGGGAGTATTGTAAAGGGAGAACAAAGGTGTCTTGGTGATGATGGAACTTGAGGAAAACGAGGGGAAAAAATCACTTCACCTTTATCAAAGCTAATAGCTTAGCCTTTGGTTGTATTAGCGTATTTAATTACTCTTAGTTGGGAATAATCATTTTGTTTTTATTATCCACTTTTTATTTTGTTCTTATTATCCACTTTACCCACCAATCTTGCTTTTTTGGGTAAATTGAATTGTATTATCTCCAGGAATTCTTTAAATATGATGAGTGGGTTGGTGTTTAGTGATTCGAGCAGACTTGTGGGATCAGTGGTTTCTACGGGTTATGCAGTAAAGCTATCAAAGAAATCACTTCACACTCCAGTCACAGTTTGTTAATAAGGAGCCCATGATTTAATAGAGCCGTGGTATCGGTACTGAACCCTTTAAAAGACTCCATCTTATAAGTCCAATCTGTTTCGTGATGTTCACGGATAACCCCCTTCACTTTGTATAATGCGTCATCAAAAGTCTAACAGTGTGCGTTTTTTTTGGCAGGAACATTTAAATATGTGATGCACATCGAACTCGTGACAAGTATTTGGTTTATCTTGACAAAAGAGAGATAGGTTTGGTTACGTAACTTTCGCTTGTATTTTTTGTCAACAAGACAACAACTTACGTTCTTATATAGCAAAAAAAAATAAAAAAAAATACTCCATAAACAAACATAGAGCTATTAAAAAGAGTTTTTTTTTTATTATCATTAAAAGAGTTAAGAATCCCTCACTAGATGTCCTAACGAGAATGCCCAATATAAAAAGTTCCAGTCGCATAGCAATTTTCGCATTTGATCCTTTTTGTAGCGAGTGATCACTGATCAAATTGCAAATAATACATTTGGCAAGTTGTTAATATGTTCCAAGAGTTAGCAAAAAAAAAGTTGTTAATATGTTAAGAACAAATAAGTGAATAACACTAGATTCTCTCCGAAGACTAGCAAGTCCAGAAAGTAATCTTAACATTTTACCAAAAAAAAAAAAAAAAAAAAGTCCAGAAAGTAAACAAATTTCTTCTTTATCCCGAGTTTGGATCGTGACTTATCCTGTCATTCAGTCCCTCCTTGAGGACAGCCATGACATCTCAAGTCTTAACTAACAGGCCTTATATCAAACCCATTAAACATGCCCGATTAGTTTTCCGGTAGAGATGTAAAAGAAAGCCCACTAACAAAGAAAAACATTACTCGAACGAATTGAATTATACTCTAGCTGGATAGCCGGAAACCTATACGTATTTATTTGTAATTTAGTACCAGTCATGGGCCATATTACATATCAATGGGCTTTAGGCCACTTCATATATCTTTACGCAGTCCGAATTTGACTAAAGCTTTTATTGTTTACATCAGTCTTTTTCGTCTGGACTACAAGTCTACAGAGCTTGGTTTTACTACAGAAATCTGATATTTTGAAAGGTCGAAAAGACCAAGTTTGGCATGCAAGGAGCTGCGTCAAAGAAGCTTCTTCCATATAACAGCTCTAAATTTATTAATAGAACATGACTGATACATTAAAACGTGTGTTGGACCCACGAGAGAAACAACAGAAGCAAATGACATTATAGTATAATACAAGAAAGCCCATTGAAGTGCTTAAGAGCCAGACTTAACAAAAAGTGAAAAGAAGAGAGAAGAAAAGAAACGGGATTGATAGCAACAGAAGAGTAATAATGAGACAAAAGAGCGTGGGGACATAGATTCACCCAATAATGTAAAGTGGAGATATATTCACAGAACATGCGAGACTACAATTCCACAACAACTACATAAACAAATTCAATGTTGTCTTTTTTGATTTTTACTCCATCCACACCCACCACCACCACCACCTTCACAGGGGTTATTATTATTACTCAAGAGGAAATAAAAAAAAGGAAATAAAATTATTAATGATCAATGAGCTAGCCACCAAAGACTTTGCTTTTGTTTCAAATCTATTCCACTCCAACTCTCCAAAGCACAGAAGAAAGTAAACGTCTATTTTGCTCTTTTTGTAGAGAGAGCATGCCAAATCCAAAAGCAGATCACTATTGACACAGCTAAGCTGAACAGTGTGGATACGGTCCCACTAGGCCACCAGGCGTGACCTAATTGTTTCAAACGCACGTTAATGCAAAAATACTGAAAGAATCTTCTTCAGTCCTTTTTTTATTTTTTTTACCTCATTGATTGTCTTTTGTCTCTTGTCTTCTCTTTAACCAACAAGCCATGCTTATCACAATAGAGTCAAACAAAGGGTTCTTGTTTTTTTCACCAGTGGTTGTTTAAACATTTGGGTGAGGTTAAGTTTCGTTTCAGCAACTTGAGGTAATCGATGGCTTCGTCTAGAAGTAACAGAGCTTCTTTTCCTTTTGCACCCGGAACAACGCTCTCAAGGATTCTCAGAGCGGTGTGGAACTTGTCTTTTCTCGTCTCCTCCTCGTCGCTCAGACCAGAACCCATTTCTTGATTGCTGCTTGAGATGTTGGAATCTTGTAGTTTCTCATCTGATAACCCTTTGAGATTAGTGAAACTCTTGCTGGTACCCACAAAGGACGATGGTGAGAAGTCTCTGTATGAATAATGGTCCAGTAGTACTTTCTGCCTTTTAAGACGTGGACCATCATCATCATCATCAAAGCTTTCGGTTTCATCCGGTTCTTCTTCGTCTTCTTCTTCTGTTTTATTATTGCACGCTTGTTGTTCAACAGGGAATGGAGAGTGACCTGTGCTCGTTACTTCATCATCATCATCACTCTCGCAATCATCATCGTCATCAGAATACAACAGTGCGTTGATTTCCTCAGTGTCTTCGTGCATCTCTGACTCTTCTCCTCCATTAACACGATCTTCATGGAGCAATATCTTTTCTGGAATGGCATGATCTTTGCTTAACCCTCTCTCTAGGTTTAGAAAACTGAGAATTTTCCCTGGATCTGCAGCAGCCACAGAAGAAGGAAAACCACACTGTAACAAGCGAGTCTGGTTTCCTGACTGATCGAATACTAGAAATCTTTTCTGACAAGACTTGAGTGCCCTCTCTGGAGCAGCATCACAGTTAGACGGAGGCCCGTTCAAACATGAAGCTTGTTTTCCATAAGCCGACAGTAAGGCCTGGAACGGTGGTGGTTGCAGATAGCGGCGGAACTGATGCTGAGCTGCATATACTTTGCCGAGTTCCGGGGAAGGAGTTACAGGACAGGAAGACCCGGTAGGTATGTCCTGAGGCTGAGGATTATTCAAGCCCAGTGGCAACCATTTCTGTTGCCTGGTATCAAGAGGCATGCTCTTGCAGTTTAAGGCCAAGGAAACTTTTTACAGGAATACAATACAATACTGCAAGAGAAAAAGGTAAAAAGAAAGGGATGAATTTAGTTTACATGTCAATGAAAATAATGAATGAGATCATTATACAAACCAACTAAAAAAAAATTAGTATATAAAAAGAAGAGAAACATAACTTAGAAAATGAAGATAGGAAAGAAAAGAGTAAAGCATACCGATTGTGGAAGTTGTTGCAACAAGACAATGTGGTGAACGCTGAATACTTCTTTATCGTAAGAGAAAATATAGAACAAAACGGGGGGAGGGGGAGAAAAAATGCCAGCTAGGAAGATACAAGAGAAACACACACACAAACAAACCAAACTACGTCACTGGTTTGAGCATATGTCTAAAGTATTCAGCCTGAAAGTTGAAAGACAAAACAATAATATTAGAAATAAAGTACATATAAAGATTATGAACTAAAGTGTGTGGCAACAAGAGAAGAGAGCATCAAAATAAGAAACAGACCTGACAATTAGCCATGGGTTGAAAGCAAACAATAGCTTTTACTACAACTGCTGGTTTGTTAGAGTCACCGTTGTTCTCGTACTTGAAGGTTCGAAATCTTGTCTGACCAGCTGATTGGCTTACCATAACTTTTACAAAACAACACTTAGGGTTGGGTTTGAGAGAAAAGGGAAGAGAGAAAGGGAGAGCTAAAGAAGAAAAGAGTTGAGACTGTTTAGCTGATCCTATATTGTTCACAATGGAAGACGTAGAAACGTTGAGATCCCATGATTTAGAGAGAGAGAGATTTATAATAAACAGAAGAGAGAAAAGTGTGGTGAAGAATGAGAAGAAAGATTTTTGAGGTAAGAGAGAGAGAGATGAGATTTACAGAATAACACGGCAATATAGATTCAAACTGACAACTTTGCGTACAGAGCTTGTGAACCAATACATGCTGTTGTAATCCAGAGAGAGATGAGTTCTGTTACATGAGGAGAAGGTCAAAAATTAGAATTAATCATCATCAACACCGAACGAAGATTAGCATCATTGAACAAAAGTACAATTCTAATCAAATTCTCGCTATTTAGAGACTAATCTACAAACAAAATCCAAACCAGACTAATTCCCTCTCAATTTTACTAACGGATTTAAGCTCATTCATTCCACACCAAAGTGTACATCGAAAAACATGTAATAAAAGCAAATCCATTAACTTACAGTTGGGAAGCAAGTGAAAGATCTTATCTTCCAGATCCAGAGGGAGCCAAAGGTAACTCTTTTTTTTACGAAAATATTTTCAAAAGGGAGGAGTGAAGAAGACTGGAGTGCAGAGGCGTTGCTTTATAATAGAGGTCCTTTCTTTTGACGATTTTACCCCTTTTTCACATAATGGTCAATAATGAAATTATAGTACTATAAATAATAGAAAGAAGATAATATAGATAATAGTTTCACTTCAACAAAAATAGAATGCCTCAATCCGATTCGAAATATTAATTCGTTTCTAATGATTTAAGCAGCTTTCTTTTATGTGTCTTTACGTTAGTTTCTAGTTCGAGTTCATATCTCATCCACTTTCTAGTTTCCAACCAGATGGATGGAAACAGATATTATATTGGTCTTCACGAAACAATAATTTTGAAGAGGATGTTTTACCAAAAAAAAAAATTAAAAAAATGGAAGAGGATGACCAAATGATGGATTCGGATTACACTATCCTCAATTTAGAATGGTCCATAAGTTCTCAACCGAAAATTAAAAGAATGATCCATACAATTTTAAATGGAAAAGTGTGTAATGTAATGTGGTTTTTCACTGTATTCATTTTTTAAATATAGTACGTAGTAGGTAACAAAATATTCAGTAAAAAAGTAACTTTTCTTTGGCTTATGACTCTGGAGAAAGTCATGTTTCCTGCTAGCTTTAGCCTCTAGGGGTTTTACTAGTTTTTTTTGTTTTTGAAAAACTCTAGGGGTTTTACTAGTTGCCAGGTTTGTGTTCTAAATCTGTGTAACAAATTTGATTATTAATGATATACATAGTATTAAAATTGTTGTTGTTGGTAAGATGGAGGCAATGAGACGACGAGGGGGGCGAACGTGTATAGAAGTAATTATGGCGTATATAATGGCAAACCCTCACGATTAAGTAACACTACAACAAACGTAATAATTTCTTAGTTGTTTTTTTTGCTAATTTCTTAGTTGTTAGTTAAAGTAAAGCCCGTATGTTTGGTCTTCTCTTTCACTTTTTCTGTTTTAAATAATTATCTAGCCAAATAGTGGAAGCAAGTTTTAACTTTTTTCCTGGGTGGTTTCTTTAATTATTGTTTCAAATTATTTCCTTTAGGTGCGTGGGTAAGATGTTTTGGAACATTTACGATGATCATAGTATATATTTAAAAAAAGCAGACTTCAAAGGTCGAATAAAAATCAAATTACATTAGAACTTCTCTTTGTCTACTAGTTCAGCGTAAGCTAAGACAACACCAATTGCCCAATCGATTTTTACATTTGGTTTTAAACTATAATACATAGTAATATTTTAATAAGTATTTAACCATTTGAGCAGTATTCCACGGATTTGGTTGAGAAAGGGAATAAAGAAAAGAAAAAGAAAAAGGGCAGCAAGTGAATGATTAAAGAAATGCACGGGGATTAAGTGCTTAATTGCCTTGACGACTACTTTTTCCCATCCTTTTGTTTTCTTTCTTGCTTTTTGAATTTTTCTCCTTCTAAAGATTGATTTCTTGTTACATTGTATATGTGGTTTGTTTGATTTGATATGAGAAATGAAATAGTAGTTACCGTGTGAGACCACAAGAGGAGCTATATGATTACCATTTTCAATATGATTTCAAAGTGCTTTAAAATTTCTAAATTTCTAGGAAACAATTATGTGATCAGTTGAGAATTATCATTTAAACATGTTACGATAAGACTGCTGAACATGATGTTTAAATATAAGCTTCACATTATCAAGGAAGACTAAGCTTTGCTAAGATGAGTGCCCTTACGAAATTGGGTCTATTGCCTAACTCAAGACTGATAATAGCCATAATTATATCCTTATATTTTCTTTACTTCTTATGATAAATTTTAGTTTACTTTTTTTTGGTTCTGCCTGTAACGTACACCAGATGTTGAGAGCTTTACCATGTTTTCTTAACAACAGCTTACGTTGCCCAAAAAAAAGAGAACTGAAAGCGTAATAGTGGCCCATTACCAGTCCAACTTAGGGAGAGAAGAAAAAAACGAAGTTCAAAAATAAATTACAAAACGTTATATATATTTTGTACCACAAAGAAAGACATACAATTACAAGCTACAAGAGAGACTCAGTACAAGACTTAATATCGAGACGTCAGTGACCAAACATGACATGAAACTGCAACAATGCATAAGTTAATAAGTACTCTCTCGTATTTCATAAAACACAAACCAACTTATAATTACAAATATACTTTTATTTATCATTAATCAAGCAAGAGCAGAATATAGATTCCCTTAATGTTTTCAATCCATTTGATCTATGGCTTCTTGTTCGAACCACTAGAAGTTTCCTCAGAAACACTTGTAGGTTTTGTCTTTTCAGTCTTTGGAAAACCGCCGTTATTACCAGGAAAAGGGAAGCTTGGAATCCACGAGGGGAATTCAAAACTCGATCCTTCTGACTCCTTTGGTGGCTCCTCAGGTACTTCCGGTTCTTCAGGAACCTCTGGCTCTTCTGGTTCCTCAGGAACTTCAGGCTCTTCTGGAATCTCCAGGTCCTCAAGCTTTTTATATTGTGGAATCTTTGTGACCTCTTCTTGGACTAGAGATCGACCTACTCTAGCAGCAAAAACAGGCGTAGCAAACAAAAAGGAAGACGAAATAAAAACAAGGAAAAACATAAAAGAGACTAGAATAGGAATGCGAAGATTAATCATTTTTGTGATATGGTATTTTCTCTTGAATGGAAACCAACTTGAGAGTTGAGGGTCAAGTAATATTGCGAGTAACTAGAGAGCTACTTATAATGTAAATTTCATAGGAGTCCACAAATTTGGTGAGAAAAATTCTAAACATGAATTGTGAGTTTGACGTTAGTCTTCAACAAATTCACCTATATTTTCATTTAATTTTACTTCTTATATGTATAACTCGTGTAAGTTTAATTAGTTGAGAACTTAAAGTAGTTTACCTGTTCAAGTTATAAGCATTAGACAGTACAAGAAAACTTGTATAATGGATTAGATCAATCTCACCTTACTAGTCAAAATAGATAGAAACAAAAGAACATATAAAAGCTCCTCAATCAAATTTTGAAAATCGAATTAGTGAATTATATTCTATATATATGTGGAGCAAAAATCAACTAAATACATTGTAAAGTCTAAACCCCATGGTGGTATTAAAAAGGAAGTCACCAAAAAAATAGTAACAGATGTGAACGAGGAAAATAAAAGACGACATGGTAAAAAAAATAGCATGAAGTCTTCTTGTAAAGATTCACTTGAGACTTGAGAGGGATAAACCTAGAGGACTGTGTAGTGTGTGGCACCTTAGCTAGGTTTAGTGGTTCACCATGGTTAACCGGTTTGCAAGAGATTGAGAGCTACGCTACCTGTAGTGTCCCACTGTCCAATCATCCCTGGTTAAAATTTTTTCCGTTGTACACACCAATGATGCTTCACATCATTTCAGGCATAATCACCATGTTCTTTTAATGTGTTCTCACTACTTCCTCTTTTTCAGGTTTAACCACTTTTGATTTAATAAAACCTTAAGGATCTTTGTTTGTTCAGATCAACAGAATCGCGATATTCATAAAATTGGCCCGTATAATCCGAACTCGTGAACAATTAGATAAGTAACAAACAAACCGTTAAAAGAGTATATGAAACACAAATAAAATTTTATGTATTAAACATACAAGTATAACAGAGTACAAGTATAAGTGTAAGTGTATGAAGAAAGAAAAGAAGTATGGCTATGAGATCAAACCATATAAGATATTGTTCCCTAAGAAAACGACGATGAGATAGAGATAGACACACAAGATTAAAGGTGATATAAGAAATCTAGATCATGGGCGTGGGTGGGCCTTAAAGTAGATGGGCTTTCATACGGTTCAATAGGCTTAGTGAGTTCCGGGAACTTGAGGCATCTTAGGTAACTCTGGCTTTGGAATCTCCGGCATTTTTGGAACCTCAGGTTTCTGAATCTCCGGCAACTCCGGTTTTGGAATCTCTGGAATCTTCGGCAATTCCGGTTTTTGAATCTCAGGCATCTTTGGAAACTCCGGCAACTTAGGAGCCTCGGGTTTCTGAATCTCCGGCATCTTCGGCAACTCCGGTTTAGGAATCTCCGGCATCGTTGGTAGTTCTGGCTTCTGAATCTCCGGCATTTTTGGCAATTCGGGCTTAGGAATCTCCGGCACCTTTGGTAGCTCCGGCTTCTGAATCTCCGGCATCTTTGGTAGCTCCGGCTTAGGAAGCTCCGGCATCTTTGGTAGCTCCGGCTTAGGAATCTCCGGCACCTTTGGTAACTCGGGTTTTGGAATCTCTGGCAACTTAGGAGCCTCGGGCTTCTGAGTCTCCATCAACTTAGTCCCCTCGTGCTTCGGAATTTCTGGAATCTTTGGCAACTCAGGCACTTTGAATTTTGGTAGCTCCGGGTGAGGTAGCTCAGGCAATTTCGGTAGCTCCGGGTGAGGTAGTTCGGGCAATTTCGGTAGCTCCGGGTGAGGTAGTTCGGGCAATTTTGGTAGCTCCGGATGAGGTAGCTCAGGCAATTTTGGTAGCTCCGGGTGAGGTAGCTCGGGCAATTTCGGTAGTTTCGGGTGAGGTAGTTCGGGCAATTTTGGTATCTCAAAGTGAGGTAGTTCGGGCAATTTGGGTATCTCCGGTTTAGGAATCTCCTCGACTAACCGGCGAGCTCCCACTGAAGCCGGATTAGTGAGCAGTGCAGTAAGACAGATGATCAGAAGTGGTGATGAGAGGAGAAGAGCAAAGAGACTCTTCTTCATCAGTGCCATGGTTCTGCTTGCTTGAGAATTTTTTTGCCTTCTTCTTTCTTCTTTTTTGCTTTTGATGTGTTTGTTAGTTGTTGATTTTTGATGAGCTTTTGGTATTTGATTTGAATGGGTATTTAAAGGTGATTTGGGAAAAGAAGGAAGAAGAGTTTGGTGGGAAAAATATGTTCAATTCGAAAAGTTCGTTTAACCTCTCTATCTGTATTATCTACATTGTCATTTTCAATCTAGTTGACTTTTTAGGTCTTAGTGTTTACGTGTTCATGCTTTTGTTACACGTATATCTTTTAAAAAAGGTTTAAACTTTGCAAACTCAGAAGAACACAATCTTGAAATCAATTATACCAAGTTTATAAAAATTACAATCAAGATTGAGGCTTGATCAGTTATGCCTTATTACAAATATCTAGTTAGTTGTGTTGATTCTGACGAATCAAACCTAGTTTCAAGATTAAATTTTTGCACATTTCTAAACGCAGTTTCAGATTAAAGAAGGTAAGAAAGCAAACAACGTTTAGGTCTTGGTCGGTAATCTACACAACGACTGTAGATCCTTTCCTCGTTGTGTGTAGGTTATGGTATTCGTCATAAAGTCATAGAAGTACAATCTGTGGCTTGATATCGATCTTCAGACATGTTTGCAAAAGAAAAGTAACAGAATTGGGTATAACTCAGCCGGTAGCAGTAAAATGCAGCCAAAACAAACTAAACAAGCCTGAGCAGAGAAGCATTTTCCACCATATAGAACCATTCTGCTAATTAGCTACATCCTCTAATCAGGCCTCCATAGCAACTATATCATTAGAAACCGGTTTTTGAAATATGATACATAAAGATTATACATAACATAAGATTTCATTAACATTGATTTCACAAACGCATCAAAACTACATCACTTTCAACTACTAGCCAAAGTCCCAAGAACATGCATCCACAAAACAACACAAGAGACATACAAAAGGTCTAACTTTGACCAAGTAGCCTTGACCTTATCAGCTGCAACAACACAGTTTTTTTTCAAGAACTCATCAAGTTCCTCAGAAAAAAACACTCGATCCTTTTTGATATCATCCTCCTTTCTTATTTTTTCTTTGCATCATCATCATCAGATATTGTAATATATAACTCATCAACACCACCACCACCACCACCATCAACGTCGTGACAGTTTCCTGAAGCAGGTGTTTTAAGACTTGCTTGATGACCAGAGCTTTGCACAGGGCAGTGGAAGAGATGCGAAACTGGCGACCAACCAGAACCAGAGGTCTTAGCATGACCCGAAAACCCAACCGGAAACATAGCCCACGAGCAGAAAAAGTAAACGCCTTCGCCGTTACTCTCCACCGGCGGCGTCTCTGTCTTAACCGCTTCAAACGCTCTCCTACACTGCTGACACCTCAACGCGCATTCCTCGTAGCCCTTAGGGTACTCGAAAAGCGCGTAACAGTACGGACAAGCCGTCCAAAAGCTGCTCGTAGCCTCCGAGGTAGTCTCAGCTCGGCTCCGAAGCTGCTGCAACTCTCGGTCGTAGGTTGATTTCCTCGGAGGATCTGAGAGGACGCGCCAAGCGTCGGAGACGAGCTTAAGCGCTCGATCGGCGAAAGGGAGACGATTCACAGTGGGGTTGAGGAGAAGGGCGAGTCTACGGTACTGAACCGCGACGCGTTCGAGGCTTTGGGTTAGCCTGTTGTCGAGACGGAGCACCGCGTACCAGTCCGGCAGTTTCGAATCTTCGACGGTGGATTCTCCGGCGAGGAGAGTGTCGGAGATGGCGATGATGTAGTCCGCTGCATGTGTTCGAGAAGGATGCGCGGATCGCTAGTGACTTTGCTCCCTTGAAGTCGCTTGAGGCTAAAAGCTCCTTCGATGTCACTAACCACCGATCCGCCTCCGCTCCGTTATCGTCGCCGCCTACTACCATATCTCTGTGTTCTCAACCTTTGCTTTTGATCAGTAAGTACAGAACAGTGTTACTTTGCTAGTGGATCAACGAGACGCTGTCTCTGTACACAATAATGTCTATGGGTACTTTAGTCAGAGCATCATTATCCCTAGAGATGGCAATTGGGCTCTCCCGTCCCGTACCGTCCCGTCCCGCTGCGGGTTCGTCTTCTGGCGGTACACGGCGGGCCTGTCCCGCGCGGGATGCGGTCCTCAACATAGCTGCCCAATCCCGTACCGTATTCCTAGCAAGCCTTTGCGGGCCGTCCCGCGGGATAATGGATAATACACTGTCTCAGACAGTCTGTCTGCTTCTTCCTGCACTAACACACGAAAACAAAAATGAATTTTAGCAGACCACAAACATAAACGTCATTTACCATATAGTTATACGATCAGAACATTGAGTTAATGACAGTACAAAGTAAACAAGATTAGTCTTGTATCAAAAAAATCCCTTTATGCGACTTTGTTATAACAAAGTAATACTGCATTGTTTTGCTATCTAATGTGTCGTTGCTGACTTGATAAAAACAAAACAAAAAACACCAATGATTAAATAAAGTCTTTTTCTTGTTATCCAGAAACAAAACACCAATGTAATAAAACAAAGAAAATACCAAATCATAGTAGTCTTTTTCGTTGCTGTAACAACAATGTAACAAAGCAAGAACACCAAATTATAATACTGTAACAAAGCAAGAACACCAATGCTACTAATGCTTACTAGTTTTACTAGTTCCTACATATCAGAGACATACTCAAGAGAAGACAGTAACACACAATCACGAGACGTGTATTAACAAAGCAGTTTCAACGCACCATTCTATTTCCTAATCGTCTTTTCAAAGAATAAAAAACAATGACTTAATATCAGATTAAAATCATGTTTCAATGCCCCATTCTATTTTATCATTTACGAAGTACACATGCAGAAATTGTAATCAAAATATATAAAGTCTAGAAGCTACGGTGGTGGCTCGAGGAAGAAAATATATACCTTCTGGTCGGTGACGAGAGAAGGTGGTGGCTCGAGGAAGAAGAGAAGCTCCGGTGGTGGCTCGAGGAAGAAGAGAAGCTTTGGTGGTGGCTCGGTGAAGAAGAGAAGCTCCGGTGGTGGCTCGAGGAAGAAGAGAAGCTACGGTGGTGGCTCGAGGAAGAAGAGAACTTCGGTGGTGGCTCGGTGAAGAAGAGAAGCTTCGGTGGTGGCTCGAGGAAGAAGAGAAGCTCCGGTGGTGGCTCGGGGAAGAAGAGAAGCTTCGGTGGTGGCTCGGTGAAGAAGAGAAGCTCCGGTGGTGGCTCAACGAAGAAGAGAAGCTACGCTACGGCATGCGGTGGTAGATTGTTGAAGCTCCGGTGGTGACTCGAGGAAGAAGAGAAGCTCCGGTGGTCGCTTGAGGAAGAAGAGAAGCTTCGGTGGTGGCTCGGTGAAGAAAAGAAGCTCCGGTGGTGGCTCAACGAAGCAGAGAAGCTACGGCATGCGGTGGTAGATCGATGAAGCTCCGGTGGTGGCTCGAGGAAGAAGAGAAGCTCCGGTGGTTCCGCGAAGACAAAGAGATGCTTCGGTGAAGAAAACGAGGTTTCATTGCTTTCTTTTTGTTTCAGGTGAAGAAGACGAGGATTCTAGATGCGGTACAGGTGGGATCCCGCGGATAAGGTGGGCTTTCCCGCTTTCAACCCGGTACCACACAAGGCCCATCCCGCAAGGCCCGCTTTTTTGCGGGTATTGAATCCTTAGGCCCAAACCCGCCCCACACCAACCCCTAACGGGCCGGGCCCGCGGTCCAGTACCCAGTTTGCCATCCCTAATTATCCCTATAACCCCATTAGGGTCTTTTGGTGATTTTTTAAGTATTAAAAGTTAATTAAAAGATTTAGTTAAGAGACACCAACATTTTGGTGCTCCAGTGCTAGTCTCTTAATTAAAGGTTTTTGAAATTTTTTTTTTATAAATGTGAAACATGAAGGTTTGATCAAATGTATCATCAAATGTACATGTGCTTATTTATATGTATCATGAAACATGAAGGTTTGATTTCGTATTTGCAATAACAAAACAACATAGAGAGTGTCTTCTTTTAGCAGTAACAGGAGCGCAGGTGCATCCCACAAGAGAGAAATGGTTCTTTGCTTCAAAACTTACAGTGAGGGGTTCACCCAAATAGAAGTGCCAGGTTTCAACCATTGGAATGCGATGAAGACGTGAAACGTTACCAGATGGAAGCAAAAAGTAGATGCTCGTGCTCACAGCTCTGTCCACTTGACTATGCACAGATTCAGATAAAAAAAAGAGAAAAAGGATCAAACTTTTGAGATGATCTGTAATAATAACACACAGCAAGGGATTAAGAAGTGAAAAATGTTGCTTAATGAACAATTTGTGTGACCTGGGATTCAGCTTCTTCACGGATGATGGTGTATGGAATCCCGAAATCAGCCAAGTACTGCTCAGCCTTCCTCTTCCAAAAATACAGAAAATCTTGACATGAAGCAAAAACAACTTTCAAATATTAAGTGATTTAGTGCCGTCATGAGAAGTTTATGCAAATAGAGATGATATGGACCTTTGTGAAAGCCACGTTAGCGGTTTTGACCCATTCGGTATCACTGCCATTCCCCAAAACCAAACCTGCAGTTGGTAGATCATTGTTCTCAATGGCTTTTCCTACTTTGCTTAAATTGTAAACAAGATCCTGCAAATACCCTGTAACACACACACCAAACACTTTTAGGTGAATAAACCACTTAATAACACCATGTAGTAGCTTCAAAGTTTGTAACTTTCTTCTAAACACAACCCAAAATTGCAATTTTCTAATCAACAACACGTAGACACAAACATAACAAGCACCAGAATGAGAGCTTGAGGCTGTCGACGGTTCTGATTGCTCTATTTGTTTGAGTGAGTTTGAAGAGAATGAGAACGTGAGGCTGTTGCCAAAGTGTAATCAAGCGTTTCACCTTCCTTGTATCGATACTTGGTTGAGATCTCACTCTAACTGTTCTCTCTGGCGCGCTTTCATCATTGGAATAAATCTGATAGCATCCTTAACTAATCAAACGCCGTTCATCCGATCGCGACGGGGACTGTTAATTGCGGCGGAGGAGCCGCGGAGGTTCGTTTAACTGCGGCTGAGTACAATCACCAAATTAACGATTCGGTCGCCGTCGTTGTCGAAGATCTAGAAATCGGATTGCGATCACAATCACCGGAGGAGCAAACGAAGGATGAAGAAACGCCACCAAACTACACAACGAAGAACAGAACACCTCTCCTCTCTCCTCTCATTTGTCTACACGTGTTCACTAAAGACCGTCCCTTATTTCTCCTAATTAACAGACGTTCCTTATGCTAATATGTATTTTTGATTTTATTTTAAATCAAAATTGACCTAAGAGACTCACTAAAACCGTGCGATAATAATGCTCTCATTGCAGTTACATAACGGTACCCAGTACTAAACCTTCTTAAACCGGCCGGTCTACAGCATACCAGTGATTGACTGATTGTTATGGAATTGATCTCAAGTTTTTTTTTTTTGTTGGTTAACCATTGTCATTTGTAATTAGGACAATTTTCATTTGCCACATGCTCGTCTGAATATAGTAAATTTTTTGTTTCTTTAACAATTTGTATATGTTTGAAGTTATGAATTAATCCTAACAATGCGGTTTTGATGATTAACGTGGAACATTCTCATGAGGTTAAACGGTAAGATCGGAGGTGGTGGTAAAGACTGTATTAACAGCCACACATCATCCTCTATTTCTTTTTCTTCCCACACACTTTTGTTTCTCTAATATAACAAAAAGATATTAGAGATCAGAGAAAAATTAAAGAGGATCGATAATAGAGATCGGTTGCAACAATGGATGAAGAGTATGATGTGATTGTTCTTGGGACTGGTCTCAAGGAGTGTATCCTTAGTGGTCTCCTCTCTGTCGATGGCCTCAAGGTTTTCTTTCTTCACAATTCACTTCCAAATGCATGATTTTTTTTTTGTGCATCATATCAAATATTTATAAAGGAGTTCTTTCTAATATGCAAACATAGTCGATCTTTTATTTTTGTTTGTATGTTCGGATGTATATATATAGGTACTGCATATGGATAGAAACGACCACTATGGAGGAGAATCATCCTCGCTTAACCTCACTCAGCTATGGAAGCGTTTCAGGGGAAGTGACTCTCCTCAAGAAAATCTTGGAGCTATCAGAGAATACAATGTCGATATGATCCCAAAGGTATATCATGACATTTCTATAAGTGAATATGCACATACATATGTAACATGAACCGATTAATTGAGATTATGTTTTCTTGATCTGCAGTTCATAATGGCTAATGGACTCCTTGTTAAAACCCTAATTCACACTAATGTCACAAAGTATCTTAACTTCAAAGCCGTTGATGGTAGCTTCGTCTACAAGAAGGGCAAGGTAGTTAAAAAGTCTATTTTTACCTTTAAATTAAAAACAAGCACTTACTCAAAAATTTTGATCATCCATACCATACGAAAACGTCAGATCTATAAAGTCCCAGCCACTGATGTGGAGGCCCTAAAATCGCCATTGATGGGACTATTCGAGAAACGACGTGCGAGAAAGTTCTTCATTTACGTGCAAGACTACGAAGAGAATGATCCTAAGTCTCACGAAGGACTTGACCTTAGCAAAGTCACTGCTAGAGAGATCATCTCGTATGTATAACGTATTTTATTCCAGCTCAAAATCATTTCATCATAGTTACTTGCGTTACAGGCTTTGTCTCTCTGTTTTTTCTTTTTCCAATAGGAAGTATGGACTTGAAGATGATACAATTGACTTCATCGGCCATGCCTTAGCGCTTCACAATGACGACGACTACTTGGACCAACCTGCCATTGATTTTGTTAAGAGAATCAAGGTAAAGCGTTTTTGTTTTCTTCCTGAACAAGGAATGTTCTGATAACGGTGTTCATTTTATTGTTTTGTTATGTGGTAAAGCTCTACGCGGAGTCCTTGGCTCGATTCCAAGGAGGATCTCCCTACATCTACCCACTGTATGGTCTAGGAGAGTTGCCACAGGTCCGTGTTCAAACTATTCTCATGAAACATCTTAGGGTTTCTCTTAATTTAAGACCCTTGCATATGTCTCAAATCTCTGTTTCTATTCTTAGGCTTTTGCGCGTTTGAGCGCTGTGTATGGAGGTACTTACATGCTAAACAAGCCTGAATGCAAGGTTACACATGATCCATAATCTCTTCTTTCTCGCTTTTGTACTTTTGTTTATTAAAAATCTCACATCTATATATGTAAAGTTAGCTAGATACTCAATCTTATCCCTAACAGGTTGAGTTTGATAGTTCCGGAAAAGCTATCGGTGTCACTTCTGCAGGAGAAACTGCTAAATGCAAGAAAGTTGTCTGTGATCCTTCTTACTTGTCTGACAAGGTAACCCTACACCCATTTCACCTAAAAAGGTTGGTTCTCGTACGGTCTAGTTACTTTCTAAAAAGGGTTCCTTGTGTTTCAGGTTAAGAAAGTTGGGAAAGTGACTCGAGCGGTGTGCATAATGAGCCATCCTATTCCAGACACCAACGACGCTCACTCGGTCCAAATCATTCTTCCTCAGAAGCAACTCGGCCGCAAATCAGACATGTAAGGAACATGATTGTGAGTAGCTTCTAGTTTGGAAAACATTGTAGATGAATCTCTGAGGTTTTGGATTTTGTAGGTACTTGTTCTGTTGCTCATACGCTCACAACGTAGCACCAAAGGGGAAATACATTGCTTTTGTCTCTGCAGAAGCTGAGACTGATAATCCAGAAGAAGAGCTTAAACCTGGAATCGAATTGCTCGGACCTATTGATGAGATCTTCTACCATTCTTATGACACATACGTTCCGACCAATAAGCAAGAAGAAGACAACTGCTTCATCTCCGGTGTAAGTGAATATCATTAGTCATATAGTCTCAGTAATTTTTTTTTGTTTCTTACATGTCTTTGTTTTCTTTTGTTGATGCTACTTTGTTTTTGTTTTCTTATCAGACTTATGATGCAACAACACATTTCGAGAGTACAGTGGTGGATGTCCTAGAGATGTACACCAAGATCACTGGGAAGGTATAAGCTAATCAAAATTATGTTTCTTGATTCACAAGTAAACACAAACATTTTGATTACCGAGTGTTTCTTCACTCTTCTTTTTGCAGACTCTTGATTTGTCTGTGGACTTGAGTGCTGCGAGTGCCACTGCAGAGAGTTGATAATTTTGTCTTGCAATTTCACTGAGAGTTTTTAAACGACAAGTGACTCCTTTTGTTTTCTATTGGATATTTACAATGCAATTCAAAGTAAACAGAATTTGTTAAACTTTGTTTTGTTCATCTTACTTATTATACTGGTTTGTTTTGCTTTCATTTGTGTTGTTTCATCTAAGAAATACGTACATTTCTAAGTCTTTATATTATGACAGATTAGTTATACTAAATTAATCAAATTTTAAAAAGAAAAATCAATTTTAATATCAATACAAGAACAATTCACGTGGACGTGGTAACAAACCCCACTTTCTTTAGGAAATTAGAGTACAAAGTAAATAATTTTAACTAGAAATGTTTATCTGAACTGTAAACTAGAGGAAAATAAAAGGATCTGACTTGTAAATTCAGCGAAGGAAAAATGGAGGATTTAAGTTTCAAAAAAAAAAAAAAAAAAAGAAAGAAAAATGGAGGATTTTTTTTTGTTTTTGATCTAAAATGGAGGAAATTATTATGGGCTAGACCAGTCAAAGCCCGAATCCGTTGGGTTGTAACTTAAAAAAATAAAAATATAAAAAAAAAAAGAAAAAGAGAAAATCTCGGTTTGAGGCGCAAGATACGTGATGAGCAAGGTCGAATCTTTTCGTCTAGAAAGTTCCGGCAACCAATTAAAGGTCTACACGTGTAAATATCCGCGTAGTCTCGACCTCATCTGATTTTTGCTGTCTTCCGTTTTTTTTTCTATGATCACTGCTGTCTTCCTCTTATAAAATACGCTTCCTCAGGTTTCTAGAGCGTCAATATTTTTTCACTTGTTTTCGACGCCTAAGTTTCAAAATGCCTCGACGCAGCTCTGGTGGTGAGTTCTCCCTTTTCAAATTTTCAGATCTGTTCTTTAGGGTTTATGTTTGTGTCGGAAAACTGATTTTGTGAATATTGTTTTGTTGGTTGTGCAGGAAGTTCTGGTTACCGCGCTCGCCCTGCACCAGCTCGCCCTGCACCAGCACGTAGCCCGCCTCCTCAAACTGGTGAATTTCATTTTCCGATTTTGTTAGTAATCCGTCGGTTTATTTTCTTCCATATGTAATTGTTTTCTTTTGGGTTTCAGTGAAGCATGCTCCTCCTCCAGCAACCGCTCAGCCTCAACGCAGTGGTTCCGTTTTCGGTGGTATTGGCTCTACCATAGCTGATGGTATGTGGTGCCTTCTGATATGTTTCTATTTGTGTATTCTTACAAGACTTTTGTCTTTGATAGCTTTGTGGTCTGGTTTGTGATGATATGTTGTTTGTTTTGGAACTGTAGGTATGGCTTGGGGTACTGGGAATGCAGTTGCACACAGGGTTATGGATGCTGTGATGGGACCAAGAACCATTAAGCATGAGACCGTTGTTTCTGAGGCCCCCACTGCTTCTGCTTCCCCTGTTGCTAACAGCATGGCCTCTGCTTCTTGTGACACTCAGTCCAAGGCTTTCCAGGAGGTTAGTTTTATACCCCCTTTGCTGTGAGCATTTTAGGTTGGATCTGTTCCTTTGCTGTGCATTGGATGATAACTTAAGCGTTTAGGCCCTTCTCATTGCCCCGTAGCCTTAGCATTGCGGATGTGTTATTTGTTTATTTGGATACTAGGAACGTTGGTTAGAATCAGCACCTGTATTGTTATTAATTGGTCATGTTTTGTTTAGATCTGACGTTGTCATGTAGGCACATTGAAAAGTGATTCCTTAATCTTACCCTGGTAGATACTATGAAAAGATAAACACAATAGAAGTTATGTGTAGATTGTTGTTGAATCCTTGAATATCTGATGCATTCTGGTTGACACTTTTTTTTTTGTCTTGTTTGATGTTGTGTAGTGTGTGAACAGCTATGGAAGCGACATCAGTAAGTGCCAGTTCTACATGGACATGCTCTCGGAATGCAAGAAGAACTCTGGTTCCATGGTTTCTGCTTAAGTGCCATCTACTATCGTTATCTGCAATAATAAATAAATTTGTGAACAAGAGTTTGTTCTCTCTAGTGTCTTTGATGATGAATCAGAAGTTTGAAAGTCTAGTAGTTTTTCTTATTTTGTAAGATTCGGGGATCTCCTATGTCGACGAAACCTTTCTCTATGGAATAGTAATCAAAAGCTAATTGAGATCTAATTAATCACTGTTTTTGTTTACTTCTTTTGCCAAAGAACTTGAACATTCAATTCTCATCATAATGTGTGTAGTAGTAGCCTCCCAGATGTGATTAGTTAACCATTGTAAGGGGCTTAAAAGGAAGATACCAATTAAAATTGGGGAATTCTGAGAAAATATGTTAAGTGCAAGTTATTTCAGTGCAATTTTTTTTAGGAAATAAGAGATGAAGTATGAGCAAATACGCTAATCTAAAGAGAGGATCCCACTATTCAACACTGAAGTATGAGCAAACTTGCTAATCTAAAGAGAGGATTCCACTATTCAACGCATTGTCATTGTGAAACGTGTAGATAACACTGACTGATGAGAAGTATAATTTACCAGATTACCCTCTAATTATTATTATTTGGTTAAAAATAAGGGTTGGTTTAGTCGAGATCCCATTTCCTTTTGTTCGGACTTGTCTCTCGCTCGCAGGAAGGTTAGTCGAGATACTGCTTTCGATTCAGACGATGGCTTCCACGGCTCTTCTCCGATCGCTTCGCCGACGCGACGTCGTCTCTGCTCCTCTTTCCGTCTACAAATCTGTACGGTTTTTTCCGTCTTTTTTTTTGGTGAACCAGTTGATAGATCGAGAAAATTTTTGTGATTCGTTTGGTTTTCGTCTTTTATTTTCGACGATGAACGTCTCAGCTATGCTTCGTTTCACGGGAAGTAGTCATGGATTATTAAACAGATTTGCAGATTTGCATATTTTAATGTATTAATCGTTGATTTAGAAGCAAAAAAAAAAAAATTTGAAAACAGGATATTATCTAGTAGGATTACATGTTTTGTATAGCCTCTTTTGGAATAGAAATGAACTTTTCTCGGAATAATCTGAAGACTGGTGTTAGCAAAGAAGAAGATGATTTTTTGTGTTAATGAGAATGAGATGATAGGCTCTTCTTTTTGTTGTTGGATATGGGTAGAGACAGTTGTTTTTCTTTAACTGTGCTTGGAAAAAAAACGTTTCTTCTTTGCAGCTTGCTGGTAACGCTCAACCTTCTTTGGGTAGTGGTCAAAACTATGCAAGTTTGTGTAGAGCTTTCGGGTATGTTTCCTTTTGTTCCATGGGATGATGCAAAAAATATATATATTAGAGTCACTCTGTAGCTGCAGTTTTGACTATGTTTCTTCTTCTTCTTTGTAGATCGAAATCTGGTTTGAACGACAATTTTGGGACTGGTTTTGGAACTACTAACATAAGCAATGCCTTAAGAGAGGAGAGAGAGGTAAGATTTGTCTTTGTCTAAACTTTGGTCTTCTTTTTGATTTTATTGTAACATTTAAGAGTAGCTTAAACTTATAATTGTGATTTGTTGTTCCTTATTTCAATTCTATTAGCACTCAAGAGCTACTGTGAATGCTATGGGAGCTCATTTGAGAGCTCTTGGTGTGGGAACACCGAGACGCGTCTTGTCTACAGTCGCAGAGGGTATCAAGATGACAGAGGAAGATCAGACTTCTCCTAAACCCCAAAGCTTTCGCCCTTTATCTCCTCACCTCACTGTTTACCAGCCTCAGAAGAACTCAATGTTATCCATTTTCAATAGAATCTCGGGGATTTACTTGACCGGAGTCTTTTATGGCGGATACCTTCTCTACCTGAAGATGGGTATGATCTGCCTCACTTACCCAAGCTTCTACCAGGTTCATTACCTTGTACAGCAGCAACTCCCTGTCATCACCTCGGTTACTGCATTAGCCGCGCTTTACCATACTATCAAGAGTATTCACTCGCTCTTGACCCATTGAAAACAACCTCCTCCCAAAGCTCTTTCGTTGTTTGGTTAAAGCCGCCAAAGTCTCCAGTAAGAGTTTCCTTGAGATGGCACAAGATTTAATAAAAGAGAGTAGAAACGTTTTGTCAAACTCTCATCGTCTTATGACAAAGCAAGTGTCTTAGCTTTTGTTTTGGGATTTCAGGCTTTGAAAGTTTTATGTTTGTTTGCTTTTTCTTTGTTATAAGACCTAATTGAAGGGGTCGGAATGTAATAAAATGTTTACCAGTTCTAAGACCACGCTTGAGGGAGGTGCAGGTTGGGCATGTGAATAATACTTTGAGAGTGATTGAAGAAGAAATTGAAAAATTGGATTCTTGCTGATTTCTTTGTTTCTTAGGTTGGTTTTCTCATGTCTTGATCATTGACTAGTTTCGGCCTAGACTAGTTGATAAAATAACAGACATTTTGAGTTTTGGGCTAAATGTGGAAGGAGACAAAGTAATAGGTAGCGGTGAAAGGCCTACACGCACTATCGATCCTATAAAGTTTTATCTATGGGAAAAAGCCCAATATATGTGGTCTATAAAAGTATAATAGTCTATGGATTTTGGGCCGACGCGCTCAACGCGATTTGTGAGTTTCTTCTTTCGTAGTTTACATTTTGAGCAACATTTTATGTTTGTCAATTGCCTGTTAATCTCTGATCGAATTTTATGATTGGGAACTGATCAAAATGGGAACAAAAATATCAACTTCAACAAAAGATAAAAACAGCATAACAAGTTTATAACAGTCAAAAAGATTGATCCGATGATCTTAGGTTCTTTTTAGTTTCTTTCTTTTTAACTCGTCAAGAAAACACACACATTTAGAATTCATTTTTTCAAACACAAAGGAGCAATTTTCTTCAAAAACTAACTAACAAATGTTGAGCTCTAAATGGATTTAGTCTTTTAACAAATCAATGTTATGGATATGGTCTACCTAACCAAACTGACCGACATCCATAGATGTAAAGACAATAAACCAAATTGATAAGACAAATTTTGGAGCAAGAGGAAGAACACAAAATCAATTTGAATCCTCATGACAAAGACAAGATAGGTTTTTACATGGACACCTATGTTCTGGATTGAGACATGTAATTAATATTGGCAGCACAATTATAAGGACAAAGACTTTTAGATGATCTATTAAGATGACAATACAACGATTGTCGCTTAGTAAAATTCTTTTTTTTTTATAACAAAAACTGAATGATAAGACAGAGAATGGGTCCTGTGGATTAGTTAGTTAAGACTTAAGAGTGAGTGAACTTTCATCTTTTAAGATCCAGTGCTCTCTCACCTAACGCTCTTTTTCTCGCACAAACACGTCCCTACTAGATTTCGGACCACTTTAATCAATGGCATGAACATCGATTTATAGTCTTCACCAATAAAGTAAATCAACAGAAGTCATGTAAGAGACTTGGGCACAAAAGCTAGAATCTTAACACTCACTTCATGGATGCACAAGAGACGATGAGACCAAAAAGGTCCAGAAGCATATTTATTAAAAACTAAAAACAGAGCTCTAGAAGGAGCTAACTCAAAAGTAAGCACATCCAGACTCCACTTTGATCTCAAACGCTTATACATAATAATATTACAAAAGTATCTGTAAATGGATAATAATGATAATAATGTGATCATGACATTCACGTCAGCTTCATCTCACACTCACACCGAATCTGCACTCTGCGATACTTTAGGCCCCGTGTTAACCACCACTTTCCCATCCGGTCCGGTCATGCCACTAACCGGCTGACCCATTCCCTGGTACTGAGGCTGATGCGGTTGCGGCGGCACCATCATACCATCCCCAGCCACAGTATAGTACACAGGATTCCCCATCTGTGAATACGGCGGCGTTTCGTGTAATCCCATTGGACCACTACTCATAACCTGTGGACCACCTGAATACGTTGGCTGTTGTGGTGGTTGAACCACGTTGTAACCACCTTGCTGGTTCTGCTGCTCCATGTAAGGATCAGGATGATGCTGTTGGATACGTTGAACAGGTGGGTAATACCCTTGGCTTCCTTGTGTCGGTGGTGGTGGTCTCATCACGCTGTGGTATAACGTCCCTGGTGCTTGAGACTGAGCTGGGATCATGTATACTTGCTGCTGCTCCGTCGTTGTGTAAATGTTGTTCCCCGGAACGTTGTTGTTGTTTCCTTGCCAGTAACCAACCGGAGGTTGTTGTTGATTCGTCTGAGACACCGTCGTCGTCGTCGGTGGCGGCTGCTGCTGAGGAGGATTTTGAGCGTAGGTTGGAGTGAAGTAACGTCCGTCTTGGCTGTTTCTTCTGTACATAGCCTCTTGCTGTTGAAGCTGCTGTATCTGTTGATGTTGTTGTTGTTGTTCTTGATCTCTAATTTGAATCCTCTGAAACTCATGGATCTGTCGTTGAATCTCCTGCTCCGGTGTTATCACCTGTTGGTTAAGGAACATCTGCGGATCCTGAATCTGTTGAGCCACCGTCACTGCCGCCGGCGGAGACGGCGGAGCTACGACTACTTTCTCCGATCCGAACAAGAAATCGGCGTTACTCGCCGGAGCGGTTACGGATTTCTCCGACTCCGGCCTGTTAGGGATCGAGCTCAGCGTCTCCCGATCCGATTTCGTCGAACCTTCCGAGCCGAATCCTCCGCCGGAGACGGAGACAGAGACGGGAGACGACGGGAAGAGGAACAGGCGCATCCTCGCCGGCTTAGACGACATGCGGAGAAGCCGATCGTACTCGTGCATCATGTGCTCGAGGTCGTCTTCGTTGGTCACCGAGATCAGCGCGTCGAGATCTTCGCCGGGGAGCTGGTACTTGAACGAGATCTCGCCTCCGTCTCCTCCTCCGCCTCCGACGCCGACGACGACGGCGGAGAGCTTGGAAGCAAGGGCGGGAAACCTGATGCCGCGGTCGACGGATAAGATCTTGGTGTCTCCGTTGACGTAGGTGAGCTGGTTATCGTGGGGACGCGGCTGGATCTTCCCGCCGTAGCTGCACATGAACTTCACCTTGTAGCTATGCTGCGTCTGTTGCTGCTGCTGCTGGTCCTCCCACGGGGGAGGGTTGTCGAAATCGACGTCGCGAGATCGAGGCGAGGATTCGGCTGAGTCTGGATACGAGTTGTACGAGAACTTCTCCATCTTTGAAAAAAAAAAAAAAACTATTCAATGGGTTAATAATCCATGAAAATCGAAGTGTTGAAGAAGAGAGGGGAGTCGTGTAGCTTGTTTTATCATGGGAAGACAAACGGTGGTGGTTTTGGACAATGCTAACGTGACGGGTTGCCTTTGGCGTGAAGTCGTTGGTTTAGTACACGTGGCAGTTAGATGTGGGTTGAATGTGATGAGATTTAGGTGACGGAGCTGTGAGGGTAGCTGAAAGTGATGGATTTGATGGACTTTTGCGGCAGTTTGGCGGGACCCGTTAGTGCTTTTTTTTTTAATTGCGTGTTTGATTACATTGATTAGCCAAGGTTTTGAGTAGTTGACTGTTGACAGTGATTTAGTTAATCACGCTACTTAAATAGGCATTTAACTACTTGATTTAAATGAAAGGCGTAGTGCTCTTTCTTCCTTAGTCTCAATGATAATGTCTTGAAAGCCACCAAAATTTAGGGGAGAAACCACGTGCTCTTTGCTTCAAACTTTCCTTTCCAGTACTCAAGTTCTTAGTATAAAAATCACAGATTCTTAATTTTAATTATAGCTCCCAAGATCCACAACCACAACCAAAGAACGAATCAACGAATGTTCCCTATGGAGAAAGAAGAAAAAAAAAACTTCTTTGTTCACATCTAGTTTTATTGAGCATGAAACAAGAATAGTAACTAGTACCTTTGAGTCTAACCAAAATTACCAGAATATCTTTCAAAATATAGTAGTTTGCATGCTGATCAAGCTCTGTCTGTGCGGGACTATAAGGGCATTTGAACCTGCGAGAACGGCAGTTCTTGCTGAGTCTCATTATTGATTGCTTGCAAAGAACATGGCAACGAGTCATCATCATTGGCCAGTTTTCTCACCAGAGCCGTCTATTAAGGACCTTGTTCGAAAAAAAATATTAACTATATATTTAAAGATTTAATAAAATAGTCATAAAATTTAATAGTTTTATCTATATATATTTATGGTTTCTTTCAAATTATAAACTACTCCCTCTGTTTTTAAAAGATTCATGTTTTAGAAAAAAAAATTGTTTCAAAAAGATATATTTTCTACATTTTCAAGGCATTAATTAATGAAAAATTGTATATTTCCAAAAATATAATTGTATTTATTAAAATCTTATTGGTTCAAAATTTTGGGGAATTGTTAATTAATAAAAACAATGCATTGGTAACTAAAATTTTATGTTTTTCTTAATAAGTGTGAAAATTCTAAAACACCGGACAAACAAAAACCTAGTAAAGTCTGTACATCTTGGGCTTTGTTGCTTTCATCTCCAGTTTTGGACCGTCTTGGCCCAAGACTCTTGGGTTTCAGCTTCCCGAGGTTCGCATATATAAGATCCATCTCATCATAGGCTCATTGTCACTGAGTTTCAGTGACGGTTACGTTACTAGGTGAAATTCTAGAAACTGAGATCAAGTCTCGGTACATACTTCTACTTTACCTTCCTTAACCATATAGTCTCCAGCTTCGAACAACCATTGTCCGTAAATATAGTGGACAAGTATCTTATTCACTAGATGATGATCGAAATCAATGCTCAGTATAGCATGGATCATGATATGGGAATACGTATCATTCATTCTTTGTGTATAAAGTCACAAACTCAGTAATGGAAGTTTTTGAACAGTGTGATCATGATATGGGAATACCTTTCTCTTCAACGGAAGCATGGATCAGAGATCTCAACTATTCCATTATTGAAGACTGGAGACCTTGGATGATATGTAGCTATCAAGTGGGTGGATATACAAGGACTTACGCAAATATGATGACATTTGCAACCATCAAGGCACTATTTTCTAAACCCCATTTCTTTCTTTCTTCTCCAAAGCTGTAAACATAGTGAAAAGAAAGAGAATCTGATTGTGAGGTTTTGCAGGGAGGAGGACACACCTGTGCTTATAATCCAGAACAATGCTCCCTGATGTTAAAACTGATGGATTACCGGAGAACCTCTGAAGTTTCTCTATGATCACGTCTCTCTCTCTCTCAAAATAATTATGCCTTGTTTTTTTTTCTATATCAGTGATATGCCTAACTCACATCTCAAAGCTAGCTTAAGAGTGGAGAATTGTCCATACACTTATATATTATCCTAGGATACTACACATCTATGATGTGAAATGTTAATAGCCTCTCTCGAGATATGGGTGGGAAACGGTCCAACGGAAACAGCTCAAACCCAACATTTCGGACATACCACAACAAGATGTGCCATGTTTATAGACTACATAGATAGACAACTATTTATATGAAAAATCATCAGCTGGGCTTTCACCATAAGCTTTGATAGCATATTAGTGATGAAACTAACTCACACACAAAAGGTAACTCAAAAATAGAGGATTATCCATACACTTATATTGTCCTAGGATACTACACATCCACATGTGGGATGTTAATATTCTAACTGAAATTATAATCCACTGGATCATAGTTTTGTCCTGTGTTAGTGAGTTGTTGCATTCTAAACAAAACAAAAAAAGCTCTTAGCTTCGTTGCAACTCGAGGGCCTGATTTCATGTTCCATTTGTGTAATATATTTTCAAAGCAGAAATTATATAATAATAATAGTGTCTTTTTATTTGTCCTCAGTTATGAATAGTGAAAACAAAATCTAAATATTGAAAGTAAGACAAGAATGATGTAGTCATTCTAGCGTCTGTTGATTATTCGATTGCAATATATATTTTAATCAAACATGACGGGTTCAGGAAACATGGCGTCTAATTAATACATGCCATATATAGCCAACGACACCTCTGTCACAGATCGATGGCAACTTCGATCTCACCATGTTCGTTATCTATCGATATGTACTTCGTGCTTTATTTTTTAATCACGCATTGATTATAAATTCCTAATAACTAAAATATTATCCACAATACTCAAATCATGTTTAAAAGTGCAGATCTCTTTATTATGGCTAGTTGCTGCCTAGGTGACGTGGAAGTTCATCGGACATCTGATTCTCACTTCGGAATCGAAACTTTGCTTTCAAAAAATATTTAAAATATTCTTTTTAAAAAATACGTTGGAACTTTACGTTTCCTTTTTTCTAAAAACATATTATTATAAATCAATAAAAAATATAAAATTATAGTTTTAATTTATATAGAATCAAAACTTCACTACAAGAAAACGCATGCCTAACGACCAAAGGTTACGACTACAATAGGGTGGTCGTAAATTACGGACTGCTTTACGACTAAGTTACGACGAAGTCTTCATTAGTCGTAATGTCGACGTAAAATTACAACTAAATTCTCGAGTCGTATTTTAGTCGTAAAGTTACATCTAATTTACGACTAAACTTTTGTGTAGTCATACATTAGATGGACCTTTACGACTAACTTACATCTAAATATTTTACATCTAGTTAACGACTAAAGGAGTCATAAATTAGTTGTAATATTACGACTTAGTTACATCAAAATTTGTTTACATCTAATTTACAACTGATTTACGAGAACAAAGTTGCACTTTGGTAGTTAAGTTATAATTTAAACGTAAATTAGTTGTAACATTGTACGTACCAAAATCGAAATTTCTCTATAAATATGATCTTCTCTCTCATTCTTAAGATGCACAAAAAAAAAACAAAAGAGCAAAAAAAAAACGGGAAATAGTTAAAAAAATGTCTGAAAATATTTATGCGCTTCGGAGTTGGATGTATGCGCATAAAGATTCAACAGGAAAAGTAACAGACGAATTTCTGAACGGAGCAGAGATATTCATGTACCAGGCCGGACAGACGCCTCTCACAAAGGAAACAGGTAAAATGTTCTGTCCATGTCGTAAATGCAAAAATACGAAGTTTGCTGCTAGTGAAACCGTTTGGAAACATATAGTAAATAGAGGATTTACTCCACATTACTATATTTGGTTTAACCATGGAGAGGGTGATAATAGGAATGAAGCTAGTGGTAGTAATCATGTTGAAAATGTTCGTAACAGAGATGAACCACATTTGCCTTCTGAAAGTGTTATTCAAGAAAATCATATGTTAGATCATGATAGAATGCATGATATGGTTACTGATGCATTTCGTGAAACAACATCAGTAATAGAGGAGGTTGAAAATGTAGAGGGGCCTAATTTGGATGCAAAAAGATTTTATGAAATGCTAGCAGCAGCAAATGAGCCAATCTATGAAGGTTGTAGAGAAGGTCTTTCTAAATTATCTTTGGCAGCTAGGATGATGAATATCAAAACTGATCATAACTTACCTGAAGTTTGTATGGATGCATGGGCTGAGTTGTTTAAAGAGTATTTGCCTGATGATAACTTGTGTGCTGAATCTTATTATGAGATTCAGAAACTTGTTCATAGTCTTGGCTTACCTTCGGAGATGATTGATGTGTGTATAGACAACTGTATGATATACTGGGGAAAAGATGCAGAATTGTTAGAGTGTAAATTTTGCAAGAAGCCAAGATATAAACCGCAAGGACGTGGACGAAATAGGGTGCCGTACCAGCGGATGTGGTACTTACCAATCAAGGATAGACTCAAGAGATTATATCAATCTGAAAAGACGGCAGCGTCGATGAGATGGCATGCAGAACATGATCAGAAGGAAGGAGAGATCAATCATCCCTCTGATGCCAAAGCGTGGAAACATTTGAATAATGTTTATCCTGATTTTGCAAGCAACCCCCGCAACGTTTATCTTGGGCTTTGCACAGATGGCTTTAGTCCATTTGGAATGTCTGGAAGACAATACTCTCTCTGACCAGTCTTCTTGACGCCATACAACCTTCCACCAGAGATGTGTATGGAAAAAGAATTGCTTTTCATGAGTATATTGATACCTGGACCAAAACATCCCAAAAGATCCCTTGATGTTAGGGTATAACGAAGCTAATTAGTCGTAAGTACGACTCATGTACGACTACATTACCTTGTAGTCCTAAAGTAGTCGTACATGTACGACTCATGTACGACTAAGCCCACTATTAGTCCCTCATTGGTCGTACAATTACGACCAAAGTACGACTCGCATGTCAAATGTGTCCCTATATATACTCCCTTCTCACCATCTCGAATTATAAACAAAATTTACAAATCTTAAAAAAAAAGGAAGTGAAAAGAGATTTGGGATCATAAGTAGAAATAGAATTCGGTTATTTATTCGTTATGTTGATTCTATTTTCTCTTGTGATTCCATCTCTTTTCCCTTCCTTGTTTTTTGTAGACTTTAAAAATTTGTTCACATGAAAATTAATCCATATATACAAATTTTAGAAAAAAAAGAGGATAAAGATATGGAAACATAAGTAGAAACAGACAATTCTTTATGTTTCGTCATTTCTACTTGTGATTCCAGTATCTTTCTTCTCTTTTTTTTTCATAATTTATGTAAAATTGGTAATAGAGGTTTATCATAATTTTTGATAAACCTCTTCGAATTTTTTTCTAATAAACGTTGGTCCCAATGTGGTCGTAAGCAGCATTCGTCGTAACAGGGTTGTAGATTTACATCCAATGTACGACTATTTCGTATTAAGTTGGTCGTAAACGTACGACCAGTGTACGACTAAAGTATATTTAGTCCTTAATTAGTCGTACAATTACGACTAATGTACTACTATTCGTCCCTCTTTAGTCGTAATTGTACGACCAATGTACGACCACCACCAAATCTCTATATAAACTTCTCACCGCGAAGCCATTTCGTTGCTCATTCCATTCTCACTCCCCTCTCTCTTACAACCTCAGAGCTTCTCCCTCTCTAGGTAATTTTTTTTGTTTTAGTTATAGGTGGTTAATTAGATTAGGTTTGGAATTTAGTTAGGTTATTAGATTAAGTTTGGAATTAGTTAGGATGATATTAAAATGTGTTTATAATTTTTTTAATTAATTATTTGAATTGTTTTTAATTTTTAGTTTTTAATTTTTTTTCAGATTGACGATCTTATATGGCTACTACCGGTAGAAAGAGACTTAGGAACCGTGGCGGGAGGACTTCTTATGGGAGTACCTTTCTCGGCCAGACGGATCCATCAGCTTCTACCTCCCGCACCCCCGAAACTGTCCCCGAAAGCCAAATTCCTAGCGTCCCGTATGTGCCGCAGGCGCCAACATGCATACTATCCGCAGCCTTACGTCGACCCAACTACATACTTTACTTATGAGGAGGGTCGTGATCATCAGCAGCCTCATGATCAGCAGCCACAACATCCACAACAACTTCCACAGCCGGCACAGCCGGCTCCAGAGCAAGTTCCATACGAGCCTCCAGAGGAGGCTCCTGCAGTTCCTGGTCTTCATCCAGATTTGATGGTGCCACCGGATGCACCTTATGCAAGATATTCTGTGGAAGACATTCTCACTGCATCTTCTTCTTCCCCTTCACCTCCATCTTCCTGACTTGCATACTGTCTTGATTCTTCTAGCTCATGTTGAGCATATCAAACTCTACAAAAAGCAATAAGAGAAAGAAGAAGATTATGTTACGACTTAAGACTACAAATAAGAACATGAAGCAATAAAAACAGAAAGCAACAAGAGAAAGAAGAGAATGTACCTCTCTCTAGCTTGTCATGTAGCTCAACCTCAGCTAGCATTTGAGCATTGGTAACACGTTTTTCACTCAGATTGATATCAGACTTCATCCATTGCTCTGTGCACATCAACACCTCAATCATGTAGTGTGTCAAGCAGCTCCTAAATGAATCAATAAGACGACCACTGGTGCTGAAAGCACTCTCAGATGCAACAGAGGAAACTTGCATTGCAAGTACATCTCTGGCCATCTCTGCCAAGACCGGATACTTCTTAGAGTTCAGCTTCCACCAAGACAACACATCAAACTCGGCTCCAAGAAAGATTTTGGGATTCTCTACCTTCTCTTTCAAATACAACTCTAACTCATCTGTTGGCTCTTCAACTCCTATGTCAGCAACCATTGCAGTATAAGTAAAATCCATCCTCTCATAACCGAGATCATCAACCAAATCTGCTTCTTCAATGTCTTCTCCTAACAGTTGCTCCTGATCTTGCTCAGCTCCATTTGATGTCGAGGCTTGAGTAGACTGTGACGATGGCCCACCAGTTGACTCCCTCCTCACACGAAGACTGTACTCTTTGAACATATCAGTCAAGACACAATAAACTGACTGATGCATCGCCTTAGCCTCAGCTGATTCCTTGCCGTAAAGCCTCTCAAAACAGAGCTTCGCAAACTGCATTTTCTTACTTGGATCAAAGACAGAAGCCACAATAAGCATCTTGTTCACATTCTTCATGCCACCCCAATACTTATCAAACTTTCCCTTCATGCCATCAGCCTTGCTCTTGAGCTCCTTATCCAAACTCTGACTAAGCCGTACCAGATTACTCTCTATAGTGACTATCTCACCATGGCACTTGTGAGAACAGACTGATGTGGAAGCTGAGACAACTAGTGTAGAGTTGTAGAAGATGATAAGAAACTTCACTAGCCTCTCCACTGCATTCCAATCGAAAGACGCAGGAGGTCCAATCCTTTTGTTACCATTCTCAACTTCGGTAAAGAAGTCATTGTAGAGCCTGTCTTCTTGCTCCATTTTATCAAAAGCCAGCTTGAACTTGATAGCTCTCTGAAGCATGAGATAAGTAGAATTCCACCTCGTTTTGACATCCAACGGTAGACTGCCTCGACTCATCTTTCCTGTCTCGACTCTCAGCTCAAATGACTTCTGTCTCTGAGTAGAAGACCTCACATACTGCACAGCATTCCGTATTGCTTCCACGTTCCCATCAACATCTTGCAAACCATCTCTCACAACGAGGTTGATAATGTGAGTTGCACACCGCATATGCATGAAGTTGCCATCCATCACCAATGCTTCATCGCCAAGAAGAATGAACTCCCTGTGAAACTTTTGAAGAGCAGACGTGTTTGATGTAGCGTTGTCAACCGTGATAGTGAACACCTTCTCAATAGCCCATTCAGCCAAACACTCCAGCAGGACAGTAGCAATCGTCTGGCCTCTGTGATCACACACATGCTTAAACCCGATGATAAGCTTCCTTAGCACCCAACTCTGATCAACAAAATGAGCCGTAACCACCATGTAGCTCGCTCCTGTAGGACTTGCTGTCCAAATATCTGTCGTAAGTGAAACCCTCTGCTTACTGGTCTTAAACCAATTCTTCAGAGCCTCCTTCTTCCTCACATACATCTGGACGATGTCCCTTGTTGCAGTCCTTCTTGAATGAGGTTTGTAGAGGACCAGCCCGATCACAGAAGTGTCTCCACGCAACACTTTCAGTGAAAGAAAGTGGCAACTGACCCAACACCACCAGCTCATTAGTCGCCTCTCTGAAGACAGCTTCAGATACTTTTGCATTAGTCAGACCTCCATCATTGGTGATCACGGTTGAACCAGGAGCTTGAGTCTGTTTCCACGCCAGATGAGACTTGCATGAGAGTAGATGCTTCCTGAGGTTTGAAGTTCCTTTTGAAGACGCACAACCGAAGATACGCTGACAATGGTTGCATCTGCACTTGTCATGGTCGTCCTCTGTTCTTGTGTACTGTTCCCAGACGTCTGATCTCGTGCTTGAATGCTTTTTTACAGCAGGACGAGAGCTACCTCCTGAACAAGCCTTCCTTTTGCCTTTCCTATCACGTTGTGCTATCTCCTCTTGGGTTTCTTCAACTCCATTCTCTGTCTCAGAGTCAATGTTTTCTGGCAATGGTGAAGAATCCATCTACAAATAAAACGAGACAGAACGTCAATAACAGAAGAAGATAATTACAATCACAATTTAGTTCTACATCGAAGTCAATCTCAATTCTAGTTCTACAAAATGAGAAAAAAATATTCAAGTAGATTATTGAGAAGAACAGAGTCGGATTCGGAATCAATATCAAAATCGATGATTAACTAGCCTAAATAAATCACAAGAAGATAGCGCAAAAACAGAATCAATGATGTAAGGCAAAGTAGACTCTTACTTGAGATAAGACTCTCGATGATTCAGAAGAAAGAGAATGAATTTGAGATGAGTTTCGGATATTCATCTCCTCTACAAGTCTGCTCCTTTTATAGAGATGAAGAAGAGCATCAGAAATCGCAATGGACGGCTCTGTCGGGAAGAAGAAACGCCTAATACGATAATCAAGAGAAGATTGGGTTTTGGAAATCGAAAATGGAGGAGGCGTGGAGCGGTGGAGCCATTGGAGAGTAACTACATCTAGTTTACTAGGGTTACTCATTAACTGAGCTTTAACTCGGGTTACTTCGGATAACCGTATTTATTACGGATATAACCGTATCCGACCCGGTACCCGACCAAAATTAAAAGCTCAACCGATCGGGTAATTTTATAGAACCGAACCCGATCCGAAACCCGATTTTTCGGATAAATACCGGTTCGGTTTTTCGGTTCCGGGAAATATGCCCAGCCCTAATTCTCAGGATGCCAGGACGAGAAGGTTTACCCGTCCTCGATCCATATCTACGATCCGGCACGACTTGGTAATTAATTTTAAATTATTTTAAAATTTACATTTAATATTTATAATTATATATATAAATTCTTTAAAATTTTGTAGGTTTAAAGCGGACAATGATGTGGGCCAGAGCGTTGGGGACATCATCAGAGGAAACTTTCGGATTGCCCATCCTAATTGGACTCTTACACCGAACCACGTTCGCATTACTTGGTTCAAGTGCTTCGCGGTTAGTTTTAAATTAAATTTATTTATTTATGTTTAAAATTTTAAATAATTTGGCTAATTAATATTTGTTATTATTTTTTGTAGCAAAAATGGCATTGGTCCACTGGGATCAATGAGACGGTGAAGAAAGAGTTCAACAACAAGGCAATGCACCGTCTCAAAAACATTGTTGGCGACTGGAAGGAGAAGTGGAAGTATATCGGGGATGATGCAAAACAAACGTACCTCAGCAATGACGTTTGGACTGGCTTGAAGGCTTATTGGCTTTTGCCTAAGTCAGTCCAAAGGTCTCTTAAGTGCTCGGCCACCCGGCTAACCCGTGATGCTCAAGGTAACCTGCCAATACCTCATACTTCCGGACAGACTCCATATGCCAAAAGGGCATTGCAAATTGTAAGTTTTAGATTTTTTCTTAATTTTCATTACATATATATATTATATATATATATATATATAATATATTGTTGTTGTTTTAAAATATAGGCTGCCAAAGAAGGAGCGCCGCCGACTCTCAGCCGACTCTACAAGGAGACCCACTCCCATGCCAATGACCAATTCGTACATCCACGAGCAGAGCAGATCTACAACGATGTAGAAGCTCGGATTGAGGAGGTCCAGACTCAGCGGACGCAACAAAACCCGGATGGTCCACCGGTCCAGTTTTCGGCCATCGAACAAGACCGGATTTTCGAGCAGGTAAAATATTCGACCTTTTTAAGTTATATATACATGCATATATATTTATTTTACATATGTACTAATAATATATATTTATAAATTATATATAGGTTGCTCCGAAGAGAAGGGGACGTATAATTGGGATCGGGAGTGTGAATGATGTTCCCATGGCGAGAGCTGAACACGCTGCTCAAAGGGAAGAAGACTCCTCGGTCCGGAGGGAGTTGGAAACTGCGAACCAGAAGTTAGCCGACCACAACGGGATGTTTAAGTCGATGGCAAACATGTTCGATATGCTTCTAGAGACAACTCCAAACGTCGAGCCGTCGGTTACAGCATCGTGGAAGAACCTGCGTCCGACCTTCGTCCCCAACCCGACTCCGGAAGAGCAGGACGATTTGACTCGGCGTGCCGAGGAGAGGAGTTCTGAGCTCTTTTATGATCTTAATGCTTAGTTTTCGGTTTTAGTTATTTTGTATTTTGAAAACTTTGAATTTATGAATGTTATATTATTATGTTTTTATGAATTTAAATGAAATTCGTAAAATATTTTATTTTTTAAAAAAATCTTTTTTTTTGTAAAATTGAATTATTAAAATTAATTTTAGTATTTAAAATCGAATTATTAAAATTACAGATTCGATGTAAGTTAGTCGTTATATTACGACTAATTTACCTCTATTTGAAAAAGAATTTACGACTACTTAACAACTAATATATAACTTCTACTTTACGACTAAACTTTTATGACCAACTTACGACTACACTTATTACATCTACTTTACGACTAATGCTTTACGACCCGTGTACGACTACATTTATTACATCTGATTTACGACCAATATCTTTAATCGTAATGGTATGACTCCCTTACGACTAATATTTTTAGTCGTACCTTTACGACCAATTCCCAACCAATTAGTGATTACGACCAGCAGATTACGACCAATCGTTTTTAGTTGTTCATTGGTCGTAATACCCTTTTTACGACCAAGGTACAACTAAACCCGTAGTCGTTAAAGGCTTGTTTTCTTATAGTGCTTTAATAGAGTGAAATAGATAGTATAGAAATATACAAGTATTAAAATAATTAATATAACAATTTTATTAAAGATTATCTTTATGCATTGAGGTTTTTATGAAAGATGTAACATAAATTCAAATATATTATGTCATTTATTTATAAAGTATTAAAATAACTAATATAATAATTTTAACTTGATTTATGTGTATTTTCATAGTTTCAATATGAAATAATTTTAAAATTATGGTAAATGAATATCTTTCTTATTTTAAATTTAAATCATATAATTTTTAGTCCTAGAATTTTATTATATATATATATATGGTATACGATTCCAACACGTATCTGCTTTTTATTTTTTTTTTAAATCTCATTTCTACGATTCTATATGTTTTCGTTTCCACATATTCGCTTCCGTTTCCATATAACATAGATTTTTTTTTGCTGCCTTATTTGGGTGTATTATTTGGGTGTAATTAACTACTGTATTTTTATTCACATACAGTTTATACCAATATCCATCTATAACGTAAATGTAAACACACTATGATTTGATCTGTTTGTTATTTTATAGTATGTTTTAATTTGATCTTAATAAATTCACTCAATTTAATCAGTTTTCGATAATAATAACATCATGCTTCATGATAGATCGATTACGTTCTCTCTGATCGTCAGAATGATCTTCCAAAGTATTTCTAACACCTCAACCAAGTCTTTATTCAATTTATTCATGCTCTTTATACTTTAATTGGGATACTTATTTTTTTGTTCAATAATTGGGATACATACATGTGAGAAATGTATTAGTTTAATCTGATCAAATAACATGATTAATTTTTTAATTTTTTTTTTTGACAACAGATTAATTTTTTAATTAAATCATGTTCTATATCATGTGCTAGTGGTCTCAGAACTGATAGTTGGACAATTAGTTTAATTGAACAATTATAGATCAGCTCATGTTATATTGTCAGATTTACCTAGAGTTTAATATAATTATGTATCTAAATCTTAGAAAAATGAAAGAGTTTAACTGGAATTATGGATTGTTGGCTCGATAAGAATCTTATCACATGCATCATAATCAGCAGGTTTGACTTTTTTATTTAGTTTGATTATACATACGTTGCTGTTTATCGTCATGTTTTAATGAAATAATATTATTTATATGACTTGCTTTATCAATTATTTAACTAGATAAAATCATTTACATGAAAAATGTATCGTATATGTACTATAATATTCGTTTAATAAATTTATGAACTAACTGCGAATATTGTTTACTGGTGTGATAGTAGGGAACTAATGTATTATAATGCATACTAGATTTTGACCCGCCCTTTAAAAAGCGGACATATTTATTTTTTATATTTATTCTAAAATTTTAATTTTTATATTTATTTTTAATTATATTTGTGTTTTTATTTTTATAATATTTTTCAATGATTAATAAAAGGCTTTAATAATTATATTAAAATAATTAGACCACACATATATCAATAGGTTATATTCTTGTTTTTAGATAATAGGTTATATCAATATATCAATATATATATCAATAAGTGATATATATATCAATACTATTGATATATATATATATATATATATATATATATATATATATATATATATATATATATTTCAAACTTAAACACCCACGTTTTAGATAAGAAGTTAATGAAAAATCAGTTTTGAAAATATATTACAATATATAGAATTTAATGAATAATTTAAAAATAATTTAAATAACTAACCTTAAAAATAAGAATGGCATTCTTGTTAATTCTTTGAAACATTAAGGGGATGTCAAAATAAAGGCTGCTGTTTTTAATTGTATTGATGAATTTTAATTAGTTTGACTATTAATGTTTTAGTTTTATTCTCCTTTACCTAATTGGTTTTGTTCTAAGATCATGATTATTGCAGTCTTGATTTTTGGTGAAAAAGTAAGCTGTGAACTCCAAAAAAAAAAGAAACATGTTACGTGAGTCGTCAGAGAAGAAACGTTTATTGGTGGTGTTTTGCACTGTTCGTGGACCCCATCGATACGTGACAGTCCGCGACTGGTGCGTTTTAAAAAAAAAAATTGAAGAAACCCTTTACTAGGTCTGTACGATAATCATGCTCTTAATTAGCGAAGCATCCTTCCTTTGACCTAGTGATTTGCGACGTTAGGAAGCAGAGAAATGAGAAATCTTCATCTCCTCATCTTATTTCTGTTGAGCATCTTGACCTCCATACATTATGTTGTTGTTACTTCTTTGCATGTGAAGTATCTTCCTGGTTTTGAAGGTCCTCTTCCTTTTGCGCTGGAGACTGGGTAATAAAATTCTACCTCTTTATTCTAATTTGTCACTATCGGAAAAGTTATTTATTTCCTAATTTCTTACATGTTTCTTTCTTCTTTGCTTCACTTGCATATGGGTTGAAAAATGTGAAAACAATAAAAGGTATGTGAGTGTTGGTGAATCTGAGGATGTTGAGCTCTTTTACTACTTTGTGAAATCAGAGAGAAATCCAGAGAAAGATCCTCTCATGATTTGGCTCACCGGTGGGCCTGGATGCAGCTCCATTTGTGGACTACTCTTTGCAAACGGTAACAAATTTGTTACCTGATGAGTTCTGTTAGTTAATCCTACATTTCATTTTTAATTTTTTTTTATTAATTGTTCCCACCTTGTATTCACATAATCCAGTTTGGAGGACTAAGAGAAGTCTTCGAATTGATGTATTTTCTTTTCTCAAATGGGTTTTGTCAGGTCCTTTAGCTTTCAAAGGGGATGAGTATAATGGGACGTTACCTCCTCTGGAGCTAACATCTTTTTCTTGGACAAAGGTGAGAGAGAATATATATACCAACTTTATTAAACCGTTTCTCTCCTTTCTATAAATTTTACATTCAAACAAAAAAATACAACATTTTCAAATTTGTACATAATTCATATTTTTTTCAGGTGGCTAACATTTTATATTTGGAGTCTCCTGCTGGCTCTGGATATTCTTATGCCAAAACTCCGCGTGCTGCTGAGACGAGCGACACCAAACAAATTCATCAAATCGACCAATTCCTTAGAAGAGTTGAGTTTAATTTCTTTTCTTTTCTTTTGTGCTTTGTTACAGTTTCTTCATTTGTTTTTTTCTTCTTAAGCGTCCTTAGATTTTGTTTGCCTGCTGCAGTGGTTGGTGGATCACCCTGAGTTTATATCGAATCCATTTTACGTTGGTGGAGATTCATATTCCGGGCACATTGTTCCCGGAGTTGTGCAACAGATTTCACTTGGTATTTTAATTAGTACTTAGGCTTCTTTTCGCCGCTTCCAATAAAGATCTTAATCACATTATACTATATGAAAATACAGGAAATGAGAAAGGTCTCACACCTTTCATCAGTATTCAGGTATTAACGGTCTATTCTCTTCCCTTTTTTGGTTGAATAATTTGGTTGAGGTTAATAATATCTTCCAATAAATTGAGCAGGGATATGTTCTTGGAAACCCTATAACAAATCAAAAACTTGAATCTAATTACAAATTTCCATTTGCTCATCGGATGGGACTTATTTCAGATGAGCTCTTTGAGGTACTGTCTATGGTTATACTTGGCTGCTGAGACATATGGTTCTAATCTTTTTTTCTCACTACTTTTTTATGCAGTCGCTTGGAAAAAGTTGTGGAGGAATACACATTAACGCAGACCCGAGTAATGCAAAATGCTTAAATGATCTTCAAGCTTATGATAAAGTAAAGATCATAATACCAAACACCACTTGAATATATATCTGATTGCTTTTTTCCCACAGACTCTTTGTTTCTGAGTGTTATTAGTGTATCTCGGAGATATATGTAGAGCAGATTTTGTTACCAAACTGTCCAGTAGATTACGTCTTAGCAGACATACCACAAACCTTACGAAACATCAAAACTGGTAGAAGGCGAATACTGAAAGAGTTTTCAGGAAATGATATACCATCACTGCCTCCTCCTAGCTGCTTTGTAAGACTTCTCTTGTTTTGTTTTTTTTAAAATATATTTGTAGGTTTGAAAATTTCTGATTATTTATCGTCTTCGCAGACTTATAGGTATTTTCTGTCTGCTATTTGGGCAAACGATGAAAATGTACGCAGAGCTCTGGGCGCTAAGATGGTACATATATATATATATATATATCTGATTTTCTTTCTTTTTTGTTCTAAATAAAAACATAACAAAGGCAGCACTAATAGTGACCAATTTAATGTTAATATCATCATGCAGGATTTAGGAAAATGGAACCGATGCAACATCCAAAACATCCCATATACATTTGATATTGACAATGCCGTTCCATATCACGTGAATAATAGTCGTAAAGGCTTCCGCTCCCTCATCTACAGGCAAGATTTTTGTTTGTTGATGTGGCATTGATTTATTTTTCGAGGGTTACTAGTATTACATAAATTTTATTCAGTATTGGTGTATAAGTCACAAACTAAGTAACTAGAAGTTTTTGAGCAGTGGTGATCATGATATGATGGCACCTTATTCTTCAACGGAAGCATGGATCAGAGATCTCAACTATTCCATTGTTGATGACTGGAGACCTTGGATGATGAGTAGCTATCAAGTCGCTGGATATACAAGGACTTACGCTAATAAGATGACATTTGCAACCATCAAGGCACTAATTTTTATACCCCCTTTCTTTCTTCTCCAAAGCTTTTGCATTGCAGTAAATATAGTGAAAAGAAAGAGAGTTTGATTTGCGTGGTTTTGCAGGGAGGAGGACACACCGCTGAGTATAATCCAGACCAATGCTCACTTATGTTCAAAAAGTGGATTGCTGGAGAACCTCTCTGAAGTTTCTCACTCATTTCTCTCTCAAAAGCTTCTTGTCAATTGTTAAATCACAAAACTTATTTTCATGTTACCATTTAAATTGTTCGAAAACATTAGCTTCATAATAATGTCTTCATAAAGAATAGTTCCGTTCAAGTTTCCAGTTTATATATTTTAAACACCGTGAATGCTACGTTGCGGTTTCACCTATTTGAAAAAAGCTCACTACTATACCATGCATGTAAAAGTATTTAGACACGTGAAAATAAGACTTTATAGAGCACGTAAACATATCAAACATAGATAAACTCAAAAGCAAAAAACAAAAAAAAGTGGAAATTAAGAAATTACGATAACAAAAAACTATTACAATGTATAGTAACAGAATGATAATGAAAGAATCATGTTTTTTTCTTCTATTTGAAACAAATAAAGGACTCATTAAAAGGGAAATTAGTTTGTAGACAGAGTGTATAGATCATGGATGTTCAATCTGGTAAAACCGAATCAATTAAAACCGAACCAAACCGAAATAGAGAAAAAATTGTTTGGATTTGGTGGTACAATGGATATCATTTTTAAGAAATTGCGGTATATGGATCAAACCTATCAACTAAAATATAGTAGTATAAGTATATGTAAATTATATAATATTCCCTCTGTTTCTGAATAAGTGTCATTTTAGAGTTGTGCACACGGATTAAGAAATCATTAAATTTTGCGTTTTTTCCATACAAAAACATCATTACCCATACATCTCAATCAATAAAAAAATAAAATACAGAATAAAGTTAATAAATTCTGCATTGAAATACTAAAACGACACTTATTTTGTAACGAAATTTTTTTTCTACAATGACACTTATTGAGAAACGGAGGGAGTATAATTAATAAGATATACATAATTTATTTTATTGATATGATTTTTGTACTTAACTGTTAATTTTAGTAATTTAATATTTTATTTTAAATTAAAAGTTAATTTTCATTTTTATCAAATTAAACAAAAAAATATTTCTTTACTTTTTTATTGACAAATATGTGTGCTAATATTTAGTTATTTAATATTGTTATGGATAACTAATATTTCTTATTTTTATTCTATAAAACTACTATTATAGAATAAATATGTTTACTAATTATTTAAATAGTAATAATAATATTAATCAATTTAAAAACAATATATCGCCGTGTTATATTAAAACTAAAACTGATATCTGTAAAATTCACAATATATTATAAAGAATAAATACATTTACGGTGTTTTTTACAAAATCGAATAAACCAAAAAGCGACGGTATATAAATCGAACCAAACCAAAGTAAATACAGCTTTAATATGGTACCTATTTTTTATAAACCCGAATACCGAATCAAACTCGAACCGATATCCGGATTGGACACTTCTAATATAGACTTTAGAGAGAAAAAGAGTAGACTATAAAAAGATAGAAAAAAATAGAAAGTGTGTGATTTTAGTTAGATAACGAATTATTGATTCTTACCTGATTATCTCACCTATTTTCCAGTAAATAAATATATAAAAGTTGTGCTTGATGGCAAAGACACAAAGCCTTGTTTATTGTTTTTTTTTTGTCAAAAGCCTTGTTTATTGTTCAATTTAATTATTTTCAAAAGGATGAAACTAATAATAATGTCTCTATTATTTCACTCAGTCCATCAATTGTGAAAACTAAAGTCTCAATGTTTAGATCTCTTTAGAGAGAGAGAAAAACAAGAATGATGTAGGACTCATGAGTCTGATCAAAATCAAATTATTCAAGCTCATAACTGGACACATTGCATTTGCAAGATATGATTGTTAAACTGTTCAGAATAGTGAAAGCTCTCCAGCATCAACGGATCTCTTGACAAGCTTAGCCCATGATTCATTTGTTTCATGGATGATCTTCAAAGCATAGTCCTGTAACAAAAAAAAAAAAGCACCAAACCATAAGTGTTATAGCTCCTCTCTGTATCAGTACCAAACATGAAGCTAATAACACAAGAGAAACTGGAACTTACTTTGTTTGCTGGTTTGTCTCCAAGACCAAACCTGTTAGCAGGCTTTCCATCTGGGATCTTGTAGTCTCTAAACCAGTCTCTAATGGCTGTTAATGTACCCTGCAACCACCACCAGATTAAGGAAGAGAAACCTGAGGAATATTAGACTGGTTTTTCTACTAGTAGTAGATCAGCTCTCTTACCGGGAAATGTTTCTCAACATCATCAACATCATTGACAAGATGAGCTTTTGGGTCATCCAAAGAAATGGCAACAATCTTCCAGTCTAGCTCTCCTTCATCAATCATAGCTAAAGCAGCTAAAGGCTTGATCTTTAGAACCTCGCCTATCTTCCTTTGAGCCTCCCCAATCTCAACAACATCAACTACAAATCCAAAACCCAAGCATAAGCTTGTTACATATTCTAGTAGATTAAAAAAAAAAAAAGAGAGAGAATCACAAAAAATTTAAAACCTGGATCATTATCACCAAAAGCTCCTTCAACTTCAGAGTTAGCCTGAGATGGATCCTCCCATGTCTGTGGAAGCAACCCATAGTTCCAGTTTATGTTGTACCTGGATATATCCGGAGATAAAGTTATCCATAGAGACGCATAAGCCTCAAGAGTGTAGATGAATATTGGAAGGAAACAACTTACGGATAGTATCTGAGCTTGCCCTTCTTAGTGTCTTGCTTAATAGGAGTGAAGTCTTCATCAGTAGCAACTTCCATCTTTGCTTTAGACTCTTTAGGGATCTCAACTATAAAGTTGAAAACTCCATCTCCTAAGGTCAACGGTATATCATGCCATGGAGAAACCTATTCAAAATCTCCTTTCAGTCTTTAATGCACAGAACAGAACAGAACAGAACAGAACAGAGTGAATCCAACGGCATTTAACACAGAACAGAGTGATGTAATCGAAAGCAGATCTTTAGAAATATTGATTGGCAACCAAATCTAACCATAGTAGTATTCCAATTAGCAATGCGAAAGATCCATAGAGAACAGAGAGAGAAGTAAAGGTTTGAACTTTAAAACAGAGAGAAACAGAGTAGGAAGAGAAAAAAGGAACCTTCTTTCCGGAGCCATCGAGGAAGAAGACACGATAATCAAGGGTTTCGGATTGACCATCTTCTTGAACCTTAACCTGAGGATTGTATATGGCAGTGCAAGAGAAGAGTCGCTGCTTCTTCGATTTCAACACCAAAGCTGCTCTTCTTCTGTTGAAGGAGAGACCAACGCATGATGATGTCTTGGTAGGGAGAAGGAAAGCTCGTTTGGAGAGGAAACAGGAGGTGGGTTGTGTAGCTGCAGTGATCACTCTTGTGGCTGCCATTTCTGTGGAGAGAGATTGAAAAAAGAGAGTAGTTGATGATGGCCTTTCGTTTCACTCGCTTGGCTCTCTCTCCCTGACCAAATCTATTTTTATTTCTTTAAAAGGAAAATTATAGATCCACGTGGGTTTTGTAATGTGGTAGGTGATACCAACTTTAAGACATTATGATAAGTAGTTGAAAGTTAGAGTGTTGAACGTAAAGGTTTCGTGGTGTAGTTGGTTATCACGTCAGTCTAACACACTGAAGGTCTCCGGTTCGAACCCGGGCGAAGCCATTTCTTTTTACAATTTTTCTTCCACCTTCACACTTAACATTGCAACAACGTTTTCTTTTGCCATTTTGAAAATTTAAGGATCTCTCAATCTTTTGTGTACAATCCTAAACTGGTCGGTATTGAGAAGCTGTTGACATATCTGTAATGTCCCTTCATTCAAAAACCCATAGAAGAGTACTTAAGAGGAGGCCACAGAGTTGCACAAACTGATAAAAGGAAATTTACAAAGCTGTAGGAAGAAGCACAAAGGACACACAGGCATCTTGATGAGTAAGTATAGTACATGATCATATATAGGATTTAACCAAGACCATCTTTTATTGTCTCTCTGACTGATTGGATATATTCTCTCAACTATCATTTCCTGATGAAGTCGACACCTTTCTGAATACTCCCTGCTAATTCTTCTTTTGCTTTGTCCAGACCAACCCTGTACATTTGTTAAAACCATCAAGTTATAATATCTCTTTTTCTTCTGAGCCAAGTAATTTCAAGAGAGCGTGTTTCAAGACCTTTCGTATTCGTTCAAGGGCCCAAGCTGATACACTTCCTCTGCTCCTGTACGTCCAAGACGAACTTTGGTTGCAAAGAATGGTAACTCTGTCACCTTTACTTGCCAATTAAAAAGCAAATTACAACGTTAGGAGAATGAAGGATAGAGACTAGTAAATAGTACTTCCCACTAAAAGATGGACAGGATATAAAACCACCTGAGAAGCTACAAAAGAGCATTCAACTACACTCGCATCTCCTCTTAACCCTCGAAGGCAAGCATCTGCAAACTTGGCTGCAGCATATGCCTGTAGTAATAGTACATCCAGGAGGACATTTTTCAAGAGAAGAACCAAGTGATGATGATGTTTTTGAAGTAAGCTGGTTTTGCTTTTTATATACCATTGAAAGTGTTGCTGATCCAGCTCCAGCTTTTGCCTCCACTACTTCAGTTCCACCGTTTTGAATCCGGTTCGTGAGGTACTCTATTTCTGAAGGTGTAAAACTACTAGGAGGTTTAACCTGAGTCCATAAAAAACATCAAATTATCAGAGCATCTCATCATGAGATTCTCATGTAAATGAAAATGTCCTCTGTTGATATGATACCTGTGACAAAAGTGGCAAGATTGTGACTCCGGCGTGTCCACCAACGACTGGTACATCGACTTCTCTCGGATCAAGTCCAAGAACTTCAGCCTTTCACAAGATTGAGCAGAAAGGTCAACAACAGAACTATAATTGAGCGAGAAACCATTACATACCACAAATGTGTTGGCACGAGCAACATCGAGTGTAGTAACTCCAAGGAGCTTCTTAGGATCATAAGTTCCAGCTTTCTTGAAAACCTCAGCGGCAATTGCCACAGTAGAGTTCACAGGGTTACTGATCAAGTTGACTATAGCATTAGGACAGCATTTCGCCACGCCTTCGCATAGTGTCTTAACAATCCCAGCATTTATTTTGAAGAGATCATCGCGTGTCATCCCTGGTTTCCTCGGCACACCAGCTGGTATGATCACAAGATCCATACCCTTTAGGGCGTCCTCAAGCTGCTTGGCTCCCAAGAATCCTTTAACCTACAACCACCAATCATGGGTATGTCCTTACTCAGACATTAGCAATAAGGAAGTAAGTCATCTTTACGTACAACAGCTCCAGTGTCCATATGGCTAACGTCAGCAGTGACTCCGGGAGCATTGACAACATCGTAGAGATGAAGTAAAGAGACGAGAGGGTTCATCTTCATTAACAAGGATAGAGATTGTCCTATTCCACCTGCAGCTCCGAGAATTGCTACTTTGAATCCTGCGTTCCCACCTTTCCCTCTGCAGTTTTCTCTTCCCATTACAGTGTTCTTGGCCTCCGTCTAGTAAACAACAAAGAAAAACAAAACACTTTTCAGTGCTAGAGAGCTTGAGTGTACATGTTAACTATCAACTCTGGTTTAGAACAACAAAACCGTGAATAAGCAAAAAAAGGTAACTTGACTTAGAAGCAAAAGAAACCTGAGAAGCGAAAGAAGGTTGAAGATGAGCTGATATCCTAGCAATCCTCTGGTTGGCATCTCCACGAAACTCCATTCTCGTCTTCTCTTTCTTTGTTTGAAGCTGGCAAAGAGTTTTGACTTAAAATATGGGGACTAGACTGAAAGAGTATGACGTAAACATTTTGTTATTTTCTTGTAAATTATCATGAGTTTTGATAACAATGTTTTGTGTGGAAATAAATGTTGTTCACAAGTAGGAACCCTTATCCCTTTATTTTCTTCATGCTGCAATTGTCTCTTGGCCGTTGTGGCTGCTCTCAAAGAATTGAATTAGATTTATTCTAAAAATGATTGATTTAGCTTTCCAAAAGTCCACCAAAAGCCCAAACACTGAACTCTATTATCCTCTGTTCCTCTACTGTATGTACTACTACTACTGTGAAGTGTTAATCACATACTGTGTGATACAATGAATGATTCATATTGACATCAAATAGTTGTGTAAAAGTCTAATACACAGTACATAGTTGTGATCAGCGTTTTCATTTGAATAACCAAAATGTTAAACACTTATTTGACATAAGAATCATCTATACGAGTGTATTTGATTATCTCAACCTTTTAGCATTTGCTCTTCACTTTGGAGTCATCCAAAACACCAACAAGGCATTTCTCAAGCAACATATCAAAATTGACCCAAGCATGGTATTTGTTGAACAAGAGTGTACCGTCTCTCCCAACTGCTTTCATCAACATATCAACACCTCCTGGATGAAAATTCATATAAGGCGATATGTTGTAGACGCGTCCTTTCAAAACAGTCCACATCGAATCTCCTGATTTGTGTTTCTTAACTTCATCCATTGATATAAGCCTCCTGTTCGACTCTCCCTTCAGACCTGCACAACACATTGTCCTTTCACTAAGATGCATTTAGGGGGGAAGAAGAGAAAGCATTATTACCTGCAAGATCGGGATGTGTTCGTGTAAGTTTGAGCCAATCCATTTGGCTATAACCCTTTTCAAACGGGACTTTAGTACGAGTTATAGGCTTTCTTGCTGAAGAAGCTTTGAGAATGTCAGGTGAAGAAGAATCAACCACCGTGAAAGACAGAGAACCAACTGTCTTCTCCTTTGGAGAAACTTGGTTCAGAGACTTGCTTTGAGTATCTAATCCATTTTTAAGGGCAATACCGTCTACATGTGATGCAAGATCTTTTGCCTCTGGAACAACTTCACTATCTGGTGGCACAACCTTAAAACAGGGCAAACCTAGAATCAATCATCATAAACGTCTTAACCTTTCATGTTTTTGTCCTACAGACTGAGTGCAAACTTACTTTTGAGAATGTGAGATCATCATCCTTATTACTAGTATCCATCTTGAGCTGGAAAAAAACAGAGCTCTGAGCTTTAAATTTTCAGAAGAGTCTTATTGAGTTGGAATTTAAACATCAACAGCTCTCTAGATCACTCTCGGGAAGAAGAAAGATCTAAACAAAGTACTCTCATCCAACTTCACATAACAACAAAGACTTCATAGACGAAAAGTTAGAGACAAAACAGAGTGTAAAGGTGCAAACTTTACATAATGGTGAACAAACCGAAGAGCAATTAAAAGCAAAAGAGTTAATCTCACAAACCAGCCACGCAAATTCTGATTCATGAATCCATTACCAATCAATTAATAGAAACCCAGAAGAAGAAATCGAATACCAGGTAGATCTGAGAGAGGGTAGAAATAGCTTCGGCCTCCTTGAAACAGAGAATCGAATGAGAAAACAGAATAGTGAAGAACAGGAGAGATCCTATTGACAAATTCGGTTAGTACCAGATTCGAATCGGTTCAATTCGGTTAGGTTCCGTTGGTCCGGTTAAGAAATAACACTTTAGTTTAAATAACTTGTGCAATCTGAGTTTACAACTTTTTATTTCAATGAATTTTAACATTGAACACAAATATTAAACAAATTTACATTCACATCAGATCCTAACATTCAAGGAGTACTTCAAGCTAATAGATATCGAAGAATATGCTAAATATTATGTTCTCTTGTTAGAGTAAATATAGGGAGATCCCATTATTGTTGTAACCAATCTTTGTATAAATATTGAGTGATGAATACAACGTAACCTTAAGGGAAATACATTGTCTAACACAAGCTTCCGACATGAAGAACATGTACCCCCAAAGCTATCTTCCTCTTTCCTGTTTCATCAACTACACTCAGATCTTTACAAACATCCACCGTAAACCCAACTATCGCCTTTTCCTTCTTCCCAAGACGAACCTTTTCGAACGCTACCAGATGCTTAACCGGCGACCTGTGCACAGCCGGCGGCGTTGTGAACAGAAACACCGTGTCGCTCCCTTCTCTCTCCCCGGTGTTCCTTACTCTTAGCTGGATTTCGACGGCCTTCCCGCAGTAAGATCCGATCGCGTCCACTGATTGGCATTTTGAAGTTCGGCAAGGGTGGTTCTTGTCTAGACCGAGGGAGACTAGTCTTGGGGCTTTGGTAAGACGGTGGTTGAAGTGAGTGTAGCTCATTCCATCTCCGAAGGCGTACACCGTTTCTCCGGGTGTAGAATCGGTATGTTCGACCCGGGTACCCGGTTGAGTTATTGGGTCTCATGTTCATGTTCGACATCGGAAGGTTCTCCACGTACGACTGAGGATACCATGTCATAGGTAACTTTCCGCCTATACCAAAAAACAAAAACAAAAATAACCGGTTAACTAAGTACAATAGTAAAATCAAACCGGTTGGTTATCCCCGGTGTAATTAAGAGAACAGTGTGTTGCTTACTCGGGTTATGGCGACCGAAGATGACATCAGCAATGGCGAGACCACCGGCTTGACCAGGAAACCCGACCCACATGATGCTTGTGATCTTCGGATCGTTCTTGGCGAAAGTAACGTCTAATCCTCCACCGGACATAATGACTAGCACCACAGGTCCCTTCGCAGCCTTAGCCACTTCAGTCACTACAAGAAATCATCGTCTAAGCCGACGACATTTACCGACTACTACTCTCCTCGGTGAGTTTGGGAGGGGTTTGTGATAAATTTCCGAGGACATATAACTTTTGTCAGAATATTCTCGGAACTTTGCGAGAAACCAATATTCTCGGTATTTTATCGTAATCTATTGTCGGTACGTTGTCAGAAATGAAAAATTTCCCGACGAACTTGTTTTCTCGGAAAGTTCCGAGAACATGTTGTCGGTATTTTCTCAAGAAAATCAAAATCCCGACAATCAATTTGCTTATCGGTATGGCATCACAAAGTTTCGTCGGAGTTCTATCGGTAAAAGTTTATTGATATCGATTTCGTTGAGATCCAAATCACTTTTTCTTCCCAATTATATTTGAGGATTATTTTTTCTGAAAGGCGATTTTAAATTATAACACGTGGCCAAGCAATGAGTTTTGAAGGGTCTAGATGTGTCATTAAAAAAAAAGAAGGGTCGAGATGTAGAGTTTTGAAGGGTCTCTCATGTCCACATATCTCTATTTTCTTATCTACTCCTCTGTTATTTTCTTTCTCCACATCTATGTCAAAGAGAAGATCTTCTTTTGCTCAACGGCATAAAGTGATATGTAACTGGCTTGTTCGATTCGTGTCTCCGATTGACCTCATCGCAATCACTCTGCCTACTAATCTCTGCCAATACGTTATTTTGTCGAGGAGCATCACCAGTTTAACATCGCGAGCCGTCGGTTTGTCGGGTTAATTTCCATTGTAAATAAAACCTGGATCTGGACGAGGTGATGCTACTGCTTTTACTTATTCTTCAAGTTTGATCCCAGGTTCGTGTGCTATTTAGTTTCCATTCTCTTTTTCTCTTCCTCTTCCTCTTCTCTTTATTTTAGGCTTTTAATATTTGCTTTTTCTTTGCAGGAAAACAACCACGTAATACTTCTCCACACCACCGTTTAAAGACTTTGAGTTACCTCCACCTCCACCATCCGGCCACCGTCATCCTATACAAGCACTGTAGCACCTACATCGATTTATTAGATTTAATTTGTGTACAAATTTTATATTTAATCTGTTTTTTTAACATCTAATATTATATTTAATCTGTTTATAATGTATATTTGATAATTTTAATACTAGCGTTTTATTTATATTTCATTATTTATTTTTTTTATTTAAAAATATTAGCTTGTCGGAAGTTTATCGGCAATATTTCTCGAAAGTTCATTGGAATCATCCGATAACTTCCCGATAAATAATTCCGACGACATTTGTTTCACGGTATTTACTGATTGACTTCCGAGAAACGGAAATTACCGAGGCCCAAACTCCGACTAATAGTCAATTGTCGGAAAGTTATGGGAAACGCTCATTACCGACAAACTTCCTATTGATTTGTTCCTCGGAGTGTGAGCTTTATTCTTGTAGTGAGTTATAAGCTGTTGCTGTTTTCCGGGGAGGAACAAGTCGACTCTGTCATGGTCCTCTCTCTCGATGGATAGATCTGTTCCCATCACTAGCACGACCGCGTCAGCTGAAGCCGCTAGAGAAGTGGCTGAATCTATATCCGCCTCTGTGCACGCCACGTTAGGACAGCCCATCTGATACGTCGCCGACACTGTTTCCACTAGTCCTTGAAGTGGTGTTGTGTACTTGCACGGTACGCCTGAAGAATAATTTAAAAATTAAAACGATGTTGTTTTACATATTTAAACAATGAACTATCAACGCAATTTATCAGTTGAGTTAATTTTAATTTACCGTGGTAGTTTCCGATCATTGTATCGGTGACATTGGCGTTTGGTCCGATCACTGCTAACGTTTTGATTGCAGAAGATGAGAACGGAAGCGAACCAATAGAGTTCTTGAGCAAGACAATGCCTTGTCTTGCGGCTTCTCTAGCGAGTTCTTGATTCTCAGCAGAACAAACGTCCTGAGGACCAAGATTACCGTAGGGCTGCTTCTTGGGGTCACCATTGAAGAATCCTAGACGCATCAGAGTCGCGAAGTTGTTTGAAATCGCAGTGTCAACATCTGTTTCGTTTACCAAACCTGCCTTGACCGCGCCTAGTGCGTGTTGACCCGTGAAATGATCACAATTCAAATCCAATCCTGCCAACATAGATTTGGCCACAGCGTCCTCTGGAGTCTTGGTATAGTGTTGGCTCGCGTAAATCACTTCTACTGAATCACAGTCGGAAACAATGTACCTATTAACATAAACCCCTCAATTTTTTTAGATTGATCTTAATTAAAAAAAAATCAACAATGCAAGGGTAATCAGATTTTATGTATAATAACACTTTAAATTTTCGGAATTAAGACAAATGTTTCATCTGGTTGATTGTGCCAGAACCGGTCATAGTCCAAGGAAAAAAAAACTTACCCATTTAACTTCCATTGACCACGGATCACACCGGAAAGCAGGTCAGGATCAGCGCATGTTGGTTTACCGTTAACTTGGTTGTAAGAACACATGACACTAGCCACATTCCCATCAACCACACAGCTCTTAAACGGTGGTTGAAACGTATCATCCATATCTTGTTGGTTCACCTAATCCAAACACAAAAAAAAGATAGAAATGTATTTGGTGTGACCAATAACAATATTCTAAAGAAATACAAATGTTCTCTATCTTTTTCTTTACCACGGAGTTGAAAGTGTAACGATGGACGCCTTTCCAGTTATCAACATCATAGGCCGTGTAGTGTTTGCAGCAAGCAGCAACTTTTAGACTGTTGGGATCTCCACCGTCAGTACCCTGAAGACCTTTAACATAAGCCACCGCGTATTTGCTCGTGAGCGTCGGGTCCTCGCCGGGGGTTTCTTGTCCTCTTCCCCATCTCGGGTCACGGAATATGTTCACATTCGGTGACCAAAACGTTAATCCAGCTGCTCCAACGTTGTACATTGCCCTCGCCTCCGTCGACACAACCTTAAAAAACCATGCATAAAATTAAAGTATTATTGAAAAACCACAAGCATGAAAAAAGACTTTTGTCTATTACTTGTACACCAAGAAACAAAATCTTCTTACCTTGCCAATAGCTTGGAAGAGAGATACGTTGAAGGAAGCAGCGGTGAGAATGACTTGAGGGAAGCTAGTTGCGCCAGGGACTGGACCGGCGAAACTAGAACCACCTCCTACGTCAGAGACACCGTGAAGTGCCTCCGACCACCAGTTATAATCTGGAATCCCAAGACGGCTCACGCCGGTAGCTTTGCTCCCAAGAAACCCGATTTTCTCCTCCAAAGTTAGTCTTTTTACAAGATCGGCAACTCGGGCTTCGGCATTCAAACCCGTGTTGCAGAATCCGAACCCTGCTAAAGAAGGGTTTCTGGTGACGTCACATGCGAAATCCGGAGAAGAAGATTGGGCGTTCGATGGGGTGGAGATGAAGAAGAGTATACTTAGGAGAAGTGTGGAAACAGAGGAGAGTGCTCTGTTTCCTATTGTCTGCCGAGAATAACTCATTGCTTTTGTGTTTGTCTTGTGTTTGTGTTTCTCGTTTGTGTGTGTTTTGTTTATCAACCTTTGACACTGTTATATATATACTAGTAAAAAAATTGTCCGTTAGTTGGAGATCGTAGTTTTAAGGATTAGAAAAGTCTTATGTGTGCTGGCATTTTATCTAGATAGAAACTAAAGATAGAGAAGCAGATGATAAGACTACTGCGAAGTGCGAATGGTAACTATACTTCCCGCTATTTGTAGAAAAGCTAACAAAGAAACTGTTGATAAAGAAAAACTAACATGGAAACTTCATCCGAAATGTATAACTGATTCTCTCAAATTCAGATTTAAAATCTTGTATTGCCGTGAGGATACATGGATATAATGTTTCAAATTTTGACATCAGCAGACATTTTTCAGCAACTCTTCTCGTTATTGGTTGGCGGCAAATCTACTTTGGACATCAAAGAAAAAAGTACTAAAGTATGTAACAAAAACACACAAATTATAAAAAGAACAAGAATTTTTAATTAATGAAAAATATATTTTGACTCTTTAAAACAGCAAACTATATGATGTCAAAAAAAAAAAAAACAGCAAACTATATTTTGTATATGTTAACGGGAGAATCGTATCTCCTTAGAGCATCTCCAATGTATTACTCCAAATTTTACTCTAAAATGGTGTAACTCCAAAATGGAGTGATGTTTTATTCCAATGTATTACTCCATTTTTTACTCTAAATATAGTTGATAATTGTTAATAATATCTTATACTTATAAAAGTTTAATAATTAACCCCAACTATTTTATGTTTGCAAAAATACTTTAAAATATAATTTATTTAAATTAAACATGTATTATTAAAAGGTACAAAAAATCATAAAAATACAATAAAACATAATGTATAAGTTGGTTCAATAATAAGCATTAGAATATTTTCCCACAAATGATCGATTAATGCATTTCGTAATGAAAAAATGAGTTTCTTTATTTTTGATATTCCTAAATCGAGTATTTTTTTTTGAAATCAGACATTTAAATCACTTATTTTATGTTATTTTCATTTTATATTATTTTTATTATTTAATTATGTTATGCATTTTATGTCAAATTATTAAATAATAAAATAACTTATTTTTCATGTTGTTGTATCATTTTAAAATATTATTTAAGTAAGAAATAAAAACATTAAAGATTTAAAGGACCATTTCATAAATAAAAAAAAGTTCAACTCCAAAATGGAGTAATGTGTAAGATTACTCCATAAATGGAGTAACCCTAGCCATTACTCCATTTTGGAGTTGGAAATGGAGTGGGGTTGGAGAGTATTTTACTCTAAAATGATGTTTGGAGTAGAAAATGGAGTAGAGTTGGAGATGCCCTTAGTACAGAAACAAAAAAAAGGGTATGTTAAGTCTTGTAAGTTGTAATCTTAAAAAAAAAAAGTATTGTAATCTACTGACCAACCGCTAGACTGAGATTTCTATGTTTACGTAAGAATTTCTTTTCTAATTTTCTAATTTATTGAATATTGGTAAAGACCAGTGCCGGCTCTATAGTAGTGCACATGGTGCAAATGCACAGGGTCCAACATTTCTTTTCTAATTTTCTTTACTATTGGTCATTAAATTCTACAAACCTATAATCAAAAATGTAGGTTCTTTGTTGTTGACGATGTTTGACTGTATAAACATGATTTGAGTTGGCTTTTATCGTGGAATGTCAACATGTACTGTTACCAAAAAAAAACTAATACTTGCATTCTAATAGAAATATATAAACAGTGTAAAATAAACACTAATAATATTAGAGGTCTGAAAGATGAAACAATGAAGCTGCTTCAAATTCCCCACTCATAAAGATTGTCATAAACACCACTTTAAGTACAGTTAAATCATTTACAAGAAAACTACACAAACATTTGTAGGAGAAGAAGAGTGTACTCAACTTTCATATCAAACTAGGGTAAGCCCGCCCTACGGGCGGATAATGACGGATAATATAAATATATTTAAAATGTTTATTTTATTTTTAACTGATATTAAAATCAATTATCATGTTTTTATTTAAACATTTTTTATTATTTGATTATTTATTTTAAAATCGTAAACTGGTTGAACTGTTAAAAGTTTATAAAAGATTATTATTTTGTATTCTTTAATGTATATTTGTTTCATTTTAACTATAGTAATAGTTAGAATAGTTTTTAAAAATTGCTCGATGAGTTTAGTGAAGTTATAAGTAATAAGTAGTGTGAAGTTTGATCCATTTAAAATGAAAATATATTTTAAGTTGGGTAGTCTACATAAAAATAATAGTGTTTATTACTATTTAAATTTATACTAAGTTTGTTTGAGTCTTAAATATATTACTATTATATTTAAAAATAAAATAAATCACGTAAAGTAACTCATGATTAGAAATTTAAAATAAATGGTTTAATTTTGGCAGTTAGCATAGTATAATTCTTACACTTTATTATATATTAACTAACAAATATTTTTACTATATATTCCGATTTTGTTAAAAAATCAATTATTTATAGATAACATGCTAAGATATTTTTATTATAATTTTGGATTATAAAATATTTATTTAATCATAATTATTCTTTTAAGTAAGAAGTTTATAAGCTTAAAATATTAGAAAGTAAATATATCAGTATAAGTTTATTTTTACTACATTATTTTAATAAATTGTTTTAAATATATGATCTATTTCAAAATTAAAAATGACTATCTTATTATTTTTTATATATTCACATAAATTAAATTATTAAAACAACAAAATAGTTTTTTGGTTTTTAATAAAATCTATTTGCATATATTCTATAATAAGGTATACATGTGGAGGATGATAACATTTCTCACCGAATTTAAAGCTATTTTAAAATATAATTTTCATTTAAAAATATTTAAAGTATAATTAATCTTTTTTTTTGTCAAGAATGTATAAATTAATCTATTAGTTGTTAAATGATGCAAGCTGATCATTGAAAAAAATCATACTTAATATTATCATCATTGAAAATCCATTATTTTCTTTTTTACCACTTGGATTTATTTTTAATATTTAATATATAGATATAGATTAGAATATTAAAATAAATATTAAAATGTTATGGCGTACATGGAGAAAAATCCAAGCGTGGGAAATTTATTATTGTAAAGAAAATAATGGAGATAGTTTCATTGTGTGATAAATATCGATAACAATATCTTTATAAATCTGTTTTTTTTTAAGTTTTCAATAACTATAATCTGTTTTGATCACTAACTTTTAATACATTTTTGTTCACATATCGATTAATGCCACCACAATCACACATAAATTTCCGGGATGGATAATATCTCATAGGATATAAAAGCATACGTAAAACATATGTAATCCAAATGTAGCTGGGCTTTTAGTTTTGGTTTGGAAGACATTATATGTATGAATTTACTTGCTCTGGTTTCCTCCAAGTCCTTGAAAAGGACTATGTATAGACATGAACGCTCTGTGTTCTGTACTTTGAAAATGCTCAATCTTTTGATAATGCAAGAGATTCATATCATGTTGTCGTCGTCCATTGGAGTCCATTGAGAGTCCGAGCTCTTCTTTAAACGCGTATCAGATTTAAATACACGGATTGAGACGGAATATGTATTCCTCCTCCTACTGTCCCAACCTGAAAACGTAAAGCAAGATACATAAATATGTCAAATCAAATTGAACTAAAAGAGAGATTTGTTCAATTACCTCCACAGATGACATATCGATAGATATATGGACATCGTTTCCGTTAGTGACTTACATCATCGTGATGGATTGCGAGACCTCCACGTTTTGAGCTAGATCTTCCCAGTAGCTATGAACACAGACTATGTTGCTAGCGTCAGCGTTGAATCCACCTAAAGACAACAGAGTCAGTGAGGTTCTTGAGCATATTGAACTCCACCAAGATTTCCACGTCACAAACAACTGATTACTGCCTTACAAACAACTGATTTCCATGTAAATCGATCCATTTCACAATAGCAAGTTTCTGGTCTGGGAAAAAGTTACCTGACCAACAAATACAGAAGGAACTCACCAGAAATTCCGATCACATCAGTGTCCAGTTCATCCACCACCAGCGTTACAACTGAACCTTACACATGCATTTTTCCCTGTCAATGTAAAGTAACATTTTGTAGCCTTGCAACTCCACTTGACCTGTATCCCCAAAATCACTTCTTCGTCAGCAAATGTTTCAAACGAAATCATAGTCAACAAACAGATTCGAATCCATGTCTAAATGAGAATAAAAAATTGAAAACATAATTTTGATAACTCTGAGATTAAAGCCTCCATGTATATTAGAAACGAAGATGAAAATGAGTTAGATTAACAGATCACCTAAGCATCGAGGAGGAGCATATCAACAACCATTAGCTCCCCACCGCGTTTGACGCTTCCCAAAACTTGAGAATCAGTGCTCCGCAATGGAAGAACAAAGACCGGTTTCAAATCGGAGAGTACGACAGATGTGTTAGCCATAATACTGAAAATAATTTTCTTTTGTAAGACGGTGAGGATGATGTTCATGGGATGGAGACTGATCTTTATATAGGTTGAGTTCCACCGCCTGGAAGGCTGTTAATGGCGATGAATAACTTCATCACGTAACGAATCAGGGGAGATGAACCGCAGACGAAACGTCAGTAACGCAGATCGTCACATAGATTCTAGAACCTCCCATAGTTTGCGGTCCGTAGTTTGCCCATATTTTGTGCTCAAAATTACGAAGAACCCTAATCTACAGTCGATGACATCATCGAAGAAGGTCATCGTGAAAACGTCGTCGCCTTGCGTGTTGATTTTATCAAGCCCATAACTTTAAGGCTCTTACCATAACAAAAGAAATACAATAACGTTGAAGCCCATTAATGCCACGAAAGGAACAAAACACACAAAATAAATAGAAGGACACGTGTTGATTTCTCCAACTTCGACTGGATGACGTGTCCTAACCAGGAGAGAGTAGCACTCAACTTTATATAAATAGATAAGATACTTAAATTTTTCTAACTCTGGTCCTTGTAAGGTGTCCAAATCAGTTTGCTAACATCAACATCAAGACCACCTCTTCCTGCAGCTTTCAGATGTCGGTCCAGAACCTTTGGATCCGCACATATCACGTGTTGTCCTTTCCTGTACTGTATCAGCTCTAGGCTCTGAAGTGTGCTTAATATATCCTCCGCTTTGATTGCTGTCATGTCGCTCAGCTCCTACATCATTATAATGTGTTATTGGATTCTTAGATCTCAGAGAATAGCCTTGAAAGAGTTTTCCATCGGACAGAACACACAAATCTAACCTTAATAGAAATGTTTCCTTTATGTTTCTTCAAGATGTCGAGTAGAACACGGGTCCAATAACCTCTGTAGCTTAATAAGCCAAGATCCGACAAGGGCCTTTCCGGTGTCCCAACTTTTCCCTCTTTCTTTGACAGTTCATAAGCTGCAAAAACTCATAAGGACACTTTGTTATCATACAACGAAAAGAAAGAGAATTGTCAAAGTGATAAAGAAAACTCACAGAAGGCTATTAAGAATTTGCCGTAGCCTTTTCTTTGATACGGAGGAAGCGTTAGAATGCAAGCCAAGTTATAAGCTTCTTCCGAATGTTTCTCCTGTACCAACAGAAAGTTTACATTTTTTTCAACAAACCGGACAAAGCTGAAACCAAACATATCAATAAACGCTGGCTATGTTTACCTTTGAGAAGTATCCAACCATGTGGCATCCTCGATCATCACATTCACAAAGAACGTAGAAGAGAAACAGATCAACATCGTAGTAAAGAGTCTTGTGGTCAAGAAATAACTTCGCAAGGTAACAGAGATTCTGTGCATAGACTTTGTTCTTTTTGCCATCTACCTGCAACATCAGAGTTATAGGGTCAGTTAAAATGATCTGTCCGGTGAAAGTTCACTTCTTCCTAGTGTCCAACAGAACCAAGTGAGAAATGTAAACATCACGGTGTATTACCTCAAACATTGACAAGGTACCACTTCGATAAATTTCATCACCAGGGGGGTGCTTCAGATCACACTTCCTCTGCAAGGGAAAAGCAAGGCGATGAACATAGAATATGGATTTGAATAAGCTCGCACGATGAAAATATACTCACAGAACGTCATACATAAAAAAAAAAAAAAAATAAAGGGGGACAGAAGAGAGCTGCTCTGCTCACCATATGCCTTTGAAGCTGCTCTGTGCGTTTCATGAAATTCAGGCAAAACTCGCAAAAGAAGAGCTTCACACAGTCGTTGTATTCAGGCGGAAACGGGGAGAAGTACCAAGTCTCAATCTCATATTTTCCAAGCTCAATCGTTGCTATGTTCTTCACTTTCGTGAACTCTTCATGCTCACGCAAACTTGCTGCATCCAGCTCTTCATGACCCTACAAAAACATTTTGAAACATAGAATATCAAGTCAGCATAAGTAAGAGAGCTTATGATCCACCTTCGAGTGGCATTTCATTCATTCACGACTTACCTCTACATGTGTCTCATCGATCTTCCGCTTCTGGTGCCGTGTCATCTTCAAACTCGTCACCTAAAAAACCCACAGAAACACTTGTTAATACAATACAGCATTATGCAACTAACCGAGAAGAAAAAAAACGACCTTGTCTTCCACTTTTTCATCAACGGCGCATTCAACTGAATCAAGGTCAAGTTGATCCAGGTGAGTCCACTCATCCAGCCTCCTATTAACTGCAGTTAAAAAAAAACAAATCCTGAACATCACACACTTTAAAGATACACACTGATGATAACCACTCATCATATTTCTTAGCTTGATCATAGTCGGGTTCAAAATATCAAAACGATCCAATTGACAAAGTCGTGCAATTTAACGAATTAAACACGAGGCCTTTACTAAAGTTGGACCCTTTAGGCGTTTCAACATTACAAAATCAACCAAAAACTGAATACACTGCACATCATGATCCAAACACGTAAACCCTAGAAAATTCAAAAAAACTTGGTAAAGAGAGTTTAAAACGACGTACACTCTGTGTAATGAACGTAATACTCGTAATCATTCGAGCCACCGTTATGTATCCTCCGGCGCTCGATTACTTTGACGGGATGGAGTTTCCCGTCTCTCCATCGGCACAGAACGCGAGTCCCCACTTCCAGCGGAAGCATCCCCATTTTCCTCTTCTTCGACGGATCCGACTCTGTGATCGCCTGATTGGTTGCTAAAGGAGGAGGTTGATTCGGAGACGGGTCGCCGCCGTTCGTAGTCGGAGGATTGTGATTCGACGAGGCGGTTCCGCCGTTGGTTTCTGTATTCGCTGCAGACGGTGCCATTCTCCGGTCGGGTCAGAGATTCCCCGGTGGGTGGGTGGGTCTGTTTTGAGAGAACTCTAGATTGAGAAAAAATGGATAATCGAAAGCCCATTAGATACTTTTCACGCTATTTGGGCTTAATGGGCTGCAATAATAAAATCATTCGTTTTAATATGTTTGTGGACATCGTTTATTTCCATCTACAATGATGTATGCTTCCAAAAGAAAATAAATAAAGTGAAAGATGGATAGGTTTCTTTTGAACCTCACTGATACTTCTTCGTTGTGTCTTAACTAGGCCTGGGCGTTCGGGTACCCGTTGGCGTTCGGGTCGGGTTTTTCGGATTTTCGGATTTTCGGGTTTATACTTCTAGGTCCCATAGTAAAATTTCATTAGTACGGGTCGGGTTCGGATAATAACACTTCGGGTTCGGTTAAAAATTATATTGCATCCTAAAACCCATAAAGTAACCATATATCATTCGGGTTCGGGTTATATCGGTTCGGTTCGGATATAACCAAAATAAAATAACAGAAACTTAAAGAAAAACATAAAGAAAAACAACTAAATTTAATAAAATTAATCTATCACACATAAAATTGCTAAAATAACAATAAAATGTTAAATCAAGCATGAAAACAAACATTATTTGTAAACAATATACATTATATTATAGAGAGTAGACTTGTTATTCCAATGAACATATTATAAATTACTTATTTATAACTAATTGTGTACTTAAAACATTTTTAATATTGTTAATATTTATTATTATATATCATATTACCACGGATATTAAATTTAATAACTAAAATACTTATATATATATATATTTTTCAAAATATTTCAAAATATTTGTATTAACTATTAGTTTCGGGTTTTTCGGGTTACCCGTTCGGGTTCGGTTAATAACACTTCGGGTTCGGATATTTTTTATACCACCCTACAAGACCCGTTCGGGTATTTTTACATTTCGGGTCGGATAACGGGTCGGGTTTTTCGGTTCGGGTTCGGTTCGGATTTCGGATTCCGGATTTTATGCCCAGGCCTAGTCTTAACTAAAACCTATGAATTTGAGAAAGTCAGACGAAATATCGAAGTAAAGTCAACAAAGAGGATACATTCGCTCCCTATCTCTCTATCTCTCTCTATGAGGGGAAACAAAACTTCTGACCAACAAGTGTGGAGCAAAGCTCTGGTTTCAGTTAAAGTTGTTTGTTGTTAATGTTTTCCTTTTATTCTTGGGAAGGTAAAAAGAGTACCGCAATTGGACTTTGATTCATTAAATTCGATAGATAAACGAGCAGGTACAGTTTTCTCTGCGCGCGCCATCCTCTTTACAAATGTGTCAATATGCTCCTTTTTTACATGAGTGTATGTGTATCTCGACACTATGAATATGTGCATATATAAGTGAGAAATGCAACGCTGAATTAGTGTATTCGTGAGTCATATATATGGCTCTATGAATTTTACAAATTTATACGTCGTGTGTATACAAAGACAAAAGTCTACAGTAGTGATAGCACCAGTTAAATAATTAAGGTCTTTTCTTGGCGTCATGGTTCTTATTCCCGAAAAACGCCCGGCCAAAACTTGTATACAACCAAACTACAAATCAAGACATATTTATGAAATGATAACATAAATATTATATATGGTGGTACACATACACAGAACTAACCGTTATGAGTATTCCACAACCTTTTCTCGGTCAAACAACAATTTATTTATCTTAACAAACTCTTACTTCGTGTCCATTTTTATATATAAACGCTTTCCATAATTGAACCATAACTCACAGTTTGTACGTTATAACATAGGTTTAATTAGTTACTATTAATGGAATTTTCACCTGTTTTACACCAATCTCTTCCTCCTGCACCACTGCCGAAATCTGGCGGTGGTAGCTGCGAAACCCATGACGTGGTCATCGCCTGAGAATCTTGATCTTGCGGCGGTGGAGGATTATCGAGAAGACTTATCTGCCGTTTCAAGAACTTGATGTAGCGTATGGCTTCGTCCAGCATTGAAGCTGTATCCATCTTGGTGCCGCCTGGGACGAGTCTCTGGAGGATTCTGATCTTCTCGCTGATTCTCTCACGGCGGTGCCTCGCCGCCACGGTTTGAGGGTCGTCGGAGATTCTAACGTTACGGCGTTTGGGTTTCTTGACGGTTTCTGGATCGATGTCGACGGTCTGCATGGCTGCGACCTTGTACATCATCTCTTTCATAGCACTGAGTTCCTCTACAGGCTCTTCTTCTTCTTCTTGATCCTCGGAGAAGAATGTGGTGGCTGAGAGGGAAGAAGAGAGAGGAGGGAGATGAGAAGAAGTGAAAGGATTGAAGATGCGGAGTTGAGGGTGTTGGTCCATGGCCGCCATACCAATCGGATCGTTGTGATGGTGATGATCACTCTTGTTGTTCATGACGATGTTGTTCCAGGTGTAATTTTGGGCGACAGATGGGTTCGTATTATTACCATTCATACTTTTATGTTTGTTTGATTTGTGAAAATTTTAATGCCACTGATACAGATATATATAAATATGTGAGTGTATGTGGATGTGCATATAGTTTAAAGGTGGAAAGGTGATCATCATATGATGAGGGGGTTAGGTTGGTGATGCAATAAGGATCGAAAATATTATTTTTAGGAATTTGTATATTTATTCTTTTCAGTAAGTGGACGTCACTAGCCGCTACAATAAGTTCAATTGTTTGTAATAGAATAAGAAATCCCTCAAATGCTCCAAAATGTTTATAATCGTCGTATAAATTATGTAAATTAACTATAGCTAGTTTGCAGTTTTGTACCGAAAAAAAGCTTTCTGATTAAAAGAGCAACTCCTACCAAGTTATTTCTCCTGCTGATTGTATATATTTAAATTATTACAAGCCCTTTGACTCCTTAACAAATTTTACATAAACATGAAGACAATAAACCTGGCTAGGGTTCTCTTCTCTCACATTTATACTTGAAATCAGGGTAGATATATCGAGAAAGTGGCTTTCACCAAAGTAATAACGAACAAGTATGTGAATTGCTTTATATGAGCATGAGTTTCTCTTTGATTCTCAAAAGATGTCACCACTTGTGTGCTCTTATTCTGACTTCTCAATTTTACAATCTCTTTATCTCGTTCTCTCTTTGCAAATAACATTCATCTCAAAATAGGATATATTGATAAGTTTTCTCTCATTCCCTTGTCTCTTCACTAAATAGCACATTTTGTTGATCGTATTCTCATATCTCAATCAACGATTGTGATTCCATTATTGAATGCAAATTGTGTGTGACTCACAATGCTATAATATAAATTTAAAACAAATATCAAGTTGCTTTTTCTCCACAAGCTGTATATAATCTGCAACGTGATTAAAGGGTTTAAACTTTGAAGGATCACATCAAATCACTCGCATGGGGACATCTTCATCAAGATTTGGGTGTTAACCATGATTGTTGTTAACAAGTAAGAGTGTAAGACGACCGTCGTCGTGACTTGTTATATAAAACGGTGGATATACCATTTTCCACGAAGAAAATTCTTCATTTTATCATTAAGTTTACATCTGTGTAACTACATTCGTGTATAATAAGTTTATATAACAAACACATATTCGTAAAATACACGGAAGTTGTATGCAAGACTTCAAAAGAGGGAGAATATTTGCTCGTTTCTTGACTAACGATCCAACTAGCTCACTTGTGTTATCTTATAATTAATATATAAATTGCATCATATATATGGTCCTGATGTAATATTGTGACAAGTTTCTTATGAGTTATATCATATGTCTCATGTGTATATACATCTACATGTATCTATATACCTGAGAAAGAATTATATTTTTGCACATATGATATGATCAGTTATGCATTATAATCATACAAATTGCAAACTGCGCTTGCAGGCTGCAATCATGCATGATACTATGATAGGCTTTCCTTCTTTGGTATTTATCCATTGTTATTACTTGTATCTTGTTCTTATAAAAATCATCCAACCGCCAACTACATATACATGTAGATATCTACTTACACTCTTACCTAACTAGAATGATGTAATTATGTTTTCTGTCATTTACTCAATTTGTTTTGTAAGAGTGTTATTAGATACTTTTCACTGATATTAAAAATATGATTGAAATGCTAGAGTTTTCATTTATTACATAAAATAAATGTATTTTGTAATTAATATTAAGTTAAAAATAAATATAAATACGTTGAAATTTCAAAATAACATTCTTCGTGTAACAAAAGAAAAGTGTTAAAGTGACTTTAAAGAACCATAGGAAGTATCACTTAATTAAGTTTATGATATGAAACTTGTGACACCTCAAACAAATCTCATTTTTGTCCGGTATAAACCGTAACTGTAAACCCTAACTTAGATGAATCTAATTTATGTAAAATGTATGTAGTACTGCACATAGACTCTTGAGTTGGGGAGATAAATAGGTATCATTTTCCGAGGAAGATTGAATCATAAACTCTGACATGATCTCCATTATTATTTTTTTTCATTTAACTACCGCGCATAGTTCTTGTGTTTGAGTGTTTTATTTAAAAAAAAAACAATCTGGTGTTACGATCCAATTAATGACCTAACCTCATTTCCTCAGAGTCTGGTCTCTGACAGCGACTTCTCTTTTCTCGCTTTTTCCCTTTTCTGCTTGCACCTTGAACACTTTGTAATATAGTGATTTCACTTTATCAGTATCAAAATTCTCAACTGCAGAACCAACAAGATGAAATAAATTTCTGGAATCTCCCCCAACTTTCAGTTATGACGCTATATGAGCTATGCAATCCTTAGTGGTTAATCGTGTCGATATATATAGTTTGGAGATATGAGAAGTATGGCATTTTGACATAAAACTGTAAAAAATATTTTCGAAAAAAAAAATTCTAGAATTTTATTTTACATAATCGTTACAAAATTATATATTTGATAAAAAGATGGTAAAAACTATATAACTGATTTCTTTCTGTTATTTTCTTTGTGAGATCTATAAGTCTTTGTGAGAAGACAAAAAAAGATAAATGGAAGTAATTTTAAAGGAAAAGAAAAAGTCTAGAAAACTGATTACAATGTATGGGCAGATGCTGTGTAGAAAGTGAAGAACTCTCTTGTTTGGTCCAAAAAGTGTTGTGATATGGAAAGCTCTTTAATTATTACTAGATTTTGACCCGGGCTTTGGAAGCGCGGAATATTTTACGATGAAAAATTTCACTAATAACTTAACAAATATTTTGGTAATTTTTAAAGAGTGTATTTAAAATACTTTTGCATTTAAATCAGTGTTTTTAAATTCAACCCGATTGTGATTATACCGGTTAATCCGGAGATCTGATAATTCAATTAGGTTTTTAAAATATTTATATTAAAAAAAATCACTAAAACCCGAGACTAACCGATTGAACTGATGGATGACTGATATGTAATCTAATTGGATTTAAATTGTAATAGTTTCATAATTTGTAATCTTATAATCCAAATTTTAAAGTTTATTATTTTGCAATTTATGAAATTATAACGTTTCTACAAAATTTTAAAGAGAAAATGATATATATAAAATAACTAAGATTAATTATTGTATTATTTGGAAACATTGATAATAATATAAAAAATATATTATTTGGAAATACTGATAGTAGTATAAAGAAATAAGTATATTGTTTGAAAACATAGATAGTAGTATAAAGAAATGAACATTAGTGATTTAATGTAGGTTTAACTATAAAGTATAAATGTGTATTTAATTTAAAAACTTACAAAATAGATGTTAGGTCCAACGGAATGTTTTTGTTTTAATAAGATAGATTTATCTTTTGGGCGGAGATAAATAAATAGACGAATTGCAAGCTTTATTATTCAATATATGTTGATATGGTTCTTTTGTGCAATATGAAATAGTATTGCATGCAGAAATATAAACAAGAAAGCTTACAAAAAATATATATAAACAAAGAAAAATGAATAAACATAGGGAATTGTGTTCGTAATATCAAAAACATATATAGTAAGAAACTTATTCTGAACACAATTCATGAGCGTTTTATAATTTGCGCCATAGCAGGTATTTGTTTCTGTAGGGTGGTCCGAGTCCGCTCCAGATAAATTCAGAAAAATCATAGCCTAAATGGTTTATTCATCTACGTCAGAGGCCGCCTGAGTGTGTGTGTTTTGCTTAATTAATGGGGGTTTCTATATAAAGCCAGTGTGTATATTTTGGTTATCTGCCTAGGTGCAGCTTACATTATCGGAGGCCGATTCGAGCCCAAGTATTGTTCTTCAAAATATGGGCCGTCCAGTAATCTGATTCTTTTGGTCAACACCCATAATCTTATTATTTTATTCATAATGTAATGTTGCATGAATTTTTTTTATATATAACTAGGTGATTTTCCCGTGCCCATGCACGGATAAAAATATTAATAGAATAAATATAATATTGTAATTGATTAAAATTTATTTTATCTTCGTTATTTTAGAACTTATAGATATCATTTGTTATAAATAATATATGTTATTTTGTTTTTTATATAATTTATATTTATGATTTATATTGATAAAGTTTTGTTATTTTGATTAGACATGTGATTTTAGCTATATACTACTTTTTAATATGTTTTGTTATTATTTTGGTACATTGAATTGTATCTACTTGTCTGAATTCAACCATAATATATTATTTTGTTCATAAATTAAAGTCTTTATTAATTTAATATTTGTATTTAGTTTGGTTGTTTTCTTAGATTTATAAATATATTTTAGTAATTTTTTTATATAATTTAGTATATGTTGATTTAAAATCAAATGAAAAATAAGTAAATTAAGTGTTGATGAGTTCAAAGATACATAAATGAGTATAATGTTAATTGTTTAAAACTCGTGCATATAAAAGTTTTACGAAAAATAAATGTAAAAATTGGTTAATACATATTTAATTTATTAATATATTATGAATCATTTCATAATATAGAAAAATAAATATAATATTAATATAATTTGATAAAAAGAAGATGTTTTTTTAATTTATTAAAACTAAAATATTTAACAAAATAATAAAAATATGATATTACAATCATAAATTCATAACTAAAAACATTAAATAAAATTAGTTAACTATACAAAATTTAAACAATATCAAAATTTTAAAAATAAGAATTGTGGCTAAGTTAAATATTTTGAAAAATTAAAGTACCACAACTAAATATTTTACTATAAAAAAAAAAAAAAAAAAAAAAAAAAAAAAAAATTACGGCGACTTTTGAAGCTTTTCTAGGGTTCTTTCGATGAAATCCCGATGGTGGGATCCCGGGATAGGGGAAGGGTTGGGAAAGGGAGACGATTTCGATGGGGTAATGGATCGTGGAGATCATCAACAGATTTGGATCGAGATTTGGGATGGGATTGAGAATGGTTCAGAAATGGAAACTCTTCACAGTTTTGATTCGCAGAGATATTTGGCGATGGGGTTCTCACTTGTCAATATTCTAAAGAGGAAATCGACAGGGTATCAAGGTATTTATTCATCGGATTGTTTTTTGGGAAAGATGAGATCAGAGTTTATTTGGAGAGACATGATTATCGTTTTTCATGTCCGAAAATCAGATCTGATTGAAAGGGGGGATTTATTTTATCAATTTACAGATTTGGTGGGGGATTTTACTGGTTACTGTGGCTATTTTAGTAAGCAGCACTATATAGTTGGTAGCATATTGGTTCCGTTTGATATCATTATCAACTTTTCGCCATTGTTCTATCTTATTGAGATCGACGATTCCTTTTTAAATTCGGTTACGATGACGCAGGGTCAATTGGTGGGATCGATGGGGGACACAAGGAATGGAGAGGGGACTCGTAAACGGTTGAAGATATCAGTTCCACACTTTGATAACTCAAGTCTTATCAAAGCTTGTTCCAAAACGTTGCTTGGAAGGTGCATGAATCCTGGAGAACAAAATATGCAGGCGCTGCTAACAAAACTCCCTAAGATATGGGGGCTTGAGGATCGGATAACGGGGAAGGATCTGGGGCTTGGGAAGTTCCAGTTTGAGTTCGAGAAGGAGGAGGACATTGAAGGTGTGCTCAATCTCCAGCCGTATCATTTCGATTACTGGATGATAGCGCTGGCAAAATGGCAACCGAAGAGAGCTCTGAGCTATCCATCAGAGATCCCTTTTTGGGTGTGTGTACTGGGTGTGTCCAAGGAGTTCAGAACAGAACCCACTTTTGAAAGCATCGGAGAGGCGATTGGGAGAGTGATTCAGGTGGATTTGGAACAGATGAGGGTTCTAGTGGTGGTCGACGCTTTTAAGGAGTTGTGCTTTGAAACCTCGGTGGATTTTAAAGGAGGCGAGTTCTATGATGGAGAGGAGGTTCCAATCTTACTTAGGTATGAAAAACTATTTGGGTACTGCGAATCATGTGGGAGCTTATGTCACATTGAGGGGAAATGCCCATTGGGGAAGGGGTTTAAACAGAGTTCTGAGAAAAAGATGGAAACTAGGGAGGGTTCAGGAGGATGGCACGACGGAGGTAAACATGATGAGAAGGCTCGAAGCTACAAAGGTGTCCTCACCAATGGTAATGGACATCAGAATCGCGAGACAAGGGATTTTCACGGCAAAGGCAAGGGCAAAGTGGGTGAGGAGTCTGAGTCCCAATGGGCAAGAACTGGGGAGAGGAGTACTAAGCGGCACACAGGATATAGAGGAAACAGTAGAGGTGATGGTGGAGCTCAGCGGTACAGACCAGTTCACAGAGAGGAAGCAAGAGAAGGCGAGAAGGAGGGTACTAAATCAGCATCTTCGGGTCAAGTTCCGGTGCAACAGATGAGAGCCCCGGTGGAGGCGCAAGAGGAAGGGGAGATTTTGGAGAATGGTGATGGTAAAGGGCTAGCTCCATCACAAGGTTTTCAGGAGCAACTAGCTAAGACACAGGCGACTGGAACAGAGGTTGTATTTGATCCAGTGGATACGGAGGAGGGTCTAAAAAAGCTACAGGGCTTGGTTCAGGGCAATATCAAGGTAGGGGAGGAGGAGGTTATGGAGTGGGATGCGATCAGAGGTTCGTGTGGGGATGAGGGTTTCGACTTGGATTTGGATAATGCAGATGACCTTCCCGACCTCACTGAAGATGAGATCGCAGCAGTGAATCTAATGCTGGAAGAGGAGGCGGAAGCAGATAATCAAGAAGTGGTAACTGAGAAGATAGAGGAGAAGGAGCAATTACCAGTGGAGGAAGCTAAGAAAGACGCAAAGAAGCGTCTGTTCAAGGCCACATCGAGCAATGCCGCAAGCAACAAACTGAGAATTGCAAAAGCTCTGGCATCTCCTCGTAAGAAGACCTCCGCTAGGACTGGGACTCGAAATGGTGATCAGAGGATTCAGCAGGAGAGCAAGGCGTCTTCACATCTGCTCTCGGACCATCCCAAGAATTAATTTTTATGATAAAAGAGTATTTTGTGTTGCAATTTATAAGGCAGGAATGGGTTTCTGCTGTGGGTAGTTTTTATTTTGATCAAATAAGTTGTTGGTGTTTCTGTTTTTTCTATGGCTGTATGGGTGTTCTTATTTGGGTTTATGGGCATAGAGTCCTCATGGTATCGGCTGCTGAGTTTGTTATCTGGGTTTCTTTATGGAATGAACTTATCTTTTAAGGTTTCAAGTTTGGTGGTATGAATTTTTGGCTACTTTGGTTTCCTGGTTTGGTCTACATTGTTTTTTATTATATGGCACTGTTGACAGATTACAATGGGTTCTATGGTATGGCTTTTTATGGGATGGAGGCATATGGCATGGATTTTGGTTCCGATGGAAAAGGCTCTGTAATGGGCATTACGAGATTTTGGTTGAGATGGGGAGGAAGCTTTGGCACACTGAATTTTTGTTTTGGCTTATGAGGAATCATACTATGGCTTTGCTTGGAGTTTGGTCTGCTTGCTCCTGGATTAATTTAGTTTGTCTGATGTTTGGAATTTTTTTGAAAAGGGTGTATGAACTATTAACTTGTTTTTGTTGGTGTTCTAGCAATATGCTAGTTTTAAAGTACGTGTCTTTTGTCTGGATATTAATACAAAATGGGAGTTTGGAAAATGATGGCATGCGCATCACGACTTATGGGATTCGTTTTGGCAAAGATTTCGATGGACTTAGTGTTCATGTTTGTGGAAGTATGAGTAGATTCAGGTATGATAGGAAAGAACTTTTTGTTCATAGGAGATATTCCGATATCATCACATCGGTATCCCTCAGCTCTCTCGAGCAAATAGATAAAGTTATTTTATGAAGATTTTGAGTTGGAATTGTAGAGGAGTGGGAAGCAAATGGACTATGAGTTATCTTCGTGAAATTTGGCATAAATATAAGCCGGATTTTTTATTTCTTTCAGAAACAAAAAAGGAGGAAAGCTTCTTACAAGGATTGCAAACTCACTTCGGGTACGACAATTTGATTACAGTGGAGCCAAATGGTCGGAGTGGAGGTCTAGCTCTTTTCTATAATAATGAGTTTCAAACAAAGGTGCTTTATACGAGTAATAGGATGATAGATGTTGAGGCGGAGGCTCTTGGTAAAAGAGTTTTTTTAACATTCGTATATGGTGACCCGGTTCAGAAGTTAAGGGAGCAAGTATGGGAAAGATTGACACGGTATGGGTTAGCAAGATCAGAACCCTGGTTTATTATAGGGGATCTAAACGAGATCACTGGAAATCATGAAAAAGAAGGGGGAACTCTACGGAGTATTAATTCTTTCGTTCCTTTTAATGATATGATTAGAAATACGGGCTTATTGGAATTCCCGGCAAGGGGAAATAAAATGTCTTGGCAGGGTAGAAGAGGAAAAGGAAAAGGCGCGGTAATGATAAGATGTAGATTGGATCGGGCTTTAGCCAATGAGGACTGGCATTCTTTGTTTCCCTGTTCCTATACGGAATATCTAGGGATGATTGGGTCTGATCATCGTCCGGTAGTGGCTTTCCTAGAGGATAAACCTCTGAAAAGGAAAGGACAGTTCCATTTTGATAAACGCTGGATCGGACATGATGGACTTTTGGAAACTATTGCTATGGGTTGGACGGAGTATGAGGAAGGAAATGTAGGGGATTTTGTGGAAAAAATTAGTAGCTGCCGACATGAAATTGCGGCTTGGCGGAAAAATAATCCTCCTTATGGTAAGGAAAATATTGCAGTACTACAGAAAGCGTTGGAGGAAGTACAAACTAATGATGATAGGACTCAAGAGGAAATTCTGGAGGTCTCTAAGAAACTACAAGAAGCATATAAGGATGAAGAGGAATATTGGTTTCAGAAGAGTCGTAATATGTGGTATTCATCGGGGGACTTAAATACTAAATTTTATCATGCTTTGACAAAACAAAGACGGATCCGAAATAGGATTGTGGGTCTATATAATGAATCAGGGGGTTGGATTACGGATGATACAGGGGTTGAGAAAGTAGCGGTGGAATATTTTGAGAATCTTTTTAGTACTACTTCCCCATCAGAATTTCATGATTTTTTGGAGGAGGTGTCACCAGCCATCACACTGCAGATGAATCAACGGCTTTTAAGGGAAGCGACGGAAGAGGAGGTGAAACAGGCTTTATTCATGATGCACCCTGAAAAAGCACCCGGTCCGGATGGAATGACAGCTTTATTTTTTCAGGTCTCGTGGCATATTGTTAAAAATGATGTGGTTAAGCTGGTGAATCATTTTTTGGCTACGGGGGAAATGGATCCGCGTTTGAACCTTACGAATATTTGTATGATTCCAAAGACGGAGAGACCCACAAAGATGACGGAACTAAGACCAATTAGTCTCTGTAATGTGGGTTACAAGATTATTTCGAAGGTCCTTTGTGAGAGGTTAAAAGTTTGTCTTCCACGGCTTATTTCGGAAACTCAGTCGGCCTTTGTGCCAGGAAGATTGATCTCGGATAATATTCTTATTGCTCAGGAAATGTTTCATGGTTTACGGACAAATAAATCATGTCAAAATAAGTATATGGCTATTAAAACGGACATGAGTAAAGCATACGACCGAGTGGAATGGGACTTTATTAAGGCGCTACTTTTGAAACTCGGATTTGATCCCCATTGGGCGAAACTGATGCTGGAATGCATCTCGTCGGTTCAGTATCGAGTGTTATTAAATGGTCAACCGAGGGGACTTATAACACCTCAAAGGGGTTTAAGGCAAGGGGATCCACTATCTCCATATCTTTTTATTTTATGTACTGAGGCCTTGATAGCTAATATTCGAAAAGCGGAACGCAGTAAACAATTGACGGGTCTGAAGGTGGCTAGGGCATGTCCACCAATTTCTCATCTTCTGTTTGCAGATGATAGTATATTCTTTTGTAAGGCACAAAAAGAGGAATGTGAATGTATTCTTAGGGTCCTGAAGGAATATGAGGCAGTCTCAGGTCAACTGATAAATTTTCAAAAATCCTCAATTCAATTTGGTCACAAAATTGATGAAGATAGAAGACAAGAGATGAGAGATATATTGGGGATACAAAATATAGGCGGTATGGGATCTTATTTGGGGTTACCGGAGAATATTGGGGGATCAAAAATCCAAGTCTTTGGATTTGTGCAAGATTGCTTTGATTCAAGGATTAATGGGTGGACGTTCAAGTTTTTTACTAAAGGTGGAAAAGAGGTGGTCATTAAATCGGTGGTTACGGCATTACCAAATCATGTAATGTCTTGTTATCGGCTACCGAAAGCAACAATAAAGAAATTGACAAGTGCAGTGGCTCGGTTCTGGTGGAGCCCCGGGGGCAGCACAAAAGGTTTGCATTGGAAATCATGGGATAAAGTCTGTCTCCCGAAGGAGGAAGGGGGCTTAGGATTCAAAGATTTTACAGATTTTAACACCGCAATGCTTGCAAAGCAATTATGGCGTATGATACACAAGCCCAACACTTTGTTTTCTCGAGTGTTTAAAGGACGGTATTTTAGGAATGCTTCACCCCTAGATCCGATCCGCTCAAACTCTCCATCATATGGATGGAGAAGTATTACATCTGCTAGATCTCTGGTTAGCAAAGGACTAATTAAACGGGTGGGAACAGGGACTTCGATTTCAGTATGGAATGATCCCTGGCTCCCAACCACTCGCCCGAGACCAGCAAACAAAAACTTTCACAACTTGTTACCCGACCTTACAGTGGATGCTCTTATTGATCAGGGCTCCCGAACTTGGAATTTACAGGCTATTAGAAATTTGGTGGATCCCCAGGATGTAAAAATTATTGAAAGTATTCCGCTAGGAAGATGCCTGGCAGACGATCAGGATGGTTGGCACTTCACCAAGAATGGAAAGTATTCAGTTAAATCAGGATATCAGGTTGAAAGGGTCTATCCAGATAGAGAGAAACCACCAGATTTTCATGGACCCACAGTAGATGCTTTGAAAGCATTCTGCTGGAAAGTTAAATGTCCTCCGAAACTAAAGCACTTTTTGTGGCAGATTACATCAGGGTGTTTGTCCGTTAAGAAAAATTTAAAAGCAAGAGGAATGAAAGGAGATATTTGTTGTGATAGATGTGGCTTTGAAGAGGAATCAATTAATCATGTGTTTTTTGAATGTCCTCCAGCTAGGCAGGTTTGGGCTTTGTCGACGGTCCCAACGCAAACAGATTTCTTCCCGACGAGTTCGCTATTTACAAATATGGATCATTTATTTTGGAGAATAAAGGATTACATGGAATTTCATCAATTTGCATGGATATTATGGTATATTTGGAAGGCGAGGAACACTAAAACATTTAGTAATTTAGATACGGATCCTCAACTTACTCTTTCAGTTGCAGAAAGGGAAACGGTGTTGTGGAATGAGGCACAACAGCTTAACACGAGGACACCAATACAAGCAGAGACAAAGACAACTCCAATAATTCCAGGACGATGGTGTTTCTCAGATGCTTCCTGGAAGGAGGGAGATCTTTTTTCGGGCCAAGGATGGTATAGTACTCTGGAGGGTTTCACGGGTTTAATGGGAGCAAGGAACACAAGAGCTAGTTTATCCCCTCTACATGCAGAGGTGGAGGCTCTAATTTGGGCATTGGAGTGTATGAGAAACCTAAGACAGCGTCAGGTGACGTTTGCAACGGATTGTTCTCAGTTAGTGAAGATGGTGTCGGAACCAGAAGATTGGCCAGCTTTTGCACCTTATTTGCAGGAAATCAAAAATTTGCAAGAAAGCTTTGACAATTCACAGATCATTCATGTACCAAGGACGGAGAATTCAAGGGCGGATTGTCTAGCACGAGGTGTCAGACAGCAATCGTCTTTCGTCGTCCACATGGATGCTGAGTTACCTAACTGGATTACGGAGTCTATATGAGTCTGTTTTCTTCTTGTCTACAAAAAAAAAAAAAAAAAATATTTTACTACTTCAATCTATGTTTATGTTATTTAAAATATTTTTAAATGGAAATTACTATTTTGTGAACTTTCCTTTTTAATGATATCATATTATATATACATATATTTTTGTTTTTAATTTTTTTAACTTTATCAATATTTCCTTTTTATTTTATATGTTTTTTGTAAAAAAAAAAGTAAACTAAATAAAATATCAATAATAATATTTAAATCTAATATTTTTAAATCATTAAGGGTATCAATGTAATCAACCATTGTGAGAGTGAACGTGAGCGCGACACATAAGAAACTGACTTTTCAAATAATATTATAGAGATCTATGCAAAATAATATTTAATATGCCTTTAGATGAATTTGTGTTAAAGAAACTAAGAAAATATTTTCTACATATTTCTTATAAATGCATCAGTAATAATTTTTAAGATATGACCATTCAATTTCATTTTTTCTAATCTTCTATGATGATTTATATTTTTGATTAGATTTTTTTAAATATGCTAATAACTCATGGTTTGAAGTTAATTGTGACATGGATATCTACGTTCAATGATAATTTATATTTTTGATTGGTTATTTAAAATATGCTGATAATTCATAAATCATCATTAATATAAAGATAAATAATAAAATAGTAGAAATAAAAATAGTATGATATTTACCATTTTTGAAATACTTTATATTATTATATAATTTTTATTACTAAAACAATCTTCAAAATTTTATGCAGTTTTTTTAAATTGTAATTTTCTAACTACAATATAATTACTTTTAATATCTAAAAGTTTTATAAATATTATTTAATTTTACGTTTTGATAATTATATACCTGACAAAAAAAATTCCTAATTTTATAGAATTTGATTATATATATTTTAACCAAAAGAAATAAATGAAAATCTTTCTGAGATTATAATTTAAATATATACATATCTTATTAAATATAAATTTATATAAAAATATTTATTTGATCTTAGATTTTACATAATCAAATTAAAGTTTAAAATTAAATATTGTAAACAACTAATAAAAACTAAAAAAATTAACAAAATTTTATTTAAATACAATTTAAATTTTATAACTTTTATTTCTGTACGTAGTGCAGAAAAATATATACTTTAACACATGTGAAATGGAGACTTTTTTATTTAATACACTATATATACTTTCTAGATTAAAACCATACTACCGATCTTTTCATATTAATATATGCCATATATGTTAAGTATTTACTTACTGGGATTTTTTTCTAATTTAACATTTGGAAATGGAGATTATTTGTTCAATACACAATATATACTTCTAGATCAAAACCATATTACCAATATATCTTCATAGTGACATATGTTCATCATTTGCTTAATGGATCACTTTTTAGTTACTAAATTTATGCTATTATTCAAATTAAAATTGTCCAAAATTAGTCTACAATTCAAAGTTAGAGAAGAAAAGTAGAAAAATCAACGAAGAAAAACAACAATTACATAAAATCCCCCAATATCAAATCAATAGAGCTTAACCGTAGACATAAACATTAAACCGATCATAACCATATACCAACAATCTAATCTCCTTTCCTTCTTAATTAAACCGTAATTTAAAAAGAAGGTCAACCCACAAAATTCCAATCTCTATCCTCCCGGTGACTCTCTTTTGTTTGAACGTCTAAATCGATTTATCGATTAATTATGCTATTACAACGATGAAAATATTATAAGACGATTTTACAGCCGACAATTCTACCACCATGTGAGAATACACACCTGGCTGCACTACTCTGAGCCGTCCTATGAAATCCATGTTCGATGATACGCCCTGCACCAAGCTAAAGATCTGCTGTAATCTGTTTGTCCATAATCTACATAATTTGGTATTTTCTTTTCCGTGACTCTAATGGTCAGTTTTTTTTTTTTTTTAACGTCCAAAACTCTAATGGTCAGTTTAAAAGAAGGTCAACCCGTGACTCTAATGGTGTGTGTGTGAGTTGTGACTGTAATCAATATTTAATTTTCTGATATCTCTTTCCAATTTCAGAAAACAATATAATTCATTCCCATAAACACACATATATATATCTCTATATACACGGTTCTCTAATGGCTTATTTGAAACTACTCCATCATCATGTCATCCATTCTCATCCTTCTTTTCTCTCTCTTCCTCTTCGCCTCTCCATCTTCCTCCTCCCGTCACCACCTCAGTCCCTCGCCCCCTCCCTCCGCACAGATCCGTCTCGCATGCAACGCCACTCGTCACCCAGACGTCTGCGTCTCTTCTCTATCCGAACCGGGTCAAGTCCCTTCGGATCCTAACCCATCACAGATCATCCACTCAGCGATCTCCGTCTCTTTAGAAAACCTCAAAACCGCTCAGTCGAAAGTGAAGTCTATCCTGGACGCGTCCGCAGGCAATCTAAACCGCACCAACGCCGCGAACACGTGCCTCCAGCTACTCTCTTACTCCGAGCACCGCACCCAATCAACCGATGGAACTCTGACGCGTGGCAAAGTCAAAGACGCTCGCGCTTGGATGAGCGCTGCTCTCGTCTACCAGTACGACTCGTGGTCCGCGCTCAAATACGTCAACGACACGAACCAAGTCGTCGAAACGATGTCGTTTCTCAACGGGCTCATCAACGTCACCAGCAACGCTCTTAGCATGATGGTATCGTACGATAACTACGGAGACAAGGTCGCCTCGTGGACTCCTCCGGCGACGGAACGAGACGGGTTCTGGGATAAGACTGGGCCTAAGCTGGGTGCTGGGCTGAGTTTGGGCTTCCCTTCCGGTTTAAAAGAAGACGTTACGGTGTGTAAAAACGGAAAATGTAGTTACAAGACGGTGCAGGATGCCGTTAACGCTGCGCCTGATAACAACGGAGCGGGTAAGTTTGTTATAAAGATTAACGAAGGTGTGTATGAGGAGACCGTTAGGGTTCCGTTTGAGAAGAAGAACGTTGTCTTCATCGGAGACGGTATGGGCAAAACGGTCATTACAGGATCTTTGAACGTCGGTATGCCTGGTATCACCACGTACAACACTGCAACTGTCGGTAAGATTTTTTTATTATCATAAGTAAACGTCGTTTTTAATGTTAAGTCAACGTAAATTATTTGTTTATTTGTTGATAATATTTAAGTTATTTTTATTTTTTTAATTATAACACAGTGTTACATGTTCTGTTTGATAGGAGTGGTCGGAGATGGATTCATGGCACGTGATATAACGTTCCAGAACACGGCGGGGCCAGACGCTCACCAAGCGGTTGCGTTTAGATCAGACAGCGATTTCTCTCTGCTCGAGAACTGTGAGTTCCTTGGGAACCAAGACACACTCTATGTCCATGGCCTACGTCAGTTTTACAAAAAATGCCGTATCCAAGGAAACGTTGACTTCATCTTTGGAAACGCTGCGTCTGTCTTCCAAGACTGCGAGATCCTAATCGCCCAGCGTCAGCTTAACCCCGAGAAGGGTGAGAATAACGCCGTCACTGCCCAAGGGAGAATCGACCCGGCTCAGTCAACGGGGTTCGTGTTCTTGAACTGTTCGATAAACGGAACGGATGAGTACATGAAGCTGTATAAAGCTAACCCTAAGGTGCATAAGAGCTACTTGGGAAGGCCATGGAAAGATTATTCAAGGACTGTGTTTATAGGCTGCAATTTAGAGGCTTTGATTCATCCTGATGGGTGGTTACCTTGGAGCGGGGATTTGTCGCTCAAGACGCTTTATTACGGTGAGTCTAAGAACACGGGTCCGGGATCTGATAGGTCGAAAAGGGTTCCATGGAGCAGTGTGATTCCAGATGAGCATGTTGATGTGTACTCGGTGGCTAACTTTATTCAAGCCGATGAGTGGAAGATGTCTGCTTGATTCAAGTCAAGACTGAAAAAGGGTTAAAAGAAAGCTTTTGTAAGAAAACTTTCTCATTGTATGTTAGCTGAGAAAGTTATTAAAACAAATAAATTCAAACTTTTGCATTCGTATTAGTTAATATAAATTGAAGTTTCATATCTTTATAACTAATTGAGCTAAAATAATAAAGTTCCAAACTATAGAAGGGAGCAACTTTTTTTGCTTTTGATTATCACTGAATCCAACTATCGAAGTAGCGTATTGGGTTGAAATTATAAATCAGTATGGAGGAGAATTTCTAATGACGCGACCCGGAAGCGTATGATGTTTTTTGCTTGACGTTAAAGAAGAGTTTGTTGTTGTAAGTTGTCAACGAAATAGACATCATCATCATCATTTGAATGTCCTTGAGAGTTGGCACTAAAAGTCAGGAGGAGGATAGAGGTGGCCGAAACTGGGAAAGGGCAGGTAAAAAAAAAAACCGTTTGGTTTCAAAGAAGAGTAGGTTTCAATCGTAACCAATTTGGATAATAGTCTGTTAGGGTTCTTTTTAAGTGGTTTACCTGCAAGTGGGGTAGGTCATAGGTATCCATGCATTAGGCACATAATTCTAATGTTTTGGTGAATCTTAGGTCCACACGTTAAGAGATGATTGGTCACAAACTCTAACCTAATCTTTTACTCTTGACCGGTTGATGGACATTATCAAGCTGTCATTTTGAACACTTTGTAATATGGTGAGTTCACTTTTTTTTTCTTTTGTCAATAGGTGAGTTCACTTTATCAGTATCAAATTTCACAACTGCAGAACCAACAAGGTGAAATAAATTTCTGGAATCTCCCCCAACTTTCACTTGTGCCACTATATCAGCTATGATCAGGCCCGGCACAAATTAATTTTGGACTGAGCTTTGGGCCACTAAGTATACCCATACCTTTCTAAACCAACAAAATTACAGATAGGATCAGCAGCAATGTGCCGTTCAACCAAGCATTCTCCCACCGGGACCGGTTGATCATGACCATAACCAATAATTAAAATATTATTTTGCAAAGTTCTCCAAAGAAAAATAAAGTTAAAATTTTCATTTTGAAATTGAATAGAAGTATTGCCAAAGAAGCTATAATTAGTCTATAACTAACATTCATAATCAAGAATGCATAACCTCTTTAAAGGCCATATGCAGTTTAAATCTAAGTATTCTAATTTTGACCTGTAAATTTGCAACAAAACAAAGACCAATTGATCCTCTTGTGAAATTGTTTGAAGTGAAAATTGATCAGAGGAAAAGGTGAGTAGGATACTCATGCTCATAACCATTGTAGTCATAATAGAGCCTTTCCCCTTTAGCTATATCGCGTGTAGCGACTAGAAGAACCCGACACTCTCCGTTTACGCTATACCTCACGCATTTACAGTTCTGCTTCTTCTTACCAAACCTGCAAACCATCAGGTGATGTGATGAATGATGACTACCAAAAGCTTTGCTAAAGATACTAAATCTTGGTTTTACCTATTGTGATTGTTGATGCCACTGATGAATCGAGATATGTTTCCATACTTGTCAGGACAGATAACAAGTGTTTTCGATGGATCTTCAGATAAAAGGAGAGTCATGATGCTGTCACAATCGTCGTTTTCACGGTTTTTTAAGTAATCAACATCCCCTGTGTATTCAGCTATGAATGTTAAGTCCTTGATTGGACCATCTGCTTCAACTGTGTAACTGGAAACAAAAATACAAACAATGTTTATAACTCCCACTATGTCATTAGAGGAAGATTTGATCGAATGATACCCTTCAAGTGGATCGAATACCACAACAAGAGGAGGGCATTCTCCTCGTCTATACATAGCTCTACATAGTTCCAACGTCTCTAAATCTTCTTTCGAAAGCACCTGCACACAGAAAAAAAAATGAAAATATGTTGTTAACTCTATATAAGAGAGTTATTGAAAAAAAAGAGCTGAAAGATTTGTCTTTTTTTTTGTCTTGTACCTGCATCCCACCTTTCTCGAGCTTGGATCGATTAGCAGACCGAGGAGCCATTCCTGGAGCATAAGTTAAGTCGTCGCTGTATTTGATACCCAATGCAGTTAAAGCAGATGCAAGTGTGCCCATTTGTGCAAGCCTCTGTTCAGGATCTTCTGATGGAACCATAGGTAACAGTTTTCTCCTCCTCTTCTTCACAGTCAAGGAGCAAGATCGTCTCCGGTGCTTTCTAGTTTCTTCTTCAAAACAATAAATGAAAGTCAGTAATCAATGAAGCTATCAATATTATTAAAATGTAGTAGTAGTTCTCGTCAATGTTGCTTATTAACTTAACACTAATCAAGATTTTCAAGAACACTATAGACTAAAGTTCTACGTTTAATCAAGTAAAGATTCATTACCTTGACTCAGCTGTGATTTCTCCGTTTGATCAATTTGCTTTTCAATACGAAAGAAATGCATAATCTTCTTCTGAGACAAACCTAAAAACATTTAAAAAGATCAAAACTTTAACAAAAGAACATACGAAAGTTAGGAGCTTTGACAAAAAAAAAAGAAAAAAAAAGATACCTACTTCTTACAGGTCGTTGGTCGGAACAATCGACACAGACCCACGGTCCGACAGGGACACGAACCACGATCGGTCGGAGGCATTTCATGTGGAACCCTTTATCGCATTTATCGCAGAGAAGAAGCTCGTCGTCTCTATCTCCGGAGTCGCATTTCTCGCAGGTGACGTCGCCGTAGCTGTCGTCGTCGTCTTGCTCCTCCTGTTCGACGAAGACGACGGGTGTAGATTTCGCCATTATATCGGCGATCGATCTCATCTTCCTCGGCGGAGATTCGGAGGAGGGTCGTCTCGGCGGTGTGGCTTTGGTTCTTCTCGTATAGGAGATTAAACGATGACGGGGAGGAGACGCTGCCGGGTGGGAGGAGGAGGAGGAGGCGTTCCACGTGGCCATGATGGTTTGGCTGACGAAGATAGACGAAGAGCTTCGTCGCCGGAGATGGATTTGATTGGTTGGGGCTAATGTGCACCGCGTGTGGGCATTGAAAACTGGATGTGTGCGCATCACCTGGAGTGTTATTTGGGTTCTTCCTTTTGCATTTTCCTCTTTTTCCGGTTTTTAATTTATCTTTTAACTTTGACATATTCAAACATTGTGATGGTAGGATGCATTGTGCTCGTCTTGAATTCACATTGTAAGAGATAAATTTACAATGAATTATCAAATCTTTTCCTAATAAATCTTGTATACACCACACCTCTGTTTCTGATACACCAAAAAAAAACTGTAAAGGAAATAAATTTTTTTTTTTTGAACGTCTGAATCGATTATTATCGAGTAATTATGCTATTACAATGATGAGAATATTACAAAGACGATTTTACAGCCGACAATTCTACCACCCTATGAGAATACACGCCTTCTGCACCACTCTAAGCCGTCCTATGAGATCCATGTTCGATGGTACGCCCTGCACCGAGCTGAAGATCTCCTGTAACCTGTTTCTCCATAATCTGCATAATTTGGTATTTTCTAGAAAATAAATTTATTTAATACGATATTTTATTTGTGAATGATTTTTTTAACTCATATATAAAATTATAGAAATGTATGTTTTCTAGGGATTTTATATACTTTCTTGTATCTCAATGTTTTGTTTCTCACATAAAATGTTGAAAATGTTGAACAAAAATATAAACATTTCAGTTTTTAAATGCTATTAATGATAATCTCTTACAAATTTAATATAACTAGTGTCATTAATCTTTCTTAGGTATCAATTGGAATTTTCACAAGGAAGTAGGTGAATAAAAAAAATGGAAAATCTTTTAAGGGCTATTTAATCCAGCCCATTAAAGATTTGGTTTGAAGGACTATAGATAGTAAACGTCGATTCGGTTTAGTTGAACCAAGGAGAAAAGGAATGTCTAAATGGGTAGATTGAAAATGTTTTGGCCCGACCTGCGAGAACAACATTGATTATATAGAATTTCAGCTGGTCACATTGAGCTTAGGGTAGACATACGAACAATATAAAATTTCAATGAGAGTGATGCATCGAAGAAAACGTGTGAACGAACGTTGCGGGTCGTAACAGTAGAATTCGACAGTTTTGAAACAGTAATGCTTAGGGTCTTGAATAGGACAAGCTTTTTCTATTTCTTGTTCTTCTGACATAACTACTGCTGTTGCCTTCTATTTTCGGTTTCCTTCTGCTCTTCTAACATCTTGTCGGTAATAAAGGCAATTCCACTTAAAATTTTATGCCACAAAAGAGGATACAACACATTAAGGTTTTGCATTATTTGGTAAAACCTACGAGCTTTACGTAGATTACATTGAGGAACACTGTTCACTAGGCGAACAGTTGATGACATTTTGTTGCTAAAACGTAGAATTTATATTGGTTGTTCCGTGTCTTGCGGTATAGTAGTTGTATTGAGTCACCGTCAAGTCCTGTTCTAACTCGAACTTTTTTTTTTCTTTTACTCGGACTTGTTGTTATGTAAAATGTCAATCTATAATTCTATATATAAGTATCTATGCTAATGCGTCATTGGCTAGCTTAGGGCTGGGCAAATAAACCGAACCCGAAAATCCGAACCGAATCCGATCCGATAAAAATGAATCCGAACCGATCCGAACCCGACATAAAAACCGAATGGATCTTGTTTTATGGTATTACGGGTTATGAGTATTATCCGAACCGAACCCGGATCTAAATGGATATCCGATAAAACCCGAAACATTCAAAACCCAAAAAAATCTTGTACCAAATATGATCTCAATTCCTAATATGTATTCAAAATACATTAATATATATTGAATATTTAAAATACTTATGTATTACATGAAGGTTGGTGATACTATTACATGAAGATTGATGGTTAAATGTGGTTATTGAATCTTGAAATATTTAGATTTTGATTTTGTTTTCACTAAACAATATTTCTCATTTCATGAGAACGTGGTTTTCGTTTTATGCTTTCGTTTATTTGGTTTTCTTTTTATCAATAATAAAATTGTTTTCTTTTTGTTTGATTTTGAATGATCACGGTTGATGTTCATTTCTTATTTTTAAATCGATTTTACTTATGTTTTGGTTACAAAAGTTACAAATTAGGTATTTCAAACCCGAAGAACCGATTTTTCTTATGTTTTGGTTATAAAATAGGTAAAAATTAGATATTTTTAAACCGAAGACCCGATTGGGACCCAAACCCGAAAGTACATTGGGTTGTACCGGTTCTTGGAAGATTTACTAACCCCGACCCGAACCCGATAGAACCCGAACCGGTCCCGAACCGAATTTTTAAATAATCCGAATGGGGCTGATTTTGATAAATCCGAATAACCGAAACCCGATTGGATAAAACCGAAACTCGATTGGGACCCCGAATGCCCATACCTATGCTAGCTCAACGAATAGAGATCGTTTACATACAATATTGGACTAAATCAAATGAAATAAGTTTTGGACAATATGAAGTGAAAAAGTTTTGACTTGACCCACCACTAATTATTTCTACTGTCATTTTCTTCTCTTTTTGTCGCCGCTTGCTTTTTTTCTCTTATATGATAATAATATGATACTTATTGACACAAAAAAAAACAAATAACAATGACGATACCCGTTAAAAGAAAATTAGAAATCAATGTGATAATTACCCGTTAACCTAATTAGAGGCAGCTACAAAGAACGCTAAACTTGTTTAGATTAGTGAGGTTTTTACTTAAGGACTTAAAAAATCATTTATTAGTTTGGATTTAGGTTCTGTAGTTTCCTTACAAACAAAAAAAATTACGAAATATAAGACCTTAAGTAAATGAGAAGAATACGAATTGAACCATAAGTAAATAAAAAAAAATACGAATAGAACCACAAGTCAACATCTTTCAATCACATTGTATCGCTCTCTTGATGTGCCCATATTTCTTGCTGTCAACAATTCACAACCTCCTTATTCATCGCCATCAACAAAGAAAACCCCTTTAAATATTAAATAATTCCACCTAAAAACCCTTCAAACAAACAAAATATTTTCCCTCTCTCTCTCATCGTCTCCTCCAATCTTTAAATCATCAAATGTCTTCTCGAAACCGCAGATCAAGAACCAACCAACTCAGGAGAACAATCCTTATACTCGGTCTTCTTCTTGTTATTTTCAGTTGCTGCAGTGGAGCTAGAACCACGAACATGTTCAGCACGAGTTCACCACCCAAACAAGCCGACGTTGTTTCACCCCCTCATCATCACAATCATCAAGTACAAGATCACAAAAATGTACAGGTTTTGGGATTCTTGCCACGTCAGTTTCCGGTTCCAGCTTCTGGTCCTTCCAGAAAACACAATGACATCGGTTTAAGTAGTACTACTAGTACTACTAGGACTCCTTCTCCTTGAACCTGAAAAGATTTGATTAATCATTCTCCCTTTTTATTTCTGTAAGTGATTGTGGTTTAATTTTGGTCCAAACTGATGTAAATAGAATAATAATTTGATTTATAATTCTGGTCATCATATTTTTGCCTTTTAATATTGATTCTTGTTAGATCCCTTGAATTATTGCACGTACGTAAGTGCAAAGGAGGAGAGATAAGGGTCTTTGTCGTCTAAATAAACAATTATTACTCTTTCCGACCGTTTCTATAAGGAAAGTTCGTTCGTTCTTATAAGAGCACCCGCAACAGAGTATCACGGTTGGCTCGATAACCTATGTATTCTTTATATTATTTTATTATTATTTTTTTAGCTTTAAAAAAAAAAAAAAAAAAAAAAAAGAGGGCCAATCAGAGGCTTTGCAGCCTGCGCACAGTGACGTTCCCACCGAAACATTGATCCTTAGCTAAAGACTCCAAGACACTTTGTTGGCACAAAAACCAAAAAACATAGGACCCACATCATTTTATAATATTCTTTTTGAGCTAAGGATTCAGCTATCATCCCGCGTTGCGGGTGCTCTAAGCCTCCATAGATTTTGATCCACGCGCATAAATATTTTTTATCCAAAAAAATATTTTAAGAAGAGAAAAATAAATAAATTTTAAAGAAGGTATGAGAAGAGACAGTTTTGAATCCAGGGTCAGTGGGGGGAAAGTAAAACTTTTAATCAACTAAACTGCATAATTTATGACATCCTTTATGCACTTAAATTTAATTTCATATTTTGTGGTGGCAACTGCACCCTTGTTGTTACACGTAGAACCCGCCTCTGTGTTCATTAATTTGTTTATGTATGCACGTCTAGTGTTCAGGTCAATTTCAGTTTTTTTTTCTATTTATTTGGTTTTGGTTCAATTTTAAATTTTCAGTTTTCTGGTTTTTCAGTCTAAACGATGTAGGAACTGTTCTATTATTTATAAATTTGAATTTGGTTTTTGTTTGGCTATTTTGTCTATTTTGGCTTGCTTTGTATAACAATGTTAGGGGACTACCTTATAAAATTTTGAGTTCAATTTGGTTTAGGTTTGGTTTTCATTTCTCATATAATTTTAAATAATTCGGATAAAATGATATTTTGTAGTATTTTTAATAAAATATTAGATAATCATAATTCAGATAGATTAAAAGAAAAAGAAAAATTTGAAAAATATATTATGTAATATATTTTGGTGATTTTGTTTTCGAATGAATTTAAATATTTTTATTTATACCAAAATGACAGAACTATGATTAATAAAATATTAAGTTTGCATTAATATGTTGATATTTCACGTGCATGATATCATTTAGAAAACAATGGAGTGTATTTGTTGTCCTATGTAGAAAATAATGACGTGTTTTATGTTTTTTAATAAGCTTGAATGATTAAATTTATTGGAAAATATAAGGTAATATTTAGTTATTTTGTTTAATAAAATTATTAACTTTAAAATTAAAAGCAGTGGCACTGATGTAAATACATTCAAAAATAAGAATTTCTTTTCTAAAGAAGTACTTCAATTTTAATAAATTGAAAAGTATTGATATACAATGTCCCAATCGTAAATTAGTCCGGATTAATGATAAAGCTGTATCATCCCTGTCAATATAGGTTGCGTACAAAATCACCGACTCGTTAGGTAGAATAGTTTTAATACAATTCCGATTAATAATTTTGGGAAGCAAGCAAAATTTCATTTGTAACACATATTGTAAAGAAAATAAAAATAAAATAGTGCGTGGTATATGTCAAAATAAAGTAACTATACAATGGACTTCTTGTTTCAAAAAAAAAAATACAATGGACTTCTTGACAAGTGTAGCACTAACAATCTGTGTTCGTGTGTGAAAGAATGGTCAGTTGGTAACAGTATATAAATAGCGATTTAAACTAAAACGTGTGATTAAGATTGGATTTATAATTGATTACTTTGGAACTATCCTTTTTGTTTAATTTAGCGAACAATGTCATTGAGGAGTCGTTGTGAATGCGATGGAGCAACGGATCCAGATTCTTATTGGAGGATTTGATGTGATACCTCCTAAGATTTTTAAATGTTTTGAACATTTTGTTGGGGTTAGTGAACTATTATTGGTTCGTGCATTGTTCTGCATAACATTTTTTTAATAATCAATTATATTAATTTGTTTTCTATTCAACTTTGAATAACTTTATTTGACGTCCATGTGATGACATATACTTTTCACGAACATTAAGGTCCCTTGACTCAAACTTAGTTTCTTGTCTGAAACTCTTAATTACGACTTCAGGTCACTTAATAAAGTTATTTAGGCGTGGGCTGTAGATTAGTTCCACAAACAGTAAGAGATTTATTTTTCTTTTATTAAACCAAAGATATATTTCCCAAAATGGAACTTGTCTTTTTCTTACATAACGTCAGTGACTCGCTGCCCTGGTCTTACAAGATTGTATAAAGTATCAGTACTTACTGGTACATGGCTTGCATCTCTTGTTTGGTATTGGACGTCTTGTTGTAGATACTATAACTTGGTGACCTGCAGCTGTATTAATCAAAGCATGCGTGTGCCAATGAATAAATAAATAAGCAACATTGGCTTATACGGTGTGAAAAAATGCTAGAGTGTATATTAAGTTGGATTTGCGGCATGTGATGTGTTCGTGCATACGCGTGTACCCCTGTCCACGTTCACGTACACGTGCGGTGTACCCCGCCTGGATAGAGAGGGCTCTCAACCCTCGCTTTTTTTTTTTTTTTTTTTTTTTTTTTTGTAACTTCCCTCGCTTATTTCGGATCACATGTATAATGTATTTATGGAAATTGCATGTTACAAAAGAAAATGAATTAATGGAATTATTGTTATATACTTACTATATGCATGCGTCGACAAACATATTCCTACCAAAAAAACTCGATATTTTGATCAATGATTCGACATTATTGGTCGTTTGATTTATTCGAACTGTAATGATATTAGTATATATTGAAAACATGGATATGTAGTCTGTATCCATATATGTTTTATGTTTTTACGCTTTGGAATCGGCTTAATCTTTATGTAATCTAATATTTATCCGGTTACAAGAACAACGAGTTATTAATCATGTTACAAAAAAATAGAACAACGAGTTATTTATATATATGTAGAAAACAAATGAAAATATTCACGGACATTGCTTATTTATGATTATACCATCTGCGAGTTAAAAATATATTCGATTGACATCTGAGCACTTTGAGATCATGTGAAAATCCCACCTCCATTAGGTATCCAGTACAGAGGTTCTATGTATGTGTATACATCAGTGGCGGAGGCACTTCATGTTGACATGGGTCAAACGACCCATGTGAAATCAAGGAATTTTATTTTTTACTTGTGCTTTTACAGAGGAAACTTGAGCAAATATAGTAAATCAAAGCTTATTGACTCATGTAATATACATGGACTCTACTACTGACTCCGGTGAACACTTTGGCTAACTCCGCCACTGGTACACATCATATATATATATATATGTATTTAATTACTTAGTTCTAAAGTTTAGAACCTCGTAATTACATACACATATATAATATATACATTAATATATTTTTATAATCTCTGAACTAGATATCTCCAATAAAATTGTTCTGATCTATTCCAAAGAGTCACCGTCAAATTCTGACAACCTTCTTAAATAAAAACCGACTACAATTAGCTTAAGAGCATATGCCCATCGATAAGAACATGTGAAGGATTCTAAAAGAGAAAAAAATATTAATATTATACTAATATTTTTCTTTTTTATTTTTCTTTATAAAACATCACCAATAAAGCAATAAATGAGTGACACATATGTGTGTTACCGTTGGAGCCGGTTCTTAAAAATGTTTAGTTAAGAGCAACACAATCGGTTACTTTATGGTGTAAACGAATTTTTAAAATGTCGAAACAAGAACCTTTCATGCTTCTTTCTCATATTTTTCTTACTTTTTTTTGTTTTACTTTTAATTGTTAGAACTTCTTTCAACACATATCAGTAGAACTGCTCTAAGTGAAGGTTGAAAGGAAACAGAGATGATAAAAGATAAAGCTTTGTATTTTACTGAAGTTCAAATGTTCATTTCATTAACTTGATTGTTCTCGGTTACAATGCATACTCTTATATAGCCTTAAAGAACAATCTAGATCAATGTCTTGCTGTCACATGACAGCTCATACATTAGCTCATGCATCCTCATCCTGTAATGCAGCGTAACGGTTTGATAGATCCACTTGATGAGGCTGCTTGACTGTACTCTGCTTTGCTGCTAACGGGATTCTGCTTTCTCCTTTATTGACTGAGTCTCTTTGTCTTGTTGCAGGAACACTGATGGATCTCGTCGACTGAGCAAAGCCCAATGTCCCTTCTGTCCTTACTGATTGGGCTTTGCTGCTTTGCTGAGTACCAGTTGGGCTGCTTGCCTTAATACCCCCGTGCAAACTCGAGGTGGGTGGCAAATCCACACCGAGTTTGAACCGTAAAGAGAAGTAGCTTTGCTGAGGCAGAGATTTAGTAAAAATATCTGCTATCTGCAGAGATGCAGGTATGTGCTTCACAACAAGAGACCCATCAGCAACTTTTTCCCGGGCAAAGTGATAATGAGTTGCAAAATGCTTTGACTTCTTGTGAAGAACAGGGTTGGCTGTGAGATGAACTGCGGATAGATTATCACAGTAGATCTCAGACGAACCATCTTGCTTTCGTCCAATGCTCTTCATCATACCAGTGATCCATACTAACTCAGCTGCAGTGTCAGATAAAGTTCTGTACTCTGCTTCAGTGGAGGATCTTGATACTGAGTCTTGTCGTTGAGCTGACCAAGAAATGATGTTTGATCCTAAGAAAGTGCAGAACCCACCAGTTGATCTTCTTGTATCTCTACAGCCTGCCCAATCACTGTCGCAATATGCTCTAACCAAGGAGTCTGAGTTCGATGTAAGATATAATCCCATCTCGATGGTACCTTTCAGATAACGCAGGACTCTTTTGAGAAGAAGATAATCAGACATTGTAGGCATATGCATACGTTGACAGACCAGGTTGACCGCAAATTGTATGTCTGGTCGTGTCAACGTAAGATATTGGAGTTTACCAGCAATGCTCCTGAAGTGAGTAGGATCAGCGAAGAGCTCATCTTGATGGGGAACACGATCAAGTTGTAGAGGTAATGGTGTAGGCATGGGAGCACTGTCGATCATCCCGGCTGCAGTAAGAAGATCAGAGGCATACTTTGACTGATTCAGAAACAAGCCGTCATGAGTGAACTGAGCCTGTATGCCGAGAAAATAACTCAGTTTACCCATATCCTTCATTCTAAACTTGGTGTTCAGAGAGTGTAACAGACGCTTAACCAAGTCTTGATCACTTACCGTCAAGATCATGTCATCAACGTAGAGCAATAAGAACATCACACTCTGTTGATGCTGATACACGAAGAGAGAAGGATCTCCAGTATTGCAGGTGAAGCCAAACTCAATGAGGAATGAACTAAATTTGTCAAACCAAGCCCTTGGAGCCTGCTTGAGGCCATAAATAGCTTTGTGAAGCTTGCAGACATAGTCAGGATGCTCCTTATCTTGGAATCCGGGAGGCTGCTTCATGTAAACCGTTTCATGCAAGTCTCCATGTAAAAAGCATTTTTAACATCTAGTTGCTTGATTCCCCATTTCTCTGTGACAGCAAAGTGTAGTATCATTCTCACAGTTGCTGTTCTTACCACCGGGCTATATGTTTCAAGAAAATCCACTCCTTCTTCTTGTTGATTTCCCCTGGCAACTAGTCGTGATCTGAGCTTCTCAACTGTCCCATCAGCATGTAGTTTAACTCGATGAACCCATCCACAACCAATCAAATGAGTGTCAGGTGGAGCAGGAACTAGACTCCAAGTATTGGTTTCATGACACGTATCAATCTCTTCTTTCATTGCGGCATTAAAACCAGGATGGGCAAGAGCTTCAGCAAGACTAGTTGGCAGCTTCACTGAGTCTTTAACAGTGTGAAGAACATAACGTGGGTTCGGTTTAACCACACCTGTCTTAGCTCTAGTGACCATAGAGTGTTGATTCTGCTGAACCACTGGAGGCATCTCAACTTCTATCTCATGTTGACCAGATGAAGCAGAAGACTGACCCGAGTCAGCTACATTGTTGCTCACTGCAGGAGATGGAGGTAAAGGAGCAAAAGCTACTGCAGAATGACGTCTTATCCGAGGAAGATCAGGTTCTGTATTTTGTGTATCATCAGCATCTTCAGTTTCTGCTCGGGGAGGAAGAGTTTGAAGATTCCAGGCAGATAACAAGGTTGTCGTCACAGAGGGCAGTAAGTGCTTGTAAGTATCAGTGTAGGGGAACCTCTGCTCATCAAAGATGACATGATGACTAATGTAGACTCGGCCTGTTGGAGGATGAAAGCAGCGATAGCCTTTATATCGTTCATTATAACCAGTGAAAACACAGAGTAAGCTCTTGGGATCAAACTTATTTGCAGCATAAGGATGCAGAGACGGGTAGCAGGCGCAACCGAAGACTCGCAGAGCAGTATAGATAGGAGGCTTGGCATGAAGAACTTCAAAGGGACTAATCATCTTTTCATGAACTGAAGTTGGGAGAAGATTGCTCAGAAAAGTTGCTGTGAAGAAAGCTTCGGTCCACAGCATCTGAGGAAGCTTCCCATCAAACAGCATAGACATACCAAGGTTGAAAGGAAACAGAGATGATAAAAGATAAAGCTTTGTATTTTACTGAAGTTCAAATGTTCATTTCATTAACTTGATTGTTCTCGGTTACAATGCATACTCTTATATAGCCTTAAAGAACAATCTAGATCAATGCCTTGCTGTCACATGACAGCTCATACATTAGCTCATGCATCCTCATCCTGTAATGCAGCGTAACGGTTTGATAGATCCACTTGATGAGGCTGCTTGACTGTACTCTGCTTTGCTGCTAACGGGATTCTGCTTTCTCTTTTATTGACTGAGTCTCTTTGTCTTGTTGCAGGAACACTGGTGGATCTCGTCGACTGAGCAAAGCCCAATGTCCCTTCTGTCCTTACTGATTGGGCTTTGCTGCTTTGCTGAGTACCAGTTGGGCTGCTTGCCTTAATACTAAGAACTTTTCAATTTTCAATTTATAATTTTTCATTATTTTAGCTGTTTTAATCTTAAGAACTTGTGTCAATAAATTACCGATAAACATGCTCTAAACAAACAAACAAAATAGTGGTGCTGCAAACCACACAAAACATTTGTCTGGATGTGATGTTTTCGGATTCAAAGTATTTTCCCTGAACACTATTCACATAATATATATTTCATTAGATCATATCTCATTTCAGCATGGGATATTGAACAATAGACTGTACATTCTAATGTTTGAAGCTAAACTAGGTTACAAAAGATCAAAACATTTATTCTCTGGTCAAATCACTTATACACAACTACTCGGTAAATAGCTAATGAGTTGCAAAATTCCAACTTGGACAAGAACCTGAGATAATTCGTGAAGATAGATAGATCACTGGGTTTGATCAAAAAAAGAAGGATGGGATGGATCATTGGGTCTTAATGTTACTAATTGGGCTAAATTTACTACATCCTACATATCTAAGCCCAAATATGTTATTAATAATCTGCTTTTCTCGGCATTGATCATCTTCTTTTAAGTCTTTTACAATTCGGCCTGTTTGTTTTGACGAACCCATAACAAAGTTGGATTGAATATGATATTTTCATGTTCATCTACGGAAAACAGTCATCTGATACGCTGGATTTATGCCCGATCTATATCACTGTGAATAAATATATCTAAATTTTCAAAATTCCAAATAACATATATATTTTTTAATCTTTTGCTGACGCAAAGTATTACGTTTACAAAAGACAAGAAAAAAATCTAAAAACACAAAATAATTGTTTTATATTTTTTTTTTAAATGTAAAATTTTATAAATTTATATTATTAGTAAAATTAACAAAAAATAATAAAATAATAAAATTTAAATCTCATATAAAATATTTTCTAAATTTTTTCGATCCTATCACAATATCATCTTTATAAGAGTTATATGTATATGTTGTAATGATTCAAATTTAATGTTATTGTTGCTTCGTAAGTATATACTTCTTCTGATTTTTTTAAAAATTTTAGTTTTTACTTCGGATTATCCTAATTCGATCCGATATAATCTAAATCTGAACGATATATGGTTATTTTATGAATTCTAAGATGTAATGAAGAACCGACCTAAACATGACGTGTTATATCCGATCCTGATTTATTCTTACAAAAATATTAGTATAGGTCTTACGACGTGTTACCAGATAGAATCAAATCTGAAAAAATTGACATGAACCTAACAGGTACCCGAAAGCCGCATTTAAAAATTAATAATGAAAAATTTAGCATATAAGATTTATAAATATATCTCTCATTAGAAACTCTATCTTCTAATTGTTTTTTAAATTTTTTATAAATATAAAATTCTATAAATTTACATTTTCTAAATTTTTATTTTTATTAAAGGATTGTTTTGTTTTATTTTTCTTTAATTTCTTTAAAAAAATTATATGTGTATTATCTTCGTCAGCAAAATCAGTTGGTATAACATCCACGTGAGCAAAATTAGGTGACGTGACATCCATATGAGTAATATTAGATGATATGATAGTTGATGTGGCGACTGATGAATGATTTCACCAAAAAATAAACAATAAATACTATGTTATTTGAAAATTTTAAAAATTTAAATATAATTTTTTGTTCAGTGATATGAGTCATGTATGAATTGAATATATCGCCATTGAATATTAAATGATCGTTTCCGGTCTATCTATAGATAAGAATATTAGAATAAGATGCAATTCAAAATATGCAATCACTGTAAAACTGGAAGTGGGAAGAATGGTCGCTCAGCTTATCTTTCCTTGGAATGCAACTTACAATTTACAAATGATTTTTTTTTTTTTTTTTTTTTTTTTTTTTTTACAAATGATGACGGCTTTGGCTTCCCTTTAAATTTATCTGTTCACATCTCTGCTCAAACACAGTTATAGATTACATATTTTAATCTACCAAAAGTGTTAAGAGACTAAATGTGGAATTATAAATCAGAAACATCCCAAAACTATTTTGATTATTTAAGCATCCAACCAAACGAGACCACTTTCCAGCTTTTTTTTTTGTTCATCTGGCAAAGGGTATAATAAGCATTAAGCACATGATTCCAACATGGGGCAAGAACTTTATTTTCAAAAAGATTAGTTTTATTGTAAATTAAATGATTCCAAAAGCTGATTAGAATTTGGAATATAGAACTAGTTTAACTTTGGGCATGACTACCAAATAAGCGAATAGTATTCTGTAGACAGGACATAGTGTGAGACCATACTGCTAGCAAATTCTTTGCCTTCTCACATCGTATACAACATAGGCGCCGAATACAACATTCAGAGGCAACACTTGTAAAAAGCTTCCGTCATATTTTGGCACCTCTCTTTATTTATAGCTTGCCTGCATGCCACATTCTGATACAAATACTATTCAAAGACGAAACCTTAATAAAATAAACATAAATGATAGTACAAATTTAAAATTCGATAGATATTCAAAAACAGTCACGGGAAAAACCACATAGGTCTTCTGTCAGCAATATTTAAATTTAAATTATTGCTAAGTTTATGCAATCATCGAGAATAAAATTTGAACGCTGTCGAAAACCACAGCAGCTGAGCCTTAGCCAAGCCGTAACGATCAGGCACGGCTCGCGGGCTAATTTATTTGAAGTGAATCGCAAACTCAACGGCTGAGATAAAATTTTAAACAATCTAACGGTGGCGTCCAAGGCGTCGGTGAAGTAAAAACAAGAGTCAAGCCAGGTCAGCATAGCTCATATTTTTTTCTTAAATTAATTTAGAGAATAATAAAAATAAATAAAAAAACAAACGAGTGAGAAGAAGGGAAAATCCTAGCTATATATTCGCAGATATATACTCTTCGTTTCACTTTACTCACGAGCTGCTGGCCGCTGTTGTTTGTTTCTGCTTCCATCTCTCTCTTTCGCTGCTTCTCGAATCATCTTCTTCGTTCAAGGTGAGCTTTAGATCTGCTTTTTTTATTCTCCCACTCACCGATCGATTTCCTTTTGGTTATTTCTGTTTCGCGGATGCTGATTTGCTTAGATCTGTCAAGCATGCGTTATGAGTTTTATGAGAAAGTTGTTTCATCGTATCTTTGTTTTATGCTTGATTCAATCGCTGTTGGCTGGATCTATCTAAATCAATCGTTGATTTCTTAAGGCTTAGGCGTTAGATCTGTGGATGATTTCATGCTTTAGTTGTACACATCGATCTGTAACGGCCTCGGTGTTTATCGACTGTTGTTTTCTCTTTGAGATCTATGAAGTTTCACTAAACTTCATGCTTGATTTAATCAAATCGTGAATATTCAGTGTGGTTTGATGTGATTCTTAGGCATGTAGTCAGTGTTGTTGTTGTTTACATAACAAATTAGCTCTCTTAGGGAATAGCTTATTTGATTGACTCAGTTTCATTTTCTGTTGCTTAGTGAAAGATGGCTGATGGTGAGGACATTCAACCCCTTGTCTGTGACAATGGAACTGGAATGGTGAAGGTGAGTTAAAGAAGATTTTTGTTTATATAGTAGCTAAGTGTCTTTTAATTGTACTTGTGGAAAACCTCTGTTTATGATTTTTTTTTTTGTACAGGCTGGTTTTGCTGGTGACGATGCCCCCAGGGCTGTGTTCCCAAGTATTGTTGGTCGTCCCAGGCACACTGGTGTCATGGTTGGGATGGGTCAGAAAGATGCTTACGTTGGTGACGAAGCTCAGTCCAAAAGAGGTATTCTTACTCTGAAGTATCCGATCGAGCATGGTATTGTGAGCAACTGGGATGACATGGAGAAGATCTGGCATCACACTTTCTACAACGAGCTCCGTGTGGCCCCTGAGGAGCACCCGGTTCTTCTCACAGAGGCGCCTCTTAACCCTAAAGCCAACAGGGAGAAGATGACTCAAATCATGTTCGAGACTTTCAATGTCCCTGCCATGTATGTTGCCATTCAGGCCGTTCTTTCTCTTTACGCCAGTGGGCGTACTACCGGTTAGTGTTCAACTTTAAACACATTAGAGTAAGCAAATTAAAAACATGTTAAAATCTGAATATCTTGCTTGATTTGTGTTTTTTCCCCTATAGGTATTGTGCTCGACTCTGGTGATGGTGTGTCTCACACTGTGCCAATTTACGAGGGTTATGCTCTTCCCCATGCCATCCTTCGTCTGGATCTTGCGGGTAGGGATCTCACAGATTCTCTAATGAAGATTCTCACCGAGAGAGGTTACATGTTCACCACTACCGCCGAGCGAGAAATTGTCCGTGACATCAAAGAGAAACTTGCTTATGTCGCCCTCGACTTCGAGCAAGAGCTCGAGACAGCTAAGAGCAGTTCTTCGGTGGAGAAGAACTACGAGCTACCTGATGGACAAGTCATCACAATTGGAGCTGAGAGATTCCGTTGCCCTGAAGTACTCTTCCAGCCATCGCTGATCGGAATGGAAGCTCCTGGAATCCATGAAACGACTTACAACTCCATCATGAAGTGTGACGTGGATATCAGGAAGGATCTGTATGGAAACATCGTGCTCAGTGGTGGTTCAACCATGTTCCCAGGAATCGCTGACCGTATGAGCAAAGAGATCACGGCGCTCGCACCAAGCAGCATGAAGATCAAGGTGGTCGCACCGCCTGAGAGGAAATACAGTGTCTGGATTGGAGGATCTATCCTTGCATCCCTCAGCACTTTCCAACAGGTAAAACAGAAACAAAACGATTATGCCTCTTTTGTAAAAGCCTTGATATTGATATAACATGTTTTGCTTTGTGTGTGTGTGTGAAACAGATGTGGATCTCGAAGGGAGAGTACGATGAGTCTGGTCCGTCGATTGTCCACAGGAAATGCTTCTAAGTGGTTGAGTGTTGTTTTAAAAAAATCTATTTCCCGAAGTTGAGATGGGAAGTGAAACTATCTGTTGTTATGTGGTTGTTGTGTTTTCTTGGGTCTTTTTAAAAAAAACCTCTCTTGAGTCTCTGTGTACTTTAGTGTTACCTCTGTTTATTATTCTCTCTTTAGGATGCTTGTGATGATGCTGGTTTTTTTGTCCTTATTAAGCAAAAAAAGAATATCATATTCTATTTGGTCGATGTTTTGATCTTTTTTTTGTTCGTCACTGAGAACACTCTTCTATTTGTATCAGACACAATTTTGTATCAAATTGTGATTTAGACCACAACGAATGTTCACAATGGATTGAATGTGAAAATTCACCGAACCGCTTCTTTTCAACGTTCAACAGCGGTGTAAGCACCATCTTCCTGTCAACTTTTGTAACAGCTAAAAATGTCGTTTCAACCCCGATTGCTACGTTTGGAGACTTGCTTCGCCATCGTTTTTATTGGAGGAAATGCGTATGTTATTGGTTAAGCTTTTGGATTATTTCTAAAAATATTTCTTTACTAATCACAAAATGTCTAAAACGTCACAATCTGTTTACCTTCCTACCGATTTATAATTATTTTGTCCCCACCATTTGAAATACTTGAAATTGTCGGTCCGACCAAATCTCCCAAAAGCTTTAATCGATACCTGGAAATAATTCGACTGAACAACCCACATACACACACAAAATGAAGTAGTTGTCTGGCAATCATAGACTTTCTCTATAATCTCTAGCTTTACTGTTACAACTTTTTACTGCCTACCGAAATATTCCAAAGAACCTTATGTCTTCACCAATGGGCTTTGGGCCAAAGCTGCCAGTGTAATAGTATGTTCTACTTCATAAATTGAACTTATTGATGTCAATAGTACTGTTAAATTGATCAAAGCCCAACGGAGACCGTTTTACAAGAAGAAAGCATAACAATAGTCTTGTAGATTTGCAAGCAACGACGAAAGTATCAAAACATAATCATGCTCTTGTTCTTTTCTCACAAGGACTTAAAAAACGGAGTTTTCAAGCATCTTTGGCTTAAGTAGTAGAAGAAGAGTCTTGTGACGGCTTCCATTGTTGTGGAGTCTGAGCTTTCTTAATAGAAAGAGCATGAATCTCCTTCATTTCTTCTTCAAGTGCAGCATTCACCATACGGTGCCTCTCTAGCAATCTCTTCCCTTCGAATTGCTCAGATACAACCTCGACTTCAAAACTCGAACCGCAACTGCAAAAAATGTATTTAGCATAAGATTAAGAACAATTGAACAAGAGATTTATACCTTAAGCTAGAGAATTAAATATGTTTGACACTGGGAACCCTATACTTACCCTCCAGATATGTCAGTGACTTCCTGGTACAAGGTAAAATGAGACAATATCAGTTAAAGTAACTCGAAAAGAAGATAAACCTTCACACATATTTAATTTGGATAATATTCAACTTGATCTTCAGACGTTGTAAGGCAAAGAAACTATACACACCCCTATAAGCAATTCATTTGGTTATGAGCTCGAATCCACAAACAATCACATACAAAAAAAAAACACTCAGCTCCTAAGTTATCCACAAATAGCACTCTCTACTCTCAGATCCTGAGTTCATATCAAATTACTCCTAACTACGCTAACAAACACGTTTTAAAACGCAGATACAGCATAGAACTAAGAACATCCTTCTGATCCAGTTATCACAAGTTTATAGAAAAAAAGCAGAACATATAAATATGCAGAGACAAAACTGAAAGAAGAAACAATCAATAGATAAAAAAGCTGGAAGAATAAGAAGAAGAAGAAAACTAACGAGATGAATAGGCTTGAGTTTCGAAGTCAGCGAAGCTTCGACCTGTTCCTTCGTCACCATCCTTCCTCTGTCTCTCTCTCTCTCTCTCTCTCTCTCTGAACACAATGAATGTTTCTTCCTTTCACAACCCTAATTAACATCTTATCAAATTAGAATAGTGAACGGTTTAGTTTAAATTCGGTTGAGTTCGGTTTAAGTTTCAATTGCGATTCGATTTTGGTTTACGACGGATAGAAAATAGGGTTTAAGCACTCCTTTCCTTAATTTCTTCGTCTCCCTCCTCACTCCCTCCTAAAACCCTCTCCGAGAGTTCTATTCACTTCTCCGACCATCATGAAATTGCGACCACTACCGTCAAAATCCCTCCTCTTCCGTCTCTTCTCTTCCTCCACCGCGCTATACCCCCGCCGATCCATCGCCCTCTCTAATTCATTTTCCACCGCCGCCACTAGCTCCGCCTCCAGCCTCTCTTCTTCTTCTTCTTCCTCTCGGCGTCACCACCACGACGAAGACTCCCGATCCGTCAGAGTCGCCGTGTGGTGGGACTTGGACAAATGCAACCTCCCGGCGACCGCCAACGTCTTCAAGCTAGCTCACTCCATCACCGGAGCCATCAGAAACAGCGGAATCAAAGGTCCGATCTCAATCACAGCCTTCGGTGACGTTCTCAACCTCCCCAGATCGAACCAAGAAGCTCTCTCCTCCACCGGAATCTCTCTCACCCACGTCCCTCAAGGTTTCATGAGAAAAAAGTTTAATCTTTTGTTTTTAAGGAAAAAAAGTTTTTATCTTTTTTTTTTAATTATCTCTCTATCTCTACAGGTGGGAAGAACAGTGCGGATAGGTCTCTGATTACAGATCTCATGTGTTGGGTTTCTCAGAATCCACCTCCAGCTCACGTCTTTCTTATCTCCACCGACGAGGGGTTTGCTAGCGTGTTGCACAGGTTGAGGATGAGTAACTACAACGTTTTGCTTTCGAGTAAGTCCTCTGCTTTCCTCCTAGGTGTTCTTTGTAGCGCTGCTTCGATTATGTGGGACTGGGAAGGTTTGGTTAAAGGAGATGGTGTTGTTACTGCTAAGTACTTTAACCAGCCTCCTGATGGTCCTTATAACTCTTGGTATGGTCACTATAGGGTTCCTCTTCTCGACCCTTTTGCAACTACTACATCCACCACTGAAGAAGTAGTAGTATCTGAGTTTAGTTCGAGTTCTGTTAAGGCTCGTCTTGTCTCGAAAGAAGAGGTTGTTGATAAGATTCGTATGGTGTTGAGCTTGTCTCCTCCCTCCAAGGGGTTGTCTGTTTCTGAACTGCGTGCTGAGCTGGATTAAGTGTAATGTGGCGTTGGATAAAGAGTTTCTATGGGCATAAGTCTTTTCCTCGGTTTCTGCAGTCCATGCCTGATGTCTTTCAGGTTAGTAGAGGTAGTGATGGTTTGTTTGTTGTTCGTGGTGTTGGGGCTGAGAAGGCGATGATTCCTAAGCGGATTGAATTCGAGTCCTGGCTTGGTTAATGCCGTTGATGAGAAGGATTAGAGAGAAGGTGTCTGCTAATAATGCTTCAACTACAAAAGTAATGAATGATTTCGAGCTTGCTGCTGAAAGGAAAGGAAGAGATGTCTCATTTGGAAAGAAGCAGGAAAATGATGAAAAATAATGTTGAAGAGAAAGCGCCAGAGAGTTCTCAAGAGTCTAGTTCTGGTCAGCCAGAAGGATGACGGTAAGGCAGATGACAAAGCTGCGGAGACGAATCAATTAGCGGGAAGTGAAGATTCCATGGAAGATGGCTTTTTTCAGAAGCTGAAAAGACTATGGTCTGTTTCACCAGAGATGGAATCAGAGCATCTCTCAGAAAATAAAAATGCTTCTGGAAGTGGTGACAAGGACGAAGGGGATTGTTAGTGATGGCAAGGCTGAGGATAAGAAGGACTTGAAATCATCGAGTCAGGGAACTGATTCCATCGTCTCAAATCTCACCTTCATTTGCCGGTGAATCTTCTGCTGAGGGTGTGAAAACAGGAACTGATGAAGCAGGCAATAGTGTTAAAAATACAAGTCCAGGCTTATTCAGTCAGCTTCTGAAGAGTTTCAAGTTCTGGGAAAGAAACAATGACTCGAGTGGGACTCAGGAGCTGGTCCAAGTACATGACATTTTCGCAAACGAGTCTTCCTGGGATGATGTTGAATCTTTTATTAATTCTCCAAGAGGCTACATTAGTTGTTTCTCACTCTAGGACAAGGTTCTTACTTACACATTCCTCCTTTTAACCTTAGAAAGACTGTGAATCAGACATTGATTACAATTGGTTCTCGCATTAGCCATTGGCTAACGTTTATCTTCTTTTTTTCAACCTGTCAGGGAAATGATAGCTAAAAATCTGCAGAGGGAAGGGCCATCGTGCCTTAAACAGCTCGACGAGTCAAGCATGCTTCATTTAGTTACCTTGTTAATATCACACAAGAAATGGATTGAAGAAAACCCCTCTTCTTCCCCACCATTCAGCGTAATCAAACCCTCTTCTAGCACTAGCCACGGTCATGCTTCTTCAAACGGTTTGATCTCGATATTCTCCTGATCGTGCAAAACCACAAGACGGTGGTGAGAAAAAGTTCAAGAACGTTGCTCATGCTGGAGTTTCCGTTGGTTACAAAAGCAACGCTCTCGCTGATTGTCAGAAGCTGATAAAGAAGATGACAGAGAAGAGCCCTGAAGGTTACAGCTTGATTCGTTTCAGGAAAGACTTCTTGGAGGAGTACGGGTACCATTTAGCGGTCGAGAAGCTCGGTTACAAGAACCTACAGTCGCTGATACAAGTGATGCCTGGAGTGAAGATATCATCCGGATACGTTTTTCCTTCAACAAGTGGTTATAACAAGTCTACTAAAGAAGATGAGTCAGACTCTTCATTCGAGGAGCTAGGTCCGGTTTCTGAAGCAACGAGTAACCACCACACGATGATGACCAGAAAGGTTCCAGTGTATGAACCATCTCTCTCGGAGGATGAAGATTCTGGTTCGGAGAGAGACAACCCGAAGGAGAAGAAGAAGGAGGTGATGATGAGTGATAAAGATAGCTCGTTATTGCAGATTCTGGATTCTTATTACAAAAGCAGTGGGGAGGTTAAGATGGAGCAACCAGTGGAGAGAAAGGTTGTGAACAACAGTTAGGAAGCCAAAGCCTTCGAAGACTTATTCTTTTGTTAAAGATTCAGAAGTCCAGTGAGCGTAAAAGTGTGTTGTGAAGAATCTCTCGGGAAGTTTAGTCTAGTTTGTGGAAGCCGGTTTGATGTTTGGTATATGGTAAACCGAACCCTGTTAAGGGGAAATAAGGTCAGATCGATTCAAACTTTAAAGTGTAGTTTAGTGTCGATGAAGATTCCATTACCTAATAGTAATACACAGTTGCTTGCATTAATTGGTGGTTTATGTTTTTCAATTTTCTTAATTTAAACATCACGTGGTATCCATGAAGTTGGTCTTAAACACCGTCAACCAGACCCTGATTAAAACTAGTATTTAATCTAGTTTCAAATGGAATTGTGGAGTTGCTTGGTGGATTATCTTTGTGACTTGAGTCTTCTCAGTGGACACTTACAATAAATAAACAAAAGAGACTAATCCTATTAGTTAATCGTAGTCTTGTCTTATTCCCTTAAGATATGCCAATATTAGTTATTAATTTATTATTATCATTTCCGCGTGGAGTATAAACCATAGTTAAAGAATACAGCTCATGCCTATCCACAATGACTCGGACTGAAACATAATAAAAATGTGTCTCATTCATCGCGGCGGGTCTCAAGGGCATAAAGTCAAAAAGAAAAAGAAAAACGTTTTTTTTTTTGTTTGGTGTGTTTCGATTTATTTAAAGACAAGCTCTTTCGATTTATCAAGAGTCATAAACGATTTTTTTTTTCTTAACACTCGAACTAAAAGCTAAGCTCGACAAAGATCACATTTCTCACTTTACATTGACCCGTTTATTAGACATTGTATTTACATTGACAGTAAATGAATTTAAAAAATTCCAGCAAACACGAATCTGCACAAACACAAACACTTAAAATGTCAGTTATTAGGCAAAAGAATAAATTGTCAAGAAAAGAACTAGATACAAGCATATCATTGTGTAAAACACAAATATGGTAAACTTGATTTTCAGAACATATTATTCATAAAATCTAAGGAAAATATGTTCTTTATCAGGAAATAAAGTAAATATAAGCAGTAAACAACAAAATGGAAAACAAGTTTACCCACCACAACTTAGTTCCAAATTCTTGAAACATTTTTTAAGAAGATTTCACTGTCTTCTTCTTGTGTCTGTCTCAGAAAAAAAACAGAGCTTTGTACTCTGTCTTTTATAATTCTCTTCTCTTTTCACTCAACTCCCTTCATCATTCAATCTACCAGTGTCTAGCACCTCCTTGAGAACTGCCGCCTTTTCTTGGAAAGAATCCACCTTTCTTGGGTTTAGGGATCTCATGAATGTCCATCACCTGTATAGTCCTTTGCTTTTTAGCTGGCATTCAAAAAACATAACAAACCCCACGGTCAGGTCATAAAACAGTCCAATGTAGCAGACATCAAAGATTGATTGATTGATCAGAGTTTTAGAAAACCATTCTCGGCTTGCTTGTAGTTTTGTTTTAGTCTTTTCCGAGCTGAGTCAAAATCAATCTCTTTATGCTCCTTCTCCCTCTGTAATTTCCCCAATACCAATATAAGCCTTAGAGGACTTAAACACCAATACCAATATAAGGTTTTGGCAATGTATACCTGAATGGGTTGTTGAGAAGGAGAAGGGCGAGAAGGCTTAGCTGGAGAAGGAGATTCTCTCCTATGAGGAGGAGCAACGGGTCTTGGCCTACTTCTCTCAGGCTCAGTAACGTTACTATGCTTGCTTGAGCTGGAATACCCATCTGTCACAAAAAAAAACCGGAAAGTGAAATAAGCTTTTATGTTTACCAAATGTATAAGACTTTCTTCTTGTTCAATAACTTACTCTGAGTGGTCTGGGGAGCAGGTGAATACCCAAAATCAGGAACCTGCTGGCGATGGTTAGCTATCTGCTGGGGTGAGTCCTCATCAGCTACACAATGACGAAGATTGATAAGAAGAATGATAGCTTGCTGTGAAAGTTAGAGTTGGTTCTTCTTCTTCTTTTACCGGTTAAACTTGGAGGTTGGAGATCACTAGACTGGTTGAATTTAACCCACTCGTCTACTGTTTCTTTCCATTTTCTGCAGAGACAAAGTAGAAGTTAATTAGAAGTCAAGAGTGTGGGAGGAGAGAAAGTTTTCTGAGTCAGATGCTAATAACTTGACAAGCTGTTTAGCTAATCTCCGAACTTCGTTGGATGGATGCTTCCTAAGAACTCGATTCACATGCCTCCCAATATCAGTTTCCTGAAAACAAACAGACAAAGATCATTTCGAAAAAAAACTAAAAACAACAGTTGAAAGAAGAAACAATGAGAGAGTGTCTGTAATTTTCAAACCTGAAGAGCTTGAAATGTTATCTCCATATCTTCCAGATTCTGAAGCAACTCCACCAAAGCTTCTTCAGTCTAGAAAACACCAAAACGAATTTATTAGCCTTTTTAAAACAAAAAAAGAATCAAATGTTGAGATTAAAGAAAGAGAGAAGACCAGATTAGGTTCTTCAAGCTTCTCCTTGATATCAAGAATACTCTTCTGCTCATCATCAAACAAACCAGCAAACGGGTCCTCCTCCTCCTCCTCCTCCTCCTCATCATCACCATTAACCGATTTCTCTCTCACTTCTTCCTCTTCCTCCTCCTCCCCAGTCTCCTCGTGAACCCTCCTCCCATTAGCCACCCTAGCAGCACCCGCCGCTTCCGAAACGCTTCCAAAGTCGCAGTTTCTACACTTGTTAGCCATGGACGTCGCGTAGAGACGCTCCACGATGTTATCTCTCCGCTGCTTCAGCTCTTGACCGTAATCTAGCGACGCGACCAGGATCGCTGTGTCGATAAACGTCCACACATCGACACCGGCGTTGTCCATGACCGACCGGAAATCGTCCAAATCCATTACCGCGCCGCCAACGAGGAAAAAAGGAACAGATCAGCTGATTTGTTATTACAGGACCAGATCTAAAATTCAATAAGATTCAGTCGGAAGATTGAAAATCAAAAGAGAAACCAACAAAGTTTACGGATTTTTTTTCTTTAAAAAACGATAAGAAATAGATTAAAATCCGATCAAAGGAAGAGCCTTTCGAGCTTTGATGAAGCTTTTTACTGTTACGAGGAACAGAGAGATTAAAAAAATGAAAGAGAGGTAAGGAAATAACAGAAGAAGGAACAAAGGAAGATGAAAATGGGAATATTCCAAATTTGAGGCTTTAGAATTTGTTTATTCCTTTTCATTCATTCTCTTCTCCAAGTTTTCTTTTTTTTTTTTTTTTCCGTTCAAATATTCTTCAGACAAAACCAATTGCACAATTAAAAAAAAAAACAAAGGATGCTTTTGTCCTGGACAGACCAAAGCTTAAGCTAGTTGGGTTGTTGTGGTTGGGGGGAGATGAACAGCTTAGAGAGAGATAGAGAGCGGTTATCAATAATAGCGTTTACTTTTGGAAGAAAAAAACGGAAATTAAAAAAAAATAACAACACAATGTTTACACTTTGGTTACTGGGCCTATGTTAGGCCTAAAGTAAGGGGAGACAAGTCGGAAGCTGAAAAAAATATTAAAATGTTTACACATTTTAATTAATGGGCCTACAAAGTGAATGTAACGCTTCCCGGTTGGACTGTGGGGACCGTTGTTTGTTGGAAGGTTTTTTTTTTTTTTTTGCTCTTTGGGTCATCCTCCATTTTTTTTTTCTGTTGGACTGTCTTTGATACGGTCACGTTTTGATGATACATTAAACGTTTTTTCAACAGGGGTAAGTAAAGGGGTAAGTAAAGAGGATAGTGTCACAAAATTTGTGTTAATGCCTTTTATTATTATGTGGAGAAAGAAACCCTATTAGATTGAGAAAAAAATATAGATATATAGATATATACTTTTACCAAAAAAAAAATATATAGATATATATATCTATTATTTAGGTTATAACGATTTCCTTCGTTGCTTTCGATTCTTTGTTGCTTTCGATTCTTTGTCCTATGGTTTTTCTCGTGGAGATGTCAGAAGCCAAAACTAAAGAGACAGATTGTGAAGATAGGATCAGTGCTTTGCCCGAAGAGTTGCTTGTGACGATTTTGTTGCTTGTCCCGATTCAAGATGCAGTAGCCACCATGATTTTGTCCAAAAGATGGCGCTATATATGGATGATGTTGCCTATCCTTGATTACAATGAAAACAATGATGACAACCATGATCATGTTGTTAGCGATGATGATGATGATGATGATGATGATGATGATGATGATGATGATGATGATGATGGTGAGAGCAAGAAGAGCATATGGTGGTTTTTGGACAAGTCACTTGAACTCCACAAAGCACATGTGCTAGCAATATAGCTTATCAATCTTGGTCGACAATGTCCTACTGATACTAATGTAGGAAAGTGGGTTGCAAAGGCTGTTGATCGCGGCGTGGTGGTGGTAAAATTCAAGTTTCGATGGACAGCAGGTCCAACCAAATTGCCTAAGAGCCTTTACACCTGCGAAACGCTCCAGGAACTGACTCTATCTTACAGGATTCTTGTGGATCTCCCTTCCAATTCCTGCCTCCCATCACTCAAAACACTTCAACTCATCTGTGTTGTATATAAAGACGAGGCCTCTTTGTCTAGGTTTTTATCTAGTTGCCCCGTCCTTATATTTCTCGCCATGAAAAGAAAGAAGAATGACAATCTAACAAAGTTTGTTGTGAAAGTGCCTTCTTTACGGGTTTTATGGTATCATAATACATCGTCGTCGCAAGATGACAATGACCTAGTGGATTCTGGTAATTGTTTGGTTATAGATACTCCGGCATTAACAACAATTTCCTTCACTGATTATTCAAGAGACTCTTGGTCGATTGGGAATATGCCATGTCTTGAGGAGGCAGGCATTAGTGTCAACTCTTTATCTAATTTTGACAAGATCATAACAGCTTCTTCGGCCATCTTGTCTCTTGACTTGACTTTTACCGATGAAATGCTTGTGCACTGTAGCACCTTAAGATTTTCTCGACTTATAAGATTATCTCTAGATCTAAGTATATCAGACTGGGTGGAACCACTCTTCCTTTTACTTGATAATACTCCAAAACTCGAGGAATTTTCAGCAAACAGTGATTTTACCTCAGAACCTGAGGATGTCTATCCACTTACGAATTCCTGCTATTCAAAGGGTGAAGCATACCGAGGAACGCCTCTCCTTTCAGTCGAGTCATGATTTCGCCCTCAGGTGGGAGGAGTCATGACTCGACCTTTAGTTTTGTGACTCGAGTACTTGTCTAGAGAGGTACTGACGTAACTCGACTAAAAGGAGAGGTTGTTTACATACTTGAGCTTTCTGCGAGAGGGATTTCTTACCCCACTTACATGGTATCAACCAAGTTCTATTCATGGATGCTTGTCGTCGCATCTTAAAATATTTGAATGGAGATACTACAGAGACAGAGAAGAAGAGGAAGGATTCTTGACATACATCTTATCCAATTCTAAGTGTTTAAAGACTACAAGAATCTCTCTTACACCCATGTTAGCTCCTGAAGAGCAAGATTTCATCATCGAGAAGTTGAAAGATATTCCTAGGGTTTCAACATCATCTCACCTTTTTGTTCAATCGAAAATTCAATTCTGAGATGCTAAGATGTTAATGTTGTCTGTTTTCCCAAAAATAAGGTGGTATCGTCTATCTGTTCTTAATTCGTTCATTCAATATTTTGAGAAAATCTTCTACATACCTGATTTTTAAAAGGGATGGTTTCATCTGTAATCGTTGAGAAGAAAAGGTTTGTTTGTGATTTTATGAATTATTTTTGACGTGTTGTACTTGTATGAATGTAATTGTTCTCTCTTCTAGCTTCTGAGGGATTTTTTGGTAAGCATGAATGAGTCAAGGTCAACGTAACTTTTTTGACTGGAAACCTTTGGAGGCATTCAAGTCATGGAACGTTGTTCATTTATAGTGATCTAAACGAGAAGTGGAGGATATAGATTTTTTTAATTATTTAAGGCCAACCAATACGTGATCCTATTTTCAGAAAAATGTGCATTTAATCAAAAGAAACAAAGAAAAATTGAGTATCTAATTATATAATAAGTTTGTTGACAAAAAAAATTACATAATAAGTTAATTAAGACCCTCACACGTCTCACCGAAACTTTCAGGTGTTTTAAATAACGATATAATTACAATAACAGTATCTATTATTATAAAGATATATATATAAATAAGAGCAAGTCAGCGAAACGAAAAAGCTTACAAACCAAGGTGTTAGAGCAGACACGCGTTTCGTTGCCATGGAAAGAAGTCAAAAGGATGATGGGGAAAGAGAGATAGATTTCTTAGCAACAACGTCGTAGTTTCCTATTGCCTTTAAAACCCTTCTTAACAATTACGTAAGCATCCAAGAAATTTACTATAAATAAAATATTTTTAAAAAAAGAATTCGACCAAAACTTTATATCTGCAAGATAGAATTGTTTTCAGAAGATAATTTAATATTTAGCTTCAATCTGATTTTTTCCGTCTGGTTATGGAGAAGAGAAGACGAGAAGAGATGGTAACGGAGATAGAGAAGGCAACTCAGGACCTGATCCAGCTAAGCGACGAAGAGATTAGCTTCAAAGTAATCAAGAAGAAGAAGATTGAAGAATTATTCGGTGAAGATGATACTCATGAAGACCAATGCACGAAAGAAAGGGTGATCGTGAGAGTAACGTCGTCGAAGAAGAAGGAGAAGAAGTTTAGGACGCTCGAGAGCATTTACATGGCGACACGACCTATCAGGGTCGTGATAAGATGATGATACAACTCTCTTAGGTTCGATATTTTAGGGTTCTATTGTTATCACATTATAGTGGTCTTCTTTGAGCATTTACATGGCGACGAGACATATACATTATGATCTATTTGAAAATTTTATAATTATTTCAAAGAAGAATATGAATGAATGTTAAATGATTTAAAATAAATATGTCATGATAATGTGTGCTTGTACTGCTAAGTTCCATGTAAACCTATGTTAAGGTTTCAAGTTTCGACTTTTTACAGGAAAACAAATGTAGATAAGTTCCAATCTAGAAATCCACCCAGAATCCTAAGACCGGCGAATACAGGTCTAGGAGATGATCTAAAATGGAAGAGAGATCATCTCAAAGAAGCTGGATTTGTTTGATAATGGTGGCGGCGATGATAGAGAGAGAAAGAGAACTTGGAGAAGAAGTCAAATTGTATTTTGATTGATTTCTCGGAATAGCAAAAATGCCTGCTTAAAGTGTTTGGAACCGGTATGGTTTGGTTCTAGGTAAACCGAATTACATATGACATCACAAAACAAGTAATATTGCTTAAACCGGATAGCTAAATATATTTCCTGTCACGAACTTTCACGAAAGCTAGTAAATAGCTGGCTAAAGTTATCAGTCAAAATCTTTAAATCTCATATATAGTAACACTGTTGATAGAAAGTAAAATAACCTTATGACAAATATATGGAAATGTTACACCCAAAAACGGAAGGAAAGGTCTCCAATAATCTTTTGATTTATACAATAGCAAATGTTTCAGCCAGGAGACTGATTATGAATCGCAGTCCGGTTTAGGTTTTATACCGAGTCTGAACAGGCAAATCTATCTTTGCCTGCACTTCACGCCTTGGCTTTGGCTTCATATTCATTTGGAGGCTGCAATTAAAGATACTCAACTCAGTAAACCTTAAATAGATGAAACCAAGAGAGAATAAACTGATCTATCTTACCATGAAAGTTGCAGAGATCATCTTTTGTGCAAACCATCTCATGTGCATCGCTCTTTGAGCTGCCGCTGCAGCCTGAACCGATTCAAACCGCAGATACACAAAACCTGCGCTCTTCCTGCATTTCACCAAGTCTTAGCCCAACATCACATATCCATAAACATCGTACATGCAAGACATTTTTATTGAAACTCATGGGATGATACTTACTTGTCTACATAAATATGGTTGACCTGCCCATACTTGGAGCATTCTTGACCAACGTCTTCTCTTATTTCATCATCAAAATCCAATTCCGTCTGCAACAAAATAATGTTTTAATGTTAATAATGCTTTAAAAGCCAGCACCCCCTTTACACAAGGCTGAGACTTTTTTTTTCCACAGCTCTAAGGCGAAGAGAAAAGAAAGAGTCAAGAAGGGACCTCGGTTGCAGGATCAAACATGTTCTTCAATAGAAGACATTGACTTGGCTGACCAACAGGCTCTGTGACAAAAGCAGGGCTGGCTGTTGTCGGAAGCACTGATGTCGGGAAACCAGGATTCATGCCTGGTTGATTAAGAGCTGCTCCATTCACAGCTGGTACTCCAAAAGGTCCCACAATGCTGTGCAGAATAAATATGTTAGAGACGCACTCAATTTAAAAAAATATGTGGACTAAAGGAGTAATAACGCATAAAAGAGAGACAATACTTTGCTGCAACACCTGTACGATCCAGCTTCTGCATAAGCTGAACCCTCGTTTGTGCATTTAGAGCCTGCGAGAAAGAGTCGTTAAAGAACAAGTAATAAATAGAAAGGAGACAAAGGGTAGTACAAGAAGAATGTTCTCTAGCTTACCAGCCCACCTCCATCATCATCATCAAAATCAGCGGATTTTGGATTAGCGTCTTGTGTGCCTATATGCTCAGAGACGAACGAAACCTAAAAGCAAAAAAAAAAATATTTATCAGTGTGAAATAACAAGCAAGTTCATCAACTGATCATTTTTCTACAAGGAGTTCAAAACTCACCTTGATTGTTCTACCGGCAATCTCTAATTGACCGTTCAAGGCAGTTTGTGCTGCCTTCGCATGTTCAAATTGGGCATACTATGGAAGGAGAAATAATATGAGTGAGGAATCCCCAAAAAAAAAGAGCACCAACTAATTTGAAAATGAGTTCTACTAACCTGGATAAATCCATAACCTTTGCACTGACCACTTACAAGGTCATATGGCATCTGAACAAGCTCAATAGGACCAAATTGCTCAAAAATCTGACAATGAAAACAAAATGTGACCAGAAACGGATTAATTAAAAAATTTCAGTAACACTTGCTGATCCGTTCAAAAGTAATACAGCCTCTCAAGTCTCAAGAAGCCATTTATCTTTTTTTTTATACTATTAAGGAGGGTGGATATGACAATACCTGTCTAAGTTGCAACTCTGTCATGTTGTAATGCAAGTTCCCCACATAGAGCTTTCGATCAACAGGGCCAGTACCACCTACAACGCCTGTAGTGGTATTGGATTGTGCCAGATTCTTTTCAGCTTCAGAGGGCTTAACCATCACAGGTTGCCCAAGAAACATATGTCCAGACATAGCTATGGCCATTGGAACAGACATCACATTATAAAACTCAATATACCTGCAAGTCAACAAGAGAGAGATACTTGACTTAAAATACACGTCAGATGAATATATCAGAAAAACGTAGCAAAGAGAAGTTGTAAACAAAAAAAAAACTTTTGTGCGGGGAATCAAGCTGAGTCTCTCTTGGTTTGGTTAGAGGCCTAGATTAATAGAAAATGTTAGCCATCATGATAAAATGAACAATAATTAAATCTAATAAGCAATGAAGATAGAAGCAAGCTCCTCTGTTAGTACATATCCCAAACAGAGGACTGAAAAAGCACCAGTGAGTAGGAGGAGGAAGCATAAAAAAAAAGAGAGGAAGAATCTAAAATAAGAGTGATAGGCTAATGGGTTCCTTCCTTCCCGAGGAGTTTTTGCAATGGAAAGTAACAACTGAAACAGGATTCAGGTTTTCTGACATCTACCTTGAGCAGGCAGAATTGATTTAAACAAGTGCCATCATCCCCATCATTATCGCATTGATAGTGCATCTAAGAATACAGTTAAACCGAGCTCTTGAAATTGCAGAGAAAACTAAATATGCAGAGAATATTACGAACCAAGTGCACATACACAAAACTTAAGTTTACAAGAAGGTGAAAGAGAAACATACCCGACTCCTTTTGATCGTCTTGAATTTCTGTCCATGATCAGTCGCACATCTCTAACCTGAACTCACAACGAGAGAAAGAAACATACGAAAAAGAACCTATAAACTGAGACTGATGGAGTAATATTAACACATAGCCTAATCAAACTACAACAGTGAACAATCCAGAAAGTAAACTGACCTTGCCAGCTTTGGAGAAGAACTCATAAACATCTCTCTCGGTAGCTTTAAGAGGCATCTGTGAATCACAAAAACCAGTTAGGTTGGCTTAATCAGTAAAAACTTAACCATGTGACTTCAATAATCTACCTGATATGCAAAAACAGTTCTTTGGTCTCTCTCTGGATCAGCTTCAGGCTCATCTTTCTTCTCCTTGTGTCTCCTGCTTCCTCTTTCCTCTACTTCGCGTTCCTTCTCTTCCCTCCGTGATCTACTGCTGCTTCTCCTCTCTCTGTCTCGGCTTTTGTCCCTATCGCTCCTTTCTCTCTCTTTGCTAGTCCTCTCACGATCGCTCTCTCTATCTCTCGATCCTCCCCTAACCCTAATCTTATCCCTCTCCCTTTCCCTTTCCTTGTCTCGGCTGCTCCTGTGCCTCTCTCTCTCCCGATCCCTTCTCTTACCTTCGCCGTTATCTTCGTCCTCTCCCCGAGACCTCTTACTCCGACTGCTCCTTCGCTCTTCGTCACCGTTTTCTACGTCACGCCTCTCTCCTTCTCTCTTCCTGTAACTCCTCTCGTTACCGCTCTCTTCCTTCTTCCTATCCAATCCGTCTCCTTCCTCGACCGTCTTCTCCAGGTACTCGTACTCGTCAAACACCATCCTCGTCAACGACGCGGCAATTCACCAATTAGGGTTTCGAATTGAAACTAAGGGATTGGAATAATGTCTCCGACAGATCGATTGATATCTTGACGATGGTGGCCGTGGGGTAATACGTAAACAAGTTGGCGATGTTATAAAAGGTCCTGCACAAAACAAACCAGCAGCGTTAATAATGGGCCTAAATAGGTGTAGCAGTAACCCAAACAGGCCCATTTATCTACATTATTTTTTGCACTTGTGTGTGGTTCTCTAGTGTCCCGCCGAATTTTGTTCGGTTTATTCTGGATTTCGAATAGCTAGCATCTCCTGTCTAAGAAATATCAGTTCGGTTTGGTCTGCTTATTTTTTTTTTATTTTTTTTTTAAAACAGTGGTCTGCTTATTATTATCTACGATTTGAATTGACTTGAGTTTGTGTATTGTAAATATGGATTACATTTTAGATTTTCTGAATTTTAATTTGATTCTTAATTTCGAACTGTTTGGTTCAAATAGGCAAAATGTTTTAAACAAAAAAATCAATTGGATGTAAAATATATATGCTTAAATTTAAATATTGTACGATTTGGTTTTATTTATTGATAATCTTAGTACAGTAAGTTGAAAGTTTTCACACATATAACTAGTTCTGTAATCATTTTTAAACTTGCAAAACAATTTTTTCTTACTTTTATCAAAGGTTTGCTAAGTTTTTATAGATACTAGTGATATTCCGGCGCTACGCGCCGGGTTCGTATGTTATACTTTTACATAAATTTATAAATGATTATATGGTTTTAACAAATAAAATATGTTAAATATGAAAATAAAAATATATTAAAATGATAATTTTCTGATTTTTTTTTATAGTGGTTAGTGACCGTAATGCATTACTTTATTTGAAGTTATTTAGTTTAAAGTAGAATAGCAGAAGTGGTTGTTACTAATCGATTTAATAAAAATAGAATAAAAAACCGATAGTTATAACATAACTAATTTAGTTGGAATTTAAACATAAAACAAAATTGATGTTTTATATAGAGAACATACTTATATTATTAATTATTAAAATAACTATATATGAACTATAAAACTTTTACTAATATATTTAATTCAAATAATAGAAAGATGGGATACATTTCAAATTTTATAATTTTTATAAAAAATAAGGGTGAAGTGTCAATTTTTTATAAAATAATTGGTGAGTATCTAATATATATTTTTAAAATTACCATGTTGACTTTTAAAATACAGAGTGCGAGTTGTATGTGTTACTTTAGTTTCAAGGTCTCTCAAAGAGATGTATCTTAAAATAAGAAACATAATTGTTTCCTATATTAGTTTTGTTATAATGGAAGATTTTGTGTGTGTTCATAACGAAATTCTTGTTTGTCCACCCTTATTTAGAAATATCAACAAATCTTAATATGAATCTAAATATGTTCTTTAGCTAAAAACTAAAAATGGTTCCTAAACTCCTCTATTTAATGGACAACTTCTATTTTAACCAGAATGGAACAATTTCACCAAATCTTCCTAGTAAAAAATCAATTTGTTAATTAGTAAATGAGATGTTAGAATCTATAACAATTATGAGAAAGACAATTTCTAACTATCTGTGATATTCGGGCTTGCTGACTTGTTGCATTTAGTAATAGTTTTAACAATAAATGGTTAGTGTGGTGCAAAGGATTAATGGCGAGGGTGGTGTGTGGCTTACATCAATTTTAAATAACTTTAGCAACCAGGCAACGTTTTTAAATTTCTCTCATATTAGAAGTAATGAATTTTTTTTTTGTTTAGTTAAGTCTTAAAAGTATATTAATCATGTTCACGGTTTTTAAAATGTAGACACGGATAGCATGCATCAAAGAAGTTATTTGTTTCCTTGCATAGTGTAACAGTGGAAGATACCATAAAGTTTATGTGCCAATACCAATAGACCAAATGTTAGTCTTTTGGACTTGAATTGCCATCAATTACCAAACATTATTAGAGTCGGATGAGTGGAATTTCTAGATTAATTATATGATGGTTATGTCGATTGCGTTAAAGAAGGAGAATCGTGGAGGCTCCATTTTCCATCGTCAACATCAAATATAAAAAAATCATATAAACCAATGTTTTGACACCTGACCCAGACACTGAACCGGACGATTTACTGGGTCTCTGGATCATTGGATCAACCGTGGGTGAATTGTGGTTTAGTAAATAAATTAGTTTTATTATAAGGTAATATATTAGCTATGAAAATAAATATATAAAAACTAAAGTTAATATTTTAAATGTTTTCAAACAAAAAGTTATAGTTTGGATATGTATCTATTTTATGTTTAATTTTTTTTGAAAATACTTAACTTTAGTTTCTATTTTTGTATTTTATTTGACATATAAAATATTAACAAATAGTTTAAAATTATTTTTAAAAAATGTAACATAAGAGTTATGAAATCTAAAGAAAATCAAGACATAAAATTCATAATAAATTAAACTTTCAATCCATAATTAAAATATCATTGTAATAAATTGACAATAATTAACACCAAAACACATTAAATACAATTGAGAAAAGATTTTAATTATTAAAAGGAGAATGCCACATGGCATTATTCCCCCCACGGAGAAAAAAAAGCTAACTTTATTATATAAAAACTAAAGTTAATATTTTAAATGTTTTCAAACAAAAAGTTATAGTTTGGATATGTATCTATTTTATGTTTAATTTTTTTTGAAAATACTTAACTTTAGTTTCTATTTTTGTATTTTATTTGACATATAAAATATTAACAAATAGTTTAAAATTATTTTTAAAAAATGTAACATAAGAGTTATGAAATCTAAAGAAAATCAAGACATAAAATTCATAATAAATTAAACTTTCAATCCATAATTAAAATATCATTGTAATAAATTGACAATAATTAACACCAAAACACATTAAATACAATTGAGAAAAGATTTTAATTATTAAAAGGAGAATGCCACATGGCATTATTCCCCCCACGGAGAAAAAAAAGCTAACTTTATTATATAAGATAATCTTTTGTTAATTTTTAACCAAAAAAGAATACATCCACCAACAACTGATACTCGGAAGAAAACAGATGACTGATAAAATAAAGTGGCAAAAACTCCACTAGTGTACAGAACCATACTACATTTTTCAAGTCTTGCCAAGGAAACAACTGTTTCGAGTTATTTTTTCAACACAAATCGCTAATAACTCAACGAACATCCTTAAAAGGTTTCGCCAAGGAAACAACATGTTCAAGGTCTCAGTGCGGCTTTGTGGACCATGGTTTCCTTGTGAATTTGGTGGCAACTCTTCTCAACAAGATCTAAGAGCTTCTCCAAATTCACTGCCCACGAGTTGAGAATCTCGTTGCTGTCCTTTGCGATCTGGAAGCACACGATTCCTGATGGTCTGTCTATTTTTGCAATTAGTGCTTTCGACACAACCATCTCTGAGAGATGCTTCTCCGCCTCCTGAAGTTATTCCAATAGAACACAGTTTGTATAAAGCGCTTACGAAAGTGAGAAGCATATGTCACAACCAGAGAGATCAATTACCTCAATGCTTAGGCATAAAAGCTCTGCCAGTCTCTTCAAGGTTATCCTTGAGTAGTACTTTGAGACGACGAGAATATTCTGCAGATTACAAAGACGAAATCAGAAAATTAACAACAGCAATTGCCATAGCCAACGACAATGATTCTCAAGGAGAGACTTACGTGTTCAATGATTCTCAGCTTCAGATCTTCACCAGCTTTGTCACCCAAAGAGCCTCCAACCATGCTTTTTTCGTTCTCAAACTCACCCTTGTATTTGTTCCAGAGAGCTGTCCATTGAATAACCTCCATTGTCACAACCTGTTTTAGAAGCATCCTGGATCGAACAAAATAAAGCAATAAGAGGCTACTCAGCACCCACATGAAACCAAACAGCAAATAAAAACCAAAGTTTATGGAGAAAGAAGAGTACTTGAAATCAGGAATTTCTGATAAGTTTTTATCTTCCAAAGTTGCATTGAGCAAGCTTGATTGCATTGGATCATGAGGTGCCAAGACCAAAAACCAGCAGATCTTCCTCAGGACCTTTTGTTTGAAAATCAAAGAGAAGATATTCTTAGACTAAACTAACTAGTAACCACAAAAATGTATTATACTAAATACCCAATCACTAGTATGGTGCTTACTGGAATCCACTGCTCTGGGGTTTCTTTTACAGACGGGATGTCATATATTGCCTTGTAGCTACGGCAGATTTCAAGGTACTCATTGTTATGAGAGTAATACCTACAAGGCCAAGGAAAGACCTCAGTGTGGATACAAATGCAATTCATGTAATATATCATTGGTGAGGGAAAAGAACTAAGAAAATTGACATATAAAACAAATAAAAAAAAACAGTGTTAGAGAAACTTTACCGAATCATTAGCTCATAGTAAATTCTCTTGAGCTCCAACAAAGTCGGTATATCAGCAGGAGCCTCCTCTACAATGTTCTCACCTTCCTTGGGTTTCTTCTTATCTTTTTTCGTATCTGCATCAAAAACTCTAGGATTGATCTTCCTAGATAAGATCTGTGCACGAACATAATCTTGACGATCCAAGCACAAGCGGACCTTGAAAGGTTAACCCCAAAAGTAGTTAGAAACACCAAATAGATCCATATTAAACAACAATGCAGAGTTAAGTCCTCACTTGTTCAAGGATGAATGCAATTTTCTCAGTTTTTGCCATAGCTCCAAATGTCTCCACCTGTTGTTCACCATCACAATCCACGGATTAACAACGAAAGAGCAATTACAATGGATTTAGTAGTAAAAGGCAGAAAAACTTACAGCAACTTCCTGCATAAGATCTGCAGCCTCGGCAATCTGACCCTGGTCTTCCTTAATCTTAGCAAGCTTCCTTGTCAGACGAGCTCTTTCGATTTCAACATATATCTACACACGTGGAGTTCAAATTGCAAAAACAATTACTCAAGATATGATGAAGAGTAACAAACAACATCAGTTTTCTCGATCTCCGCACCTTCCCAGCAGACACATTGTTCAACGTCTTGATAAGCTCAATCCGAGTTTCAATGTCTGGAGTCTGATCGATGTACTGCATAGCTTGCTGCACCATGGATTGCACAGCCTGCAAAACGAAACAAGTTGGCAAAGTAAGATCACTAACATAGAAGCTAATAAGGATCCTTAAACGAAATCGAAAGGTACCTGTTTAAGCTGACCACGTTTCTTGGAGAGGTTGAGAATCTGCTCGTTGAGAAGCTTCCAGTCCTTGGCTTCGAAACAAAGCTGAAGTATCTCAGTCGCGGCTTTCCTTGTTCCGGAGACATTCTCCGCCAGTCTCATCTGCTTCTCTTCATTCAGAAGCCGATCTATCGACGCCTCGAGGTTCCCTTTGCCTCCCTGAGAAGATCCAAACTATATAAATTGAATGAGATGTAAAATTCGGAAACAATAGATGATAATAACAGATCTGAGAATTCGAGAACTCGCCATCGCGAAACCACAATGAATCAAACTCAAATCAGGAATGGTTGAAGAGATTATGGTGACAGAACGGAGAGAGGAGGCGACGGGGGAGAAAGAGAGCTTATGGAGTTGCCGAGAACAGCTGAAATCGCAAAGTCCGAACCCCTCGAACAAGAAATCTCAGATTCTTCGGTCGATAATCCTTTCTTCTTACAGTGGGCCACTGTTGGGCCATTAACTAATTTGATTTCAGCTCATATAATATGGTTCCAATTTGGGGTTGGTTGGTTCGTTTGGTATCATAATCCGGTTTGGTAAGCAATTTGCTGATTTAACATATTTATCTGATCAAAAGAAAATTATATTTCACATCATATAAACATGGTGTAACATATTATTTTTTGGAATCGTATAATTCGTATGTCAAGAAAATAAATTATTGTTATACACAATGTTTTAAAAATCGGATCGGACATACATTCTAGTTGGTCAATAATTGTAACCGTTAATGGACCGCCTTCATCCGTTATCTCAGTTCATGGATTCCATCTCATTCCATCGGTTAATCTGTTAATTTTTCAGTGTTTAGAAGTTTTGTTTACCGAACCTACCGAAATTGGTTAGAAGAAACCCGGTCATTACTATTTGTTTATTTAATTTTATTTTCTCGCTATTGCTAATTAACTTTTTTGTCTATAAATATAGTTTTGCTACCTGGGGAAAAACAGCTTTGCTTGTTTCGCTGTCCGAAGGAGAAAATAAAAGCTTAGGGTTCAATCTCCCTCACTCGCCATGTCCGGAGAAGAAGAAGAAGAGAACGCCGCCGAGCTCAAGATCGGAGACGGTACCTCTCTAATTCCTTCTCCATGTCCGCAAAATTGTTTCTTTTCAGTCTAATTTAGGGATTGAAAAGTATCGTCTTTTCTGAATTCTCTTCACCGAGCTTTTATTTACCCTGGAAATTAATTAATGGGGTTTCGTTGGTTTTTGGCAAATAGAGTTTTTGAAGGCAAAGTGTTTAATGAACTGTGAGGTCTCATTGATCCTTGAGCACAAGTATGAACAGCTTCAGCAGGTCTCCGAGGATCCTATGAATCAAGTTTCTCAGTAAGTTCTCTAAACATTCACTGTGAAGTTAGCAGAGAAGCTTCGATCTTTGAGATTAAGAATTGAAAAAAAATGTACTCTGCTTTTGTTATTAGTCTAAAATATCACTTCTTTATTGGTGATTAATTTATATATGTTTTCTCTCCTTGCAGAGTGTTTGAGAAGTCCTTGCAGTATGTGAAGCGGTTTAGCCGGTACAAGAATCCAGATGCTGTTAGACAAGTTCGAGAGTATCCTCTTTTCTGAATTGACTTGTTTCATAGTGTTTATTTAACCCATGGTTGCATCTTTATGAGAGTGCCATTGATTCTGCTTTTCTTAGCACTGAATGATGAATGAGAGAGTATACCATATGGTTAGTGTTGCAACATGTTTTTTTTAACCTTAACTCAAATTCCACAGAATACTGAGTAGACATCAACTCACTGAGTTTGAGGTAAGAATGTTAAGATCTTTTTTGAGATTCGATTTTTTTGTCATCAGCTAAGTCGTTTTATTGACACGAGGCTTCGAAACCATTGTATTGAACAGCTCTGTGTTCTTGGCAATCTCTGTCCTGAAACTGCTGAAGAAGCAGTGGCTATGGTTCCTTCTCTCAAGGTAAAAAAGAACATTCTAAACTTTTCTGTTCAGTGGAGATCAGATAACTATAAAGAACGAATAGCCTTTTTTTATGTTTTGTGGTCTTTTGAGATATGATTTAAGCTTCTTTTTATGTGTAGACAAAAGGAAGAGCTCATAGTGATGAAGCAATTGAGAAGATGCTCAATGATCTCTCCCTTGTCAAGAGATTCGAGTAGTGCAAAACATTCTCAATATCTAACATATTATAAACATAAATCTTTTTTAGCTGATGATGTCTGGAGTTGATTTTTCATGTCTGAAATTATAAAAGCTTCGTATCAGTATTTCCGGAGTTATACCTTCATGTTAAATGAATGTAATTTGCAATGGATGATCCCAAGCTTGCAATGATATATGAATTATGAATAATATGACGTACCCTAAAGGTTCAACTCCATCTCTTTGGCACTTCTATTGGATATGAATTATGAATATGACTGTGTACACATACATACACCTACGGCTATATGTGTGTAAAAGCTTTCATTAATTCCATCTCTTGGCGTTTTTGCTGGACTTTGATTTCTTTTTGGAAGCTTGAAACGCTCTCATCTTCTGCTTCTTCCTCGCTTCTCTCTCAGCCTTTGACATCTTTGACTTTGCTTTCACTTTTGGAGCTTTTTCCTCCAGTTCTGCTTCTCTCTCCAGCTCCTTGGCTCTAGCTTCCATATTCTTCTCCAGGTAATACTAAGAAACATATCATGTCACACAAAATCAAGAATAAACAATTTTGACGAATGTGCATAGGAAAGAAACTAGTAAGATATATTTTTGTTACATTGTAGTCTCCTGCATAGTCCTTTAAACCACCGTCTCTGACTTCAATAACTCTGTTGACGATTTGTTTAATGAAGTATCGGTCGTGTGAGACCGCGATGACTGTGCCTTTGTACTCGTTTATCGCCTCCTAACGAAGAAGGAATCATAGTATCAAAACTTACTCAACCTCCAAGTACAGTTCAAAAGAAAGAGAGAATGTAATTAGAAGAAACCTCAAGCATTTCTTTTGAAGGTATGTCTAAATGATTGGTGGGTTCGTCCAACACGAGCAGAGTGGATGGTTTCACCATGAACTTGCAGAAAGCAAGGCGTGCCTAAGACCCCCATAAGAAACAGCGATGAAGAAACACCAAAGAGGCGATAAAAGTATTATTGTGAATGGAATATACCTTCTCACCACCACTCAAGAGAGAGACCTTTCTATCAAACATGTCAGCTTTGAAGTTGCAGCGACCAAGAAGACCTTTTATATCATCAATCCTCCAATCTACAGCAGCTTCAACAACCGTCTCAATCACAGTTTTATCCAAATCTAGAGCCTCTGCCTAATAACTAACAAGTGAGTAAAACCATATTCCTGATTCCTACCCTTTTCTTTATTACAGAACAAACCTGATTCTGCTCGAAGTAGTTTGGCAATACATTGTGCTCACCAAGAATCACTTCACCTCTCATAGGCTTCTCCAAACCCATAATCAGTTTCAACAACGTGCTTTTACCGCACCCGTTTGGACCAATAATAGCTATCTTCTCTCCTCTTTCTATCACTAGATTTGCCTTGTTGAATAGCATCTGCATGCATCATCAGACACAGATCAAACCATGAGAGATCAGACACAAGCAGTAAAAGGTAATGTTACCATCTCACCTTATCCTCGAAACCAAAGTCAAGATTCTTAACCGTGACTACAGATCTCCCGCTTAATCCACATTCAGGAAACCTAATTTTCATCTGCTTCCTCTGAAACGGCTTCTCTATCTGCTCCTCTTCTTGGAGCTTCTCCAGTTTCTGTTCATAACACAATGTTCAGTGATGTTGGAAGTAAACGTTGCTGCTATATTTTATTTACTACCTTCTCTGCTGAAGAAGCTCGACCAGAGTTTGCTCCACCACTTAGCCTACTGATCAAATCCTTTGTTGCCTCGATCTCTCTCTGCTGCTTCTCCCAAGCAGCATACTGAGCTTCGACCCACTTTGCCTTCGAAATCACATACTGAGAGTAGTTACCAACGAAAGTCCTGGACACACCCATCTCGGTTTCCACGATCTTGGTACATAACCGATCAAGAAACGCTCTGTCGTGTGATATTATAACCATCGGCACATCTTGCTTGCTCAAGTAGCCTTCAAGCCACTCAATAGTATCAAGATCCAGATGATTAGTCGGCTCATCCAAAAGCAGCAGATCCGGATCCTATACACATACCCACACGTTAGCTATTTAGGTTCAGTACATTGCCGGTCCTGAGCACAGACTAGTGAAACATTGGTCTATAACCCCTAATATATATACATTATAAACTTTTTAAATTAATATTCGATAAATTAATATACACTTAAAATCTCTAAAAATTAATATAATTTTATAATCCCGAGTTTTTAGTTCAATTAGTATATCATATACCTGAAGCAGTATCTTCCCAAGTGACATTCTCATTTGCCACCCACTGCTAAAAGAAGCAACAAGCCTATCCGCATCCTCTGCGCAAAACCCTAGCTCAGGCATCACCTTGCTGACTTTCGCATCCACAGAATCCAAACCCATCTCTTGACCTCGTCTCTGCAAGGAATCGAACTCGTCTAGTAACCTTCCCATCAGTTCTAAATCATCAACAGCTTCTTCTTCTATCGCCTTCTGCAGCTTCTCGAGCCTCCTCGAGATCTCCATCTCTTCCTCAAACGCACTCGTGAACTCTTCCTTCACCGTCTTCCCCATCGAGACCTCGAACTCTTGGCTCAAGAAAGAGACTCTCATATCGAGTTTGGCTCTGATGACGTTCCCCGAATCGGGTTCCTCTTGGCCAGCGATTATCCTGAGCTGCGTCGTCTTGCCCGCGCCGTTCACGCCGATCAACCCTACCTTCTCGCCTCTCTTCACTTCCCAGCTCACGTTCTTGAGCACCGTGGCCCCTTCGTAGCTCTTGCTTACGTTTTCGAGTCTCACTCCGGAAGATATCGTAGACGCGCCGCCGTCGTTTGAATGCTTGACGATCGGTGGTTTACGATCGTGATCTTCTGTGGAGAAGAGAGGCTCGTGCTCGTTCTTCGAGGAGATGGAGCTGATGGAGGGAAGATGGGATCTGATTTTGAAAAATTCTCGTCTAGGGTTTGAAACAGAGGAGAGTTTGAGGGGGTAGAGTGTAGGGCAAGGAAGAGGACTAGTGAATCTATGGAGGTTCATCGTTGAATCCATTGTGGGATAAATCAGTCTACTGTAGATATCAAAAGGATCAGGCGATTTAAAAATGTTTTGTTTTTTTGACAGCAAAACAGAACAAGAGTTGTAATCGTAGTAATCAAAGACTCTGGAGTTTTCTATACTCGTTTTCTATAGCGTGAGCGAAGAGTCTTACGGAAACACACGTGTTCATGTTAACTAAAGGTTCGTAAATTGCCACGTGTCAATTCGTTAGCCATTCAAAAACGCATAAAGGGCTCAAAATTGTTTAGAACACTTCTCACTCTCTTTTTTTTTGGGTAAAATACGTCTCACTCTTTTTATTAAGAGGAACATAAATATATCAACAGAATATAAAATATTATATTTCCCTAATTTTTATGTCTAGATAACTTTGTATAACCGATATATAATGCAAGTGAATCAGTAAGATACAAGCTTTCCATCATCATTTAGGGCATTAAATAAGAACACTACAAAAATTATTTATAATCTCGTTATTTATTTATTACTACTATATTTAAGCTCTTATAAAGCTACCATTCTTTCTCAGTTCACAATTTTCACAAAGGGTATAAACATGTACCGAGAAACTCATCAGTTTTATCATTTGTGGAGACTTGCTGTCCAAGAAAGAGACGAAGCAAGAGACCAACTGATGCATTCCCTCGGCGAACTCTCTAAGTTGCGGAAACTCTTCAACACTGTACTGCTGTCTGAAGGAAATATACGCAGTTACTACATAGAAGTCGTCGATGAATCTACTGGTCATCAGCACTGTAATTACAATCATTTTCCCAGAGATTCTCCGTCGAATTTTAGTGTTAATTCATCTCCGTTGGATCTCAGCGTTCTGTCGAATCAGATGCGTTTTGTGGTTGAGAATATGAGAGATTACGAAACCGTTGTGCTGGAGATGATCGGAGGAGTGTTGCCGGAAAACGGTAAGTTTTTGCAAGCCGTTAGTGAAGCTGGATCGTTGGTTGAGTCATTGTTCATAGCCGGCCCGGTTCTTAGATGGATAAATCCTCCGGTTCAGTTGTCCAGTCAAAGACCGGTTCTAAGTAATAATGTCACTAGTAATAGTGGTTTGGAGTTTGGTTTAGTGTTCCAAGACCAGTGTCCCACTTCAGTTTGATGTCCGATTGAAATTATTTGGTTCGGTTACATGTAATGTTCTGAAATCTCTCGTATGGGTATGGCTAAAGAAATTGTTTGATCCAATCAAAGAATTCATTTTGTCGTTTCTTTAATTTTATTTCTTCATCTCTCCTCTAAACCTGAAATGTGGCAGGCAGTAAAAACAAATTAAATGAGGTGATCAATTAGTCAAATTTAATATTGGATTGAACTTTTTTCAAACCGACCTTTTAGTCATGACTGGAATTATTATGTTTCAAGCAATCTCTAGACCAATCCCAAAAGATTATTTTAATATAATTTTCACAGTAAATATTTTCAACCGAACATTAAAACTTACAGTATTTTAGATAATATTAAAACTGTGTTTTGAAATTGTGTCAGAGACAAAAAAAATAGTAATGTTAAAATCACACTAATATACTAAAATATTTTTAAAAATTGGGTTGAAAATAAAAATTATTATGTGTAAAAATTATCTTATTTATAAATCGTAAAAAGGAAAAAGAAATAACTTGGGTCAACATTTCTAATAGTATATTCTAACTAAAATACTTTAATTCACCACCCCTGACATCAGATTCTTTGATTTGACCAACGCCGAAAGGAGAGAGGAATAAAAAGTTCTAAATGGCAGTCTCGTGATTATTACAGGCGACCTCGGACTTTCCGTAATGTTTATTGGACATTTGACATGAAATTAAAACAAAATTTTAATTGGTAAAACGAGCTTGTTTTTCTTTGCTGTAATAAATACACAAGTCTTTGGAATCAAACGCTCAGGTACTCCTGCCCGAAAAAAAAAGAGCTGTGATACTCCTGCCCGAAACTGCCCAGATTTAGAATTAAATAAATCTTTATTTAAATACGAAAATTTATTAAAAGACCACATGGCCAACAGAAAGTTGCATAATTACAACCCAACCAGGACCATTTCGCGGACCATCCAGACCCGTTCTATGAAATTCGGATATCTTTCTGTATAACTTTCGAAATCTTTGTAAGAATTGGTGTGATTGTAAATATTGGTGAAACTGTACATCGTAATAAATCATCAACAATATTCTGTATATAATACTAAGTTGAACTAAATTTAACTAAATCGCACTTTTAGATTTCAAATTTTTTATTATGTTATTTTTTGGACCGAGTTGTTGTTATTGATATATTTTTTGAATTTTGAATTTAAAAAATAGTTTATATGCTATAAATAGATTTTGGCCAAACTTAGAAATGTTGTACATATTTAATAAAAGTAGAAATGTTGTAAAAAGTAAAAATGTTGTAAAAGTTGATAAAACTAATCTCCAAATGGCTAGTGAAGTTTATTTGTTAAAATAAAAGTAGAAATGTAGTTAAACTTTTAATGATATATTGAAGTTAAAATATACAAAGATTAGTTTATAGAGAGAAACTAGAGGATTGAAACTAGAGACATTACATTAAGTCAAACATAGTGAAAGTAGATAAAACTACATGCCATAAACTCGAGAAATAAACACCACAACTAATCTTCAATTGGCCAGTTGGCAGCTGTCAAGTGAATTTCATTGCAGAAGTCCCAAACTTCACATTGCCAGAAACAACGATCGCACTTCCACTGTGTTGTTGATCCATTAAAGGAGACTACAAACACCGGTTCTTCTATTGCGGAGGAGCAGCAGCAATCATTTGAGAAGATGGGATTCTTTATTCTTTCAAGTAGTGACATAAACTCTTGAGGTTTCTCGTAACCCCAATGGCCTGAGGGTAGAACAGTCCGGATCATGCAATTCATCCGATGAACAAACTCACGACTAAAGTTAGGATAATTGTGAAACAACCCTCCATCATCTACACTAAACGCTAAGTTCAGCATTCCATCTACAAACTTGGCCAACTCCAATCCTCTCTCAGCAGCAAGACGGATTTTCTCTATTCCTTCATCAAGTAAATGAAGTTGAAAGAACTCATGCATACCTCGTAGGTAGATGGCCTCTGGATTACCGGCTTGGTAGCACCTAAGTCGGAATGTTCTTACAGCATTAACCTCTTCAATCCAATCATTAAAGCCAAAGAGATTAGCAGATTGGTAGAAGTAGTCGTCTCTGCCTATTTGATTGAACCCGGAGAAAGCGATTCTAGCACTACCGAAGTCCCGGATGTGGTTTGTTGCTACCTTTGAGAGAATCTTATGGAGGATGGAAGGAGGGAGAGATTCCAAGTTGAAGTTCGACATAGAGTACAAGAATCAAGGAAGATGAAAAATTTGAGAGATATTCGTTTAATCGAGTAAATGGAAAGATTTACGTGTTATTTATAATAGAGATAAGATTGCATTTACTATCCCACTTAAGGGTGTAATTTGATAGACGGCTTAAGACACGACTTCTCACTGCAAGTACATGGAATAAGAACAGGTTTGTTTGAATAAAAATAGGTGTGTTTGAATAAATGAAACTATGTAAAAAACGAGTATTAGGTGAGAAAACTAAGAAATAATAATTGAAATATTTAGTTTGAGAAAAATCTGTCATTTCATGATTTATGACCCTGATTTATGACCATAGCTTCGTGACCATAGCTTCGTGACCCTTGATATTTGCAACGCTACACGACTTCTCACGCACGCTTCTGACAGTTTAAGTGAAACTAACTGATATTAATTGTGTAAATTTATGAAACTAAGTAAAATTATATTGAAAATTAGTGTAAATATATGGAACTATGTAAAAATTAAAAAATTTAGGTATTATATTGTTTTATATTTTGAAAATAAATATAATATTATGGATTATTTACTGAGCAAGCAATAAAAGAGATCATAAAAATGGTTGAGAAAAATCCAGTAATTAATGGTATTGATGGACAGATGAGAGAGTAATTAATCGATTGAAAAAGTCTCTAATAATAATCATTACACTCGCAACCCCTCGCGACTCTACACTACACTTGCATTGAAACCAAACGTGAAACGTCACAACACTACACCGTCTAGAATCATCACCATTGCGCATTTAATTCTGCAAATTCTCTCATTTCATTCATCTTATATCCGAGTTCTATCTTCTCTTCTCTCATCTCTGAGTCAAATTCTCTCATTTCATTCATCTCATATCCGAGTTCTATCTTCTCTTCTCTCATCTCTGAGTCAAATTCTCTCATCTCTATTCAACAAGATGACAGACTTCTACAATAAGCTTTCCCAGATTTCCGAGGCTTCTTATAACCCCGACGTCAAGGCTTGGCGTTTCAGAGTCAAAATACACAGGGTCTACCCTCTCTATTCCTCGGTTACCAACAGGGTTATGCCTTTCTATTCCTATGTCCTAGCAGATGAAGATGTAAGTGTTTTTTCATCATCTCTCAAGATTTTCATCATCATTTAACTTGATCCTTGTACTTTATTTATGTAGGGGTGCAAGATGGAGATGACCGTTTATGGGGATTATGAAAATTTTAGAGGCCTCGAAAACAGGGAGGGAGAATGGGTGGAAATCTTTCGGGTAGGAGTTGAACGTTCCTATGGAGGTTTCAGAGCAACTAACTCTCGGTTCACACTAACTGCTTCGCGACTCACACAAGTCCGCATGATCGATCCTCTGAACAATCGGCTTTTCATGGACTTCAAGAACATCCATGCAATCCCTCACATGTCTCACAGGGAACGAAACTATCCCATAGGTATGAATGCTGCTAAAATAAATATACTCACTCATAGTCACATATTTAGTTTCAGAACTTTGTATGACTCTGTAGATGTAAGTGAAATTAAGTGAAACGAACTGATTTATTTGAGTTACACTTATATGGTAGATACAATTGGAGTGGTCTTCAATACGGAAGCCCGTTTCGATGACCCTGCAAGACCAAGGATGATATTTTACATAAGGGACAACATGTAAGTAGAAAGTAACATATGATTCAAGCAAAATTTATTTATATTGTAATTAACACACGTTTTCTTTATTCTGAATAGTGACAGCCAGATTAAATGTGTTGCAACTGGCAAGCAGGCCCATGCCTTCCGGGATGGTCTTGAAAATGTGGAAGGTGGACAGGTGATTGTGGCCCTTAAGATGTGGAAGGTCTGCAACAGTTGGAGTAAGTGTAGTTTCTGTGGCTAGTTTTAAATATGATAGTGGACTAAAACGTTTACTAAAATCATAATCATTTACTACATTAATACAGATTTATTTGAGGCTCCTGATCTATGGCTTGAGACCGAAGGTGGACTTTCAGACTTCAGGTTCAATCCGCGTTTGACCGAGGTTGAGGACTTCAGGCAGTCTCTACTAAACAGCGACCCTTATGTTCAAAAATATGGGATTGAAGGTCTTGTGTAAATAGTGTTGTTGTTATGGTCTTGTGAAAAACTCGATGTTTGAACTTGTTTAACTTAATCTCACTTGTTTGAACTTTTGGTTTCACTCAATCTCACTTGTTTAACTCAATCCAACAACAGAATACTCCAAACAACATGGTTGTTCAACTTCGCATAACTTAAAAAAACATAGCTTAGCAATAACAGACTCGCAATAACAGTTAGTTCTAGGAATTGGACAATTACTTTTTGTACATCATAATTCCTAGAACTAAAACGATGGTAAGAAGAACACAACCTCCTGATATCTTTATCATGGGCATCTTTTTGGGACCTTCGCGGATATCTCCTTCGTTCCTTATTGTTGCTTTGAGACTCTGAACTTCTTCTTCGAGTATTCGAACTTGGTAGTCCAGCTGCTGTATCTCATCGGTGAAGGCTTCGTCAACCCATTTGAAGACATGATTGTCGTTCTCGAGCTACATGATTTTTTTTTCAAAACGAGTTAGCGTGATTCATAAGCGTTCCATATGTAAACAACAAACGGATGTACCCTCTGTGAAGCCGCAAAGAGACACCGATAATACCGGCGATATGGGTTTGGATTGCTTTTGGAGATGAGCTCGGTGACGCCCACCCCGCACCAACACCCACTAGGTATCCCCGGAGTTCGTACCCGTCTCCGACCTCCGGTCGTGGATGATGAAGCGGCGGACATCTAGGTTTTTGGGAGGGGAGGGAGTGAGGTCGAGGAGAGAGATTTAGGGAAGAGAGAGAAAATGAAGATAGCAAATGGAGAAAACCTAAAAAATGGGTGTTTAATACTTCGATTGAACGATTCACCCCTTTAGTAAATTGGGAAGAGGGAATTTAGAAATTCGAAAAGCTGAGCGGGAAAAATAATCCCAGGGTTTTTTCTGTTGTAAATTTCACCAAGTACTCAGTTTTACAGAAAGCGTCAAAGTTGCACTTTTTAATTATTTCTATTTATCTTAGTTATACTCTAATTAAATTAATGATTTTGTGGTTACACCAATGCAATTATGTTTCCTAAGTTCATTTCCCATACGATACCATACGATCACGTACATATAAACTTGATTTCGTGCCATAGAGTTATCAAATCTAACTCAGTCAGTTTCAGCGATAAAGCTATGACAACACATTGTATTTCCTATACAATTGCTACGAGCAGTGAGATGAAAATTTAATAATTTTAATAATTCTTATTAAATCATAATTAACATAACACTACTAATAAACTAAAAGCGTACTACTTCCATGACTTATAAAATTAAATTAAAAACTTTAGAGTTTACAATCATGTTATTCAGTTTACATAACGTAGTTATACCAGTTTCATTTAGTTATACAACACACAAATAAAATTTATTTCACCTCACAATGTTTCCATATGATAAAAACAACAAAACCGAAAGTGAAAGGCAAACATCAAAACAGAAAGTGAAAGGTAAAGAACTTAATTTAGACCACTTCATACATCAAAACTGAAACCGAAAGGTTTACAACATACTCTTCTTCTGTTTCTTGTGGGGATGTTCATCGTCCTCCAAACCTGTTCCCACATTTTCTTCTTCTCCATATCCACTCTCACGCTCACAATAGTTCCTACTACAACAGCTCTCTCCAACTCTCGACAGTTGCTCGGTTATTTGAACTATTTGTAATTCTTCGATGTCCTCCACATGCAAAATACTTCTCCTTTCTTCTCTATCCACTGATGTTAGATAAACAAACACATCTTCATCATCCAAAATATACGATTGCCTCTTAGGTTCCACTACCAATGGAATGTAACCCAAATTGAGCCTCTTCGTAAACGGATCTATTCCGATCTTCCTGCATATCCTCTCTTTCAACAACGAATAAGTGATCTCCTCCAACGATGATGTATTAAAGGATATAGCATACAAACGAGCATCGGTTGGAATCCATTCATAATCATCTCCATCCTTAGAATAATGTCCATCATAATCAAAGTGTATGTTCGTCGAAAATGGACACATTGTCTGCAATAAAAACATTTAACCTTAAAGTTATACTTGTTTTTTCAGTTACACCATTCACGTTATACTTGGTTACACAGTTACACCATCAAAGTTATACTTCGTTATACTTGGTTATACCATGTCACAGAGTTGTGTCAGTAACCAAATAAAGTACTGATAAGGAGATAAGCAAGCAAGGACCTCTAATCTTCGATTGAATCATCATAATACCGTCACATTCAATCATTCCTTTCCGATCCTCGATTAGTTCATGAAACCCAAATGAATAAGAATTTTTCAATTAAAACTATAAATTTGGAGTCGAGTCTTCAATTCAAAACCAAATTGTTATCAGCTTTGATTCCCGACATTCAATTATGAGTTCGTCTATGGTGAGATACATACCCTGTATAACGGAATTAATAGCTCGATGATCCAGCATCCAAGCGACGAGATCGAGTTCGATTGGGAGGAAGAACAAAGAGGGAGGGAATGATCGGAGTGATCGAGTCGATTCCGAGTCGACTCGGGAGGGGCGAGTGGAGGAGAGGAGATGGAATAGAGTGGATCGATTTTCCACATTCGATTAATTTATTCATTAAATTGGTCGGGGGTATTTTAGATATTAACCACATTCTTCAAGAGTATGAAAACAGATAAGAGTAGAGCAGATCACATGAGAGTATGGTAGATCACTTTTTGCCTCATTAAGAGTACCTGAGCACTTGACTGAAGTCTTTGGTCTTTCTTCTTATAATTGAGTCCGTTTCTCTAGCTTCGCCTTTGATTGGGGGCTCAGAAGTATTCAGAAGGGACTAATATATATCTTGCTCTATCTGATACCTTCTCTTCTTCGGATTTTAATCAAAATGGAGGATGATCGAAAAGAGGTATAAACCATCTTATCCTTCTTCAGTTCCTGCTTTTTAAAAAAAACTGTTTTTAAAACGTCTCTTGTCTGTTGTTTGTTTCCCGAGTTATTTTATTTTGAACTATGAAATCGAAGATCTGCTTGTTTTGTTGTGCTTTTGTCGGAAATCGAACTTGAGTCTTTAGACTTATTTTTTAAAACACAAGCTCCAAACAGTACTGATGCTGTTGTAGTGATGACACGACTTCGATTGGTAATCGAAACTAAAATTGAGTAAAGCTTCTCCCTTTTTCACAATTCTTGGAAGCAGAAATCTTATTAATTACGAGGCATAGAAGTTTTGAATTTTCTTAGTTTTGTATCTTCAAACTTTGTGTTACCTTTATTGGTATTCAAAAGAAGATCCTACTTTTACTCAGATAGCTAGGATTCCACAAAGCTTAGAAACAGTTCAATAAAGTCAAGAGACCTTTGCCCCCTTTGTTGTTGTCTCACCTCTCCTTGTTCTTCTTTCAGGATGCATCGCTTTGTAAAACATCTCTGTATTTTTGAAGTCTATATTCGTCAAGTATAAAACCACTTTGATTGTTTAACTTTTTTGTTGTTGTTGGGGTTTGCAGAAGAACTCTCCATGGCTATCAGTGCCACAGTTTGGTGATTGGGACCAGAAAGGAGGAGGAACTATTCCTGATTACTCTATGGATTTTACCAAGATTAGGGAGATGAGGAAACAGAACAAGAGAGACCCTTCTCGAGCCAGTCTTGGCAACGAGGATGAACTCGTTAAGCCGCCACCCGAGTCAGCTACAGCAACCGCTAAGCTCACCACTGTCCATAGTGAGAAACAACATCACTTCTCTCCAATCCACCATCACCAACCACATTCCCCTTCCGTAAGATTCCAAACCACTTTTGTTTTTGTCTTTGATTCGAATCGTGTCAAACATGAATATTTTGCATTTGTGTTCATATCATCATACAAATCCTCTCTATTTAGATTTACATCACTATCAGTAGGACGTCTTATTTGAATCTAGTTTTATTTAGCCGGTTCTTGATAATGATAATGACTCTCAAGTAAAGATGAGAATTTGGTGTGTGGTTGTTTGGAAACAGGCGAGGAGAAGCATCTTCAGCTGCTTCAACTGCTGCGTCAAAGCTTGAAGGATTCTTCTCTAGAAGCAATGGAGCAGTTTTTATGTAATTGACTTATGTCATTCCAATATGGAAAATGTAATGTGATCAGGACACTTTTATGTTTCATATATGTTTCAATCCATTTCTAATATATTACAAAAAAAAAAAAAAAAGATTAGGCTAAAATCAAGCTAATTGCTTAGCCTAATGCAAAACATGGACACTTGGTCCGAATTCGAACTTTATATTGACCACTCCAATACTTATGGCAATGGGCAATTTTCAAAGGCCCATTGGTCTACACTTGCTGGTAGTTAATTTATCCATATTAACTTGTAACAATAATGCATTTCCTAGTTTAGGCCTGTTTAAAAACAAAAGGAAATTTAAGTGGCCATTTTTTAAAATTCTTAAATGGGCTTTTATATATAGCCCATCAAGCACCTTCACGCGCTGTGCATGGATTTGGAATTGCGTTCCCCACGTTGAAGACAGTGTCATGAAAAGATGGACCCCACAATCAGGAAGACCTGGCAGAGAGGACGAATCTGTCAACGGTCAACATCATATGTTTAGTCTTGTTTACGGCCCAACTCCCATGCCCCTACCTGCCTTTAAGTTTATTTCTCGTTACATTTATGAAAAAAGAAAACAACTATTTTGATGACAATGGGTGAATAAAACTGACTATGCTGCAAAAGTGCAAATATGGTAAAATATGAAATACATGTTAACTAATAATTAAATCTATACTATTATTGATGGCCCCACTAGCCTCTGCCTTGTTGGATAGTGGTATCAGGGTCCGTATATTTTAGGATCAGCCGATTAAAATACCACCACAAAACTTTGTACTAGTGTACTTTGTAACTATTTTACGTTACACATGAAGAAAGAATGATGAACGAAATATGAATGATACGTACTCGTGATTCTTTTTATTAAAAGCTATGTATTTGATGAGAGAACTCATGGGTTTAATCATGCATGTTTCTACTTTTTTTTCGCCTGGCATACACAGTACATACATGTGGACGACCAAATCTATTTGCAATTCTTGCTTCCAAGATGTCAGAAGGACTGAATCGTTCTAAATTGTCAACCAAATCAGACGGTGTCTCGTTCAGACCTAGTTGCTCTTTCACTTACACCTTAGATACATTGTAGAGTCTTGTCGGTGAGGCCAATGCGTATATCGGTGTATATAATAAGATAACTTTTGTTTCCTTGAGTATATTTCACGCCGTGATATTTATATGATTTACCTGTGCCAATAAGTTGACGATCTTGGATTGTTAAGATTCGTATATTTCCTTGAGTATATTTCACTTCACTGGTAAACATTCTTAAAGAATACTATACTGCTGCGATTTGTATCGCAGTGTAAGATAAATGAACACTATATGGTTTTTTCTTTGAACTGACACTATATGGTTTATATCGTGATATATATATTTCTCACCGCTTCAGTTTTTTTTCACTATAATCAAACGTGAGTTTGTAATCTGTATCTATTTTGCCTCTATTTAAATATGCTATAGAGGACAAAAGACAATCCGGAAATACCCAGAAATGCTCGTAGTAGAAACCCTTAGTTTGATCACTGTGAAACATGCATGTTGTCAGACTTACCCAACGTCGCTACTGATAAATCAGACGACAATTCAATATATGATCAAGTATGGTTAGCTCAATCCAATAAATGCATTCATTGTTTTAGTCTTATCGCGTGAATTACATATATATTTTAAAATTGTTACATGTATTATCAAATTCTTGTACCTGAATCTCAAAAGATTATGAAACGAAGATCGAATTTGTAGTATGTATAAATAGAAGAGGTACAATGTACTTTGAGTACTTGTGGACATTGGGATGGTTCATGTCTCCTATCATTTACTGTTCTTTGTCCACCAGCCCCATTCCCTGCCAAACCTCCCTTCTTCACCATTCACACTTTTTTATCTTGAGCGATTCTAAAATTATTTAATAAACTTTAGCTAAATAAAATGAAAACTACAATTCTATTTTGGTTATGTATTTTTGTCTGTTTGGACATATGCCGAGATTTGAACCTGTTACCTAATATATTTAACATGGATAATGGATGATTCGGTGCTTAACAGCCCCAGCCTCTGAGATTCTACAACAGGTTCATTTAAATTTCACTAATTTGTTAGGGTTTTTATTTTATTTTAATATTCATAAACATTATCTGATAAAGAAAACGGTAAACGGCGAGCTAGAAATAAGCAACATACAAATTGCATGAGACCTTTATAGTGAACCGGCTTTTCAATGAGATTTGATTGTCCTCCTTGTTCGTACAATTTAAGATTGTTTATACTCATAAATGCATCTTTACAATGATAAAACTTAGCCAGCTTTCTATTGATAACCTTATACATAAGTATTTTAAGACAATCAGATCTTATCATGAAATTAATCTTACGTTATCTTAAAATTATGCTGGAGATTTTACAATATAGAATCATATAAGATTCTCCTAGAAAATCAGGTTAAGATTCTCAACATATGCAACAACGTTTGCTTAACCGATTTCTAATAAGATACTAAAAAGATATGTTATAAACCAAGTTTGTACACGATCCATTATCATAAGTAACAAAGTTGCATATTATGAATGTATTTTATAGGTTGAACCATATGTCTTTTACAAGTTTGGTTGAACATTGAGCCGTATGCCACCCTCTATCCAAGACTTAGTGAGTTGTGAACGTATAAAATATGCTGAATATGATAAATAGTGAGAGAATTCGAAGGAAAAAAAGAAGAAACTCCACCATTACTTTACAACTAATTTGATATCATACAACGACTTCTCGTCGTAGAGATACAAAGACTTGGGATCTCGTGGTATACGAATTGGTTGCTTTTTTTTTTTCTCTGCATGAACTCTTGCGAGTTGTAATCAAACAACTTTTAACAAACCATTGATATTTCTAACAATCGTAACAGAATAATGACAAGATATTAAACTGCTCACTACTTTAGTCAATATCTCTGCGATGATTTGACAGCATTTTAAAATATCGCCTAATAAAAGAAAAATGAAAATTAGTGCATTTCTTATAAAGGAATATATATTTATACCGTCCTGATTATTTGGATCTGGGTTGAGATGAAATATCATGGAATCTAGAACATGAGTGAAAACGGTGCAGTAATATGAACATCTTGCATGTAGATGTCTCAAAACTAACGTACGATGGTTGAAAAGTTAATTTTACTCTCATAAAAATACGTGCATACGGTTTACTGACTCAAACTCGTGATTTTGCAATTATGGCTGCAACTAGATTGCCTATATTTGAAATGAAATGCGATTTTTCAACCCGGACAATTACAATCGTGTCAAATACTACCTGAACAATTGATCAGTGCCAAATAGGACATCAACTCAATTATAATTCAAAGATATTATCTAAACTTTTTAAAACGTGCCAAAATCAACATTAACCGTAATATAAGTTAATCAACCGTTAAAAAACAAAACGACGACGTTTTGGTTTAATCATTTTCTAAAAAAACATATTCATTCTAGGATTCGAATTCGTGCATTGATACACTTTAAAATAGACACTAACCACTGAACTAAAGTAAATGTTTGATATATTATTACGAATTCGAAAGTATATATACTACTATATTTCTTAATCTTCTCCAAATAAAATTTGGTGATATTTTTTTCTCATTTCTATAAATATATTAATCTTTTTTATAATTATCATATCTTTAATACACTTATATTATACTAAAATATAAATAATAAAATATTTGAAATGATACAATAATGTATATAAGAAAACTTTATAAATAGTTAAACTATTTATAAAGTTTTCTTATATAAATTATTGTAATTTTAAAAATTTGAATGGTAATTTTTATTTTTACAAATTAATATAATAGTTTATATAAGAAAACTTTATAAATAGTTTCAAAATTTAATTATATTCAATTTGTGCAATTTAAAATATTTTATTATATTTATATTTTAGTATAATATAAGTATATTAAATATATGGTAGTTAAAAAATATGTTAATGTATTCATAAAAATGAGAAACAATTATCACCAAAGTTTTATTCAGAGAATATGAAGAAGTATATATCAAAAATTTACTTTAGTTCAGTGGTTAGAGTGTCTCGTTTAAATGTATCAATGCACGGATTTGAATCCCAGAATGAACATATTTTTTTAAAAACATTAAACCAAAACAAAGTTGTTTTATTTTTTTAACGGTTGACTAATTTATTTTACGGTCAATTTAGATTTTGGCACGTTTTAAGAAGTTATGCAGTATTTTTGAATTATAATTGAGTTGAGATAATATTTAGCACTGATCAGTTGTTCAAGTAGGTTTTGACACATTTTAAAAAGTTTAGGTAGTATTTTTGAATTATAATTGAGTTGAGATCGTATTTAGCACTGATCAATAGTTTAGATAGTATTTGGCATGACTGAAATTGTTCAGGTTGAAAATGGCCCTTTTCCCCCACTTAACATGAATGGAGTGGAATGTTATTTCCATCAATTCCAAAGAAAAAATAAATAAAATATAAATAAAATTATTTCATAACAATTTTTTCAAGGAATAAATGGAATGAATCTATTATATTTTTCTACTGCATTTCATTATTCTTATTACATTTCTTTCTATCTAATTAGTTCACCAGTTACAACCGTCTATGCTGAAAAACCATAAGCAGAAAACAAAACAAACATATACATTAATTAGGGCAAGCCATTCTTTGCAAGTCACAGCTCTCTTAAGCCACTGTATAACCGATTAGTACTATTTTTTTATCAAAGTACTACTCCATCTGTTTTATATTACTTTTCGTTCTAAGTTTATACATACATATTAATAAAACATATAATTTTATATATTTTAAAAATAAAAATATTATTATTAATACACTAACCATATATCAACCAATAAAAAAATGGAGTATAGAATATTGTAAATAAATTTTGAATTAAAAACCGAAAACGACATTTGTAATTCGAAACGGAGAGAATATTGTTTAATTACTTCTAATAAACATATACATTAATTAGTTCCTCCTTCCGTATTCCCTAAGCCGAAATAATATTTGACTTTTTATTAAATTATTTTTCTGTTTAACGAACCTCATTAAATTCTATTGTACCTCGCATCGATGCAAACAATAAAACCAAGAAATAAAACGGTGCAAACAAAATTAAATGATTTACATGAGAACAATAAAAATGCAGAATTTATTGTCATACGTTCATAACGCCCTCTCACTCACACACATATCTTTCATTCTCATCTCAACACCAAACCAGTTCATGCGACTCACCACCTCCCTCCACGTGATTCTCTCTCCATTTAACGATACTATTTCAATTCCCTACATTAATCAAATTTACATTAAGATTATTTATTCATATATAAAATAAACATTTTAAAACAGACGTCTCTCGTCCCATGCATTGCGCATTTATCCAACGCTGCCAAAAAAATGCATGTGGGTATATTTATACTCTCATATGTATCTATATATACCGCCTATACTTTCACCATTGTTCTCTCCTAAACCAAAATAAAAGTACCTTTTTGAGAAGATACAAGATCAATAGTACAAAAAAAATGGAGCTGATGAATATGGCGTCAAAAGAAACAAGTTATTGGATGATCGCACTACCCGCCGTTTTTGGAACCCAAAACATGTACGATGTTTCAATCTTCGGCTATCTAATCCTCGCCGTCGTTTCTCTCTCTCTACTGACGTGGGCTTTCGCCGGAGGCGGTGGCGTTGCATGGAAGAACGGTCGTAACCGTATTGGTCGTGTCGCGATTCCTGGTCCTCGAGGCATACCAGTATTCGGAAGTCTTTTCACTCTAAGCCGCGGCTTAGCTCATCGGTCACTAGCCGCCATGGCTTGGAGCCGAGCCAACACTGAGATTATGGCTTTCAGCCTCGGCAATACGCCTGTTATCGTGGCTTCTGAGCCGAACACGGCTCGTGAGATTCTGATGTCGCCTCACTTTGCGGACCGGCCGGTTAAGCAGTCGGCTAAGAGTCTCATGTTCAGCCGGGCAATAGGTTTCGCGCCTAACGGTGCTTACTGGCGCACGTTACGAAGGATCGCCTCGACTCATCTATTCGCTCCGCGGCGTATTTTAGCACATGAAGCTGGACGCCGGCTAGACTGCGCTGAAATTGTTAAAGCTGTGTTAGAAGAGCAAAACGGCGCTGGGTCTGTCGTTTTGAGGAAACACTTGCAGCTAGCGGCCTTGAACAACATCATGGGGAGTGTGTTTGGAAGAAGATACGACCCTCTGACTCAGAAAGAGGCTCTTGATGAGCTTACATCAATAGTTAGAGAAGGGTTCGAGCTCTTGGGTGCTTTTAATTGGTCCGATCATCTTCCATGGTTGAGTTATTTCTATGATCCGATTCGTTTAAAGCAACGATGCTCAGATCTTGTTCCTCGAATCAACACCCTCGTCAAGAAAATTATTGACGAACATCGAGCAAGTAACTCGGAAAATAAAAGAGATATTGGAGATTTTGTTGATGTTTTGTTGTCTTTAGAAGGTGATGAGAAGATTCAAGAAGATGACATGATCGCCGTCTTATGGGTAAGTCCTTATGAAATTGGAAATAATAGTCATGTTATATTATAACGGTTTTTATATGTAACGGTCTCGTACGTTGTACTGTTATCTTACTGTTTTTAAATGCATACATATAGGAGATGATTTTTAGAGGGACAGATACAACGGCGTTATTAACGGAGTGGACCATGGCTGAACTAGTACTGAACCTTAACGTGCAAGCCAAGCTAAGGGACGAGATCAAAATGGCCGTGAGCGACCGAGCCGAGGTGTCGGATGCTGACCTGGCAAAACTCCCATACTTGAACGCAGTGTTGAAGGAAACTCTAAGGCTGCATCCTCCGGGGCCATTGCTCTCATGGGCCCGTCTTTCCACGTCAGATGTCCAGCTCAGCAACGACATGGTGATTCCAAAGGGTACTACAGCGATGGTCAACATGTGGGCCATCACTCACGACCCGGCGGTTTGGTCCGACCCGTTACAATTTAATCCGGAGAGGTTCATTGGGAATGCTAACGTGGACATACGTGGTGGTGATCTAAGGCTTGCTCCCTTTGGAGCCGGGAGGAGGGTGTGTCCGGGGAAGAACATGGGCTTAGCTACTGTGGCTCGTTGGGTGGCTGAGCTAGTGCGACGGTTCGAGTGGAGTGAAAATCAGGCAGAACCGGTCAATCTTAGCGAGGTCTTGAAGCTTTCTTGTGAGATGGAGCATCCGTTACGTGCTGTTGTAACGGAAATATATTAAATTAGGGTTTTTGACTATAGTCAACCTTATTATGTTATTTTCTATATTTGATACGTTTTAGCTTTGTTTTGTCGAGAGAGGTTTGGATTGCTTGTCGTGTGGTTTGCTTTTGTTTACAATTAGTTGATTTAGTAACTCGGTTTGTTATGCACGAACGTAATATCATTATCATTATCCTCAATTAGTATGGGTTTAAATATATTAATGGATCAGCAATGACATATAGTTTCAGTTTTGGTCAGGTGTCCCGTTCCATAATTTATTATATTTATAGAGTAATGCTTTTATCTTTTGTTTATTACTCTAATTCTTATTCTATTTACTATATAAATAAAGTAAATTATGGGGTAGAGATTGAGATGTTCTTAGGATTTTAGCTACGTACTTTAACTCACCTCACCTGTACATTTCTCCAAAAGTCGAAATAGTTGCACTTGTTTGCTTGCGACAACGAGATATTTTCAGAATCAAACGAAACAAACCGGATGGGACGTGGACAAAACACTGAAAGGGTTGCGTTTAATTATAATTTGGACGATTTTAATCAAATTTATGCACCTGCTCGGTCAGTTACATCCGACAAATACGTTGTCATTTTGTAATAAGTGAGGAGGAGGCAATTCAAATGGCATCATGTCGTTAATGTATTCAGACACGAGTATTTGTATTTAGCTAATTATGAAAGTTTGTGCTTGCATAATTTGAAGACCGGCCATGGACTAAAAGTCGGAGAAAAAAAGAGAGAAGAAGCTGTCTATATGGGCAGATAACTTATTTGAAACATTTTCGAGGTCTATATATTCTCTGGTGAATGCAAAGGATATTTTAAACTGGCAGTTTCAAAATTTGATGTTAATTTTCACATCCATTAATTTGATAAAGTAATTAACAATATCCGTCATGTATCTCGGATAATTCTTAAAAAACACCTCACGGAGCAATGACACGAAACTCTAGTTCATGAATGCAAACACACACACACACACATATTTTCGGTGTGTTTGATCTGTCGGTGGGAAAATAATTCGGAAGAGAAAAATCAGTGAACTGATTACACTTTGTCATATTCATCTCAAATCAAGACAAATTCTGTTAACATTGCTGGACAAAAATAAATAGGCTCTTAGAAAGCTATATGATGATGGTGATCGATCTCACAGGAGGTGAATTACCTTGTTTTTTTTCTAATATGAATAGATATTTACATGACATAATATTTTGATATAAGATTTGTTGTCGTGCGAATCGAGCGGTATAAACAAATAATCGTTATGATGGTTAGATAGATAACCCGATGAAAGTATAAACAATTATTTTGGGCGATTAAAGTATAAACGTTGATTACTAATTTCAAATCTCGTAGGTATAACTAAGTTTTGGGATATGTTTTACAAAAGTGAAAATCGCCCGAGATATCAAATGGAGATTCCAGATTTTTTTGAACAGTTTTGGAGATTCCAGATATATAATCAAAACATAGCCTAAAAATAATTAAAATATTAAAATATATCGACATGATGTCTACGAGTACTCAAATCCAAAACTGTAAAAAGTTACTAGGCTTCTTCTTTTTTTATCACAAAAGGAAAAGGTTAAAAGCTAAAACTTTGAATGGAAGGCGTTTATTTGGATTAATAAAATGAATGATTCATTTAATGTACCGCTTCAAAAAAGACAAGACACAACCATTTTTCTTTAATCACTGTATTGATTAATAAAAGAGTAAATTGGAAATAAAAGACACTTTCATCTTAGATTTGTTACTTTAGGATTTTTAGAAGATATTTTTGGAAAATAGGATTTTGATTTTCTTTAAATACCATACTACCCTTAATTTACCAATTATGTTAAATTATTATTATAATTTCTAATTTTCGAAACTGTTTTTTAATTTGAAATAGTAAAAGTTAAAAAATGATTTAACTTAATTGAAAATAGTAAAAAATTAAAATAATTAAAAGTATACAAAAGGAGTCGATACCCTAACTTCATCGTCTTCTTTTCTTCTCCGCCGTAGTCCTTTTCCATGGCAATTTAAAGCTCAACGGAGAGTAGCCTAGTTCTTCGTCGGTGTTTCATCTTGCCATAGTCTCTAATCTCTTAAACATCATCTTCTTTTTCGATCTCAAGTGTTCTTCCTCTTCGTCGGACGTGTCAAATTCGGGGTTTATGTGTGATTCGATTGTGTTTTGATTGATTGTGTTTTCCAGCATATTTCACTTTTATTGGTTCTTGCTGCGCTATTTCACTCTCTGCGTTTGGGTATTTGCATCCAGTGTGGAGAAGTCATCTTCTACTGTGGAGAAGTATCATCTAGGGTTCCTTGTCTCGACTTTTGCTTTCAATCTCACCAATCTGCTTGTCTTCACTCCCATGACCATCGATGTAAGTGAACCATCTTCAACAATGCATACAATGTTCCTATGTAAATCAATATTCTACTTTTACTTTTTGGTGTGTAGATGATGAAGCAAACGCACAAAGTAGAGAGACAAAACAACATAGGAGATGGAGTTGGTAAGTTGGTTGGTCCAAGAACAGGGAGAAGGCAAAGACTATCCCTAAACTAGCTGCCATGACCAAGAATTTTGGTATGATTCACGGCTTGTCATCTCTCGCTAACATCTTCTCTTTTGGAAGCCTTGCCATGCATTCTTGGTACCTTGCTGAAAAGATGAATCTCTAAGTTTCTTGTCACAAAGTTCTGAGCTTTTATGCCCTCCCTTCATGAATAAAATCTCTTGCTTTGTAAGATTATTATACCAGAAGGTGAAACAGTTTGTCATAATGATATCTTTTTTTTTAAACTAGATGTTTTCTTTTTCTCTGAAATAATTGATGTGTGAATGCTATTACAGAAGAGTAATGCCTAAGTTTTACTTAGAGAAACAAAAAAAAATGTGCGTGTGAATGGTGGAATATAGCACCATAGACACTCGTAGTTATCAATCTAATGGGGAGAAAGAAGATGATCACTAGTTGACTACTCTTTGATGCGACGAATCTAGCTATGAGTTTCAAGGAATCTCTCCCAATACATATAATGTTTACGATTAAGAACTTGACCCGCCATTGATCCCGTTCAGCCTTTATCTATTTCAGCTCCTTATAACATCAAACGTATCTGATCATAGGTGGTGATTTGGATGATGGAGAAGGAGCACCAGATAACCCAAACATATTTTAGTGAATAACTATATTTAAATTCTAGATCAAAAATAACAAAAGTCTTTGTGTCATATTGGTTAAAGCCCTTGTAAAATTGTCATAGGTGGTGGGTTCAAACCACAGAGTATCTCTTTTTTAATGTTGTTCGAATTTTAATTAATTCAAAGATTGTGGGAGAGAAAAAACGTGAGAAAGAAAATAGTCCAAGATTTAAGGAAGATTTGGTATAAAGATTAAGAAAACATCTATAACCGAAAATGGAAGTTTCCATATTTTTCGGATTTGACTAGAATACGCAATATACCTAACCCATAACACAGTACAACATGTGCAACGCCTATTCTTCCTTAGGCGTCACATAAGGTAAAAGACAGAAGAGTCTATGACACAATATCTAAGTAAGGTACATCATAGAATTTAGGCTATATGTCGTTATATATCTGCTGGTACACTGAAAACATATTGCTAGATTGTGACGTAACTAATTCTAGTTCAGATATAAGGTAGAAGAAACTTTAGTTTATGATATATACCCGAGATATATCTATGTATTAAAGTTAGTATCCGTTTTCTGGATTAAGTAGACTAACAGAATGTGTATTCTATTTTGGTTAGAAGAGAAAATAAAATATGATTCTCCATTTTAAGAAAAATAAATTTAAACATATAAATTATCATACATATGTTTCCTATCCTTTTCATATTTTTTTACATTTTTAAAGTTATATTTACTATTTTTTCCATGAACGAAGGGCAAAACACGTCAAAAATTGCCAAAAGTATAAAAAATCCTAAATGGACAAACAAAAATTCAAAGTGTCTCTTTTTTCCAATTCTCCCTTAATAAAATGGAGCAAAACAAACATTATCAAATGAGATGATTCACAAAAGAAAAAATTATCTTGTCAAAAAAGATAAGAAAATAATATTTTCATATAATATGTTATATATAAATATTATATTTGTCAACAGTTTTCATAAAATTAATAACAATTAATTAGTAACAGTTTTTGCAAAACACTTTTTTCTACTATGATCTTTTTTTCTACTATGATCTTTTATCTGAATGATATTTTTTTATTAATTGTTATATCTTTCTTGGATAAACGACAATAATAACTGATAAAAATTTATCACTAAACACAAAAAGACTATAAATTTTATTATAGAATTAAAGTTTATAAACTTATAACATCATATAATTTATTTTATGAATAATGTTCTGGATATAAGAATTCATATAATCTAAAAATTCAAAAATGATTATATATATATATATATCTTTAAAGTAATTTATTGTATTTTGTATAAGATTTTACATAATTATTGCAGTTACAAATTATTTTAAAAACAATTTTTTTAATTATGCAAAAACAAAACTGATATATATATTATTTTAAATTTATATAGAACTTTGAAATGCATTTTATCTACTTTTTTTTTGACGAAAAGCTTCATTTTATCTACTTTCATTTCATCGTTCAAACATATACCATTCAAACATATATTTTCTACTATGTATTATCCATATTTATATAGCTAAGAATATGATTGTATAGTAATTTTAGCGTAAATTATTTGGAAAAAACTATTTTATTATGAGTTCAGCTCAAAGATAACCAATCAAATAGACTACATTATTTTATTTTTACTCCTAAGTACTGTTGTTGTTAAAGTGAAAAAAAAACACTGGGAACTTTACTTTTGAATCTGTAAGAGAAATACTTTAAACTGGTTTTTTTTTCATCTTTTTCATTTTCCACTCATTTTTACCTTTTTATTTTTTTCTATTTTATTTCCATATTTACCGATCACAACCTAAATCTGCTAGATACATTTTGGTTAATATTTATTTGATCCGCTAGATCCGTAATATTTTATTCGTCTTTTCATTAAGAACCTAAGATAAAAAGAGATGCGAAAACAGAGAGTTAACGTGGAGGTGAAAGAGTCATAGGTTTCGTCGCTGAGACTGATGGTCTAGTTGTATAAATAAAGACACGAAAACCTGTGCATGGAGTTGTATCTCTGTATTCTGAAACTAGGCTCGTGTCTTTGTCTCTTCACTAGTCATTTCATTTCAAAACACTGAATTATCACTGCTTCAATGTTAGTGGCTGGGGGCAGTCGACAATTCTTCAGGTGACATTGACCCGTCCTTTTATTTGTTGCCATCCGCTTATATAATCTGACTGAGTAGTGCTTTGATAAATTCTCAACAACAAGTTGATATGGCCGAGTTGGTCTAAGGCGCCAGATTAAGGTTCTGGTCCGAAAGGGCGTGGGTTCAAATCCCACTGTCAAGATTTGATCTGCGCATTTCTGTTCTCTTAATACTTCATCACGATCTGTTAGTAATGGTAGCGAGTAACTGAGTATACCTTAAAAAGAAACATGTTTTACTTAACTATTTTCATATAAAGAATAATACCACTAAATCAGGAATAGTTCATATGACTAGTGCGTGAACATTGTTCCCTTTTTGTAAGATTATCTCCAAAATTAACTTATTATAGTAACAGTCGTGATTGCACATGTTTTGCTTGTTTAAAAGTTATCACAATCTATACATGTATGATGTATGACAGTGAATTGAAAACTCGAGAAAAGGTCACCAATAATGCATTGGAAAGCTTTTGGAGTTTGAGAAAGATTAGAATTATTGAAAAGCATACAGCAATATGCAAATGGACTGAAGACAACTAATACCCATGGCCCATGGTAAAGTCAACATTATCAGAGGCTCTCAAAACAAACAATTAAAAGATCATTTATCAACAGACAAAAAAATTCTCTTTTAGACCTGATTTCTTTTATAAATAATTACTAGCTAACGTTGTAAATTTTGTTTGACTTCTGCTTTTAAATTGGAATTTTTTTAGCATAAAATGTGTAAACGAGTTGTTTTATTATTGGATCCAAAGTTGGACGTTGCACCTTCCATCCCCGCTAAACCGGCCTGCTAATACCAAGTTTTAGAGAGACACATGGTATTCTTCGTTGTCTCAGTGCTATAAAAAGGGTCGTGGCCATCTGAGACAAAACGTCACCTCTAAATTTACTCAAACATCTATTCACACATACGCACAAGAAGACATAAATTAGAGTGACTTGGATTCCGATGGAGGAAGAGAGACGAAGCGAAGAAGAAAGCTCTCATCTTTGGAGTCCTTTTCAATTCTTTAACGAAGCTATCAAGAGCTTCCTGAAGTGTCTTGGTCTTCATATCTCCCCTTCTCCTTCGGCATCTTCGGTAATCTATTATAAGCAGAGAAAATAAAGAGATCAAGGTGTTATAAATAAATAAATATATCGTTAGTATCAGTTTGCTATATATATCTCTAGTTTGTTTTTTCTTTATATATATATATCGTTAGTATCAGTTTTTGAAAAGGAATTTTCTTAATATATATCTTTAGTTTCAAAGTTTTTCAAAATGAATTTTCTTTTTGTTTTATATCGACTTGAGCAAATTGGAAGTTCATATCTGATAAATAAAGTGATGAGCTATTTCTAACAAGAGGTTTACAAATGCATGTAGGAGGCTCCAAACGGCGTGGTGACAACAAGGGGAATGATAGTCAGGTCAAAGCAAAGAGGGAGAGAGACACCTAGCTCTGGAAGGCCAGGCCGCCACAACTAAGGAGTTGATTTGTTCGTTTGCTGCTATCACCCATACACGTGGAAAACGGATTACAAGTGCATGCAATTTCGCGTTCATTCATAATCATCGTAAATGTGTATATATTGTTTCTTCTAATTACCGTTTCACTTCATGAAGTTTTTTCATAAGGTTCTAATATGATATAAAAGCTGTTATTATTATCACTATTCAAGCGTATGTGGCAATTGGACGATAGCGGACGGTGACTAGGGTTACAAAATTTTACATATTTAATAATGATAAAAACGTTTTCACTATTAATTAGCTGATCTTAGTTTTTGGACCAATCTAGAAATTACAAGTGTGTAAAATATATATTGAAAAGCAACAGCATTGTTTATGCTTGCTCGTGGGTTACTTTTCTATTTTCATAGCTAAGCCACAACAATTGTATAAACCTAATGTTCCAAAAAAAACAAAAAAAAATTGTATAGACCTGATTAGAATCAAAATGTGTAAATCATTTTTTGCTGTTTATAACACATTATTCCCTAATCGAAACATCTCTGTCGTGATGCATAAACGGTCATAGTCAACGTTTGTGTTGTGCAGTTACCTGGCAGCATTGATGCATAAACAATCCACATATGCATATATGCGCATATATCATAGTCAACATTTACTTCTATTAATTCATGTTTTTGATCGATTAGATGTACATGAAAAGTGTTGCTAAAAAAATATGCACATGGACTCGCATGTGAAATATCACTAAGAACATCTCCATTGTATTATTCTATTTTTTACTTTAAAATGGATTAACTCCAAAATGAAGTAGTGTTTTGTTCCAATGTATTACTTCATTTTCTATTTCAAAATTGAATATTTTAAATATTTTATGTTTTATATTTATTTTAAAATTAGTAATATCACCTTTTATTTATATTATTTACAAAACAATTTATTTTTATTTGGTAACATTTATATAATTAAAATTACTCAACGAAATTTAGAAATGAACATTTAATATACTAAAAATCACATTACATTGTTTAAACACAAATAATGCATCAACTTAAATGATTAATTATAGTTATTATAATTATTTAGTACAAATCTTTTATGTTTTATATTATCTATTTTGTTGCATAAAATATTTTATTAGATCGCTGTTTATATAATGAATAAATACTAACATTAATTTTATAATATATATAGTAATTTTACATTATTATACTTATTTATAATAATATTTTATTAAAAACAAAAATATTTAAATGTGAAGGACTATTTTATAAATAAAAAACTATTTTGAAATAATGAGTTGGTTTACTCCATATTTGGAGTAATCATGTCTATTACTCCATTTTAAAGCGAGTTTAAGAATGGAATTGAAGATGATTTTACTGCAAAATAGAGTTTGGAGTGGGTTTTAGAGTGGGGTTAGAGATGTTCTAGTCCGAACATATTAGCGTATAGAATACATCCGAATACGACGCAATTTCAACTTTTGCATACTTAGGTAATAAAGCTATAAGAAAATCAAAAATACGAAATTATAGGAACTGAGGCAAATCATCCAACCGATGAGCTGTTATACTTAAATAAATTGTAAAAGTATTTAATAGTAATTAACGTGAAGGCTGAAAGTTGACCAAGAAATCAAGAATATATAGATGATGAGTGAACTATATTAAAGATCCGGTTAGTAATTTGTACACATAGTTTAGCTTAACATTTTACAAAAAAAAAAGAAGAGATGGGGAGAGAAGAAAGAAGTGAAGAGGGTCGTCGAGGAAAATTCAAATGGATCAGAAAACGAGTTCCGGCAAGCCAATGAAGCCATGCAGATAAAAATCAACCTTTCAAAGTTAGTAATGCACGTACGGAGAAATCTCGATACTTAGTATGTTCTTATCATTGATGTATAATTGTTATAGATATTTATTCTTTTGTGTATATTAGTAAATGATTACTGACGGTTTGTAAGTCTGTTTGAGTAGTTTATTGTAAAAATCCAGCAGCAGTGTGAATTGATACGGCCAGTTTCTCATAGTCCAGGCTGACAATTGTACATGGTGTCAAAAAAGTTATTGCTATTTTCTTTTTAAGAAAACACACACATTTGGTTTGAAATATAAGTCTGAACTTGATGAATACAAATTGGTGTATATGACTTATAACAAAGTAAATATTTTTAAATAAATACAGCAAATAAATAACATTATACACTTAACATGCAACGCTACAAATAGACGCGCCAAATGAGCTGTTGTTATCTAACTAGTCAAGATGATATTATATTTAATTACGATTTTACGACAATTGATGTAAAAACTGATGCAGCCTGCCTATCTAAATATTTAAATGGAACTCAAGTCACTGATTCTCTCACTTAGCTCAATCGGAGAGAACATGGAGAGAGAAGGAAGAAAAGAAGGCGAAGGAGCTTTTTACTATCTTTGGATTCCGTTTAAGTTCATCTACCAAACTCTCCGATCTCTCTTATTCAAGCTTTTCGGTCTGCGAACTCCTTCTAACCATACTTTTCAGGTAAGTAATTCAACTAACCATTAGCAGTTTAACATTTCAGTTGTATGTGAAGTTTCATGTGATTTTAGATCTACCTCTTTGAACATGGTACAATTAATATATCCCCAACGTGATGGTATTTGCGGTTTATTGCATTAAATTTTCCTCCATGGACTCTGCTTTTGCTTGTGTACCATGTTCAACAACCAACAAAAGTTACGTAACAATTTTTCTGAATTGTAATAACCGCAGTGTCCAAGGCGCTTGTAAGTTCATATGAAGTACATAACACTTGAAGTAGCCAGGGTTTGATTTGTTTGGATTTTTATATAAAGAACTTTAACAATTAATTCTAAATGGTGTTACTCGCCTAAAATTTTCTTTAATCACAGTAGAGTCGTCAACAAAATTATATTTCTGATATCGTAGATACTCAAAAACAATGATTTAAAACACAATTCTGAACACACTATTATTTCTCCTTTTAGTTTTCGTCATAAATTTTTATTTGCATATTGTTAGAGACTTAGAGCTACTAGTTGTCCCTTACATATTGATCAATGCATCTTAGTATGAACTGTTAAAACAAAACAAAAACATGTTGAAATTTTAAATGAACTTTTTTGGGTGGTCTAAAAGGAAGGTATTTAAAATAAATTAATATTCACAGTATTAAATTTAATAAGATGTTGACACCTCACCAAAACAAAACTTATCCTCTCAACGCTAGTGGTGACAACACATGACCCATTAACTCATTTTACATAAAACAAAGATACAAAAGTCTTAAAAAAATATCATATTTTCACTCAACAGGAAGAAGAAGTTGAGGTTGTGGAAGTATCATCGAGGGGGCTCCGAGCGAAACCGAAACTACAGCAGAAGTCGAAAGCAACTTCCGGCAAGCCCGGAAGTGTTAACAAGAAGCCTTCCTAGGTTATGTATAATTTACGGAAAGATTCTTGCTTACATGCTCTGCTAATTAAGAAAATGTGATTTCTCTTCTCCTTTTGCACTGCATTTTTCTTTTTACTGATTTTGCATTGTATATTTCTCGAAGCTTGCAAGTTCACCGAGACCTTTTGTTTCATAATAATAAAAGACGGTGAGAATCCTGTGTGATTCTTGGGGAGAATGTTGTAAAACAAATAACATAATCGTATGAACCCGCAAAATTAATTGCATGTACATTCTGTACTAGTGTCTACCTACCCCATCAAAATCGTCGATGATAATAGTGCTACACATCATTATCCTTTGGTCATACGCACGTGTTACGTAGCTAGCCTCGAATATGTACGTTTATTACAAAGAATCATATTAGTAGGGCTAGCTTTCTTAAAAAAATACTATTTTTTTTGGAACACTTTTTCTTTTTAAAACACTAATAGAGCTATCTACGGATTTATGTCGAATATTTTAGACTTTTGTGAATTTCGGTATAGTAGTATAAAATCCGTTTGGATATTTTTGTATTTCAGATCGAATTCAAGTTTTTTACTTTGGATTCAGTTAATTCGAGTGAGATTCGAATAATTAAATTTTAAAAAGAAAAGAATTAGATTTTTTCGTTTTAAGTCTATTGTATTTAAAAATTTAACTCTCGATTAATTGAATTTTTAATAGATTGGATAATTAACAAATTTGGAGTTAAGAATTCAAAAATAAGTAGACATTAGTTTGATTTTTGTTTTTAAATTTGGATATAATTTTTGTTAATATATAAAACAAAAAATTTACATATATTTTAAATAAATATCAAATCATTTTTCCGTAACTATATATATTATATGATCGTAACATTGATATAAATATTTTAAATAAAATAAAACATGTAAACTAAAAATATAAAAAATATACATATATTCAGTTATTTTTGGATATTATTTGTTTAGGTTTGAATATTATTCGTTCAGATTTGGATATCTAATATCTTCTCAATCAATACATGTTTGAATATTTTGCTGTTTGGTTCGAATTTTTTGGATCGAATTGGGATATGAGTTCGGGTATCTGATTAAATACCTATCCCTAAGACTATCCATAAACCGGATTCGGTGGATACTGGATTGCTTATCGGACGTATCAATTTTTTTTGGATTTTTTCTAGCAGCTTCTACAAAGACAGAGACGGCCACTGCATAGAAACGAGGAGCAAAAACTGAAACAAGATTGAATTGGAATCTATCTTTACTGCTTTTTAGTCGCATCTAGAAGAATGATTGATCTTTTGGTCTTTTTGTAGAAAGGACGATTTGGTCATAAAGTCACAAAGAGAGGAAATTAATTAAAGACACAGAGAAGATGCGTAAAGAGAGGGATAACAAAAGACATAGGTGCAAGCCCATCACTCAAACTGTGATGGCTTTCCTAGAGTGTCTGAATCTCAGACGATCATCTTCTTCTTCAGACGCAGTTAAAGCTAAATCAAGAAATGTAAACTGATGATTATTTTCTCTTTTGTAACCTAAAACGAGTATTTATGTTCCTTTATTTTATGCTTGGCTTCTGGTTTTGTGTGGCAGGAGAAGGAAGAAGAAGCTTCACATGTTAAAACTACAGCGAGGAGTCTCAACGTGGCAAGTAAACGGACAAGGAAACCGATGGTGAGCTCGGGGAAAAGAGGTGGAGTTAACAAGTACGACATGTAGCTATAGTCTTTCTTAACTTTGTTATGATGTAGAATTAAATACTCTTGTTTGCCAATAACACTAAAAGAAACTTGATGCACGTTTTATGATTCATATCATCTTCATAGTTTCATATCCATCAAACTAGAGTATTCTTAAGCTACCAAGACTCGAGCTAGACTCGGTTTTTGTCAAAGGGCAAAGGGAAAAACAAGGATGTGATTATAAACCTTCTACTGCTTAACTCGCTTCGCCAAATAACTCGTGGCGGTTTTGGAGAAGCGAGCGAATGTGAAGAACAATTGCCATAAAGAACGTCCCTTAACGATCCCTTCCTTGAAGTTCCTCGCTGCTCTAGCCACCGCTGGTTCTGTTTCCTTTCTCTTGGTCTGATGCATCAAGTCCTCCTCCTCCTGCATTGAAGCTACTGAATGAAGTAAAACATGGAAGTTAACCATGAAGTAGTATCCCATATCTGAAAAAAAAAACAAAAGCTTTTGAAAGTAATGATTGGCTAAACCTGGATTCATGTTAGTAAACCGCCTTAGTCTATCTTCAGCCACGCGAATAGCCCGTGTTGAGCTTTTAACACCTTGAGTGATGCCTTGGCTACCAAAAAACAAACACAACAACACCAAAGAGTTGTCTCAGACATGAAACGAAGATGTATGCGGTTGCAGAGGTAAGAACAGAAAACAAAAACAAACCCTAAATCACTAAGCTCCATAGTTAAGTCACTGATCTCCATCCCTGATAAGCGAAGAGCAGCCATTGTATCGGGTAACTCTTCTCTGGTTACATCCAAAAGCTTCTCAAGCGACTCTGCTGCTTTCTTGAAAGCCTTTTAATAACATGTCAATGTAAACAACACTTAAAAGAGATTTAACCCCCGAAGATCTGTTAAATCTATAAAAAAAAAAGCAAATGTTCAAAGAACTAACCAGAAGAGTAGGAATCGCAGCTAAGAATAGCCATGATGCTGAGATCGCCGTCTACAAGTGTACAGTAATGGTAATGACGCATCGTTAGAATCAATAAGTATCAAATACATGGTGATGATCTATCGTCAGCTTATATTGAATTTGACAAAGAAGCAGTCAAAATTGTTTTGACCTAGATCCACGAGAGAGACTTACAACGCAAGCGACGACGTTGAGCAAGACGAAGTGTCTCTGCGGCGTGAGCGTCCATTGAGAGAGTTGGAGAGGAGGTTGTCCAACGGAAGAGGTCAGACGGGATGATGATTCGGAAGAAGATTCATGCGGATTCGAGTGCGATGGAGACGCGATTGAATCCGAAACCTTGGCGAATCGCAGAGAGGCTCGCCGGAGAGTGTACCGGCGGAGGAACGGAGGACTTTTAGCGATGAATCCCTGTTTGAAAATCGGATTCGCGAAGATTGCAGGTTTGGGCGTTTGCAGTCTCGAAGAGGAGAACATTGTGAATAAATGCTTTCGTGCTTACTTACTCCTCAGAATCCATTGTTTCTGAGCTTTCGATTCGAGACGATAACAATGGAGTACAAGTTTTAGAAACAGTAGATTTGTGAAACAAGTCCTCGGATAATGATTTAATTAGCTAAAGTACCTCATAGTACTGTTTTGGACTGATTCAACCTGATTCGCATTGTGAGTGAATCGGGCGACACCACGTTGGTTTGGCTGAGAGGTCCCTTGCGAGCTATAACTACACGTAGCATCACTCTCTGCACGTGTTACGCGCATGATCTTCGCGCTGATGTATCATGTGTGAGCGTTAAATATATAAGTTTTATCTTGGTTCATTGTTTTTTACACAATTTCAAGTTTTCAACCAAAGAGAAGGCATCATGGATCAGTTAGTGCTCTCATCCAGCATCGTACCTCCTCTAATATCACTCACCAACACGTGCTCGGCTTAGGACCACGCTCAAGAAGCCTTATGCTCTGTCTTTTTCCCCGTCGTCGTCGAGAGGCAATCATGTGAAGGTGTTTGCAACAGCGTCTCGTAGAGTGAAGCTGATTAATAGGGAGGGAGAGGGGCGGGAGATCGAAGTAGTCGAAGATAGTTGCATACTTGAATCGGCGGAGAACGCGGGAATGGAACTGCCGTACTCTTGTAGGTCAGGGACTTGTGGGACTTGTTGCGGGAAGATAGTGTCTGGAAAAGTGGATCAGTCGCTAGGTTCTTTCCTTGACGACGAGCAGATTCAGAAGGGTTACGTCCTCACTTGCGTCGCACAACCACTAGAGGACTGTGTCGTCTACACCCACAAGCAATCCGATCTTTACTGAGTCCCACACACTGAGTCGATCTTAAATTAACGATACGCATGTAATTGGTCTTCAATATATAAGGCCCGTTTGTTTAAAAGACCAAACCCATTAAGAAATGAAATAACATGTGTGTGACTGTGATATTTTTTAGTAGGCTTTCATTTTCATTCACATTTTGAAAATAATTTTCAAATATAAACAACATAGCTGTAAAAGAAATATATAGGATTTTTAATAAAACAAACAAAAAGCCTTTAAAACTATGTAAAATTATATGGTTGGAAATTGAATTATCATTTTATTAGTATAAATTGTGATACGATCCTAGGATGATGCTCTGGAACTGGGAAGAGAGAACAAGGGATAATCCTCGCAAACAGAGAGACAAGGCTCAATCTGCTCCAAGGCTTGTGGGATGATGGATGATTCAAAAAGTTGCGGAAGAGACTCCTTGACACTTTTAGATGGCTAGATCGGATATGACACACCTCCTTAGACACCTTGGGCGTTGGATATTACACACCAACAGACTGGATACTACTCACCAGTCACTCACTCACGACAAGAGAGAAAAGAACCAAAAGGTTTTGATAAAAGATTGCATAAAAGAAACTAGGGCATCCGAGTACATATATATAGAGAGAAGGCAAGGAACAGGCTCCTTGTTTTCTTAATGTGTTACATAATAAACCATAGTCTAAAATAAAAACATAAGATAAAAATAAATAGAGTTCTTCTTAATCTGGAAAGGCTTCCCGTTTAGGAAGGACTTCTCTTTATTCTGGAAAGGCTTCCAAGATCAATCATCTAGGATATAGGAAAAGTAGACTTGTGGCCTCGTTAAAAACCTTCCTTTGGAAAACCCAGTGGGACAAAACCAAAGGTCAGGAAAAGAGCACACACAAGCTACTTACCTAGATGATGATCAGCTTGAAGGTGGAGTAGCTTGAATTATAGATGAAAGTGTCTCTGATGATAGCAGCTTTATTTTGGCTCAAACACTCTTCAGTTGTATATTCTTCAACAGCTACAAGCTCTCCATGATCAGGTTCATGATTCCATTCTTCAGTGCTTTCCATGATCACATCATCCCCTGCCTCTTCAAAAAGATTTGTCCTCAAATCTGCTTTACCTACAAAAGAGGGGATCAAGTCAGTAACATTAAAGTTTAAAAACAAATTACACTTACCGTGCAAGCCTCTATGATAGGCATTGTTTCTGACTGGTTCGGATATGTAGAGAGCATTGATCCACTTAGTTCCTGATTCATTACTCAAACCTGATTCATTGAGACAAAGCAAGTTAGCACATAAAACTTTATCAAAAAGTAACAATCTTATCCCAAATTTGTCTCTGCTCGGTCTTGGCTTGTCTGCTGCATCTGGAGGTGCTTCTTTAATGAGGATAAAGCCATGGACGTCTGGGTATTTCTCCTGATCCAGATCAGTTGGCTTGAACCGCTTGTCTTCCTCATGCTTGTTCTTTCTCCTTGATTGCTTCCAAGCTTCCTTATAATCTGCACATGGCTCTTTTGACAAAAACAAGTGCATCATATCTGTGTAATCAATAAAAGAATTCTTGAAAACATGATCAATTACCTTAGGATGCTCACCTGGTCGCCATAGATAGGATTGAGATGTTTTGAACTTAGAAAAATTCAAACAAAGCACACAGAGGATCAGCCTACTTGTAGAACCCATAACTCTTTCATCTGAGAAGCTTTGGACATGATTCCAATTCGACGTGAGACCCTGATGAGTTAAGTTTCCATGGCAGTCGAGTTTGCTGATTAATTCCTTGTGGTTGTTGAGATATGATCCTCGGACTGCTCCTATGTCAAATCTGGCGTCTAGACAACTTTCAAAGTTTTCTTGTTGTGTCTCCAACTTAGCCAAGGACTCATGAGTGATACTCTGATAATTATAGACCCTATTTTCGGAAAGTGTAGAGCTCAACACAGTTTGACCTGTACCAACAGCAAGCAAATCAGGTTTCATATTTTTCTTTGAGTTTAGATAGATACCTCGGGTTGGTTGCTTTAGAGTTTGTTGTGAGCTAAGTTGATCTGGTGGTTTCTCCTTGATTTGAGAAGACAACATGAGTTCTTCTCCTGATCCAGTGATCACTTCACCAATATCTCCAGTGACTATTTCATCTCCAATCATGGTTTGATAGTCTTTGTAATGGTGCTGAAGCTGATGCATATCTGGTGGTTTCCATATCTTGACATGGTGGAGAAGCAAGGCATTATGATCAGCTTGCAACTCCTTATGCCCCCAGTTGATTCTAGCACGAGCATAGCATTCCTCAAGGATGATAAGTATGCTGTCATATGCTCCAGGTCTCCACAAGTAGGTTTGTAACCTTCTAACCCAATCAGACATAAGCATCTCTCGGAATTGATCCAAACCGACATATTTTACCAAACTAGTAATATCTTGATGATCTGGTGGCCATTTACTGTGTGGTCTGGTCTGTTGGATCCAGGACAGAGTGGGTAACAATCTCCAATTGTTTTCGTAGTGAAACTCCTGATGAGCTGAGATGTGCAACAACTTATCTTCAGAGGCTGAGAAATCATCAATATCAAATGTTTCTGCAGCTGATTCCTTTTCAATCAGCTGGTTCTTGTTCTTGAGATTACACAGCTCTCCTCCAGGCTCAAATACAACATTCTTGAAGCCCAATTCGTGTCTTGAAAGCTCCACTGCTCTAGTCTTGCTCCAGATAAAAGGATTGATCAGAAACGTACCCAAGAATGTCCTTTGGAAATCAGATGGATCAAAGACAATCAGCTGATTCATTCCATGATCTGCTTGTGGTTCCTTGAGTACCTCCTCTTCTACTACAGTCTGTATGAAAGGAACCATGATGTCCTGAACTTGTTGCTCTTCTTTCTGATTGATAGGAGATGATACTCTGGCTTGATCTTCTTCTTGAATAGGTGCAGCTGATTCCGGTTCTGTATCTTTGAGATCTGAGACAGTAGTAGCTGGTTCCTGACGCTGTGTTTCAATGGCTGCACGTGTTTTGTTGCTCTTTTTGAATTGCCTCTCCACATCCATCATTACTTGTAACAAAGCCTCCTTATCCTTTTCACTGAATAAACAGAATTGTTTATCTCCTCTAAGTGGATTTGAGACTGTCTTCTCCTTGCTGGCACAGATTGGTTTCTTCTTTGTTGAAACAATTCCAGTGGATGGACGAGATCTCCTACTGTCATGTAGTTTCTGACTTGAGGTGGATGGATAAAGCTTTGTCTCAGATGGTTGGCTGCAATCTCTGCTCCACTTGTCTCTTTCAAACCTTCTTTGTTGTGGAGTGTCTTTGATAACAACATCATGCTTCTTGTTTCTATCCAACTGATCATACCCTCTTGGCTTGTACTCATCTCTGGATAATCTGCTTCTCCTTTGCTGCATATGCTCCTCATGTATCTGCTGCTGTTCCATTCTGAATTTCATAATTTTCTGCAAAGTAGCAGTCTTGGCAGTGTTGATTCTTCCTTCATGATCTCTTGCCATTGTACTTGAGAAGTTAGGCACCAGACTTGAGAAGTTAGGCACCAGACTTGAGAAAATTAGGCACCAGACTTGACTGTAGCTACAGTACTCGTCCAGTAAGGAAGAAGTTGTTTAGATCTTGATCTTTGTTCACCACTCTACAAACTCAAAAGTGTTTACCTGAAATCAATAACAAACTCAGCCAGTAAAAGAGTTCGAAATCAAAATCAAATAAGGACACAAAACAAGAAATACCAAGAGACTTTAGCAAACACAAGATCAATACTTCTCTTTTTATCAGATTTTGACAACACAAGAACAGATCTATCAATCTTACACAGGTTTAACAACAGATCAAGAGATAAACTGATAAAAATAACAGATCTAACACACCAATAGCAAGAGATGAACAGATCCAACACAGATCTATAATAAAAACTCTTAGATCTATCAATTTTGAAACACAAAACAACAGATCTATTAATATTGAACTCAGAGTTAAACAGATCAACAGATAAGAGATAACAAAACACAGATCTATCAAATCTTAGCAGAATAAGAACAGATCTAACAGATTCAGCACAAGCAAACACAGATCTGATTTTTTTTTTCTGCAAAGATGAACAGTCAAAACGAAAATCAGAGAGATAGATGAACACTTCCCTTCCAGAGTTGCTCTGATACCACTTGATACGATCCTAGGATGATGCTCTGGAACTGGGAAGAGAGAACAAGGGATAATCCTCGCAAACAGAGAGACAAGGCTCAATCTGCTCCAAGGCTTGTGGGATGATGGATGATTCAAAGAGTTGCAGAAGAGACTCCTTGACACTTTTAGATGGCTAGATCGGATATGACACACCTCCTTAGACACCTTGGGCGTTGGATATTACACACCAACAGACTGGATACTACTCACCAGTCACTCACTCACGACAAGAGAGAAAAGAACCAAAAGGTTTTGATAAAAGATTGCATAAAAGAAACTAGGGCATCCGAGTACATATATATAGAGAGAAGGCAAGGAACATGCTCCTTGTTCTCTTAATGTGTTACATAATAAACCATAGTCTAAAATAAAAACATAAGATAAAAATAAATAGAGTTCTTCTTAATCTGGAAAGGTTTCCCGTTTAGGAAGGACTTATCTTTATTCTGGAAAGGCTTCCAAGATCAATCATCTAGGATATAGGAAAAGTAGACTTGTGGCATCGTTAAAAACCTTCCTTTGGAAAACCCAGTGGGACAAAACCAAAGGTTAGGAAAAGAGCACACACAAGCTACTTGCCTAGATGATGATCAGCTTGAAGGTGGAGTAGCTTGAATTATAGATGAAAGTGTCTCTGATGATAGCAGCTTTATTTTGGCTCAAACACTTTTCAGTTGTATATTCTTCAACAGCTACAAGCTCTCTATGATCAGGTTCATGATTCTATTCTTCAGTGCTTTTCATGATCACATCAAATTGTATGTAGGTGTGAGTTGTTGACAAACCAAAAAGGAAAAACTATGAAGATGAAAAAATAAGAAAAAAAAAATGAAGATGAAAATAAAATGCAAATAAATCTGAAAGATGATCGTCAAACTTCCACCATTCCAAAATTCAAAAATAATTAAATTTATTGCCGGCAAAATAAATGTTTTTTTTAGTTTTGGGACTTGCAATATTTAAGCAAACCGGCGCCTTATTTAACTTTGGGGGAAAAATGAAAAAGAAACCCTAATTTCTATTTAGAAGAGGCCAAACCCTTAAAATCTGAAATAGATAGATATATATAAAATAAACAAAACCCTTAAAATCTGAAATTCGAAATTCCGGATCCACCGCCACCAGAGCCCTAACTTCTCTCTCTCCGTCTCGGTTTCGCTTCGTCGGCGAAGCAGTAGCAGAGTTTCTTCTCAATCTGTTTAATTTTAGTTTTGGGTGGGCTGTTGTGCGATGAAGAAAGGAGCGAAGAGAAGGGGTGCTTCCAAAGCAGGTGGTCGCAAAGGTGCTGCTGTCGCGGAGAGTCAGAACGACGAGGTGATTGCCGAGTCTCTCGAGGCGTCCACGCAGGAGCAGAGTCAGCAGCCTAAGGAAGATGTCACCGAGGAGAACGGAGAAGAGGCCAAGGAGAATCAGGAAGACGGAGTAAAGGAGGAAGAGGAAGTTAAACCGGAGGAGGCCGATTCGTCGAAGCAGGTCGATGTCGCTTCGTCTTCTCAGCAAAAGGGGGACGCCAAGGAGGATGTAGATGGAGGTAAGAAGAAACCTGCTGGTCGCGGTGGTGGTAAGCGAAAGAGGGGAGCGAAGAAGGATGTGGAAGTGAAGGATGAGAAGAAACCGGCGCCGAGAGCTAAGAAAGCTCGAGTGGCTAAGCCACAGGAAGAGCCTGAGTACTTCGAGGATGAGCGTAATCTGGTAATGCTTTTACTCTTGAATAATCATATCAACAGATTGTGCCTTATATGGTATGTCTTGGTGAGCTTGAGTTACTGGAGGGGAAGTTTCTTATTGAATGCTGTAGTGTTATCATGATATCTTGGAAGCCTTTCAGTGTTTTGATTTCTAAACAAAGGGATAGTTAGTTTTCTTAATGGTACTTGTTTGTTTTTTTCTTCAGGAGGGTTTGTGGAAGGCTGCATTTCCAGTGGGAACTGAGGTATATTGTTTAGTTTTTTTTTTTTTTGACAAACGATTTAAAGGTATATTGTTTAGTTACGGTCTCTTATTGATAAATTCAATTTGTTCTTTGCTTACGTTTGTTAAACTTGTGATGGCAGTGGGACAAATTGGATGCAGTTTATCAATTCAATTGGGATTTCAAAAATCTTGAAGTAAGTTGTTTGGATTACATTCTCCAATTTTGCTGTCTATTGTTGAGTTTGCAAGTTTTCCAAGGTTGACGAGGTTCTGATATTTATGTTTCTTCATTTGTGTGTCAGGAAGCATTGGAGGAAGGTGGTTTGCTCCACGGGAAGAAGGTCTTTGTTTTTGGCTGTACAGAACGTAAGCTGTCTCTCTCGCTTTTGTTCTTGTTTTGATCATTAATAGTTGGAGCTGTATGTGCTCTACATTTTTTCTTTAACGTTTTTAATTCTTTCTTTTGATCGTTACAGCTCAGTTAGTCCCCTTCAAAGGCGCAAACAAGATTGTCCTTGTCCCGGCAGTTGTTGCTGTAAGTTCTTGTTTAAATCTCTCCCAAGTTTGCTTTGCATCGTTGATCGCTAGATTCAATATCATGTATCATTTCTCGTGATTAATTTATCCATTCTATTTTTTGCAGGTTGAGTCACCCTTTCCACCTTCTGATAAGATAGGAGTCACGTCGGTTCAGAGAGAGGTGGAGGAAATCCTTCCAATGAAGACGATGAAAATGGACTGGCTTCCTTACATTCCCTTTGACAAAAGGTACTTAGTCCATAAGTTCCACTTGTACCTGAACACATTTGTTTACTATTCTTTTTCGAATGTTTACTAGCACTTGCTAATTACCTTTGCTTCTTTTTTTTTTTACTGCAGAGGTAGACAAGTTGATAGGATGAACTTTCAGATTTTTGTCATGACCTGTACGCAGAGGAGGTAAGTAACATGTGTTGTCTTCTTTTTTTTTGAGTTACATTGCATATGATATTGACATTAGAACATGAAACATGGCTTCACGTTGCATCGTTTGTTTCGCCATCTCTGCCTAGTATTGCAGATCTTTATTCTCATACATATAGTATTGTTTGAATCTGCCAATTTCGGTGTACTCAGTTTTAGCTTTATATTATCTGCAGAGCTGCTCTCAGACATATGAAGGAAGATCGTGTTAAGAAGTACGAGTACTGCCTTCCATGTGAGTTTTGTTTCTCAGTACTAATACTATCTAACATTTGCAGAGTGGGAATCATTATAGTACATGGCATTGGCATGCTATTGATTTATTCATTGTTATGTCATGTGGTAATCAAATAATATCTGATCTCTCGTTTTGTTTGGCTTTGCAGATTTCTATCAGCCATTTAAGGAAGATGAACTCGAACAGAGTACTGAGGTCCAAATAATGTTCCCCTCTGAACCGCCGGTAAGTCTCCCTGCAAGTAATGAATGTACTGGAAGTGACAGTTTACACAAATTGTGTTGGGTATATATTTTTTTAATAATCTGAGCTTTAATGATCTCTTTATGCAGGTTGTATGTGAATTTGATTGGGAGTTTGACGAACTTGAGGTGTGTGCCTTTGGCTTTTCTGTAATGATGAAACTTGAAAATCACTTCTTCATTTGGCTGAAGAGCGTATTCATATTAGCACCACTCCGTCCTCGTGTGTTCTTGCATTGATTGTATTGATTTTTGCGCATGTATTCCAGGAATTTGTTGATAAACTGATTCAAGAGGAAGCCTTATCTGCAGAACAAAAGGATGAGTTCAAAGTAAGTGTAGATGTATATATATAACTCAACAGCTAGTTCATGACGGTTGAAGATTTGTCTAAGCTCTTTTGTTTTTTATATCTCAGGAGTATGTCAAAGAGCAAGTTCGAGCTGCAAAGAAAACTAATCGAGAGGTAAAGACCTAATCAAACCAAGTTGAATGATATCTATGCGCTATAAGATTAAAATTAAACTGTTTTGCTTACGGAATGATCCTTGCAGGCCAGAGAGGCCAGAAAGAAAGCAATAGAAGAAATGAGCGAAGATACTAAGCAAGCTTTTCAAAGCATGAAGTTCTACAAATTCTACCCTCAGCCTTCACCAGAAACACCAGATGTCAGTGGCGTCAAGGTAAGAACAAAAGAAAATCAAAAACAGTTTTTTTTAGTATGGTTTGTTAATTGTTTACAGATCCGTCAATATGTAAAATGTGGTTTGCTTGTTTGCCCATTTTGCAGTCGCCGTTCATCAACAGATACTATGGAAAGGCTCATCAAGTCCTTTGATATCTCAAATCTTGAGAACCCGGAATAGCTTTTCTTGGCAGCTTCAATAGCAGTGAAACTTATATTTAATCAGGTGCTTCTCAGAAACTTTTTGAGCTTTATTTATAGTTAAAAAAAGGCAAGTTTGGACGACAAAATGTACTTTTTACATTTATGAGTTTTTATTCTCCTCCTAGAGATAACTTGAGATCTTAGAAGAGTCACGGGAAACCAACCTTTTTCGGTGGAAATTTGGAAACAACAATTTATAATATTACCTTTGAAGTTTTTCTTATTACGCAATGGCATGTTCTAATTATTCTAGAAGATTAGTTTAATACTACTATATACTAAGAAAAGCAGAGTATTTAATAATGGTATTTCAACTTGTTGTCAAGTTTCGACAATGACAAAATGATATTTATTATGATGGACCCGATATGATGTAGAAAGAGAGATTGACATATAACAATGTGTGCATATGTAGACAGTGGAATAACTTTGGCATCTCTTATTTTATGATTAGAGAAAATGACATTCTAAAAAGGACCAAATAAATTGACTCTTCAAGATCTATGTTCATATTTTGCGTATCAAAAAATTTGTCGCGACAAATTTGATTGATGTATACATATTCCAAGTGGGAATAAATATATCAATCAGTAAAACAGTGCCATAAATTTTCAAACGAACAATTTCATTTCTTCCGAGCATTATTAACCATGGATCTTCATCAGCCTCCAGCTAAAAATAATGAACTTTTCTTACTTTTAAATTTACGGGTTGGATGAAATGTAACTGTTTTTTTTTACAATCTAAAAACTTTTTAATTGAGTTTTTGTTAAAAAAAATATTTATTTAAGATTGTCGAAATGATGTTTATATAACTACGTTAATTTATACTTTATGTGATTCGGATTAACTAATGGGAAAATTAGAAAAATGAGACACTTTCAACTTAGATTTGTCACAATAAGACTTGTAGAAGATTATTTAGGTAACTAGGATTTATATTTTTCTTAATACCATTATACCCTTCCATTAACCTAATTAATCTTAATATTTTATAATTATTTGCACTTTTATTAAAAAAAAACAGAAAAATCCAAAAAATTAGCATGAAGCAACACTGAAATCGTTCGTATGAGATTAGTCTTCCCTTCCATTAACGAACGGTTCCATGGCAATTATTTGCGATCATCACTTTCTCTACTTTGTCTCTCTCTCTCTCTCTGTCGTTCTGATTCATCGTTTCACGTTTTTTTGTTAACAACCAACAAATAGCATTCACGACCATATCATCCCCTTCCTTTGATCAAGTTTTTCTGTTTTTGTGTTTTTTTTAAATGCTGGAGATAGTTAATTGAGGAGTCGGAGGAATTGGCTTCGTCTTAAGACAGAGGAATTGGCTTTAATACCATTAAGCGTTCGTTGATATCATATGTTAAATTAAAGATTTGTGTTATTAAGACCAAAACTTATAAGATTAGCATGAAACAACACCGAAATCGCGAAAAAAAAAAAGAAAAAACGGCTGCAGATTCGTAGGAAGAAGGTAGCAGACGAGGACAATTCTGTCATTTACTATTTCATTTAACCTAATTCCTCCAAAAAAAATTGGGCAAAAAAATGACATAGGACAATTCGAACCCGGGTTATGATAAAGTAACAAGTTAACTGCAACCAATAGGCCACGCATTCATCACATTATTGCTGAACATATTTAAATATATAACCCTTACATTTATATAAAACCCTAAATTAACTCCCTGATTAATTGATTACTCCCGATTTAGTTTAGATACCGAAAAGGAAGTTTCCATATTTTCGGATTTGTTAGAATATGTATCCTACCCCACGCATAGCACAAAAGAATAGGAGAAAAACATATTCTTCCTCCAGCGTCACATAAGGTAAAAGGTAGAACATGTTATAACACATAATATAGGTAAGGTATACCAATGAGTAGTGGCTATATATCGTAATAAAGCTATAGGTACATTAAGACATCTTATTTGATTATAACGTAAGCAAATCTATCTTCATTAGAATATACAAGAAAGGATAGTTTAGGTTATATAGCTCGGATATACCTTTCTAAAATTTTAGTATCCGTTTTTTAGATCAATTATATCACCAGAATGCGTATTCTAACCGTAGCTAGAAGTTAAAATAAAATATGATTTCATTTTTTTAATAAAAAAAATAAACATATATATTGTCATACTTAGAGCATCTTTATAGGTGTAACTCTTGGGATAGTTTTAACCATATGGGCCCATATTTTTGTTAAAATCTTTCCTTCTCTCCTCTTATTCAAGAAGCAAGTCTTAAGTTTTTTGTGGGTTCTGCTTCTTTATTCTTTTTCTGATTGGTTAATTTTTTTTTTTTTTTTAATCAAGAAAAAAAAGAAGTTTAAGAACCATTTTTAGAGTTACACCTATAAAGATGCTCTTATGTTTCCAATAGTTTTTATATTTTTTTACATTTTTAAGATTAAGTTTACTATTTTTTCTATAAAACAGGGGTAAAACATGTCCAAAATTACCAAAAATATGAAAAATCCTAAATGGACAAAGAAAAGTTCAAAGTGTCCCATTTTTCTAATTTTCCCTTAACTAATATTGCTTAACTGAAAAAAGTTTTAAAATAGCAAACAAACTTTGACTTGATGGTCAAGAAGAATCGTATAGTGACACACCAAGTTATTGTCTCTCCGTCCCGTTTTAGGACGGTGTTGCCGCGTTGCACTTCTCCGTCACGTATCGACGTTGCGTCACACGAAGAAGGTGGGTTTGGTACGAATTTTCTGAAGAAAGGAAAAAAAAAAGACAGAACGACTCCACGACATGCCATTGTCTTTTCCAGTCTGTTTCTTTTACTTATCTGCAAACTAATCATATTCCTTCCACCATGTCTTCTTTTTCTTCTATATGAATATATTTCTAATTTATATTGAAGATATTTGGTATACCTTTATCCAAAATTTTAAATCGTAAATCTAGCCCTCTTGACTCTAGTCCCACTAAGTACGTTTTAAAATTAAATGTTTAGTTAGCTAGTTTGTGGAACAAAATCATACGAGAAACCTCATAATTGGTAAAAACGATTTAAAAATGAAACTATAAGTGGAAACTATTGATTAATGTGATTGACAGAAGAAATTGTAAAGAAATCTCATCTGTAATTGCGTTAGCGAGAAAGACATACCATAATAAATAGTAATAAAATATAAAAATTTATATTTTCTGTAAAACCTCGAACACACTCTCTCTCTCTTCACACACACACAGATACACACTCTCTCTCTCTCTTTCTTCTTCCCTCTTCCAAATTCCAGAATCTAGGGTTTCGAGTATCAATCCCTAAATCTCCGTCTCACTGTCTCTCTCTCTCTCACACAACAGATAATGAATCTCTAGGGTTCACATCCTCCGTTTTTACATTCTCTTCCGGGGCTAAATGAGTCCTTTCCACCACACTCTCGCTCTCACCTTCATCTCTCTCCTCCTCCTCGGTGCCAACGCGGTAACCGAGCCTGAGCTCCGATCTCTACTAGAGTTCCGCAAAGGCATCCGCGACGAGGCCTCCAACCAGCGCATCTCATGGTCCGCAACGAGCAGCCTAACCGACCCCACCACTTGCCCCGAGAACTGGCCCGGCATCTCCTGCGACCCGGAAACCGGTTCAATCGTCGCCATTAATCTAGACCGGCTCGGTTTATCAGGAGAGCTCAAATTCAGCACCCTAACCGGCCTAACCTCTCTCCGCAACCTCACTCTCTCCGGAAACAACTTCTCGGGCCGGCTCGTCCCTTCCCTCGGAGCCATCTCCTCTCTCCAGCGCCTGGATCTGTCGGACAACGGGTTCTACGGACCCGTACCGGGTCGGATCTCGGATCTCTGGAACCTCAACCACCTCAACCTCTCCGCCAACAAATTCTCCGGCGGGTTCCCCGTCGGCGGGTTCCGGAACCTCCAGCAGCTGAGATCCCTCGATTTGCGCGGGAACGAGCTCTGGGGAGACGTCCGGGAGATTCTCCCCGAGCTGAGGAACGTCGAGTTCGTCGACCTCAGCTCTAACCGCTTCCACGGCGGCTTGGCTTCTTTATCGATCGAAAACGTCTCCAGCGTCTCCAACACTCTCCGTCACTTGAACCTGAGCCACAACGCGTTGAACGGAGGTTTCTTCGCCGCTGATTCGATTGGTTCGTTCAAGAGCCTCGAGGTCGTCGATTTAGAGAATAACCAGATCAACGGCGAGCTGCCTCGTTTCGGATCGCAGCCTGGGTTGAGGATCTTGAGGCTCGCGCGTAACCAGCTGTTCGGTACGGTCCCTGGAGAGCTGCTGCAGAGCTCGATTCCGTTGCGAGAGCTTGATCTCAGTCAAAACGGTTTCACAGGTGGAAATTGAAATATTTTGATTTTTTTTTTATTTTAGCGAAATTATAACTGAACTTATGTTTTTCTTTATTTTTTTTAATTTATTCAAAGTGCAGGATCAATTAGTGAAATCAATTCGACGACTTTAACTCTGTTGAATCTTTCCTCCAACGGCTTGTCTGGTGATCTTCCGTCGAGTTTCAAAACCTGCTTAGTGATAGATCTGAGCGGGAACGCGTTCTCAGGAGATGTGTCTGTTGTCGGAAAGTGGGAGGCTACTCCAGAGTTTCTTGACTTGAGCTCAAACACCTTGTCGGGAGCCTTGCCAAACTTTACTAATACGTTTTCAAGATTAAGTTTCTTGAGCATCAGGAATAACTCTGTCTCCGGTGGCTTGCCTTCTCTGTGGGATGATTCAGGGGCTTCTTCTCAGTTCTCCGTGATTGATCTAAGCTCTAATAAGTTCAGCGGCTCGATCCCGCAGAGCTTCTTCGCTTTTGCGAGCTTGAGGAGTTTGAACCTTTCTATGAATAGCTTGGAAGGGCCGATTCCTTTTCGCGGCTCGCGTGCTAGCGAGCTTATGGCTATAAGTTCTGATCCTCAGATGGAGTTGCTTGATCTCTCGACTAACTCTTTGACCGGTGCGTTACCCGGAGATATAGGTACGATGGAAAGAATCAGAGTGCTGAATGTTGCTAATAATAAGCTCTCCGGGGAGCTTCCAAGCGAACTCAACAAGCTTAGTGACCTTGAGTACCTTGACTTGTCGAACAATGATTTTAACGGTCAGATTCCTGACAAGCTCCCTTCCGGAATGGCGAGATTCAATGTGTCGTACAACGATTTATCAGGGATCATTCCTGAAAGCCTGAGAAGCTACCCGCGCTCATCGTTTTATCCTGGTAACTCCAAGCTAAGTCTCCCAGGTGGTGGGACTCCTCCAGTGGGTTCTTCTAACGGTGAGCTGGCTGTGCATGAGAAAGCGGGTCGTCATAATCATTCGAGGCTTAGCATCAAGATAGCTATCATCGTCGCTTCGGTTGGTGCAGCTCTTATGGTTCTCTTTGTTTTGTTTGTCTATCATCGAACACAGCTCAAGGACTTTCATGGGAGGAAGAACCAAGCCACGACTAGAGACGCCAAATTTGGACGCTCTACTCGTCCCTCCTTTCTCAACTTCACCTCAAACGCTGAACAACACCAGTCTTCATCTCTGAGCTTCTCTAACGACCACTTGCTCACCGCGAATTCACGGTCTTTATCCGGGATACCCGGGTCTGAAGCTGAGATAACCGAGCAGTGTTTACCCGCCACTACAATACCTAACCTCCTTGATGATTATCCCGCAACCGCATCTGGACGGAAGTCTTCTTCAGGAGGAGGCTCCCCTTTGTCTTCGCCTCGTTTTAGCGACCAGCCTGTGATGTTAGATGTTTACTCACCCGATCGTCTGGCTGGAGAACTCTTCTTTTTGGATGTCTCGTTAAAGCTAACAGCAGAGGAGCTATCCCGAGCTCCTGCAGAAGTGCTTGGTAGAAGCAGCCATGGGACATTATACAAAGCGACTCTGGATAACGGGCATATGTTGACCGTGAAGTGGTTGAGAGTTGGACTCGTGAGGCACAAGAAAGATTTTGCGAAAGAAGCTAAAAAGATTGGTTCGTTAAAACATCCAAACATTGTCCCGTTGAGAGCATACTATTGGGGTCCCAGAGAACAAGAAAGGCTTCTTCTCTCTGATTACTTGGGAGGAGAAAGCTTGGCCATGCATCTATACGGTTAGATAGAATCTCTTTATATATATAAAGTCTCTTTAAATCTTATTTCGAGCTAAAAAGTGATAAGCCTTTCTCTGCAGAGACTACTCCTCGTAGGTATTCTCCAATGTCTTTCACCCAAAGACTAAAAGTTGCGGTTGAAGTTGCGCAGTGTCTTCTTTACCTTCACGATAGAGCGATGCCGCACGGGAACTTAAAGCCTACAAACATTATCCTCACGAGTCCTGACAACACAGTGCGGATAACGGATTACTGTATTCACCGTCTGATGAGTTCATCTGGTGTAGCGGAACAGATCCTAAACATGAGTGCACTCGGTTACTCAGCTCCTGAACTTGCATCAGCTTCTAAACCAGTTCCAACGCTCAAATCCGATGTCTATGCGTTTGGAGTGATACTTATGGAGCTTCTGACTAGACGGAGCGCAGGTGACATAATCTCGGGTCAATCAGGAGCCGTTGATCTGACGGATTGGGTGAGGTTGTGTGATCAGGAAGGTAGGAGAATGGATTGCATAGACAGAGACATTGCAGGTGGGGAAGAATTCTCAAAGGCAATGGAGGATGCACTTGCTATTGCAATCAGGTGCATTGCCTCTGTAAATGAAAGGCCTAACATCAGACAAGTTCTTGATCTTCTTAGCTCATTATCTTCTTGAGATTTGTTTTTTTTTTGTTCCTTTGTATATCTCTATGGATATCTCTATTCATCCATCATCCCATTTTTTCTTTCTTTGTGGTTTTATGTTTCTCCAGTGGTTTTGATCAGATGATTCAGATTCTCAGGTGTTCTTACAGTTTTATATTTTGTTGATTATTTTTCCCTTCCTTTGTAAAGGTAAAAACTAATCCCATTGATTCTGACGGAACAAAGTTTCAGTTTGGTTACTGATTTTTTTTTATATTTTAGATCAAATTTTCTTTCCTCTTGAATATAACTATTGTAAACATCATCACACTATCATATAGTATACCACATGCGATTCTATATAATATTACACAATGCAAGAAAACAACTATAGAGAACTTGGTTTCCAAAGCCGACAAAAAAAAAGAACTTGGTTTCCAAAGCAACAACCTTCACGTTGCTGATCAAGGTTGCTGATCATAATTACAACATTCCTCAAAGCCGCAAGAAAAGAATCATCATCATCATGTTACCATATAAAAAGACCAGGTTATGTTTTTGTTTAAAATCCACTCACCAACCAACAATCTAATCTTTTTAACTACGAAGTTATGTCTCCTGTTTTGTCTGACAAAGTTCTAGTCCAAGTCATGTGGAGAATAAATCTGTGAAGGACCGTTCTCCATTTCATCAGTCTTAAGTGTGCGTAACAGAGTAAAACCGAGAGCTTTTGGAGTGAAATGATATTATTCTCGTTAACCTTTCACAATGTCTCACATCATACTCTTATATGAGTCCTAGGAACAATCTAGAGTAAAGACAGATAAGAGTGACAAATATACAAGACAGCTGGAAAGTATTATTGTCCTTCTCCCACAGCTAAGAGAGCGTCGAATTAGTTACGCAGCTCTACGGATGTTGTCTTATTCACAGGTATTATCAGAGACGATGACGACCGTAGGAGACTTGATTCACTGGGCCTTTCTGATGTGTGGGCTTTACTATCTTGTCAGTTTGGTTACTGATTTTTTTTTATATTTTAGATCAAATTTTCTTTCCTCTTGAATATAACTATTGTAAACATCATCACACTATCATATAGTATACCACATGCGATTCTATATAATATTACACAATGCAAGAAAACAACTATAGAGAACTTGGTTTCCAAAGCCGAAAAAAAAGACTTGGTTTCCAAAGCAACAACCTTCACGTTGCTGATCAAGGTTGCTGATCATAATTACAACATTCCTCAAAGCCGCAAGAAAAGAATCATCATCATCATGTTACCATATAAAAAGACCAGGTTATGTTTTTGTTTAAAATCCACTCACCAACCAACAATCTAATCTTTTTAACTACGAAGTTATGTCTCCTGTTTTGTCTGACAAAGTTCTAGTCCAAGTCATGTGGAGAATAAATCTGTGAAGGACCGTTCTCCATTTCATCAGTCTTAAGTGTGCGTAACAGAGTAAAACCGAGAGCTTTTGGAGTGAAATGATATTATTCTGACGACCGTAGGAGACTTGATTCACTGGGCCTTTCTGATGTGTGGGCTTTACTATCTTGTCGTTGGCCCACTTCATCATTCAGGCTTACATTAAGTGCGGAAGAAACTGAGAGGATGCGTCGCATGGATCAGACACAGGTCGCTGATGGTCTCTAAGAGAAATCCAAAAATTTAAAAATGAGTAACACATCATGAGGGGAAGCTTTCGATTATAACAACTCTCGATACATTGACTTAACATTGAATCATTTTAGTAGATGAAATATGTAATTAGTTTAGTTTGTATTTGAACTTATTGTATCTTTTTTTTGTCAGCATTGTATCTCAATTAGCTTATTAGAGCAATTTCAATGAAAAATACTCAAATTGATATTTTACTAACTAGAACCAAAAAGAAAGCTAGCAAATCTGGGAAGAAAAGAGAATGATGTCTCAAAAGTAACGAAAGCGAGAATGAAAGATCAAAATAGATGGCTAATTTATGTTCTATTTATTTGATTTATTTCGTTATAACATGACGGAGATTATAATAGATTGTAACAGTGATGTAGAGGTCTTTTGACTTGTCTTTTTAATGCTCACATTTGTCAATTCAACTACTATCACAATCACGATCAACAATCAAGAAAAATCTTTTCTTTCTTATCACAATCAACAATGAAGATTAGCTAGACCTGGTTGGCAAGTTGGACTGTTGCAGATGTCGACGAATCAGTGGCCACCGGATTAGCCTCTTCCCTGCCGAGCTTATTGTGGATACGGCGGATATTGGATCTGATATAATTCTTGAGAAAGCAGAGGAAGACACATGTGGCATGCACCAAGCCTTAGCTGACAATGGTTTGCTTCGAGTTTATTATCAACCCATACCCCGTCAAGATGGTCATAAGAACCCTTATCTTATGACCATTCAATATTTAGATACCAACTAAGTTTCATATATGTAGGGAAACATATAACATACATAGTGATGTACTATGATTGTACTAGCACATAAAACTTGATAAAATTGTATGTACTTTGAAAAACACATAATGGGTATGGATCATCTCATGAGTATGCGTAAAGTGAACAACAAGAACATATTCAAATAAAACTTGATAAAATGGTATATGCTGTGGAAAACACACATTGGGCATGGATCATTGAGTATGGGTAAAGTGAAGAACAATAAGAACACATTCAATTTCAAGTATTGCAAGTTCAATGACTTGCCTCGTGTTTTGAGGCTTCAAGCTTTTGTTCAAACTCTAAGAAAAGCATCCAAAGAGTTGTCCAAATAATTGAGTTTCTTAGAGATAATTTTCTTAGAAAGTACTAGTCTTTTTATCTTCTGACCTACTTTTTTTTTATCAACGATCTACATCCAAAGATTCTATGCAGTCATCCAACATATATCTTCTGATCAATTTTTCTTTCCTCCTATTTGTGTGATATGATTCCGTAATTATTATAAACATCACACTATAACGTATAATATACCACAAGCAAATCATACATGATCTACATATTTACAGCTTGGGTTTCTAGCCACAAGCTTTACGTTGCTGATGATATTTACAATTTTCGTCAAAGCCGCAAGAGAAGAAAATCATTATATTATCATCAAACACAAGCTTATGTTCTTGTTCTTGAAATTTAATCTCCTTGCTTATGTTGGTTCACGTTGCCGTGTTTCCCAACTCGAGCTTAAAGCTCTAAGCCTTTGGAAAAATTCACCTAATGCTAACAATCCTCTAGCCGCTTGTCTCGTGGTTAAGATCCGATGCATCTGTTGCAATGTCTCATGTCTCAGATGATCAGCCTACAAACAAAAACAGTTTATCCATCATAGGATCAAAATGCGGCAACAGAACCTAACCAGAACAAAATCAAGAAAGTCTATACACCCAAAACCATTGTAGAAAAAAACATTAACTTGAGTTTTTTTTATTTTTGAGTACCTTGAGAAGCTCCGAGGGTCTAAACCCACCTATCCACAAGAAGAACCGTTCTGCTGAAGTTTTCCACATTCCAGACATGATGTAGAAGACATCTAGTTTTGCAGCAGCTGACTTCATTCGGAAGAGTTGAAAGTAGTGTTTCATTGCATTGTCAACTAGCAAACGAAGCTCTACATCGCTAACTTGTCCGTGTAAAACACTTCTTAGCTCGCTTATTTGCCTGTTCTGTTTTTCCACCCAGTGTCCATACTCCATCTCAAATGCAACAATCCCTACCAGCAACATCACAAAAACAAACAAATGAAAATCTTGAACTTGAAATGATTAGTCAAAAAAAGGTGAAAAAATTCAAACCTGAGCCCATGTCATCTGGGAAACTAAGAGGATTAGTGTCTACACGGTTGCTCGCATAGAAACCCTACAAGATTACATGATCATACATCATTATACCGATAAGAGAGTTAAGAAAGATTATTTTAGCAAACCTGTTGTCTAGCACGATCAAGTTCTTGCTCTAAATGAATGAGCTTCAACCGGCTTGTCTCTAGCTGCTGAACATAAGCCTAACGAGACAAAGACTCAAAAACATCATTTTAACTAAACAAAAAAAACATAACTCTTTCACGATCTTTGTAATGAAGTTTCCATACTTTCTTACGCAGACGACTTTTCCTAGCAGCTTCACGATTCTGTGCAAGCCGTCTCTGTGTCTGTGAAGATATAAAGATTTTAATTCACAAAAGGAATTAAGATAAAAACAAAATGAGCTTATTATATAACGGACCTTATCAGGATGTCTAGATGTGGAAGCCTCTTGGTCAAACTTGTGAGGAGTCCCTCCTGTTCCATCTTCACTCTGAAACAAAGATGAAAATTGGCAAACCATTAGTTTCTGAATTCAAAAAAAAAAAACGAGAGAAGTTGATAAAATGTGAAAAGTGTACCAAGCTGTCTGGTTTTTCGTTTGAGGGGATGATGATAGAGTTAGGAGTATAGAAGCCTCCATTATTGTTCTTGAAACTTTCTTCCCACATAGTACTTATTTGGTCGAGAGGGTCGTAGATTTCAAACCTTGTCGGTGGAACAAAATGTGACGAAGTTGTTGTATAAGTATTCATGTTAATTTCCTCAACTGGCAAAAAAAAAGGCAAGAGATATATACAAAAACTTCATTAATCAAAAAACCCCAACAAGACTCAAGAACTGCAACAAAGATACATATAAAGAAAAGACGATAAAAAAGGATGTGGCTTTTAAGTCATTTACCATCACACAAATAGTCAACGTTACTTCTCCTACTTGTTACTATAAGCTCAACATCGGACTCATGTTATACACCAGAAAGACCCTGTTCTTACTACTGTTTTAAAAAAAAAAAACTGTATAATGAAGAGAAAATTGATCAAAAACCTCTAATCGCACAAACAGTTGTATACCAAATTATAGTGTCAGTCATTGGATCTCACTGTGTCATTTTCTTTTAGTTACCTAATGGTGGACCATCTTCAACACCTCCCAATAAGGAAAATAATAAAAAAGGAAGTTTCATTGCTCTTTCTCTCTTTCACTGATTTGATTAAACATTCTGTTTCTTTCACATTAAAGTCAATATTAGATTAAAGGGAGCTCGGAGAAGAAGAGAGATACACAAGAAAAAATATCACGTGGATATGAACCAGTCAGAGTTGCAATAAACCCTAAGCAAAGGAGAAGTAAATCATTAGAGTTTTAATGGTCGAACCTTCTTCTCGTCTTTTGCGTCAAAAGGGAGGGCGAATGTTTCCCGCGGAAACCATGAAATGAAAGCCAAAAGCAAAGCAACTTTTTCACTTTCAGCGACGAAACCTGATGGAAATCCCAGAAAACACAGTAGTTATGATGATCGGTCTGATAGAATCTCTTTCTCTAGCCTTGCCATCGAGGAAGAAGCAGAATCATATGCGAGAAGACGACAACTTAAAAAGAGAGAGACATTTAGACAGAATTTTTAAAATTTTCGTCTCTTTTTGTTTGGTTGGTTCTTCGGTGACTTTTGTCTTTACGCAGTTAGCAAATACCGAATACAGTAACTACAAAATGAATATTTTTTACATGTTTAGGTTTAGTATATATAATTAAGAAATAGGGGTGGGCAAAAAACCTAAACCGAACCGAACCAACCAAACCGAAGTTAAACCGAACCAACCCCAACCGTATTCTTTATGTAATCCAATTGGTTCATGTTTTACTCAACCCGAACGGTTTGATTTAGTTTGGGTTTAAACCGAATCAAACCGATAATCCAATATATATATATAGTAAAAATATATATGATATATATATATGTATTAACATATTGTAAATTTTAATTAAAGTTTCGTTTTTCATTTTTTCATAACTTTCATATCTTTAAAAAAAATATAAATACCATTCAAATAATACTATTATATATAAAATCATATAGCATAAGCTTTTATATTCTCACTCTATCATTTATGAGTTGATTATTTTTTTAATAAAAGTATAAAACTGATGCATTCATATCTTATAACCAACCCGAACTACACCAAACTAAACTAGACCATAATAATATAAATCGAACTAAATCTAAATCAAACCAAACTGAACCGAACTGAATTAAACTCAAACCGAACCCAAACCAAAGCTACTTTGGTTTTAATTGGTTTGAGTTTTATAAAACCCAAATTACCCAAACCAAACCGAACCCAAACCGAACCCGAAACTAAACCGAAATACGCACCCCTATTAAGAAAGGAGTGATTATTTGACCCCCAAAAAAGACAATAAAAAGGATGTGGCTGTATTCCAAGCTCTATATGTTTGGAATTTATAAAACACCATCCACACAACTAATACATAGACCAAAAAAGAGTGGTTGTATGTTCATAAATCATCAGTTTCAATCAATCAATGTAATATTTGAAGGTTTCAACTGTGCCAACCAATGCTTGTGTAATGTAATTTTTTTTAGTATTTCTTTTAATTTTCTAAGGTAATATATTTTGTTGATGCTCACAGAATGAAATTAATGGCTTGTAGCTCGAACAGAAACATTGAGGTATTATTATTATAAAAAATGCCACCATTTTTTTTTTAAAAATCACATATTCGTCTTGTTCGTATTTGATAATATTATATACCGAATAAAAGAAAATCGAACTTCATTTTGCGAAGGAATAAGGTGATAAAGAAATGGGAAGTTTACTAAGATGAATCAAATTAGTTTGATAATTACTAGAGTAAGTCATAAAAGTTTAAAATTACTAAATTATTTTTATGGTCGAAAATGCCCTTTTATACAGTTATGATCAAAATGTATATTACAAAATTGCCATTTAAATTTTAGAAAAATTTACCGACGGCAGATTTATTTTACAACAAAACAAATCTATCGTTACAAAAATCTATTAATTAAATCTGCTGTTAAATTTATATCTGTCGTGTACTTGGTAGCAGATTTTTGAGTCACAACAGACTTTTTTGAAATGACAGATTTATGTGTCCGATTTATTGTTGTCAATAGATTTAATTGTTTTAGTCTATCGAATGAAGTGGCCGATTTTTTAAATTACAATTTTTTAGAAAAGTTTACCGACGGCAGATTTATTTTACAACAAAACAATCTATCGTTACAAAAATCTATTAATATAAATCTGCTGTTAAATTTATATCTGTCGTGTACTTGGTAGCAGATTTTTGAGTCACAACAGACTTTTTTGAAATGACAGATTTATGTGTCCGATTTATTGTTGTCAATAGATTTAATTGTTTTAGTCTATCGAATGAAGTGGCCGATTTTTTAAACTTACCAGTTTTATATCTTACCAGTTAGATTTTTAAGGCCGATTTATAATTGCCTTCAACCGACTTTTAAAAGGAAATAGACATAAATTTTAACGACAGATATGTTTATGCGATTTAAATTTCTGGTAGATTTTTATATTGATTTGGTGGCAGATTTTTTAAATTTTCATCTTTGACGGCAGACTTTTAAATTAAATTCTGATTACCAGATCAAGACACACTTATTGCAGCAGACTTATCCACTCGAATTTCTGGTCAAATTCACAAAGATTTCGGTTTAGTTTAAATCTGGTTCAGTTAAAATTAATTTCGGTTTTAAGTAATTCTAATTTTTGGTTTAAATCAATTTTTACTCGGTCTAAATTAATTTAAACATCCGGTTTAAAAAATTTAAAAAGCTGGTTTAAACAATTTAGTTACACCACGTTTTCTAATTAGGTTTACGTCTTCTGTCGTCTTCTTCTTCCTGTTACCTCTCATAAATTTCTGTTCTCTTTTCATGGGGATCTACAACAGTGTCTTTTAATTCATATTGATTGGGGAATAATGGAAAACATGATTCTTGTCTCTGGGAAGTGGAAAGTTGAAAAAACTAAGTGGTTATTTGAGGTAGATAATGATCGAGGAAGCATAGCAGTTGCTGGCAATGAGGACACTCGATTTAAGGATTTAGTGAAAACCATATTTGAGGATTATGGAATTGATTCTGCAGAAAACGACTTGGAACTGAGGTATCTTTTTCCGAGGCAGAATCTACACAATAAAAGCATCAATACACCACCTGTGAGAGTAGGAAACGATAGGCAGTTTCATGCATTCTTGGGTCTTTCCAAAGTGCAGAACGTTCAGCTATGTGTAGAGTTTAAAGTGAAAAAAATTGTTGCAGAAGAAGCTGTGGAAGATCAGAAACAATCCATACAAGGAGATGACTCGTCGTGTGAAGATGAAGAAGATACAGACGAAGAGGGTGATCGATTCGATTACTGCGATGATTCTGATGGCGCAACATCTGATGATGAAAACTTTACTGCATATGGTCTTCCACTAAACCATGTAGAAGAGGTTCATGGATCTTCTACAAAGTTGATTTATGGAAGAAAGACAGAAGAAAGAGAGTCTCCAATGAGTTTGTCCGATTTGCGCTCATTCAAATTTGACATGGGGCAGAGTTACAATTCGAAAGATGCATTGGAGACACGTCTGAAGATTTTTTCCGTTGTCAACAAGTTTGATTTTGATGTCATTGCATCAACGCGGAAACTACTGTTTGTAAAATGTTGGCTAAAAGGATGTACATGGAAGCTAAGAGCTACGCCAATAGGTTACTCTTTCAAGTTTACAGTCCGAGTATATGTAGATGACCATACCTGCTCCATAACAGAACGCTCATCTCGTTCCCGACAAGCTACTCCCGAGATTCTTGGACTCTTGTACAAAGACTATATTGGTGGGGTTGATCCATCTATTTTGCCACGTCATGTTTCTGATGCTATGAAGATGAGCTTCGGAATCAAGGTTGGATAAACTTGTGCTTCAAATATACTATCTTTTTTAGCCTTTACTTCCTTTTAAATGAGTTACTGTTTATTTTTTATTTCAGATGGATTACTGGAAATCTCATCGTACACTTATTGTTGCTAGAGATCTTGTAATGGGTTCTTCAGAGAGTGGATATGAAGAATTACCTACTTACCTGCACATGATTAGAATGTCGAATCCAGGGACTTTAACTCAACTGGAAGTTGATACAAGCAACAGATTTAAGTACTTATTTCTTGCATTCGGCGCTAGCATTGTTGGCTTTCCATATATGAGGAAGGTTGTGGTGGTTGATGGGACGTTTTTGCAAGGGAAATACAAAGGAACACTTCTGATTGCAACCTCACAGGATGGTAATTTTCAAATATTTCCAATTGCGTTTGCTGTGGTTGACACAGAGAATGATGAATCATGGACATGGTTTTTCCGCCAACTCAGTCGTGTGATCCCCGATGATGAAGGATTGGCATTAATCTCTGACAGGCACAAGTCAATTGGGAAAGCTATTGCAGTGGTCTATCCATTGGCAAGCAGAGGAATTTGCACGTACCACTTATATAAGAACATCTTGTTACGATACAAAGGGCGTGATTTGTTTGGTTTGGTCAAAAAAGCTGCATACTCTTTTAGGTTGACTGATTTTCAAGCAACCTTCGAGACAATCAAAGAGTTAAACCCAGCTTTGCATGCATATCTGGAACGTGCTGATGTACATATGTGGGCACGAGCTCATTTTAGAGGTGATAGATATAACCTCCTAACAAGTAACATAGCTGAATCCATAAACAGGGCTTTGTCTGGTGCTAGAAGCTTGCCAATTGTTCACCTTCTAGAGTCGATCCGATTAATGATGACACGCTGGTTTGCAAAAAGAAAACATGATGCTGAGTTGATGAAAACCTCTCTTACTCGTGGTGTAGAGAAGGTGTTGGAGGTAATATATTTTGAACCAGTTTATGTTATTCGTTAGACTATTTTCTAGTATACTGAGCTTTAACATGTGCAGGGCCGGATGCCTATTGCTAATCTACTAAAGGTTCAAGTAATAGACATTCATCAGTCACAAGTTAACACTGCTGTTATGCCCAAAGATGATGCCGTCCCAATTCCAGAAGAGGTTGCCAAGAAGATATGTTTACCACCTGAGGTCCGCCAACCACCAGGAAGACCAAAAAAATCAAGGCATAAATCTATATTAGAGAAAGTTGCAGTCAAGAAGCGGCCACGGAAGGAACACACATGTAGACTTTGTAACCAGACGGGTCATAATTCTACAACATGTCCTCTAAACTGATGACTTTTCGATTTTGTTTGAGACATTGGTCATTACATTTCATTTAGATTGGTGCTGCATTACGTTTAGTTGTTTACTAGACTTTTGTTATTACTTACTAGACTTTTATCACTACGTTTTGGTTCATTTGATTTGTGTGTTTCTGTTTAACTTACTTTGTGTTTCTCTACAATTAGTAACGAGCCGGGTGCAATTGAAAGAGGCGAGCCAGAATAACATAATATAGACTTATCCATCAGTTTGACAAAAAAAAAAGACTTATCCATCAACGTTAAACATCCAAAATACATCCATCCGAAAACAAGAAAAAACCAACGAAAATACATCCATCCAAAAAAGCAAAAACCAACCAAGTTACATGCATCCGAAAATAAGCAAAAACAATTCAAGTTACATCAATCCAAAGACGAGCACAAACCTACCAGTTACATCCATCCTCCATAGCCACCTCTCCATAAATATCTGCTCCCATCTTCAGTCGCAGTGCTGGTATAATCTGATCACTTAAGCCATCAAAATTGCGCCCCAGAGCTAGACACTCAATATATTTCAGACTGTACACGCCGCAATCTCCTGGGTCCTCATTTTTGGGGATCTTCTTGTGCCTACGGTAGGTGAACTGCTTGTCACGCTTAGTTCTTAATTTTGGATCCTCCACCATCTTGTTGAGCAATGCCGGTAGCATTTTCGTGAAAGGCCTGCACTCCTCGTGCAACTCCTTATCACTCAACACTGATGGTATGCAATCATACACATGTATTACCTCCTTAACAAGATCAATTCTTAAAGCAACCCAATGATCGCCGTTGACATGGTGACAGAGGAAGAGAGTGTCAACATCTGCAAGCCACTTCTTACCCGTGACAAATTGTTCTGGGTATTCTCCATTAAAGGCCTTGCTATAACGTTCTGACAACTCATTTGGCGTCTGATGAGACTTCTTGTAGTCATTCACCCATGACTGCACAAACCAACGATCGAGAAATGCAATTCTAGGAGAATATGGAGATGGGGACTGCATGGAGCGTCTGTGTAACATAAGCATTGCTGAAGCCATGTGCTGTGACAAAAGAAAAACAATCAAAATTAGATTTATTCGAAACTGAGCCAAACAAATCAGAAGCATAAACTTTTTCCCTACAAAGAAGAAAAAAAAATCAGAAGCATAAACTTACGGTGTCATGCAACCAGCCGTACTTATTGTTTGGCCAAGCTTCTCTCGGTATCATCAACCTCAAATAAAATACTGCGCCTCTGTCTGCAAAACCAGACTCATCTTTTTCCCTACAAAGAAGAAAAACAAAGAATAAGACTATTAAAAAGAACATGATAAGATTGAAGAGAGTTGACAAAAAAAAGATAGGATAGAAGAGAAGAAACTTACAAATCAGACTTAATGAAGTCCAATACTGTCTGCAGTTTCTCTGGATCCACCTTAGATAATGGGTCAGAAGATTCTTCAGAGACAGAGTCAGCAGTTATGATACGCTTCACTGTTGAATTCCCTACATAAGGCCAAACTTGAGTCTTCGTCAACTGAGGTTTTCGCCTGCGTCTAGGCTCCACACTTGAACAAAGTGCTTCCAAGACCTCTCTACACTTTACACTCTTCTCCCAATTTAGATGATTCTCCCATCCCTCTGAAGAAATGGATTGGTCATTTAGCTCGGGAATACTAAATGCTTTCTCTGTCTTCACTTTTTTCAATGGCATTTCATCTTCCTTCACCGACATTGTCTTCTTATTCTTCTTCTCCTTTTTAATGACACGTTGTATTGGTAAACCATCAACAGAACTTTTTTTTGTCTGAACCATCCATGACTGTCAAGTATAAGAAAAAAACAGTAAGTATTTTGTGCATAAAAGATACTAGCTGACAGTGTAAACATACCATTGAGTTGCTACAAGCGTCGTCTTCATCGTGTGCTTTGGAGTTGCCGGCATCGGATGGAGTTTTTTCATTATCCTTCCCTTTAAGAACATTTATTTCTTCCTTTAATATGGCCACCTTGTTCTTGAGCTCAGTCTCAAATAAACCGATTCTAGCTTCCATCTGAGCTTGTACAGAAGCTTCCAATGTCTTAGAAACCCTTTCAGCTACACTAACATCCATGGTTTCTAGTCTTCCACTCAAGTTGTTAACAGCCTCAAGCAACTTTTGTATTGTGATGTTGATAGTGGGCATATCAGTATGAGATTCTTCCTTCAAAACTCACAAACCAAAACAGTTTAGATAGTAAAACAAAACGAAAATGTTCAATAACACTTGATACATACCATTTCTGGAGCAGCTTCTTTCTCCCTCTTTCGTTTTGTGGAAGGGCTCTCATCCACTCTATCGGGAACACTAGGTGCAGTGACATGAGTTTTTCTCTTCAGGGGCTTGGTAGATGGCACTACATCCCAAAACTTGTCGTTTAGCTGATCATTGAGGATGTCAACTATCATGTTATCCAAATCCTGATGGGGTTCATCTTCACCCCATTTCGGATATCTATCCTCCATTGCTTTTACAATCATATGCCTTACACGAATCTGCATTGTAAAGTACAACAGATAATAAGTAGAAAAAATAAGACAGAGAATTAAAAAGAAAATAATCACACCTTCTGATATTTTTTCTTTTCTTGTGCACAGAAGTTTGGGAAGTTGATACGCTGACGAGAACCATGCCATGACAGAAGTGGAACCTCAGCTTCCTCTATCCGATTGCCATATAACTCTCCTAGACCTGGCACAGACTCATATATCCAAATTAGCAAAGCATGAACACAACCATGTAGTGTGTAGCTCTTCCCAACTTCATATGTCACCATTTTTATGGAATCCACAAGGCTGGAAAATCCTACACGACCCCATGGATAGCGCTGGAAAGCTGCTGGATCCATCACCCTTTTCGCCAAATGCAGAGGTATTCTACTATTGCTTGAAATCCCAAATATCCCAATGGATAGCAGACACAATAAGCCAACCATTACACGCTCCTCTCTAGGCCAGTTTCCGATGACCGAAAAAAGCGCTTGAAGTTCATTCAACTTGGGTCCTTCAGAAATTGGAACTTTCATCTTCAACCAAAAGTCTTCATGAGCCACATCCCACTGTTCTTCAGTGTCATAGGGATCACAATTCAGCCCGGTAATATCTTCAAACTCATACAAAGAGAACCTCATTGGCTGGTCTACTATCAAAGACCAAACTTCATGACTGCTCTGAACCGCCAATTGATTCACGAGAAAGTAATGAACATGTTTTGCGGACCAAGTGTAATCCAACTCCTTCAGCTTGATAATCACGCCTACAGCTGATTCTTTCAACTCGTCCCAAACATCTTCGCCGACATTCTCTTTCAGCGTTTGTAAGTTGCCTAGAAAACAACTGTGGTTCATGCTCCTACTTTGATTCGGTGTTTTACCAATCTGGTAAAGCCGCGGAGGATACTTCTTGTTACCCAAAGATGAGGCCATTCCCTAAAAAAAAACAAATAGAACAAACATAAGAAATAGAACAAGAATATACAACATAAAATTCAGTCAGAAAATATTTACTCAATTTGAAAATATTCAGTTTGAAAATAAATCGTGAAGTCATGAACACAAGCTGACATTATTACTCATTATAATATCTGCACGAACCATAATATCACAGGAAGCAAATAGAACAAACAAAAGAACCATACTAAGTTTAAAAATATTTACTATCGAAGGATAAAGGAAATTGGGGATTTAGGGTTTTCAAAATCAAGCAATTTCAGAAAAGTTTGTTTTTTTTTTCTAAACTCACATGAAAGTTTATCTCGAAACAAAGAAAGAAGTCATCAATTTTTCAATTTAGAAATTAGGGTTTTCAAATTTCAATTTGGGGCCGTCAAAAAAAAAAATTTCAATTGGGGATTTAGGGTCAACTTGCAATCAATCCGACCGATAGAGTAACAGAGAATTACCTTTGATTTGGGTCTCACTGATTAACAGAGAATTGATGGCGGATCGAGTTCTTCAACAATCTCCTCCGGCAAGATTGAGTTATGATGGAAGAGGAAAGAGATGAAGCTGATACACAGTGGAAGAGACTGTAATGAAGAATGGAGAAAGAGGTCTCAGAGAAAGATTTGTCGGACCTCCTTTGATGGAGGTTCTCTCACTTCACAAACTAGAGAAGAAGAACCCGTGTTCTGTTCTTTTGTCGTAAACTAGAAAAGAACAGAGCTTTTTTGTTTTTAATTTTATTTATTTCTTTTGAACAAAATCTATTTTATTATTAAATGGAAAATTAAAAGGTAATGGCAAATTAGTGGTTAATGCTTCAAAGGTTGGTTTTTAAGTAAAATACACCATCTCGGATTTCCTTCTAGTAATTACTAAGTTATTAGAATTATTCTGGTAATTACTAGAATGATATGCTCTATTCTGAGTAATTTCTCTAAAGAAATATTACAATATATGTGATTTAGAAAAGACTGGCTCTTCAAGTCGCATAGGAGACATTTGTGTGTGACCCAACTTCTTCTACCCACTTGCCTCTTTGCTTTTTATTCTAATCACAATATGTGATCTGGTGCATAAGATTTCATACGTTTGCAAAACATGTTCACGTATTGTATTGTTTGCCACTTTGCCTGACTTCATATGATTGATTATGTCCTCATACATCATGATGCGATGTTCACTTTCCAATATGCTCTTCGAACACAAAACACCAGTAAACAAAAGTAATAATATTTTACAAAATCGTGTATTACAAACATTCGTACCAATAATGTATATATGTGTGTAAAGTGATGCAATTCACGTGAGAGTGGACGTAGCCACTCGTTCCACTTAAAGAGGTTTTATCCGTTGAATGATTGATTTGTGAATTTTCTTTTAACATCATGTCAACGTATTACATGATATTGCTATAATTTTACCAAAAAGAACGATATGTTAATGATTATATTCGAATACAATGAAAAATAAAGAAATTTGAAGAAAGAGGAATTAATGAGACATGACGCACAAACTCCTTGCTCGTGCGTTTGCCTATTTGTGGAATTATTCTCAAGTGCTCTTATGAAAATTAGTGACACCTATAAAAAGTTGCTAAGTATTGCTAGCTATTGAGTATAAAATTGTTTATATATCGAAGTTATAAGTCTCATAGCCAATTAGATTAATTAATCAACGTATACGTATCTACTAATTATATTTTACATTCTTACTAGAGTTTAGATCAGATGATATATCATATGATAATAACATACAAATCAGAAGGAAAAATATATATTTTTGATGGAACCGAAGAAAGAACGTAAACTAAGAAGAAAGTTGAGGATATATTTGCGACATAATCCCAAGACAAATGGGAACTATCATCATTATTAGATTACCTTGCTTTTTAATCTCCTTTCCTCTTTTCTTTTGGTTCTTTTGACTACATTTTCTTTATCTTCTATAACTTTTGTCTTCTTCCTTCTGATCCTACTTAAAAATAAAATAAAATACTTGCATCCAGAACCTTTACGGACGGGGCCGTCTTTTGCTCATATAGTGGCAGTTTAGGTTGAATTAAAAGATCAAATATCGGAAACAATACATAAACCAATCAAAAATTATAATTTACCAAACGAATATAGACTGTGGTCCTGGTGGATCCAGGAAAAGGAGTTATTTTCAACTATCGGGCTTTTATCATAAACCCATCAAATGATTTCAGGGCCCAATAATGTACTATGAATGGACTTTGTGGACACGACGATAAATTTGATGGAGTGGCCCGCATTTTACGTCAGAAATTAAAGTTTTCCAGAAGCTACATGAAGACTGTAAGAACGTGAACCTCATTCATATTTCACAGAGCAAAAATATACGAACTCAATAACAAAAAAAGACAAGGACTAGAAGACATATTTTCTCCTGTATAAATCAGATACGGATAGATAAAAGTGTTCTTCGAAAATTTGGTTTGTCTGACTAGTGACTATATAACTCGATCTATTTAAATGGATAGTTAATAAAAAGAAAAAAACTGCAACCCATCGATCTTTTTGTTTGGCTAACGCGATCCACTAGTGTTCACGATACGTATATTCACCGACAAAACTTTATTTGTTTGGCAAATATCCGGTTCACCTGCCACTGGTAAAGGAAAACCGGTGTTCTATTTTCTAACTATTTTTACCTTTTTTTCTCTTTTGCGCACTAACCGATTTATCCTTTCTTTTTTCTTCTTGATAATAGTCTGTGGAAGTGATTCACGTTGTTGAGAAGCAAAATTTATGGATATTTGATCCAGATAAAATAAGTAAATGGTCCTGCAACTACCATATATCCAAACTTCCAATATATCTCAGTGTCCTGATCTGGTACAAAACTTTTGATCGCAGTGCTCTAGTTTTCACTAGGGCTGGGCACAAATACCCGTTACTCGCCTTAAATTCGTTACCCGCCCCGTACTTGCCCCGTAAATACAAGTACTCGTTTTAATCAAGGCAAGTAACAAGTTAAGAATTTTAAATACTTGCAAGTGCAAATCAAGTAACAAGGCTTAAAATTATTTTAGGTATTTGACTCGTTTCGACCCGCTACTTGATTTTCAAAATATATTGTAACATTTACATTATTATTTCATCTACTTTAATATTTATTTAATATCAAACATGTGGGATTAAATAATTTTCTCTTTTTTCAAATTTTACGCTATATTATCTTACATTGGTGTAGCATAAGAATCAGAAATTTTTTTAGTATAAATATAGACAATCACCTAACCATAAAATCATTGAAATATAATTTATATTTTAAAGGCTCGAATACAAAAATTTTAAGTTAAGTGAGCAAGTATAAGTACAGAAAGTTACTCACAAATATCTCATATATAGATGAATACTCGCTTAATTAAGTACTTGGTATTAGCAAATACAAATATAAGGCAATTTTTTTACTATCCGAAGAAAGCAAGTCGGCTTATAAGTATGGCAAAAATCCCGGGTACTTGTCATGTGCTCAGCCCTACTAGTAAGTAATCGAGCAAGGCAAGTAACTTGCAAGTTACATGTTTTACGATAAGTACTCGATATAACAAGTACTCGTTTCCGACAAGGCAAGTGCCAAGTCTAAAAATTCATTACTCGTTCAAGGCAAGGCGAGTATCAAATATATGTAAAAATACAAGTACTCGCCTTGCGCCCACCCCTAGTTTTCACTTGCAAAATAATATTATTATACTTCATCGATCGGTGCACATGGTATCAAGAAACCGACCTTCGCCAACCTTTTTCCAGAAACCACCAAAACCAATAGAAATCAATTACGATAAGAATAACAATTAAACAAACATTTTCCCCTTACAATAATACAAAAAAAAATATAATGGGATGATCCTTATCCGAAACCGCACGTCAAAGGCAATATAAATAGCTTGCGTGTTGAATGTATGTTTCGTCATAAAGATTGGAAGATAACCAATAGAGAGATTGAAAAAAATGGCTGACATAGCACTGCTAGTGGTGGAGGAATACGAGCGGATGGTGAAGCTAAAGTCGGAGAAAGCGTCAAACTCGGCGGAGGTCGGGGGATGGAATTATTTTCCGGCGAGGATGAAGATGTTTGGGAGTGAGGAAAAGAAGATTGAGAGTAGTCTAAAGAGGAAGTTTGAAGCCAAGTCTCAGTTTGCTCTTGCCGTCTCTAACGGCTTCTTTTCTGCTTAACTATATTTATGGTTTCTTTCTTCTACAAACTTGATTGGCGATGTGTGTAGCCGACTTGTAAATTAAATACAGTTGTCTGATGTATTATGGTTAGAGGAGATACTACTTTCAGAAACTTGTGGGGATAATTACAAAACAGAGAAGTTTTCGTCTTTAATTTATTAAGTATGAAGAGAAGGACAGTGTCATAATCATAAGCCATTCAACAAATATGTCACTTTTTTCATGTTTGACAGTGAAATCTAATAGACAAAAAAATATTAATCGATTATTCACTTACAAAAATGACATGTTTTATGTTACCCCAAAAAATGACATATATATGTTGTATTTAGAAAATACTCTAATAACATAAATGAACTAGTGTAGTGAGTCTAATGAGTAGACAAGAACGCATTAGCGTCTGAAACCGGAACTGCGCTCTCCGATTTGGATAGACTAGAAGTCTTTGTTGCTTCTTCAGCTGCAAATGAGGATAGAACAGAGATTGCATGGTCATATCTAATGAGGTAGATGCTGTGAGCATCGCAGCTATAGAAGCAGGTGTCATTTTTGATGCTTGACCAGATTTCGTGGCTGCTGCTTGTTCGTCTTGTGGACGAGTTTCCTAAGTTTTGTCTGAAGACCACGAACTCGATCCTCGGTTCTCCTAAGCTTACTCCACCTATAAGCGGGTCCAAAGGAAAAGACCACCATAGACGAACAAGTATAAGAACCCCAAACATATGGATAAGCCTCGGCGTGATCTCTGAGTTTCTTGTATTGTTCTTCGATCGCTCCTACAAAACCAGGGGACACTTGGTTCGGCTGGATCTCCTGATCTTCTAACCCTTTCTGCTCTGTCGCCATCTCAGATCACAAATTCAGCTTCTGACAAAATCTAAAGAGAAAAAAAGGAAATCTACGATGAGCTTACATCATGCAAAGATTAAAGTCTAAGCATATTCCTTAACTACAAACTGAATCAACAAGACTGATAATTGAAACATAAGAAGAGTTCCATGTTATAGGATCCATACTTAAAAAAATTGGTTACTTTGGATGTGAAATATCAAAACCTACAAACTAAAGTCAACAACGCAAAGGCTTGATGACATTTTTTGCAGTTTCTTGGGATTTTGGAGGAACATCAAAAAATCAATAATCTCTGAGGTATTTTCACAAACACTTTCTATGCACATTCGACATGTAGGGATACAGAGCACAGGCAGAGAGGAAAATCACAAAATTCTTCAAAATCATAAGAAACAGGATCTAAAAATGGTTGACAAAGTCGTCTTCTTCTAAGAGCGATGATGATTTCCAAATGAAGAAGAAGAAGCTCAGAGAGCCATCGTAGCTTAAACCCTATATAGAAACCCCAACCAGATCGAGAAACAGAGAGAGATTGATTTGATTGACAGCTGATTACAGTTATACTCTCATTTCCCTGACTGTCTGGTTGGTTTATTGGTTTTCTTTGGTCTAAGAGGTCAATTATATTACCGGCTTGGTTTTGAACATATTACTCTTTTCCCAAACAAATTAATCTTTTTATCCTATCAAATATCATCAATCTTCTTCCAGGTTATGTAAACACACAAAAACAGTACTTTAATATATTTTGAAATCTATTAACAAAACTGGTATTCTAATTATTTTTTTCCCATTTACAAATATCCTTGTTAACTTGTTACCCATCAATTTGTTTTCTTGTTCAGCTCTAAACAATCTGATTTTTAGAAACCACATAGCAAATACAAACGTACCTTGTCTTCAGGGCCGGCTCTACCCCATGGCAACATGGGCAATTGCCATGGGTCCATGGGTCTAAATTTTTTTTAGTGTTATTTTACAAATTAAATAGGTCTGTTTTGTTTGTTAGATTATCAATTAGTAGGTAAAATTATAATAAACGATTTATGATTAGCTAGACCTAATTTAAATACAATAAAAACAAAAAAAATATCTTTCACAATTCTCAAATTTTCATTAGAAAACCTAATTTACACATAAAAATTCATTTCTCAATTTTTTTTCTGAGTACCACATTTTTTTGCTTTAATTTAGAGAAATATAATAAATAGAAGTTGATTTTTTTTTTTATAAAAAGGTCTTTATTTTCTATTTCGCCCAAGGCAAAAAAAAATTTTAAGACGGCACTGCTTGTCTTAGATAAGTAAGAATCTGAAGTTTTAGCATTTTCAGTACTTGGATTATCAGAAACCACTTTCCCAACGAAAGCCTCATCATCCTCACTACTATCTTCACTAAGCAAATCATCAATGCCTCCCAACACTGTCCTCTTCTCATCCTCGTCACTACCATCTTCCTCTTCTTGTCTCAAACCTCTTGTCTGCTTCCCCAAACCCTTGTTGGCTTCCAGGCCTCGCTCTCTTCTAAACCCTGAATCTACATTTCTCTCACTCCTCTTCTTCCTCACCACCTAATCCCAAGCTTTTGCTGACACTTGAAGAAGAAGCTGGATTCCTAGCTTCTCCGACTATCTTCATTATGTCCTCTACGCTTTGAAGAGAATAGCTCGTGTTGTCTCTCTTGTAATACACTGCTTGAGCCGACTCTATCAGCTCCTTCGGCAAATATTGTTCTTATAAAAATATACAACTTGCACCGGGCCTCTAAGAGATAAGACAGGCCTGCTTGGTAGTCAAGCTTTTCTTTTGGTGACCCACCAGTGAAGCACTCACTGTTACAAGTAGCAACTTTCTTCTGCTGAAAACAACTTGTAATTTTAGTAGAATCACTGTAATCCCATGCTGCAAAACAATCATTCCATTTCGTTTCCACCAATGAAAGGCGTCCCCATCGTCCCTGTGTTGTATTTGAACTCAAAACCCATCCAGACTCTGAACATGCTGCTTCTCTGAATGTGGTGACGTTTATCAACATCCCGAACTTGTATCAACATTGTCTCCACTGCTGCAAATACCAACGACTGTAACATGGGTAAACAACACCTCTGATAATCCAACATTATATCCAACTGGTTGAGCACACAGTCATATGATTCTCAACATAAAGCGGTAAGAGAAAAAACAGAGTTTTTACCAAACGAGAGACGACGCCTTTTGCCACGATCATTTCCTTGGGAAGCAATATCTTTAACAGCCTATGAAGAACATTCCAGAACCTGACACTTACTGTCTGAAGAATATCATTGCCCAGATACAAAAGAGGCACTTTCTGAATATATCGTCACTATCAATTCAGCTTTGACCCGGTTGAATATACACCAATATGTTAAATTATTTTCAATTTCCGATTTTCATTTTGTTTGACCTAATCAAAATGTTGATTATTAAAATATATAATTTGTTTTATATAAAAAACAAGAAACATAATACATGGTGTTATCCTCCACAAAGATTCAACAACACTGCTACTAGAGTAACTCAAAAGTAGAACCTTTGAAAGATTTAATCCTCACTCTTGTTGTCATCATCTTCCAACTTGATATGGTTCATATTCCTCTCTAGAGGAGGGAGATCATCATCTTCATCTTCATCTTCATCATCTTCGTCACTGTCTTCCAATTGGATATGGTTCATGTTCCTCTCTAGAGGAGGGAGACCATCATCATCCTCAGATTCATCACCTTCTTCCCTAACATCTACACACAAACACCAATATAAAAAACAAAAGTTAAAAAAACTCATTCTTTCATCATATGATGGTAAGTAATAGTGACAAGAGAAATGAATAAAAGATCTGACTAACGTTCTTTGAGGGGAGCTGGTTGTTTTGAGATCTGAGTTTGCTGAGTAAGCCAAGAATTTTGCACTGAGATGATCTCAGCACTATTCTCGCATTTGGAGTACTCCTTAAGAATATCCCTGCATAATCCAAATACTTAGCAAACGAAAACACAAATGATGTTAAAAAAAAGAAAATCTGTGTTTGTTACTTGTTGAGAGACAAAAAGGCATGACCCCATTTAAATTTCTCTAGCAAAAGATTCGCAGTCTCCTCCTCTCCACTGTTTGGGAAAAATAAGACAATACTCAGAAAACCAATAATGTATGAGATGAATTTTAGGAGAACTAGGCTATGGACTCTCACCATAGAATTAAAGCTGCAGATAAAGCCTCCACACAAGAAAGCTCACAAGGCCTTCCATAATTCACTGGATTAGCTGCTACTAACCATGGCACTGCAACCATGAAGAAAGACAATTTGTCTAACATACAGAGATCTTAGCTAAATCCTGATAAAATTATTCTCAGCAGAATCGATTGTAAGGTTCTTACAGAGACGAGGAGCGGTGCAACGCAGCTTAGCAAAGGGGACATCAGTTAAACGAGCCCAAGAACAATCAACTACAGCTAATCCTTTTCTTTTAATCAAAGCATAGTCTTCCTTGGAAACACATTGTCTACCAACTGGACTGTCAAATATTACATACCACACAGATTATGGTTTATAAGATTAAGAATGTGTCATCTGCATTCAATAATAAGAGGTAGCAAGAGAGAGAGAGAGAGATACCTTAAAACCACACCTCCGAAGCCAGTGTTCACACGTAACTCCTACAAAAAACCAATGAAGATCGAAATCAAAACACGTTTATAAAAGAAGAGGACATATATACATACATTGTTTGATCAGTTCAAATGATGATACTTTACTTTTAACAAGTTGAATCTAGCAAGCTTACGACCAGTGCACCTCTTTGCATCACACTGACCAAAGTCCTAACAACAAAAAGACAACAATAGTTATTACATCTTAAAACAACTCGAATTGAATTTAGATTAGAAAATTTTTGCTTCTTAAAATCAAAGGAGAAAACATGCATACCCACATTGCCAATTGAACATTTGGAACTTGCGCTTCATCCTCAGACTCTACCATAAAAGAAAAATCACAAAAAAAAATAAAGAACATTAATCGTATGTATGTTTGTAAACACAATCAACGAGTTAGAAAAAAAATTCAATCTTTCAGTGTACCTTGATCATGAGGAAGCGATTCATCTTCCCTACAAGATCAACGAAACCGTAATCATTCGACCAGAGAGTAGTAACCTCGATTCGAAAGGAGAAAAAAAAAATAAAAAATTGTACCTTCCAGGATTCTCAGTCCTACTGGTTTGGCCTGGATTCGAATTGCCACCTTTGGATCGCCTATGCTTACCGTAACCCATCCTTCCGGCTATTTTTTTTTTCCGACAACGTGATAGGGTTTTGAATCGGCTTATACAGTATGTTGATTATTAGGGTTTATAGGTAGCAAACCAAACCATCTATACCGGAACCAATTCTCAAATCAAACCGAATTAACCAAACTTTTGTTGGTTAAAGTGTAGACCCGTCATTTCGTTAACCACGGTTGATCTAAAACCGTAATTGTAACGAAAGCGAACTAAACCGGAGAAATGATTAAAAGAGTACACGTGTAAAGTACACAAAGCTAGGGGGTAATTATGTCATTTCATAACTACGCTTTCTTCCCGTTAAGCGTCTCCTTGTCTTCTCTCTCTCTCACAGTCAGTCACAGCTCCCGACCAACAAATATCTCATTGTATGCATCTATTCTCTACATACACAGAGACGCACACTTGAACTGAAAAAAAAAAAACAATTCTGTTGGCTCTTGTGTGTGTAACGGTGCTTTCAATCTCAAAGAGGTTGGCTCTTGTTTCTGCAAGCTTAATAATGGCGTCACGATCTGCTTTTCTACTCTTCTTCTTTATACTCTCTCTAGCCGCGGAGAGGAGTCTAGCCTCCTCCGTCTTTTCCTCGAGGCTGATCCACCGCTTCTCCGACGAAGGCAGAGCGTCGATTAAGCCTTCCGGAGCCCTTCCCGGAGAAGCGGAGCTTTGAGTATTACCGTTTTCTCGCGAGTATTGATTCAAGAAGACAGAGGATGAATCTCGGTGCCAAGTCTCAGTCCCTTGTTCCATCAGAAGGAAGCAAGACGATTTCTACCGGAAACGACTTTGGATGGTAAAATTAAAAAAAAAAAACAAAAAAAAAGTTTCTTTTTTTTAGTTTTTGATTTTTCTTAAGTTTTTTTGGGACTCAGGCTACATTACACGTGGATCGACATTGGGACACCGAGTGTATCGTTTCTTGTGGCGTTAGATTCGGGAAGCGACCTTCTTTGGATTCCTTGCAACTGTCTGCAGTGCGCTCCCTTATCTTCCACTTACTACACCAGCCTGGTATGTATGTTAGAGAGATGTAATGATTAAGAAGGTGTGTGTACACAGTTAGTTAATTCCCCCCAGTTGATTGATTGGCAGATGCTTCTTCTTCTTCTTCTTCTTCTTCTTCCTCGCCACATATTATATTCTGCAGGCTACTAAGGATATGAACGAGTACAATCCATCAGCTTCAAGCACCAGCAAGGGGTTTCTCTGCAGCCATAAGCTCTGTGAGTCAGCTCCAAGCTGTGAGAGTCCGAGGGAGCAGTGTCCGTACACTGTTGACTACGCTAGTAACAACACCTCCAGCTCGGGATTGCTTGTTGAGGATGTCTTGCATCTTGCGTATACTGCCAACGCTTCTTCCTCTGTCAAGGCTCGGCTTGTTGTAGGGTGAGTTCTTTTTTTTACTTTTTTGACTATTCTGCTCTCTGTGTGATGTTTGGTTTTTGAATGTGTGTGTGTGGCTCTTCATGTTGGTTGCAGATGTGGTAAGAAGCAGAGTGGTGAATTTTTGGATGGGTCTGCTCCAGATGGTGTGATGGGGTTAGGACCTGGAGACATCTCTGTTCCGAGTTTTCTTTCTAAATCAGGACTCATGCGTAACTCTTTCTCCATCTGCTTTGATGAGGAGGACTCGGGAAGGATTTACTTTGGTGACATGGGACCGTCCACGCAGCAATCAACACGTTTCCTTCCGTACCACAACGAATTGTAATGAGACTAATGAATGAACTTAGTTTAAGACAGGTTTTAGTAGTTGTTATACTAAGCAAGTTGTGTTGATTTTTTTTTGTTTACAGTGTAGCCTACATTGTGGGTGTTGAGGCTTGTTGTATTGGCAATTCGTGTCTAAAGCAGACGAATTTCACAACCCTTATTGACAGTGGACAGTCATTTACTTTTCTACCTCAAGTAGTATACAGAGAAGTTGCACTGGAGATTGATAGTCATATAAACGCTACTGCTAAGAAGGTTGAAGATGGCCCATGGGAGTACTGCTATGAAACTAGGTAAACAACATAGAGAGAAAAGAATCTAACTGCTTGGTTTTTTTATGTTATTGATTCTCCGGATTATAGTGTTGAGCCAAAGGTACCAGCGATCAAACTCAAGTTTTCGTCCAATAACACATTCGTGATCCACAAACCTTTGTTTGTACTCCAACGAAATCAGGTTAGATCCATTTCCATATAAGTAAGTGCATCTCATGCTTGAAACTACGAGAGTTAGCCTTGGTTGAAACCCCTTATATCTTTTCAGGGGCTTGTTCAGTTTTGCTTGCCTATCAGAGCTAGTGAACAAGGAGGCATTGGATATGGAGTCATAGGACGTATGTTACTTACATAAATTTATTCACTTTACATCCTAAAAGACTCATATCTTTCTTTTTATTTTCTGTAGAGAACTACATGAGAGGGTACCGAATAGTTTTCGACAGAGAGAGCATGAAGCTTGGCTGGTCACCTTCCAAGTGTAGGATTGCGAATTTAAACAGAAGAACATTAGTACTGACTGATTAAAGATGATCCCAAGCTAAAACGTCTTTTTTTGCAGGTCAAGAGGATAAGATAGCGCCACCTCAGGAAGCTTCACCAGGAAGCACTTCATCGCCAAATCCACTGCCAACAGAAGAGCAACACAGCAGAAGCCATGCGGTTTCTCCAGCAATTGCAGGTAAAACTCCTTCCAAAACATCGTCATCAACATCATTAGCACCATGCTGCTTCTCTTCCATGAGATTATTCAACTCCCTTCTTCTACTTCTACTTCTGCTACGTGGAGTTGCCTCTTATATGTAGAGAGTACCATTGTCTCATAAAAAAAAAACATAACTATTTTGCCTTCGCATATATTAATTAATATAAGAAGAAGAGTTCATTTTAAAAGTCTTACATGTTGTGATCTCCACTACTCACTCAGACTATAAACATATTAGCAAAAGTTTAAATCTTTGTTCTAAGATTATTATAAAACGCAAATGTAACGGTTTGTGATTGGTTAAAGATTCTCATGTCCACGGCGTTTCACGATGTGATTCTGAGCCTCCATTAATCCTCTGATCACTTGGTCGTCTTCCGGTGTCTCTTTTCTCAATATCTCGTAGTCTCCAATCGCTAACTCCCAGTTCCCAAGCTGCAACCACAAAAAAAAAAGAAAAAATTGTTACCATTAATGTTACAAACTCAACACACTTTATTTTCAAAACATTAACACATACTAGTACTACCTTAGCGTTACAATCTGCCCTTCTCAGTCGAGCCTTTGCGTAAGCAGGACGGACTGTAAGTGCTGACGTGGAATCTTCGATGGCTCTATCAAACTGCCCCATTTTGAATAGACAAGCCTGCTCGGTTACATAGCAAAACCGAGTTTCTTGAGTCGTGGTCTAGTCCTTCTCCATATGCTGTGCTAGCTTCTTGAAACCGTCCCGCTTTGAAGAAGTCGTTGCCTTTGGACCGGGCCGCAGGTAACCGCCTGTACACGCCGGTGAACCATACTTACCTCTCTACTGTTCCTGTCCAGCTTGGCTGCTAGCTGAATCGCCTCAACCGCTTCTCCAAATCTGATTTGACAAAACCAAAAACGTTTATGAAACAAACCGGTTAAATCAGGAAACGTTTTACTTTTTATGTGGATTGAAAACCAGAGGGACCAAACCTGCCGGAAGACATGTGAACCTGAGCCCAGACGACCAAGAAACCCGCGTAACCGATCGGTCCGTAATATTTAGTGTTCATTTCAACATCAAAAACTGGACATCTAGACAAAGCATCATCAGCCTCTTGATGTCTGTAACTCTTCAAAAACGCCTCTGCTTGCAATGCATATACTTGAGGAGCTGCATCAGCTCCTGAAGCTATGGTGTTTTTCGTTTCTTTAACCAGAGTGTTCCAGTCTCGCAATCTTTTGGCTTCTGTGCATTTGTTGAGATGCGTCTGCACCGTTTTGGCCTTCGAAATGTCTTCTTGGTCTGTTTCTGGACCCTGAATGCTTGATATGATATATTGACTTCTCCACCTCTCCTAACCTATTATTAGTTTCAAGTTCTATTATTGACGGGTTACTTTACTTGCGTCCCAAGTTAGGGTCTTTTTAGTGAGATTACCTGAGGTACAAGTTAGCTAACCGATGGTGAGCTCTATGGTAATGAGGCTCCATTCTGATTGCTTCTCTACACTCGAATACAGCTTCAAGGATTCTCCCTAATGCTGTTAATGCCGCGCTTTTGTTGCTACGATAAGCCGCCTTTTTCGGATCGACGGCTATGGCAGCATCATACAATGCTAAAGCCTCTACGAAGTTCCCGTTCTTGTAATCTTCATTCCCCATTATCTTTAACGTTTCTGGATCCATTCTCGTTGATATCGCCCTAGCACAAAGATCCTGACTGGTCCTGGTTGTTTGAAACCGATGTTGTTGTTTTCTTACCGTATCCACTGTTTTGAACCGTGGTTTGATTCCCAACCGCTGTTGTTGCGCCGGGCTGCTTCAAGTTCCCAAGGCTACCAAACATCATCCCTTTGGCTTTCTGATTGTCCATGATCATACTCTCAAGCTCGCCTGATAAGCCGAAAGCCTCCCTAGGCACCACCTTCCTCGCTTGTTGTTGGACCGGTCCTGTGTTGTTATTATTAGGGTATTGATTAGATGAGGGTTTTGAAACAGGTCTTTGCATCTGTGTCTGGTTTTGGATCGGCTCAGGTGAGACTTTATGTTCTTGAAGCTTCTTGGGGTTTGGTTCGGTACAAGGTGATTTGGTGAATTGAATATTAGAGGTGCAAGGTGCGGAGGCGTTGCTGCTACGCATTGGGGTTTTATTACCATTGTCCGCTGTACATTTCTTGGACCACAAGCCACGTCTGCCAAACACAAAACCTAACAATCCACGACGTGACCTTTTCTCTATCGGATTTTCTGCCATCCTTCCGCTACTTGATAGATAGAACCAAAACCACGTTCCGGAACAATCAAATAAACCTCAGGAAAGCTTGTTTTGTTGCATGCATCGCTCTTCTTGAATCAATAACTTTGCACACACTGGCATTATGATCAAATTAGGTTGATGTTTCCAGTAAAGAAGGAGAGATGGATGAAATGTTGTTGTTGTCTCTTCTCAAATCGATGTAAAATTGTCAAATAGACGTGATTGGTGGGTTAGTCTTCTATCAATTCTTGGAAAAAAAATTTGGGTTCGTCGTTTTTTCTTCTATGGCTATGTTGACCTGGTTTAATTTCTAAAAGAAACGAAAAATGAACCTAAGATTTGTTTAGTCAATATTTAGAAAGAAATTGTGAGACTTGCACAAAAGAAAACAAAATGTCCGAGTTTTTCTCGACCCAATTCTATTTTTGGTGAATGGGTTCTTAACCTCCCATGCAAAATAAGGTGTTTACAATGACGTATGTAAATTCCCCACAAACTCTATAATTTGGTGGACTCACCAAATAAAAATTCTAATTAAGGAGGCTTTGTTGAAAGAACTAGTTTAAAAAAGTTTTGCACCAAAAAGAAGAAAAAAAACTAGTTTCAAATTTATAAGTGAATAGTAATGTCAACCTATAGAGTATGTAATTAAGATACATTAATATTTATAAGGTAAAGTGCTGACTAGTAGTACAATATGTATGTAACATTAAAACCAAAATTTTAATAAACCAGATAAAATATCATAAAACTAGTACACGTATTGAATAGTTACCCAACAACTAGAATCCGGTAATGAACCTAGTTTAAGATGATGAAGTAACGAGTACTAATACTACCTCGAAACTCTAAACTCATAACATGATCTTAGCAATTAACAATTCATAAAACGAGTGGTTAATTAGCAAATTACGTTAACCCTGAAACAGCCAACGGAAAGAAAACAAAAACCTAAGTATTAAACAAAAACAAACGGCATGGTTCGGATCATTCATTAGTGGAAAAGCAAAACTTGTGGGCTTCGTGTACACACGTAGAATGAGCTAATATGTATTCATAATTGTTTTTTTGGACTAATGTATTCATAATTGTTCCATTTACTTTATTACTAAATTATAATACATGTTCTTGTTCCCTTTTGGGTTCAAGAGAAACAGAATCTGCCGACTTACCAGAGAAGGGGCTTTATCCGTTTATGTTTCAATAGGGTCGACACGCACTGAAGTAGACCACACGTGCGGTGTTTGGCTCGAAGCACACGACAAGATTCAGAGACGAGTCATATCACATTATAGTTTCAGGTAGTGAGGGACAAGTGTAGGGGTCCTTTTGATCTCTTATGCTCCTCTCCGGTTCATTGGCTCGCTGAGTAGCCTATCGGTTCCACCGATTCCACTCGGGCAGCTTTTTCAGTATAGCTATCATCATCCGCTGGACACGGTATATAGGATTCCAAATGTTGCAGATCATGGATTGAGCTACTAAACTTCCTGAGTACTTAATCTAAGAAGTTATGATGCGAATATTTAAAAACGTAAGTGTACAGTTTTAAGATTGCAAAGATTTTTTAAAGAAATTAATAGTACTATTATCTGATTAAACATCTTCGAGGTGCATGCACGAAAGATTGGTAAAATACTAAACTTTACTTTTTCGACATTTGTTAAATCGTGAATCAAGAAAAAGCTCAAAGTCGATAGACTTTCACAAATAATGAAAGGTGAATACTAAAATTAAACTGATTGCTACGCGTGCTTGCACCGCATTAACTCTACGAAAAAACAATAATTGCCATAATAATTGATACAATATGACGAGAACGAAGAGAACAAAGTCGTGTTTTGCCGAAAAATATGTAACTTTTTAACTGGCATGTAAATTGGAGAATCCAAACAAACAAAAAAAATTGGAGAATCCGCCGTTTTACTATGCATGAATAATCTTTGGATTTAGGGGGCAAAGGATTATGACCGTAATTATAAGAGTTATTATTGGGTTCACTCGTAGAGTAGAGTGAACCTAGAGGTTCACCCAACCAATAGAAATCACTCATTTCACAATTGATATCTTTTAAAAACGGAAACAAAATATTATCGAGTTATATTATATTTTTAAAATAAATAAAATAAAAAAATAAAAGTAATAGTAGTTAAAAAAATGATTTAAATTTTTTTTTTTAACATTATCCAAAAAAATAAACCTTAAACCCTAAACCCTAAACCCTAAACCCTTAAGTATACCCTAAACCCTTGGGTATACCCTAAACCCTTGGGTATACGCTAAACCCTTAGATATACGCTAAATTTTTGGATAATCTTAAACTCTAAACCCTAAACTCTAGTATATGCAAAAAAAAATTAGATATTTTAACGCCATCATCGAAATATTAAACCCTAAATCCTAAACTCTAAACCATTAGATAAATCATAAACACTTGGATAATCCTAAATTTTAAATAAAAAAAAAACTAAACACTAAAACAGTAAATCGTAAATACACTAAATCCTTAATCTTAATCCCTAAACTCTTTTTAGGATTAAAAATTTGGTATTTTTAAGATTAGGTGTTTAATATTTTTAGTTTATAGTTTAGAATTTAGGGTTATTTTAATGACTGAGTTAAAATATTTTAAATTTTTTTTATTGCATATATTACTGTTTTTATTTATTTTTAATATTATTTATTTTAAAAATATAATATAACTTGATAATATTTTGTTTCCTTTTTCAAAAGATATCAATTATGAAATAAGTGATTCTTATTGGTTAGGTGAACCCAAGAATAAGTCTAATTATAATTTAGCCGAGTATACCAAAAACATAATTTACGATATTACATTAAATGCTAGTAATGTGCAATTATTACTATTTCTGTTATAAATTCATTATCCAAGCGATCCACGAAAAGAAATCCATAGTAATAGATTAGCAAACATGTGAACACAATTTCATTATTTTATAATTTTCATAGTTGACAAAAAGTAATCTATATCTTTATATCTTAGGTGTGTATAAACTGTAATGCGACTTGACAAATATATATAGCGAACTTAATAACTATTAGTGAAGTCAAGCAGTTGGGCCTTAGAGAACAAGAAGCCCACCTTATCTCTGTCAATGAAGAGCCCAAGAAGAGTCTTCAACGGTCACAAGCTAACGACAAAGGAGCTTGTACGGAGAAGACCAGCTTGCTCCCGAGTAACCTCTTTGAGGTGTTTCTGTCGTTGAGTGTGGTGTAAAGCAGGTTGTCTTAGCTGTATGGATAAGGTCTAGACTAGGATCGAGATGGTTCTAAAACCCTAGTCTTACTCTGTATTTATACTCTGTTTTGAGTCTTTGTAATCATTGAGCTGAAGCATTATAAAATACAAGTTTCATTCTCTTCTCTACATTCATATGGTATCAGAGCCATCGACACCTTAACAGGTCAATCATGGCGGATGCTTATCCCTTTCCCACTCACGTTCACATTCTCCACTCTGTTACCCTAAAGCTCAATGACAACAACTATTTGTTGTGGAAGACTCAGTTTGAGTCCCTCTTGTCCAGCCAGAAGCTCATAGGCTTCATCAATGGCGTTGTTACTGCCCCTCCTGCTACTGTCACGGTGGTCAGAGAGGAGGTCGAGATTGAAGAACCGAATCCCCGTTACGAATCCTGGTTCTGTACTGATCAGTTGGTCCGCTCCTGGCTCTTTGGGACGCTCTCTGAAGAAGCTCTTGGCCATGTTCACAACCTGACGACCTCACGGGAGATCTGGTTGTGCTTAGCTGAGAACTTCAACAAGAGCTCTTTGGCTCGTGAGTTCACGCTCCGCCGCTCCTTGCAGCTTCTCACCAACAAAGGAAAGACCTTGGCTAACTACATTAGAGTAGTCGTCTTCAGTTTACTTCGTCTAAGTCTGTTGTTTCTGAACCATTAGAGTGTGTTCATAGTGATCTGTGGGGTCCCTCCCCTATTGTCTCTTGTCAAGGGTTTAAATACTATGCTCTTTTTGTGGATGAATACAGTCGTTTCAGTTGGTTCTTTCCTCTTAAAAGTAAAAGTGAGTTTTATCAAGTCTTTGTGGCCTTTCAAACACTTGTGGAAAAACAACTGAACAAAAAGATCAAGATTTTTCAATCAGATGGGGGGGTGAATACACAAGCAAGAAGTTCAAAGATCACCTAGCTCTTCATGGCATACAACAACGGCTGTCCTGTCCGTATACTCCAGAACAGAACGGTATCTCAGAGCGCAAGCATAGACACATTACAGAGCTTGGATTGTCTATGATGTTCGCCAGTCACTTGCCTCTGCACTATTGGGTTGAAGCGTTTGCTGCTGCTGCCTATGTTGGTAATCATCTACCGGTGTTATCTTCTGAGAAGAAAAGTCCTGTGGAGCTTCTACGCAATCACAAACCAGACTACACACATCTCAGAGTGGTTGGCTCTGCCTGCTACCCTTATCTCCGTCCTGTCTCTGATCACAAGCTGGAACCTCGATCATTGATGTGCGTTTTCTTGGGTTACAGTGAGCACTACAAAGGGTACAGGTGCTTATATCCACCGACCGGGAAAGTCTACATCTCAAGACATGTTGTCTTTGACGAAGAACGCTTTCCTTTCAAAGAAGCCTACAAGTCTCAAGTTCCTCGTTATGAAACAAGTCTTCTCAGAGCATGGCAACTAGCGACTGAAACTCCTCCACCACAGGAAGATCAGCGTCTTGCAAGGGTCTTGCCTGCTCCTATGCCAGACCCTGTTGCTCAGGCGCCATCAGTGATTTCTCCAACTCCACCACCTACCCCACCAATACCATCTCCACCTCCTCCAGTGCCTCCAGTGATCCACGAAAATCAGCCTATACCCCCTGCAGATACTGCTGCTGAAAACCTGCATCCAATGCGAACTAGAGCTAAGTCAGGCATTCAAAAACCAAACACCAGATATGCCTTGCTTACCTCCAAGTTTGTTCCTGCAATACCGAAGAATATTGCTGAAGCTATGCAACACCCAGGTTGGAATGCAGCAGTGATGGAGGAGATTACAAACATTCATGTGTTGGATACATGGGAGCTGGTTCCTGCAACTTCCGAGATGAATATCTTGAGCAGTCGCTGGGTTTTCACCATCAAGTTTCGACCTGATGGTACTGTTGAACGCCTAAAGGCAAGACTTGTCACCAAAGGCTTTGAACAGGAGGAGGGGCTAGACTATCTAGAGACTTTCAGCCCTGTGGTCAGGACAGCAACGATACGCTTAGTCCTTAATGTTGCCGTTGCTAAAGATTGGACCATCACTCAACTTGATGTCAAAAGCGCTTTTCTTCATGGAGCTTTAAAGGAGCCTGTCTATATGTATCAGCCTCAAGGCTTTGTTGATCCCACCAAACCAGAGTATGTGTGCAAGCTCACTAAAGCCTTGTATGGTCTCAAACAGGCACCTCGCACATGGTTTGATACCTTCAGCTCTTTTCTCATTGACTATGGTTTCACCTGCTGCAAGTCAGATCCATCCCTCTTTACTTACCATAAGCAGCACAAGACGATGGTCCTCTTGCTCTATGTTGATGACTTGCTATTGACAGGCAGTGATGATGCTCTGTTGCAAGACCTTATTGAGTCTCTTGGCAAACGCTTTCCGATGAAGAATATGGGTCGTCCGAGTTACTTTCTTGGCATTGAGTTACAGCCTTTCGAAGGGGGAATATTTCTTCATCAGGCAGCCTATGTTAAAGAGATTCTTCATCAGACTTCAATGGCAGACTGCAATCCTATGGCTACTCCTCTCCCACTGCGACCTGAGTATGATGAATCTGACATCTTTCCAGAGCCAACACTCTTTCGTACCATTGCAGGGAAGCTGCAGTACCTGACTATAACAAGACCTGACATTCAATATGCAGTCAACTTTGTTTGTCAACGGATGCATTTGCCGACTAATGCAGACTTTGGGTTCTTGAAGCGTATTCTCAGATACTTGAAGGGGACTCAAAGTCTAGGTCTCTATCTTCGGAAGGGTTCTGATCTTAAGCTGTCAGCCTATTGTGATAGTGACTGGGGTGGCTGTAAGGAGACACGACGATCAACCACCGGCTTCTGTACACTGCTCGGTCCGAACCTGATTTCTTGGTCTGCTAAACGACAGGCCACTGTATCAAGGTCGTCTACAGAAGCCGAATACAGAGCTTTGGGTGCTACTGCTCAAGAGATTGCGTGGATCTCCTTCCTACTCCGTGATCTTGCTGTGCCTCAGCCTCATGCTACAATGCTCCTCTGTGATAACCTTTCGGCTGTATACCTAAGTGCGAATCCTGCATTGCATAAAAGGTCGAAGCATTTTGATACATACTATCATTACATCAGGGAGCAGGTCGCGCTTGGGCTGATCGAGACGCGACACATCCCAGCCTCACTACAGATTGCTGATATCTTCACTAAGTCCCTTCCTAAGAGACAGTTCATGGAGTTACGTGACAAACTAGGTGTTGGTGTTCCACCCACCACTAGTTTGAAGGGGAATATTAGTGAAGTCAAGCAGTTGGGCCTTAGAGAACAAGAAGCCCACCTTATCTCTGTCAATGAAGAGCCCAAGAAGAGTCTTCAACGGTCACAAGCTAACGACAAAGGAGCTTGTACGGAGAAGACCAGCTTGCTCCCGAGTAACCTCTCTGAGGTGTTTCTGTCGTTGAGTGTGGTGTAAAGCAGGTTGTCTTAGCTGTATGGATAAGGTCTAGACTAGGATCGAGATGGTTCTAAAACCCTAGTCTTACTCTGTATTTATACTCTGTTTTGAATCTCTGTAATCATTGAGCTGAAGCATTATAAAATACAAGTTTCATTCTCTTCTCTACATTCATAATAACATGTATTAAATATTTTGATTTTGTTATTAAGAATCAAAGAGTATTTAATTTCTTACGATGTTTCGTGGTGCCACAAAGTCAAGTCTATATTGATTCAAACCTTTCCCATTTTTCTTTCTGTTGTTTTTTTTCTTTGTTTTGTTTACAACTTAAATACCTAGTATGTAACTGAGTCGTGATACATTTGTAAAGATAATATAAACATGTATTAAGGCCAGTTACAAAAAAAAAAATATAAACATGTATTCTGTTCTATTTTGTTTGAAGCCATGAAGGCATTGGTTTACCTTTGGCCAAAATGTATGTAAACCGCACCAGTTGTTTTTCTGAATTAATAAGGATATTTACATCTCATTTAGTTAAATGCTTCTTCTAACAATAATATATATCACATAATTTTTATAGAAACTGAAAACCGATACTATCTTAAGACTTAAATATGTAGGTTTACAGTTTGAGAACCAAAACAAAATCTCTATTACACATGAACGAAGAAACTGCGAAAAAATGTTATGTTTTAAAGTCAAAGGTTTCTGGGGGATGAAAATGAAATCACATTGTATAATATAGTACTTAAGTGTTTTTATAAGTTACACGTTTAAGTTAATTAGAATCCCAATTTTAATAAAACGTTGGAGACGCGGATTCGACGACTAACATGGTTCGGTGACAATAGACACGCAAACATATTACAACGTAGGCGAATAAGACCATCAAAAAGTGGGCCCATAAAACCCATTATTAGGCCCAGTAGGTCCCACTTTTTTGCCTTTGTTCGCCTACATAAACCAATTCGCAGGAGTGGAAATAAACACACAAGTCCTCATCTTCATCATCCACTTCATCTCACCTCTCTTTCTTCTCTCCCTTCAATCTTACTTTAACTTAGATTCAAGTACCAATTTTAACTTGAATCCTAATTTTCTGAAATGGGTAAGCATTGGTTTGTTTACAGTTTACTAGGATTTCATCTCAATAGTATTCTCTCTCTGATTAACCAATCTTTATACTCTGTTTTCCTCAGTGAGCTTTGTCGTGGAGAAGCCACATAGAACGTTAAACGGTGTCGTATCAGAGACCACAAGGTTAAGTATCATCCCTAACAACTCTTCTTCTGCTCAGAAAACGCTTCTCAAGAACCTCGAGATCATCAATGGTGGACAAAGAGTCAACGCTTGGGTCGACTCAATGCGGGCTTCTTCTCCTACTCATCTCAAATCACTTCCTTCTTCTGCCTCCTCAGAGAAACATCTCAGCTCATGGATCGTAAGTAGTCTCCATATACATCTCTCTTTCACAAACTCTTGATAACTCTTTACTAGCTTCTTACAACTTTTTTCTTGTATATCCGATAGATGAAGCATCCTTCAGCATTAGATATGTTCGAGAAGATAACAGAAGCTTCGGGAGGGAAACAAATCGTAATGTTTCTTGATTATGACGGTACTCTCTCTCCCATCGTGGATGATCCAGACAAAGCTTTCATGTCAAGCAAGGTTTGTCTTAAAATCACATTTTATTGTTTTGACCTAATCATTTTAGTCTCTGTGATTTATTAAGCTCTGACTGATGTTCTCAGATGAGAAGAACTGTGAAAAAACTGGCTAAGTGTTTCCCCACTGCTATAGTTACTGGTAGATGCATAGACAAGGTATTTTATTTTTCTTGGCATTTGCCCATATTTATTGATCGTTATATATAACTTTTCTATTATATAATTAGTTTAAATAATTTTGTTTGTTCCAAAGGTTTATAGCTTTGTGAAGCTGGCTGAGCTGTATTATGCTGGAAGCCATGGCATGGACATTAAAGGCCCAGCAACAGGCTTCTCCAGACACAAGAGGGTAATCTCAAATAACATAATTAATTGCTAAAAACAAAATAATATTGTATGTTTATTATTTTCGTTTAGGCTTTTTAAATTTCTCTTGTATTTAGGTTAAACAGTCTCTGTTGTACCAACCAGCCAGTGACTATCTTCCCATTATTGATGAAGTAAGACATAATATCTTCAGCTTTATTAATAAATAGTTACATATATTTTTGCATGTATTACGACAAATATATACCTGTCGTGCGCTACAATGTTTGATTATAAAACTTAACATAGCTGTATATGTGTTTGAATTTTAAAGGTCTGTAAACAACTCTTGGAGAAAACTAAATCAACTCCTGGAGTCATAGTAGAAAACCACAAGTTTACTGCTTCTGTGCACTTTCGTTGCGTCGAAGAGAAGGTAAAATCGAACCCACACTAAGATATATTCTTATTAAATAATAAGGAACACTAACATTACAAATGAAAACATAATAATCCAGAAATGGAGAGAACTGGTTCTACAGGTTCGGTCGGTACTAGACAAATATCCTACGCTCAAACTGAGCCAAGGTCGGAAGGTATATGACATGTCATGTCATACTCTCATTTACTAAAGAGATGTTAAAAATTCTCTTTGTAACCTAGTTTTTATAACACTGTGTCATGATTTAAATATAATCAACAGGTTTTCGAAATCCGTCCTATGATCGAATGGGATAAAGGAAGAGCTCTTGAGTTCTTGTTAGAGACACTTGGTGAGTGCTCTCTCTTTTTCTTGAAACAAAAATTCGTTTCTTAATCTATAATTAAAATGAATCAATATTTTTTGTCCTGTCTTTTTATCTAAAAGCATCTTTTCTCCACTAATCATTATTCATCATCAATATGCTTCTCAATCCACCTTTAAATAATGGGATACTATCAATTTAAATACTTGAGTTAATTTTGAACCTTTTGGATGCGACAGGGTTTGCGAACTCTAACAACGTTTTTCCTGTTTACATCGGCGATGATCGGACCGACGAAGATGCATTTAAGGTGTACAAAGTATTTTCATACAATATATAAAACATCCATGTACTTAAGTTACGGCGCTAATTATATATGTTGGTTAAAATTGGTGCCATGTAAATTAGATGCTACGAGACAAAGGCGAAGGCTTTGGCATTCTTGTCTCCAAATTTCCCAGGGATACCGATGCTTCCTACTCTTTGCAAGATCCGTCCGAGGCAAGTCCACACACACATATTTATAATATGTATATCCATTTAAATCTTTAGTCGTCGACTTATACGTCTTTCGCATTAAATTGTTTTCTACACGTACTAATTCTCTATAAAACGAAATCAATAGGTGATGAATTTCTTGCGGCGATTGGTGGAGTGGAAACAAATGCAGCCAAGAATATGAAGGGGATGTATAAATAAACGAGCTAGTGAAAATGGAGCGTTGTAGAAGATGGGGCAATAACTTTCTTTGTATGCCCTCTAAGGCTAATGTTCTTGTTCATCGCATTTTGTTTTTGTAAGAAAAAAAGATGAACAAGAAAATAGGTGGCAAATTGTTTTCGACTAGTTCTACTAAGTTTTAATTATCTTCGTAAATGTAATATATGCAGACGCATGTCAATGAAGAAAATATTTGTATTTACTATCTACGAGTTCTTCTTAATTACTACTCCTCTATTTTTTTCAATGTCAATTTACCATTTTTTCTTTGTTATATAAAAAGTATTGTATTAGAATTTCAATACAATTTATATTTACTTTCAAGAAACCAAGAAACAAACGACTAAGAAGCGTTTGTTCAAGGCTCCTCCGAGTGGTGCGGCGAGTAACAAGCTTCGGGTGGCCAACGCGATCACTTCTCCTCGCAGGAAAACTCAGGCAAAGACAGGCACTCACAATGGAGAAGGCAGGAGTAATCAGGAAGGAAAGGGCTCGTCAAACCCAACTTCCAGTCATCCATTACCTTAGTTTATGGATAAAGACACCGAGGTGAAGCCCACCCCGTTGCAGCAGGAGGTCTCTGTCTGTGGGGTTTTTATTTGTTTTGCTTTTGTTTCAATAAGCTCTATGAGCAGTGTTTGTTTAGCTGAGAATTTGGTCTTGGCTCTGTTGTTTTGTTGTTGTTCCCCCCTTGGGTATCTAGGCGGTCGAGCTGTCTGGGTTGAATCATGGAATAAAACTGGTTTTTTTTGTTATTGGTTAGAGTGGTGTTTGAGTCAGGTTCTATTCTTTTATTCTTATCTTGGGTTTGACATCCTGTGGAATCAAAGGAAAAATGAATTGTCTCAGAGTTTTCTTTCCTGTGGCTTCATGTGGTCTCACTGTGGGGAGCTAAGGTATGGGGTCTCTCTCAGGGTTCATGGGTTTATGGTATCGGAGGTGGCCCTGTCTAGCAGGACGTCGTGGTGGAAGCCTCATATTCAGGAAAGTGTTGATGTGGGTTTGTTTATGTTTCATGGCTCGATTTTATACCTAATCATTTCGCTTTTCTTTGTGGTTATGTGTGGGAAGGAACTGGTTTTTTCTTGGCATGTTTTGGGATGGTTGGCGGTATATTTGAATGCTCAGATATGTCTAGGAAGCAAATTTGTTTCACTTGGAAATGGGTCTGGCTCCAGGATGGGATTTACACTGATGATAGGTATAGGATTAATTGGGGGGTTTGGTTCATGGTGATCTCGTCAGGTTTGGGGAATGGTGGAGGTGTTTGCAAGCCTCATGTCCGACATTGGAGGTTTGGTTTATTGATTCAGGCTCGGCGCGGTCGTTTTAAGTGGCAGGCAAGAGATGGGGGATGGACAAGGTATGGAGGTTGTTTTCATAAGGTGTGTGTTCACTGGTACCACTTGGGAAACAATGCTACTATGAAGGTTTATTTTTTATGGGTGTTTGGGGATCGTGCAGAGTTCAAAGGTGGTAGAATCCAGGGGCCCGTTACTTGGTTATTATGGCAGCAGGGATTAATTTCACAAGAGTTTGCTTTGTATCTGAAGATGAGTGATTTAATTGTTTATTGGATTTGTCTTGAGTCAGTGTCGAGATTAACGTATATCTTTAAATCATTTTCGTTGTTCGCCTCGGAGTTTTCTTTAAAATTTAAGAAGATGCAGTTTAAATTGGCTTACAGGAACATCGATTTGGTCATACCATTCGAATGGGATCGTGTAGGGATATATGGATGTCATGGGTCTCCTCAAACCCAAGAATTTATGGCTCGGAAGAGCAAGCCTATATTTTTTTAATGAAAGTAATAAGTTGGAATTGCCGAGGGATGGGAAGTAAATGGACCATTAGTTATCTTAGAGAAATATGGCATCAATATAAACCAGATTTTCTATTTTTATCGGAGACAAAGCAAGATTTTTCTTTTGTCCAAGGATTTCAAGCGCACTTTGGGTTCGATAATTTAGTGATGGTGGACCCAAATGGGTCAAGTGGAGGACTAGCTTTATATTACAATAACGAATATCAAGTTCGAGTTTTATATTCCAGTCCTAGGATGATTGATATAGAGGCAGAGACATTGGGGAAGAGGATTTTTATGACGTTTGTTTACGGAGAACCAGTACAGAAATTGAGAGACCAAGTTTGGGAAAGACTAACCAGATATGGAATTTCAAGGGATGACCCTTGGTTCATTATTGGTGATCTAAATGAAATTACCGGAAACCATGAAAAGGAGGGAGGACCACTACGAGGTGCAGAAACATTTGTTTCATTTAATAATATGATTCGGAACAGTGGACTTCTGGAATTCCCGGCAAGGGGTAATAAACTATCATGGCAAGGGCGTAGGAAAGTAAATGGTAAAGCAACGACGATTCGATGTCGTTTGGACCGCGCACTGGCAAACGAAGAATGGCATTCAATGTTTCCAAGGTCTCATACAGAATATTTAAAATTAGTGGGGTCAGATCATAGACCGATCGTCGCTTTTCTAGAAGATAAAGTGATTAAACGCAGAGGACAATTTCGTTTTGATAAAAGGTGGATAGGACAGGACGGTGTCCTAGATTCTATTGCCAGAGGATGGACAAAAGAGATAAGGAATCCAGTTGGGAATGGGGGTGATGTGGTGTCCAAGATTACCAATTGTAGACATGAACTGTCAGTTTGGCGCAAGAACAATCCTCCGTATGGAAAAGATAAAATAGCTGAACTACAAAAAGCTTTGGAGGAAGTGCAAACGGATGATAATAGATCCCAAGAGGATATTTTGGAAGTGTCTCGAAAGCTTCAAGAGGCTTATAAGGATGAAGAGGAATATTGGCAACAGAAAAGTCGGAATACATGGAATACGGCAGGGGATCGGAGCACGAAATTTTTCCATGCCTTAACAAAACAACGGAGGACCCGAAATCGAATAGTGGGATTATATGATAAAAACGGAAACTGGGTAGTCGAGGATACTGGAATTGAGAAGGTTGCGGTGGATTATTTTGACGAAATTTTTAGTACTACATCACCTAATGATTTTGAGGCGTTTCTAGATGAAATTAAGCCAACCATCTCTCAGCAAACAAATCAAAGGCTTCTGAGGCTGGCCACGGAAGAGGAAGTGCGACAAGCATTGTTTATGATGCACCCGGAGAAGGCACCGGGACCAGATGGAATGACAGCACTTTTTTTCCAACATTCTTGGCACATCATTAAAAAGGATATTCTGGACTTAGTCAATAATTTCTTGACTACGGGAAAGTTGGATGGGCGGTTAAATGTAACAAACATTTGCTTGATTCCCAAGACGGACAGACCGACAAGGATGGCGGAGCTTAGACCAATTAGTCTATGTAATGTAGGGTACAAAATAATTTCAAAGGTGTTGTGTCAACGGTTAAAGGCTTGTTTACCTGGCTTAATCTCGGAAACCCAATCGGCCTTTGTGGCTGGGAGACTCATTTCGGACAATATTTTAATTGCACAAGAGATGTTCCATGGATTGCGGACAAATAAGGCGTGTCAAAACAAATTTATGGCTATAAAAACGGACATGAGTAAAGCTTATGATCGGGTGGAATGGAGCTTTATTAGGGCTTTACTCACAAGAATGGGATTTGATCAGCATTGGGTTCAGTTAATGCTGGAATGCATATCTACGGTGGAATATCGAGTTTTATTAAATGGACAACCGCGAGGACAAATTTTGCCAAATCGTGGGCTGCGTCAAGGGGATCCCCTATCTCCTTATTTATTTATCATGTGTACGGAAGCACTTATAGCAAATATCAAAAAGGCTGAACTTGATAAAAAGTTGACCGGAATAAAGGTCGCAAGGGCTTGTCCTTCAATATCTCATCTGTTCTTCGCAGACGATAGTATTTTCTTCTGTAGAGTCCAGAAGGAGGAATGTGAGGCTATTTTGGCAATTCTTAAAGAATATGAAAAGGTCTCGGGACAGCAAATAAATTTCCAGAAGTCATCAATTCAATTTGGCCATAAAATTGATGAGAGTACCCGTCAGGAGCTTAGGGACATTATGGGAATCCAGAACCTAGGGGGAATGGGAACATATTTGGGGATTCCAGAGAGTCTGGGAGGCTCCAAGGTGCAAGTCTTTGGCTTTGTTCAGGAAAGATTAACGAATAGAATTAATGGATGGACATTCAAATTTTTTACTAAAGGAGGTAAGGAGGTAATTATAAAATCGGTGGCAACAGCTTTACCTAACCATATTATGTCGTGTTATCGTATTCCGAAAACGGTGGCAAAAAAACTTACCAGTGCGGTAGCCCAATTCTGGTGGAGTCCTAGTGGAAATACAAAAGGTTTACACTGGAAATCATGGGACAAGGTTTGTGAGGCAAAGGAGGATGGAGGACTAGGTTTTCGAGATTTCACGGATTTTAATACAGCCATGCTTGGAAAGCAACTATGGAGATTAATAGAGAAGCCAAATACTCTTTTTTCTCGTGTTTTCAAAGGTCGATACTTCAGGAATACTTCACCCCTGGATCCGATCAGATCATATGCGTCTTCCTATGGTTGGCGTAGTATGGTCTCTGCTAGATCTCTGGTTAGCAAATGACTAATCAAAAGGGTGGGATCAGGGACTTCCATATCAGTATGGAATGATCCCTGGCTCCCAACCAACCGCCCGAGACCAGCAAACAAAAAACAAAATATTCTTCTTCCAGATCTTACAGTTAATTCTCTCATCAACACTGCATCACGTTCATGGAACTTAACGGCTCTACAGGATATAATGGACCCCGTGGATATTAAAATTGTCGAGAGTATTCCTTTAGGTAGGATACAAACAGATGATCGGGATGGCTGGCATTTTACAAAAAATGGAAAATATACGGTCAAATCAGGATATCAGGTGGAAAGAGCATATCCAGACCGGGATAAAGGGATGGTAGAATTTGGACCCACAGTTACTGATCTTAAGGCTCATTGTTGGAAAGTGCGCTGTCCACCAAAGATGAAACATTTCCTATGGCAAGTGGTGACAGGATGCTTGGCAGTACGGAAAAACCTTAGATCAAGAGGTTTTAGAGGGGATATTAATTGTGATAGGTGTGGAGCACCCGAGGAATCCATAAATCATGTGTTCTTCGAATGCCTCCCAGCAGTTCAAATTTGGGCCCTCTCCGAGATCCCAACCCATCATGATCACTTTCCAGGACAATCTTTATTCACGAATTTGGATTACTTATTCTGGAGAATCAGGCCAGCACCGGAAAATCATCTATTTGCTTGGCTACTTTGGTATATATGGAAAGCAAGGAATAATAAAGTTTTTAGTAACTTGGATATAGATCCTAAGGATACTCTACAACTAGCAACAACAGAGGCCTTACTTTGGAAGGAAGCGCAGAAAGAAGTGGATCAGAGGCAGAGTCCTGTTGCACACACAATGGAATCGGTTCTCCCGGTGCGTTCGGGACGGTGGTGTTTCACGGATGGATCTTGGAAAAAGGATGACGCTTTCTCAGGACAAGGGTGGTATAGTACCTTAGAAGGATTTGAAGGACTTTTGGGAGCAAGAAATACAAGGGCTAGTCAGTCACCTTTACATACAGAAGTGGAGGCTCTTATTTGGGCCATGGAATGCATGCGGAATTTACGGCAATATAATGTTACTTTTGCAACGGATTGTTTTCAATTGGTGAAGATGGTTTCGGAACCAGAAGAATGGCCGGCTTTTGCAAGCTATTTAGAAGACATCATGAGTCTTAAAAGAAGTTTTCATAGCTCAGAGATTATTCATATACCAAGGACGCAAAACATTATGGCGGATCGCTTAGCACGTAGTGTGAGGCAACAGTCGTCGTTTACTGTCCATCTGGATACCGAGCAACCCGTTTGGTTTACAGAGTCCCCATGAGTCTGTAACGCTGTCGAAAAAAAAAAAAAAAAAAACTAATTGCAAAATGCATTAATTTTATAAATAAATTATTGATCTCAAATACTATTGATTAAATATATATATAACTAATGAAAATATAAATTCATTTTAATCATTTTTAATGTGTGAAAATTATCTAAATGATTTTTTATTAAATTGACGGAATATTTTATGGGGTTTTCTGTTATGTGAGATGAACTGAGAAATAATGGTAGAACATGCATTAGTCTTTTTTTTTTTTTTTTTTTTTGTAAAGCTGCATTCATTCATTCAAAACCAAACTAGGGGTTTTACATTAAAAGGAGAGCTTGTTTGGCCACATGGTCAGCTCTAACATTATCCTTCCTAGGAATAAAAATAAACTCGATTACATTGAAAGTGGTAGATAGACGGTAGATGTCGTTGAGAAGAACTGCGATCTCAAGATGTCTTCCTCTAGAGTTCACAAGGTTGATGAGCACCTGGGAGTCCGAGAAGATCCGGAGAGCGTTGATCCCACATCGCCGAGCAGAGGTCATAGCGTTTCTCAGCGCTAAGGTTTCCGCTGTGAGGGGCGAGGCCACGGAGGAGGCCGTCGTTGAGTAGGGGAGAGATGATCCTGCATCATCGATGATCCACGCAAGCCCTGCACACTTCGTCGATGAGTTCCATGCGGCGTCAGTATACATGCAAGTTCGATTTGAATCGAGGGTGGGATCCTGGTTGATGCGGGCAGATGGTGGAGGCGGGTTAGGATGAGGTTCCTGAGCAACAAGCCACTCGCGGGCTTCACGAATCGCCTTGAGGATTGTTTCTTCCGGTGTGAAGGTGCGCTTTTGGAACAGCAGCTGGTTCCGTGAGATCCAGAGGTTCCAGCAGATCCACGCCGACAGCATTCCCTGATATAGACCTGCTGGAGGTAGGGAGGGGATTTGTCTGATGCGATCCAATCCAATCCAAGTGGAGGGGATGAGACTCGGGTCGAAGTCTAGCGCGAGGGGAGCCATGTTCCAAACTGTCTGAGCATAGGGGCAAGTAAAGAGGACATGGAGCACCGATTCAACCTCATTACAGTGTATACATCGGTTTGAAAGAGGTATATTTCTTCTAGAGAACTGTTCTCCTACTGGTAATGCATCATGTAGGGAGTTCCAGATAAAAAGCTTTATCTTTTCTGCAGTTTTCAGTTTCCAAACGTTAGCTAACCAGTCTTGGTTTGTTGCAGGATCCTCTATGTCTTCAGCGATTAATTTGTCAAGTTACGCTCTGTACCCTGTCTTTGTGGAGTACTCGCCAGATTGCGTTTTGAGCCACACCAGCTCGTCTTGTATGTTGCACATAGATGGTTTGATTAGAAGAACTGCAGACTTATCGAATGGGAGGATAAGGTCCAGCTTATTCACATCCCAGTCAGTGGAGTTTTCTAGCATGAGATCCGAAACTTTGAGGTCCTTATAGGCTTCAGGGGCAGGCCCGATGGGGCGTTGTTGATGGGTTGTCGACAACCAAGGATCGTTCCATATACTGATGTCTGAGTCTGTGCCTACAAGCCAACCCAACTGTTGGACTAGGAGATTTCTTCCGGTAAGTATACTCTTCCAACCGTGAGATGATGATTTAGGCATTAGTCTAAAACTGTTGAACATGCATTAGTCTAAAACTGAGATTTTACATATGAATATCCTTTCAAAGTACATAATTTCTTGACAAAATATGATATTCATTTTGAAGACGTGACAAAGTAAGGCAAAAGGTTTATTTAGTACGTAAATGGATTTGTAAATTTTATGTGACACATAGCAAACAGTACTGGATTTAATGCGAGGAATTTGAATGAGTTTGATGTATCCAGATTTGTCTCACTTTGTGTACTTCTCTACTGACACTTTGACACATAGCCTCGTGGGGTCCAAATGAAACTAAATGATCAATTCAAATCTGTCGAGTACTTTTCACTAGTATAGACAATAAACCTAACCAATTAATCCGGATCAAACCAAGATTAGCACTTGTATTCTTGCTCATTGTAGCAAAGACAAACTCTGGAAACTTGGAAGTCTTATTTTGTTTTTATCGTTGTTTTGGGTTAAGTCGTGTTCCTCTTCGTGCGTGTCCTTTGGCCCTGATTACGAACACTCTATGTAGTATTTATTTTCTGGTACGAGACAAATTTATTATATCGTATAGTAGCAGATTTTGTAGTTGGTTGAAATCATATTCATCCAATACGATAATGTTTCACTTTTTAATAGTAATTATTTGTGTGAAATTTTTATGGGCGAGAAAAAATGTTTGGTGACAATTGAACCGCTCCACGACCGTATCGTCGACAAGCAGTCTGGTGCCTCTGGTCTGGCTAGTAACTCCCAACAGGCCGGACTAACCAATATTGGATTCTCTAATTAAACATTGTATACGTGTTATATTTCGGCTACATTTTCTTGTTAGTTTTACCAAAAAGAAGAGGTTTAGGCTACACTCGTAACTAAACTATAAAATAATACACGTCGTGATAGGTAATTACTTAGAATATGAATATTGATCTTTAGTGCCACCCATCTATATATGTAAATTAGAGTATATACATTATGTATGGAAAAGTTATATATTGTTTAATTTTAAAATTAAAGTGTAAAAACATCAATAACGAATTTGATCATACAAACGGTTTTAAAATAGAAAATTTGGACATAAGCATTTTCATACTATATTATATTCGTAGGTACCTATCAAGCATTTTTATATGGGAAACTTTATGTAGTTAACAAAAAAAATTATGTAGTTTTAGAGGATTCGTTTGCATTCATTATATAAATACCTTTTATATTAATTTGGGGCTATCTTATGAATATGAAATATAGCGAAATGTTTTCGAATCCATGTTGATTAGTAATCCGTGTGTCACTAGACCACCATCATTGTTCGAATGTACGACCAGATGTAATAATGAACATTTCCCGTTCTTCAGATATTAATCGCGTATTAATAAACACAATATATATTTCTACTAGAATGTGTGACATATTTGGATATATTTCTAAAGGATTAATCTATAAATTTCCGTATGCCGTCGTGTTCCAGTTGTCCGCACAATATTCAACCATAAAACTATCAAAGAGTCAGGCAGATTAATCCACAAATATACGTTGTACATGCCAAGCCCAATCTCTGACTCTCCTATATATGTTACGGTTTACTATATTTACTCGAATTAGTAGTTACGTATTTTGGAATCTGACAGTGGAAATAGCATATAAATAGACATTTGATTACATACACATATTATGTATATAAATATGGATATATATATGAGCTATATGAGTGGCAATAGCAGGTGCATGCATGAAGTGTCTGTGACAGCTGAGATGTGGAGAGAGAGAGAGAGAGAGAGAGAGAGAGAGAGAGAGAGAGAGAGAGAGAGAGAGAGAGAGAGAGAGAGAGAGAGAGAGAGAGAGAGAGAGAGAGAGAGAGAGAGAGAGAGTCGTGACTATACGTATAGTGTCATAGCAAATCAAGTGGATATATGGTCACTATGGTCAAAGCTTTTTGTCCATAGCTTTTGGGTGTATAATGCGACTAACTATCACAGATTCACAGTAAGGCTGCATGTGTTTTCAAACACTTTCGTTGTAGACATTTCACAAATAAAAAATATTTATTTTCCATGATCATCTTCTCAATCTCATTGTTCATTTCCTATAGAGAAAAAAATACAGCGTAACTTTCAAAATTAGCTCTAGAAATCCATAAGTTGACAAAAAAAGACTCTAGAAACCCCGTTAAATTATTACACTTGGACATTTTGATCATACATGCCCCATATACCATGACAAGGATATAATCACACGAAGAACTATAAAGCCGTCACCGTTTCATGTATGTACATGCTTGTGACAATGAATTTTTGCTAAGCTTTTAAAATTTAGCAATAATAAAAGGTATATTGTAATCTTATGACACAAAATCAGAATGGAGAGTTAAAGTTCCAATTCTAACGTGGCAATGAGAAGCGTTAAGAGTGGCCAAGTTGGACTCCACTTATCGTATCAGTGTGTTAAAAAGTATGATTAAAACAAAATAGAGACAGAAACTAAAAGCGCAAAAGAAAACAAAAACCGAACACATGGGTGAGGGAAAAAACAATAAAACAACAAGACATTTCCAAAGTGTTGTCAATCTAAACTCACTTCCTCGCTTTATTTGAACGTGGAAAGATGGAATCCACTCTTTGCTTTCTCTTCAATCACTTTCATTGGATAACACTTAGCTCTCTAGGCTAACATTAAGTTAGTTGTTAACTTTATAAAATTATTTCATTAAGCCTTCAACTCGCAATTATTGGTGATCGGTGAGACTCTTCACACCACAAATCTCATACTTTATGTATAATATATTACGGGAATTCGGCCAAAAAAACACTGAACATGGCGAGAATGACCAAAAGAAACATGGACTCGAAACTGGCCAAAAAAAGTCTGAATTTTTGTTGACTTTTATCAGTTTATTAAGAAACTTTGATTGACCGACCAGATTAAGACACCGTTAACCAACAGTTAAGACGGTGGTTAATCAATCGTTAAGTAAAACGACGTCGTTTTATCTACTTTTATCATCAAAATTATGTTGTTCGCGTAGGTCGAACCTGAGAACTCATGGCCAAATGACGAGGTTTCTTGCCACTAGACTACTGTCACTTTTAAGAATATCCATAACATGTTTTCTTTTATGGAGTATCAAACAAATCTAGAAAAATCTAAATTCTTTTTTAAAAAATTCCAAAAAAATCTTAAAAATTCAAAAAAATTCTGAAAAGTAAAATTAAAATTGAAATTATAAATATTTAAAAAAAAATCAAAACATTAATTTTTTTTTATAAAAATTAATGTATCTAAGATCATTTGAGCATTTTATCTTAAATACATTAATCATATAATTTTTTTTATAAATGAATATATTTGTGATAAAATAGAAAAAATGATATTTATCACCCTATATATGTTTTTCATTTAATTATTATCATATTTTAGAAAAAAAAATTAGTGATAATACCATTTGTTTATTGTATCTTAATTATCATTTGTCTATTTTATCTTAAATACATTATTCATATTAAAATCTATAGTGTGATAAATATCATTTTATTTTATATTACATAAGTTAATTTATTTAAAAATATGTTTCAAGTTTTTTTAATCATTAAATTTAATTCGTTGCATTTTTGAATTATTTTAGATTTTTTTTTGAAATTTTTAGTGTATTGATATTTTTTTTAAAAAAACTTATTTGTAATTTCAATTATAATTTTTACTTTTCAGAATTTTCTTGAATTTTTAAGATTTTTTGATATTTTTTTGAAAAGAATTTAGATTTTTGAGATTTGTTTGATACTCAATAAAAGAAAACATGTTATGGATATTCTAAAAAGTGACAGTAGTCTAGTGGCAAGAGACCTCGTTATTTGGCCATGAGTTCTCAGGTTCGATTCACGCGAACAACATATTTTTGATAATAAAAATAGGTAAAACGACGTCGTTTCATTGCATCTCAAAACGATGTCGTTTTACTTAACGATCTTTGCAAATGTCGTTTAACTATTCTGTAACGGTGTGTTTAATTTGGCGAGTCAGCGATAACTTTGTGTTTAATTTGGCGAGTCAGCGATAACTTACTGATTAAAGTTTAAAATCAAATATAGTTCGGTGTTTTTTTGGCCAGCCAATATGTTCGTGTTTATTATGGCAATTCGTGCAAAGTTCATGATTGTTTTGGCCGAATTCCCAATATATTACTAACCACGTTAAATGAGATACGTCTTCTAGAGTTATATATACAAATGGCTTATTTGACAGGGAATCTAATCTAAACAAATATTACCATGTTTACTTAAATATGTAGATCTTAAATCAAATGCAATAGGTTTAATGAATTGCATAAACGATACCAGTTGTGTGGATCTTGGCGATAGTAATGAATCACGTGGAGGAGATCGAATTCAATGTTGACTTGTGTATACAAGAGGTTCATGTAGAGTCTAGAGGTTTATCGATATTATATTCGCTTGTCACAATTATTATTGGTTTGTCCATAATCAAAAGCCTTGATAGAGTTAAAGAGGAAGGTTTTTCTGTTATTTCTTGTTCTCCTTGTTCAACTTAAATAAAATTTGTTTAATATATATACTTGCATGTTGTCAGAATGAAGAAGAGGGATGGTCTTATTTTCTGGAGCTCCCGTAGTTTTGTTACACGTGTGTATGTTTGGGAACCGGTCCCCGCTTTGAGGGTCGAGCTTTTCTATAACCCTGTCTAGAGCATTTGTCATTGACAATATTCACTCGCTTTTTTAACTATTTGGAATACTATAGTGTTGACCCAAAAAAAAAGGAATACTATAGTGTACTTGCATATATAGTAAACGGACTATGCTCTAGAATCCTAGAAACTTTAGCTTTAGACGTTTATGAAATCTGAATATACAAGAATTATTAATATCACTAATGATGTACATCTAATTTTTTTTAAGCGAGTGTACAGGCAATATTCAACATGTTTTGAAGATTTGATATGTATGAGGTATGACTCGCATCCTGATTATTATTATACACGATTATATGCCATATGTTTTGACTAAATTACGCATACTTCAAGAAGATGGGATATCTGCCTAACTCGTGTTCCAATGAATTTATATGGTTAAATAAATGTGTCACATGGCAACTCTTGTAAAGGTGAATGCCCTAACAATGGGGAGCCAAATTACTATTTACGTGTCCGTTGAGGGTATCTCAACGTGAATTGTCTAAGAACCAAGCATATATATTTATTAAATTGAAAAATGTATCATAAATCATAATATAGTATTGATAGCCATGCATCCATGTGCATGCAAATTAAAAACATATCAGCATAAAGAGAAACATTCACAAAATTAGATAGTAGATACATGTTGTATGGTTTTTCTAAACTTTTTTAATTAATTAATGAAAATGATATCCTCTGCATTTTAGTTTAATCGGCGTTTTAGGATAAAAAAATATGTTTCAAAATAGATATTGTTTTAGATTTTCAATACAAAATTTATTAGTATTTTTTTTATTAGTTAAAATATGATTATGTATGTATATAATAATATTTTTATTTTGAAATATGTAAAATTAAATATATTTTTAATCTGTATGAATAAACTTAAAGCGATAACTTAAATGAAATGGAGTAAGTATTGTTTTCCTGATAAATATTTCATATTGAAATTTGTTGATATGATATTTAAAAGGGATATTTATTTATGGATGACGGGAAATATTTCCATATTACCGTGAACTATAAGCCCAAAAGTATTGGTTCACCCCTGATGTTACTAGGCTTTTTTGTAAATCAACCCTTAAGCTTATTGGGTCAGCTTATTGTTTACAAAATTCTAAAGAGCCCATCACCAATATTAATTCTGAGAAAAAGACTTACAAGGTCGATGCTTTCATGAACGAGGATATCACCCATGCTAAGAAAGAGCAAACTCCACTTGCCCATGAGATCAGATTCTAGCTATGCTCTGCATAAAGATCTGGAGACTTGGTCTGTACCATTCCTTGAATCAAGCTGCTAGCTACTTTCTGACTCTTGTTCAAGGCTGGTTCAGAAAATCAAAATCATATAACAGCATTCATGAGGATACATCAACAGCATTATATGCAGAACATACCCGATAATCAACCATTGAGATCCGATCCGACCAGAGATAAACGCAGCTGAAACAAATCCATAGTTAGCTAACTTAACTTGAATCAAGTAGAGATGATATATACAGGGCCGGCCCTGAGTCAAGCCTAATGAAACATTCGCTTCAAGCCCCCAAAATTTTTGAAAAAATTTACATAGACCTAAGCCCCCAAATTTGTAAAAAAAAAATTTTCAACCCCCAAATTATTGAATTTCCTCTTGACTCGTCTACAGCCCCTAAAATCTCAGGGCCGGCCCTGGATATATATAAGCTCAAGAAGCAGCTACCTTTTAAGGCTAAAAAAAAAAAAGAACAAGAGCAAGTCTTCGTTGTTAACACTGGAGCATCTACCCATTTTCAAATGATGTCAAATTGACAGTGTGCACGAAAGGAAACGAATTGAAGTATCCGTCGGTGGGAGATCTGAAGAGTGGAGAAATTAGGGCTTTGATTTCCTTGAGGCGGGAAACTCTCAGTATTTTTCTCCATCTCTTATTTTTTCTTTTTAGCTTCAGCTTTTCGAAACATGATTGGGCTAGCTACGCGTGGTCTCATTGCTTGCTGAGCTCAGTGAAGCCCAATATTATTCAAATTTCCAGGCCCGTATACCCTTCCTTCTATGTGCAACGATCATAATCACTCCTTAATTTGAAGCACTATATATCTATCAGCAACAACTAAAGTATCTTATTGTTTTTCTATTGTCAAACACTTCTCATACTTCCTTATCTAACTTAAAATTAAAGACTGATGGAAGATAGAATGTTATAAAATTTACCTAATCATATGTTTTCTACTTGTGAACTGACTTTGGTAAACATCTTCATGGCTGTATCATCACTAACTAAGAGTCTTATGTAAGCTCATATGGCAGCTTCATAATATTATATAATGTTGGAGTAAGCTTGAAGTTAGTGAAGCAAGCTTAAAGACTTGGGAGACAAGTTAAAGATAGTCCTTATCTATGAGATGTTTTCGGTTGTGATAAGTACGACTTCTAGGAGTTATCTATAGCGTACTTTTAGGATCTATGTTTAGCTTGATATATATATATACACCCATCGAGTATGTGAGGGTTGTATGAGTTTGGAGATTAAGGTTTTGAGTAAGTTTTCCCCTTAATAAGAGAGTTATTCTTTATACTTCTTTCACATACAAACACAATCGTTTAATCCTGTTTCAACACTTGGTATCAGAGCATCAAAGTTTGAAACCATGGGAGATCTGACGGTTGTTACGACGAAGCAAAAGGATACTGGATCATCATCGATCAAGTGTCCTATCTTGAGCAGTACGAACTATACGGTCTGGGCGATAAAGATGAAGATCTTGTTGAAAGTACATGACGTATGGGATATCATTGAAGTAGAAGGAGATGACATGAAGAAGAACAACATGGCTATGGCGCTCCTGATTCAATCTATTCCTGAAAGTTTGGTTCTGCAAGTTGGTGGACTTGATACAGCAAAGAAGGTGTGGGAGGCTGTTAAAACAAGACACATGGGAGCTGATAGGGTCAAAGAGGCACGCTTGCAGACTCTGATGTCTGATTTTGACCGACTTAAGATGAAAGAAACTGAAACAATTGATGAGTTTTCTGGCAGAATCTCAGAGATTTCATCAAAGTCTTCTGCTCTTGGAGAAGAAATAGATGAGCCAAAGCTTGTCAAGAAGTTTCTAAAGAGTCTTCCTCGGAAGAAATACATAACCATTGTAGCTGCATTGGAGCAGGTTCTGGATCTTAAAACTACCAGTTTCGAGGATATTATAGGCCGTCTAAAAGCCTATGAAGAACGAGTTAGTGAGGAGGAAGAAAAATCCGAAGAACAGAGTAAATTGATGTATGCTAATACAGAGCAGCAACGAGGCTACAATAATGAGTATAAAGGTCGAGGTCGTGGAGGAAGATTTCTCAACAGAGGAAGGGGTCGTGGTCGCTATAATGCTGGAAGAGAAGCGAGAGACGCGACACGGATCACGTGTTACAGATGTGACAAACAAAGACACTACGCTAGTGACTGTCCTGACCGTCTATTGAAGCTGCAGGAGACTCAAGAAACCAAAGGTGAAGAAGAAGAGACTCATGAGGCTGACGAGTTGATGCTAAACGAGATTGTATTCCTCAATGAAGAGAAAGTAATTCCCAACACTCTTCAGTCTAACCTTGAGAAGAACAATGAGTGGTATCTAGACAACGGCGCTAGCAATCACATGACCGGAGAACGTTCTTTCTTCACGTCTCTTGATGAAAGTGTTACCGGAAAAGTGAAGTTTGGTGATGACTCCCGCATTGATATCAGAGGAAAATGATCTATTACTTTTGTCTTCAAGAACGGAGTAAAGAAAACAATGTCAAATGTTTACTTCATCCCGGATCTTAGAAGTAATATTGTCAGTCTAGGCCAGGCAACTGAAGGTGGATGTGAAGTAAGAATGAAGGAAGATCTGTTGAGTATCTATGACCGTGATGGGAGACTTCTGATCAGAACTGGGAGGGGAAGAAACCGCCTATATAAAGTAGCCTTAGAAGCAGAGAACGAGAAGTGTCTGCAGTTGATAACCACTGAGTCAAGTAAATGGCACGCTAGACTAGGGCATGTCAACTTTGACAATATAAAGCTCATGATGGAGAAGGAGCTTGTCACAGGCATACCGAAGATGGTGATCACCAAGAACACATGCGTCTCCTGTTTGCTTGGAAAACACGCAAGGAAATCATTTCCACAAGCAACAACATTCAGAGCTTCTCAGAAGCTTGAATTGCTACACGGAGACCTTTGTGGTCCAATCAACCCTCCCACCGTTGGAGAAAACCGATACGTATTTGTGATAATTGATGATCACACTCGCTATATGTGGACTCTGTTATTTAAGGAGAAGAGTGAGGCCTTCGAAAGGTTCAAGAGATTTAAAGCATCGGTTGAACAGGAAGCTGGAGTTCTGATCAAGACATTGAGAACTGACAGAGGAGGGGAGTTCACCTCTACAGAGTTCAATAGTTTCTGTGAAAAGAATGGGATTCAGAGGCATCTAACCGCACCGTACTCTCCTCAACAAAACGGTGTGGTAAAAAGGGGGACATTGTTGGAGTAAGCTTGAAGTTAGTGAAGCAAGCTTAAAGACTTGGGAGACAAGCTAAAGATAGTCCTTATCTATGAGATGTTTTCGGTTGTGATAAGTACGACTTTTAGGAGTTATCTATAGCGTACTTTTAGGATCTATGTTTAGCTTGATATATATATATATATACACCCATCGAATATGTAAGGGTTGTATGAGTTTGGAGATTAAGGTTTTGAGTAAGTTTTCCCCTTAATAAGAGAGTTATTCTTTATACTTCTTTCACATACAAACACAATCGTTTAATCCTGTTTCAACATATAATTCATGTATAAGTATAAAAAATAAGTTTATTCTTCGCCAATAATTTTTTGTATGGAATAATTTAAATGTTTACAAGGAATTAAACATGAACCAAAGAGTTAATTAGATGGAACCCCAAGATCAATCTATCACAATTGAAGTCTGAATAATGCCAAACCATCAAGGACGATGAAATTGTTTATAATTTTTTCTTCTTCATCAACATTACAAAAGAAAAGTTCAAATTGCAAATCTCTTTTATATAGTATCTTATAGATGTCTAGAGACTCAACTAGAACGTTACGCAAAAAAGGGTGTAAATCAACTTTTTGTTTTTGTGGCATGAACATAAGGTGAGTCAAATGACTTAAATAGCTCGATAATCACCGTCGGCGAGGTAGTGTTTGCGGAGAGCGGCACAACCGCGGAGTGGTTGGTCCCGGAAGAATCCCATGGCGTTGGCGAAGTGGCGAGTAGAGGCGGCACCGTTAGAACGTGTGAGGATCACGGTGGCAGTTCTGCGACCAGGATCAGGGAATTGGCAGTTGGACATAGGACTTTTGACGAGCACAGCCAGACATTGCTGGTCCTGTCGGTCTCCTTTGATGGCAACTCTGTATCTTCCTCGGCGTCCTGTCACCGCCTCACCGACCACCTCCGATTTCAATGTCAGGCTGTCTTTGCAAACTATTTTCACTTTTGCCCCTATAATTCAAATAACACGCCTGAAGGATCTAGTCATTAGATCAAGAAGAAGAGTTCAAGTCGTGAAGACTCTAAGAGAAGAAGAGAGTTCTGGTTCAACTTGGCGCGTAGCGGTTTGGTTCGAGTTAAGTTGTTTCCGGTTATCTCTTGTAATCACTAATAGATTCCGGTTTAGGATCGGTTCTTTCTCACTTGACCACACGTGAGTTGCACGGGTGTTATCAGCTGAGTATAAAGCTGAGTGGTCAAGGTCTCGAGTTAGTTAGTTCATCTTGTTACTAACCGAGAACAGAGTGAGAGAGATTCGATTCTTTGCCGTTGTAACGGAGCTCGCTTGTGAGCAGTATAGTGATTGCTGGTTCGATCCCAGCTCCGGAGAGATATAGCGGCTCTTCCTAGTTAACGGAAGAGTGCGGTGAACTCCGGGTCAACACACCGCCGTGTCGTTTGCTTCTTGAAGTTACAGTAATCGGAGAAGAGGAAGAAACGTGATCGGAGATTTGATCGGAGTTTATCCTCACAAATTGGTATCAGAGCCAGGTTACCCAAACCATAGGCTTACCGATTGAAGACGACGGAAGCGACTCGAGTCAAGATGACGTCTAATCCGTTCATCAAGATGACGACTCATCCCTTCGCAATGACGATGTTCGACGGCACTGGAGATTTCTCGATCTGGAAGAAAAGGATGTACGCGAACCTCAGCGTGCAAGGGTTGAAGGATGTACTCACCGAGAAGACTCAAGATCCAAAGGAGTTGGATCCAAAGGAGGAAGATCCTGAAGATCTCAAGAAGCGAGTTGCAGAGGAAGCTACGAGATCTGAAAGAGACGAGAAGGCGATGAACTTGATCTTCATGAGTGTTGGAGATCAAGTTCTCCGCAAGATCGACAAGTGCACCACAGCGGCTCAAGCTTGGATGCTTCTTGATCGTTTATACATGACTCAGAGTTTACCTAACAGAGTTCATGCGCAACTAAAAGTTTACTCGTTTAAGATGCAGGATTCCAAGACGATTGATCAAAACATGGACGACTTCCTCAAGATCATAACGGACCTGAGCAACCTGAGCATCGAAGTACCAGAGGAGGTACAGGCTATTCTCTTGTTGAACTCGCTCCCCACCAGGTATGATTCCTTGAAAGAAACCTTAAAGTATGGTCGTGATGCTATTAAGGTAGATGAAGTAGCTAGTGCGGCTAGGTCTAAGGAATCGGAATTTAGGGATGCGGTTAGTTCTAGACCTAGTGGTGAAGGCCATTATGTTAGAGGTAGATCAGATAGTAGAAATACTGGCTCTGGCAAAGACAGGAACAGGTACAGGTCCAAGTCAAAAGAGGGGAAGAGAGTCTGCTGGATCTGCGGTAAAGAGGGTCACTACAAGAAGCAATGCTACAAGTGGATTGAAAGAAATAAGGGCAAGCAGAACGGTTCTGAGAAAGGCGAAGCTGCATCAGCCAGAGATGACGCCAGAGATCTTGTGGGGCTTCTTGTAGCAGAGGTCAACATTTCAGCAAGCTCATCAGATTATGAGGAATGGATCTTAGATACTGGCTGCACGTTTCACATGACACCAAGAAGGGACGTGTTCATTCGTTTTGAAGAAGTCTCTTCAGGCAAGGTCAGGATGGCAAACGACTCGGTGTCAGAAGTGAAAGGAGTAGGTTCAGTCAGGTTCCAGAATCCAGACGGTTCTACTTTTGTTCTCCATGATGTGAGGTTCATGCCTGGAATATCTCGTAACCTGATATCTCTTGGGTTACTTGAAGAAAAAGGCTGTGAGTTCAAAGGTTCAAACGGTGTATTGAAGGTCATCATGGGTTGTACAGTGTTCATGAGAGGTCTCAGGAGGCATTCACTGTATATTCTTCAAGGTGGAGCCACGAGATCAGAGTCGAATTCAGTTGGCTCATCTTCAGAGAAACTGGTTCTGAGTCAAGATCAAACTATGATGTGGCACAGTCGCTTGGGTCATATTGGTCACAAAGGACTTGAAGAGCTTGCCAGAAAAGGTTGCATAGAAGGCAAGAAGATCACGGAGTTTAAGTTCTGTGAAGACTGCGTGATGGGAAAGACTCAGCGAGTGAGTTTTGGATCAGCTCAACATGTAACTAAAGACAAATTGGACTACATTCATTCTGACTTATGGGGCTCTCCCAACGTTCCATATAGTCTGAGCAAGTGTCAGTATTTCATCTCGTTTACTGACGACTTCTCTCGGAAAGCCTGGATCTACTTCCTACGGTTCAAGTCTGATGCATTCAGAAGCTTCAAAGAGTGGAAGCAGATGGTTGAGACGCAGTCAGAGAGAAAGGTGAAGAAGCTCAGAACAGACAACGGTCTTGAGTTCTGCAACAGGGAGTTCGACAGTTACTGCAAAGAGGAGGGTATCGTCAGGCACCGAACGTGTACGTATACGCCACAGCAGAATGGCGTGGCAGAGAGGCTCAACAGATCCATCATGAATAAAGTGAGAAGCATGCTTAGTGAGAGTGGTCTTGGTCAGAAGTTTTGGGCAGAAGCGGCTGCTACAGCAGTGTATTTGATCAACAGATCACCATCATCTGTTATTGAGTTCAAGGTTCCAGAGGAAGTGTGGACTTCAGCCATGCCTAATCTCTCTGGACTCAAGAGATTCGGGTGCTTAGTCTACATACATACAGATGATGGTAAACTCAAGCCAAGAGCGAAGCGTGGAGTGTTCACTGGTTACCCTGAAGGAGTAAAGGGATTCAAGGTGTGGCTACTGGATGAGCAGAAGTGTGTCATCAGTAGAAATGTTGTCTTCCGAGAAGACAAAGTGTTCAAGAATCTATCAAAGAATGATGAAGAGTCCCAGGATCTACAATCTGTACCAGAACAGAGGATGGTGAACCTTGAGCTTGGAGAGGCATCGGGTGAACCAATGAGTGACGTCCAAGGTGGAGACAGTGCTCCAGCATCAGATGAAGTGGTTAGCGAAGAACAAGCTCCGGTTGTTGGTAGTGAAGAGAGTTTGAGTGATTACCTGCTAGCGAGAGACAGGCCTCGAAGGCAAATTGCACCGCCAGTTAGGCTTGGAGATTATGAGTGTGAGTTTGTTGTGGCCTACGAGGAAGAATTCTCCATTCTCATGTGTCTTATAGCAGAGGATGGAAGTTCTGAACCTGGAAGTTTCCAAGAAGCCATGAAACATGCAGACAGTGATAAATGGCTAGAAGCAGCTAAGGAGGAGATGATATCTCTGATTAAAAACAAGACTTGGAAACTCATTGACAGACCAGTTGGTAAGAAGACTATAGAATGTAGATGGCTATTCAAGAAGAAGCCTGGTATTTTAGGAGTGGAGGACCCGCGTCACAAAGCGAGGCTTGTCGCTAAAGGATATTCGCAGAAGGAGGGTGTGGACTATCAAGAGATATTCGCACCAGTAGTCAAACATGTGTCTATCAGATACATGTTATCAGCAGTGGTCCACCATGACATGGAACTCCAACAAATGGATGTTAAGACAGCGTTTCTTCACGGTGAGATAGAAGAGTTTATAGTCATGGAGCAGCCTGAGGGTTTTGTGGATAAGAAGTATCCAGAGAAGGTCTGTCAGCTTGAGAGATCTCTGTATGGTCTCAAGCAATCCCCGCGTCAATGGAATAAGCGTTTTGATGACTTCATGAAGGTGATTCAATTCAGCCGCAGTGAGTATGACAACTGTGTCTATTACAAGGTGATAGAGAAAACAGAAGAATATATCTATCTACTGTTATACGTAGATGATATATTGATTGCGTCTAAGAACAAGGAAGAAGTCAAGGCGCTTAAGATACTTCTAAGCAGTGAGTTCGAGATGAAAGATTTAGGAGATGCTAAGAAGATTCTCGGAATGGAGATAGAAAGGGACAGAGTAAATGGATGTTTGTGGATATCTCAGGAGGGGTATCTGAGGAGAGTTCTATCGAACTTTAAGATGGATCAGTGTAAACCAACTGCTACGCCGATGGGAGTTCACTTCAAGTTAAGTACTCCGTCTGATAAGGAATATCAGGAGAAGGTGGAGTCCATGAAGAACATTCCATATCAGAGTGCAGTTGGGAGTATCATGTACGCCATGATTGGTACAAGACCTGATCTTGCGTACTCAGTAGGCTTGATAAGTCGGTTCATGAGCAAGCCGTTACATGAACATTGGAGTGCAGTCAAGTGGGTCTTGAGGTACATACAAGGATCAGTTGATACTAAGCTTTGCTACCGGAAGCAAGGAGAGTTTATAGTGAAGGGTTACTGCGATTCAGATTATGCTGCAGACTTGGATCACAGGAGGTCTATAAACGGGATTGTCTACACGGTTGGAGGCAACACTATCAGTTGGAGATCACAGCTTCAGCAGGTTGTGGCGTTGTCAACTACAGAAGCAGAATATATCTCTTTATCAGAAGCTATACGTGAAGGTCTTTGGTTAAAAGGTCTTGCTGAGGAGTTGGGGTTCAAACAAGAGTCAGTTGAGATATTTTGTGATTCTCAAAGCGCCATTGCATTGTCTAAGAATGCAGTATTTCACGAGAGGACGAAGCATATGGCAGTGAAGTACAACTTTGGTAGAGACTGGATTAAGAAGGGAGTGATCAAGGTTACTAAAATTGCTACGGAAATTAATCCAGCTGATATTTTTACTAAGGTTCTACCGGTCTACAAGGTGAAGGATGCTCTGCAGCTCCTTCGAGTTTCAAAGCGATAAACAAGTGGTTAAACAGCATCGGTCAAGATGCAAGTGCTCGGTCAAGAGTTCAACAGTTTGGCGTAGAGGTTAATCTAATGCCTAAGGTGGAGATTTGAAGGATCTAGTCATTAGATCAAGAAGAAGAGTTCAAGTCGTGAAGACTCTAAGAGAAGAAGAGAGTTCTGGTTCAACTTGGCGCGTAGCGGTTTGGTTCGAGTTAAGTTGTTTCCGGTTATCTCTTGTAATCACTAATAGATTCCGGTTTAGGATCGGTTCTTTCTCACTTGACCACACGTGAGTTGCACGGGTGTTATCAGCTGAGTATAAAGCTGAGTGGTCAAGGTCTCGAGTTAGTTAGTTCATCTTGTTACTAACCGAGAACAGAGTGAGAGAGATTCGATTCTTTGCCGTTGTAACGGAGCTCGCTTGTGAGCAGTATAGTGATTGCTGGTTCGATCCCAGCTCCGGAGAGATATAGCGGCTCTTCCTAGTTAACGGAAGAGTGCGGTGAACTCCGGGTCAACACACCGCCGTGTCGTTTGCTTCTTGAAGTTACAGTAATCGGAGAAGAGGAAGAAACGTGATCGGAGATTTGATCGGAGTTTATCCTCACAACGCCCAAATATTCAGTTTTAATCCGTGTTTTTAACAATATAACATACAACAAAAAATTTGAGCGAGGACACAAGTTATATGACTAAGAGGGGAAAAGTATAACTAGCAGAAAGTATAATCGTTAGCACAATTCTAAACGCCAAATCTATATGTTTTCGTTTGCGTTTAAGAAGTTCCGAACCTATTAACACACAAGTATTTTTCCATTTGGTATTTGTATTAAATCTAAAACACAGATATTATATCGTTTTGCATGTTACTAATCAGATCCAAATAGTTTGTTAATAATTACACAATGTGAAATAGACGAGGAGAAAGAGTATGCAAATATACGAACCGGTGATATATTTGGTGGCGATTGTCTCGAATCCAAAGCGGCAAGTGTCGCAATAAACACATCCTTCGATATGAAATGGCGTTCCAGCCGCCATGGCCGCAAGTGGCAGTAGTGAAATGCACATCACAGCTATCAGAGGTACATATGATCTAGCCATCTCCATAAACAGCTAAAGAATGAGTAAAACTTTTGGAGATTGTTGTTTTGTGTATTAATATTTATGAACAACGTATTATATATAAGAAGGGAAGTGAAAGGCACATGTAGTAAAGAAAGGTGCAAGTCCATCGCATCTTGTGCAAACTAGTTAAAAGCTTACTTGTTGTCGGCTGGATCCACTTGCGGCTGCTCCTCCGCCGTCCGCGGTATAGAGGTTGGGTTCCTCAACAAGCCAACTCGTACTGTTGTTAATTCTAATCTACTTCTTGAACTATGTATATTTTTATTTTCAGTATTTATTAGTCTATCATTTCTACTATATCGAAGTCAAGAACAAAGAAAATCATTTTTAGCAAAGTTTTCTAGACTTCGTTAGTTTTTATATCAAGTAGAAGACCAAGTAAACAATATCAGATACGAATTATTAGATTTTCACTTCAAATTAGCATAATGGCTTTTCCATGCCGTAATTAGGAAAATGTGTGGACAAGTTACTTTGTATCCGATCGACAACGTGCTTTTGTTCCATCTTTATGCAACGCAAGAGTGCATTTTAACACTTAACAGGTAACGATGTTGATCAATGATTTTGTATATATTAAATCATTTTGTAGGTAAAAAAAATCATTTTGTAGGTTGGTTATGCAGATTATTATTTAATTTTAATACGATTTTTATATGGTTACGAGTATCCACTGTAGTGTCTAACACTCTTGATCTAAATTAAATACAGTTCTGACTTTTATTTTATCCATGGCTATTAATAGCAAGAAAACGTTGGTTCTTCCAAAGTTCAAGTGACTTGGATTGTTAGTAGAATATACCGGTTCATGTCCTCCTGTCCAAAGAAGGTCGGTCACAACAGCCATTGATCTTGCAAAGTAAACTTATTGGGCCTAAATATGGCCAACGTGGTCCGTAGAAACCCATCAGTCCATCACCAACCACTACGGACTACGCGTCTTAGATAAGTACAAAATAACTACAGAGGAAAAAAATGACCAGAGGTGACCATGTCTTCTTTGCAAAGTAAGCTGTAGGCTTCTTCACCGTGAAGCAAACACAAATTTTGACAGAACAGGGGGATACACCAAACAAGCTCGACATAATTCTCTCTCGACAAAGGTACAAAGTTTCAAAGTGTCTTACATAGATTTTTTATTTTACAGAGTTAAATCTCAAGTAATTTTACATCCAAAGTCTCTCAGCCGGAGAGGGTATTGAGATTATACAACGTACACCCTTTACAAGGGGATAACTACACATCTTCTTTTTTTAAATTATATGTTTTGGATTTTATTTATCCACCAATTAATAAAGGTGACTAATTAAGCAGTGGGAGAGTTACCGGAAGATTGATGTCGGAGATTTGTCCAGGTGACACCTCCATATTATCAGCTTCAGCTCTCACAAGATTATTCTTCTCCATCTGTAACATAAATATATATTAGGTCACACCAGTTTCCATCTCTTTAGAAATAATTTAAACACTACTATTCACACTATCTATCATTGTCTTCCCATATTTAATTAATTACACAAGGAATATTCTTTTCCTACCACAAATTTAAACTGACAACCATTACGAGTTTTTTTTCTTTTTTGAAAAAAAAAACATTATGAATCTTGCTTCCATTATTTGTGTTTCTGACTTTTGAGCTTTTAATTTTAAGTTTGCAAGCATGTATCAACCTGCAAATAGCTTTCTCTACGAGCCTAAAAGCTTCATCTTGGTTTAGGTTCCCCGAATGATGTAATCTTCCCTTTTTCAAGTTATATAGTTACCCTTGAGTAAGTAAAAGTAGCACTATACACTTGAACTGTGCCATCGGATCGAAACTTCAACCATAACAAAAAAACTTTGGTTACCTGGCTAGCCAAAACATGGTTCTCCTCTTCCAGCAATTTCTCCTGTATAAAGTTTATAGACCTATCTTCAGAATTTTTAATTCAAAACATTCTAATGATCTTGAAAGATTCATTGGCAATAGCTTTGAGTAAGATCCATTGGCAGACTTAGGTAAACCACCACAACACGCCTATACTATAACTAAAGTGCTACAAACTTGGAAGCATATACAGTATCTAACCTTTTCTTTAAGGTTCTCGACAAGCTTCAACATTAGTTCTGTCTGCAACAAATTAAATAATTAAATACAAGCGCACGGTTGTTCTTGAAAACCAAATAAGAAAAGAGAAAACATCACGGAAGCAACGTACCTTCCTAGCTCTTGTTACGGAGAGGGCGTTCTCAAGTTGTTCCTCCAGCTGAACGAGGGAACCGACACTTGCATTATCGACATTTGATTCCTCAAGCTTGCTGCATATATTCATAGATTGACAAGAAACCCTAATTCCTTTGTGATCAAAGGAGAGAAAAAGTCTTATAGTTAGTACTAACCTTTCCACAAGTTCCAGTAGCTCATGGTGTGAACCACAGTTCAGAGGATTTGACTGACGCTCCTGTCCATGGAGAAGTAATATAAGCTTTGAAATTTGGTTATGCATGACATCCATCATCTCATATAGGGATCATTAAGGGAACTAATATATAATAATTGGATTAATCAATATCGCAGTTCCTAAAACTACATCTCCACAATTTTAAGGTGTTAAATATGTGTTTACCAACTCCTATAAAACAACTAGTTCTGAAGGATCATCAATCTCTGTAAAACCAATTTGATGGTCTTTAAAACAAACATTGATATAACTACAGCTCCAAATTAGTAATTATATGTGTGCCGTAACGTGCGTGCGTGCCAATGCCTTCTACCCTCCCCCCCACCCCCTAGACTGATCAGTATGAAACTATCTAGGCCTTTAATAAATTTAATCCTAACAAACAGCATCAAATAAAAGATTAGCGTCGTTTGTATTACCAAGGCTTTAAGATCATCATCATGTTGCTTTCCATAGCGATCAAGGATCTTGACCAGGCTGGAGAGAAGACAAAAATATATATCAAAGTATGTTAGGATCAAAAGTACCAGCTAACTGTCGAAAGCCGCACTTGAAACTATGAAACATGTATAAGGCACAGAAGAGACAATCAGGACAAAAAAAATTCACATATATAATTTTCATTAAAATTAGTATTTACGTTTAAGCAGAACCACATTTGGTTTTCCATTTCTTATTTTATACCTCTCACTCCCATAAACAATATTTTAGTGGCCACATGATCTTTTAATCTCTTCTAAGGAAAAGAAAAAATTCTAATAATTACCAGGCATTACCCTAAGTTTGGTTGTCTCATGAATCTTGTGGCTTTACATGTATATTACAATGAAAAGGAAATTCCCACTCAATGTAAAAAGTTGTAATAAAATTAAAGATTTCACATGTTATCTTTTAACCTATTAATCCATTTATAATTATACTGGGCTTTGATTCACTTAAAACTAAGAGACACACGGAACCCTAGTCTCAAAGGGAAGACATTTTGCTACTAAGGCCACAATTGTTTCTTTTCCCCACAGGTTTGTGCTTTGGACATTTTAGTAACTAGAAAACTAGAACATGGAAACGCAATCTAAATGTAAATGCAAACAAACTATTAAGGTGTAAAGGTAATCCATACAAGCATCAGTTGCGCACAGATTTTTTTTCCTATTTATGACTTTATAGAAGTCCCAAGTAAATTTGAAAAACAGTTCACTAATTCAACAGTTGTAACTAGGTTTCAATTCCACCGTGGAGTTAAGCTCTTTGCAACAAAATCAAGGATGCACAAATGAGTTAATAAGTAACCAAAGGTCAAATTCCAGGTTCCAAAAGCCTTTCTTCTTTTGCTCATACAACTAATCTCGACTAGCTATTCCAAGGCTTGACCTAACATTCAGTCTGAGGAGTGAACAAGTATTAATTAAGTGAGACATGACCTGCGATCTTCACTAACATCGCCAAACCACTACAACCAGTTGGTTAATATTATAGGGTTAAGTAAACACTACACCAAATTTTAAACTCTGAAAGGTGTTGGAATTTTCCGATGAAGAAAAAGGTTTTGGTGAGGTGGTTGGTTTCCAAAAGGCACGAAAAGAAACACGTTATGTTATTGTCAATTCCCACAGCAACAAACACAACGAGATGCAAGGTTGTGTGATTGTACATTTCCATAACAAAAGCTACTATTTTGGGTTGGCATATCAAACGAACAAAGCTACAAAGATTAAAAGCTATAATCCAATTACATGATGTACCATATGCATGTACCGTAATTACTAGGGTGCGAAACTAAAGCCTGGGATAATATTATAGCAACAAATCAATAAAGGGGAGAGAAAACTTCTAGAAAATCATCTATACCTAAAATCATTTACACTGGCATACCTATAAACCAGACTAATTGTTGATCTATTAATATACCACCAATATCCCACTTATTTTTTCTACATGGATTTGCATTGTATTGTACGAAAATCCGAGAGAAAAATTAATTAGTCTAAAAATAGACCAATTAGTGTACATTATGTCTGGGACAAAGAGTTATATATGCACACAACGCTTGCGATTAAAAGAACCGCAATCGACACTGGATCAAATAAGTAAGTAACTGTGAGTCTGTGTTTTCTAGAAGCTACACCGAAATTCTTTATGGAAATTAAGAATCAGTTAGGAAACTTTATATTGGTAAGCTTCAAGTAATAACCTCATGGTAAAGAGAGAAATTACAAGAACTGATCTAGAAGAATCTACAAAACTCTTTATCTATTATTCAGCAGCAACCTCACAGCCATTCTATAGATCTCCCCGAAGTGCATTTCATTGCATACAAATCTGAGAGATCCAATGGATTTAATTACTCTACAAAGAGAAACATGAATCAATAATTATTTTGACATAAAACTCTACTGAAACAAAAGGAGTTCCTAAAGCTAAACAGCTGATGAACTAACAATCAAAGATGGATATAAACTTCACAAAGTAGCATCAAGTATGCATCACAGCGTGTCAAAGGATCTTGAAGGACATGCAAAAAAATTCAAATAAAAAAAAATCCATGCAGAAAAATTGTAAGAAGAAGAAGAATAAGAGAGAGAAAAGAAAAAAAAGAAGTAAGAAGCTTTAGCTCATCACAAAATTGTTCTTCCTTTGATTTGGTTGTCTCATGTATCTCTCATGGCCATAGAAAACACAGTAGCAACACACAAACCAATAAAACCACATAAGATTCGCAGGAAATATTTTTTAAAAAAATAATTATATTTTTCTGAAAAAGTTAGTAATTAACAATAAAAAATGGAAAACCCAGAATAGGAAAAGTCGTACTTATCACCGGAGGAGAAGCTGTAGAGTTTTCCGGAGGCGGAGACGACAAGGAGAGCGACGGATGCGTCACAGAGAACGGAAAGCTGGGGAGCTTTCTCGATGAGACCGTTGCGTCGTTTGGAGAAGGTAACTTGTCGGCTACTTTTGTTCTCAATTCGCTTGATTTCAAGTTTCTTCCTCCCCATAGTTTCTGTCTCCGACAGGGCTTTGTGCCCTAATTTGATCTCGAGGTCTGGTTTCAACTAGCCGGAGATACTGAGCGTTTTATTTTTTCTTCCTTTTTTCCTTTTATTTCGTTCTATTTTTGTGTCCATATACTTCTACTTTTTTTCTTCCTCGGGCAAGGGTTTTTTTTCTTCTTTTGGTGGTAAACGAGAGAGATGAAAATAAAACATGTCACTTAAAACGATGCGTTTTAGTTACAAGATTGCCACGTGTGTCGCATGACGAATTCCTTGTGGTCGCGTTGCTCCTACTTTGTCTACGATTTCTTTCTTTTTGTAACCATATTAATTTTTTCCGGAAAAGAAGTAACCATAGTAATCGATGAGATGATAAAAGACAATTGAAGCTTTGGATACCTTCAATTTCTATCCGTCAAATTGATGCTTTTTGGATCGATAATGGAAGTATCGGTAATTTAGAGTAGAGCCTTAAAAATCAAATGGATATCAAATTTTCAGACTACACATGTGTATGATGGATCCTACATACTGAGATGAAAAAATCATTTTGAGCAGGTTTATGCATGAAATAGATGAAGATAATCTCGATCCAGTTCGAGATAAACTACTAGTATTTAGCGGATATAATTGAGTATTCGATGATACCTTCAATTTCTATCCGTCAAATTGATGCTTTTTGGATCGATAATGGAAGTATCGGTAATTTAGAGTAGAGCCTTAAAAATCAAATGGATATCAAATTTTCAGACTACACATGTGTATGATGGATCCTACATACTGAGATGAAAAAATCATTTTGAGCAGGTTTATGCATGAAATACATGAAGATAATCTCGATCCAGTTCGAGATAAACTACTAGTATTTAGCGGATATAATTGAGTATTCGATGGACTGCATAACAATTACGTCAAAAATTGATGTGAATCTGATTCACATTTTTTAAAACGATCAGACGGATTCATTAGCGAAGAAGGTAAGAATTATAAGATTTGTTTTTCCCCATTTTATAATTCAAAACGAAGTTTACATTAATTCTCACAGTATGTGAAAGCTTTATATTTTTACATGGGCATTTAATACATTTTTCTTCGTTTAACATGCTTAAATTCATATTGAAAGCCATATAATAAGATTTGTCATTACAGATATGAGATACCATAACAGGTTAGGACTATCTAAATCAATACTATAACGAAATAAGACCGTTATTTAACCTATATTGCATTTCAACGCGTAGATTTAGCTTCTTTAAATCTGATTTTAAATGAACTAAAGTTTTTGTCCCCTGAAATTTTGGATTCCCAATATCTTATTGTGAAGAAAATAAACACGCAAAAGCAAATAAAGCAATGAACTAATTTATATTTTAAGCATATCTAAATGTTGTTCTCCAGTCGAGTCATATGTTTTTCGATCTTCTAGTCCAAACCCAAACTCTTCACCACCACTCAATATAGTTTATATAGACCTACAAATTTACAACTAATATTTTGACAAACTTTTTGTACTTGGCTCACCTAATTTACCAAACTTACAATAATTTAATTTGGTCAATTTTCACATATCACAAAAGTTTTTAAAATCGAAGTGCATGATACTTTTTGAAAATAGTTTGTTCTCTTCCGACCGTTTTGAGCTTTTCTAACGTTATTGCATCTTCCGCTATGATGCTGATATAATATTCAGATGGCTTGCATTGTTTTTCTTTTTTCATTTTTTGAGAAGAGTTTGCATTGTTTTGCTCATTGCATATCAATAATTTCTCAGAGATCGAACCAAAAATAGTTATGACTGGACATGACCCATAAGTTCATAAACATCAGTGAATAGTAGTACCCCACGGATATTGGCAACTATCCAAAAGAACAGATAATTTGGTTTTAGTCCAGTCATAGCATCCACCCATAAAGAGTTAGTAGAAAATATGTTAGCTAAAATCTGTTGTGTTGGACACTAGTAAAGACACCATATTCTGGGTTGTTGTGTATTTATGTTTTTTTTTTTTTTCCGTCAATAGAATATATTAAAAAAGCTCTAAGGCCCAAATTTTTTTACAACTGAGCAAAAACCCACAAAAAACCAAACTGGGCTACACGAGCCATACAAACCGGCTTAAAGCCCACCAACCAAATCAAAACCCAGCCCAAGCCGCTCCACCGACACCCGAGAAGCGAAACCACCACGTGTCAACATCCTCCCAGGGCATGTGTACGTGTCGCTGGATCCCCCCCTCCTCGTCGTCGCCGCAGCAAATTTCTTCCGGAAGGCACGACCAAACCTCCCAGCCGTCGCAATCCTCGGATCCATACACCAGCTTTCTAGCTACCACCCTCAACGGAACAATCTGAGCCCGCACCGCCATCAACTTCGAAGAGATTAAGCGAACCGGGGAGCTTCATCGGGACACACCCGAGATCTCACCCAAAGCGTCACGGACCACAGTTACAACATCACCACTTTCTTCTCCGGGGAGCATCGATCGAAGATTCTAGATCTCCTCCGGATTTAAAACCACAGCCATCATAATAATCGGATAAACACCGGAGCATAGAAAGCCTCCGCACCAAAAGAAACCCTAAAGCCAACCGCTCTCTTAAGAAGAGAAAGAGCCACGGTGGCGCAGCTAAACCGACCGTCCACCAAAGGAATGTGCGACGACGGGAACCCTAGATCTACACAAAACCCAAAGGAAAGGGAGCTTTTAGGACATCCGGACCGACGGACGGTGACTGTGAAAGCTCACTCCGTCGGCCGGAGCCGAGAAACCGGTGGCGCTTTCTTTCTTTCTCTCTCTACTCGCTTTCTTTCTTTCTCTCTCTGCTATCTTTGTGTTTCTGACCAATAAGTCTGTTGTGTATTTATGTTTTCAATCAGATGATGTTAGCCCAAAAAAGAAAAAAAGAAAGAATACTTTTTATTTTTATCTAAATATTAATTTTGAAAAAGTGGGAACCTTTTTATATAAAAATCTGCATAAAAGTCCATGATAATTTTCTGTAAACGGAAAAATGCAAGTTGATAGACGGTGAAGCAAAATATTTTTTGGTAACCCTACGGAACGTTCCTAAAAGTCTAAGCCTATATAAAACTATGCTATAAATTTTGTGGCAGAGAAATATATTACGCCATTTGTTTTTATAGAACTTAATGCGAAAAGTACTTACGAATAGATTGGGTGACTGTACGGCATGGTTTATATCCAATCATCTCACCATCCTTTATCTTTTCTGGATATGTCAATTATATCCTCTACTATTATTTAGAGGCATCTCTACGTTTTAAATTATCACTTACTTAAATCCTTATAGTTTCAATTTTCAGCTTTAGAAAACGTCAAATAATATTCCTAAAAGATTAAATTTAATAAAGGGCCTTTAATTGCTGATATAGTAACACTATCTACGGATTTTGACATTTCCACCTGTCTTTTAATATACAGAAATCATATTCCCGATAATAAACATGTAGATTTATTTATAATGTGTATGTCATTAAACTATTTACCTACGAAACGCTTACATTTTACAGAAAGATGTAGCTAATACTCTTTATATATTATCAAAATGATACTCTAATATATCATCGAAAGGGTTAGTTTTGTTGTTGACAGAAGTAAGAAGGATTAGTCTAGTTCTCAGATGAAATATAATAATCATTTTATTTCAAAAAGCTACAAATGTGTATATTAGACCTCGCTTTTATTAATTATTTTAAGTAAGGTGGAAGACTACAAATTCGATCAGGACGAGACCAATACTGTATTTGGCTGGAAACAGCATGGATGATATTTGTAAATAAGAAATCAACACTTACATTGTAAAAAATGTAATTATTCATCAAAACATAAAAAAGCAAAGCAATGCAACGTTAAACGAAGCGTTTTAAAAAAATAGTAGTATACTCCCTCCGTTTCATATTATTTGTCGTTCTAAGTCTTTGCACACAGATTAAAAAAACATTTAATTTTATATATTTCCAAAATAAAAATACTATTACCAATACACATCAACCAATATAAAAATAGAATACAGAATATTTTCAATAAATTTTGCATTGAAAACCAAAAACGACACTTATTTTGAAACAAAAATTTTGCTCTAGAACGACATATAATTTGAAACGGAGGGAGTATTACTTTAACCCAAACCAAATTGGGGCTCGGAACAGTTACAAGTTCGTTGACGAAGTGGATTTTAATTGCTTGTTGATCTCCTCCTCACTTGTACTCGAGAATCATGTTGTTCTCTGGAGCAAGTCCGACACAAGCTCTGAGTATGTTCTCAAGCATTGCACGCTGTTTCGACAAAGCGTTCACAACTGGTGTGCCAGGTGGGACCTGCATTCAATTCAATAAAAATATAAAATTCATGAAGTGATTTAATAACGTCGTCAAACGGCACGATGTTTGCCTCGTTTGGCTTACCAATGGTGCCTTCGAGAGGTAACTTAGGATGGTAGCCACCAGATGGAAAGAATGGAACTTTCCCTGCAACAACAACAAAAAAGCCCCCAACAAATCAAATGCTTCGACTGTTTTAAACACATTTTTGGACAATAACTATACGGAACAAGTATAAACCTAAATACAAATGCAGACACAAACAAGCAATGTATGCCTAACTCATAATACTATATCAAAACGAAATCATTGACCAACCAAGACTAACAAACCTCATTTTCGGCCTTGAACTGGATCCTAGTGGTGAGTTCTGCGAGGAGAACAAGGTCCAAAATGATAGGAGCAGCCAAGAGTGAGTCTTCACAAGTGTTGTGCATCACAATTGTGTTCTTCCCTCCCATGAATATCTCTGATGTGTACTCGTCCATTGCTCTCTTGCTGTCTCCTACGTACGGCACATACTGCAACACCATCCAATACATTCTTTATGTATATATTCTAACTTTCCTACAAGTTTCAAATTATATACATTTAAATTTCTGCAATTTTTTAAAAGTATAGAAAATAATACATTTTTGTTCAATAATATTATAGAGAAACACACTTCTTTTTTTCATCAACAGAAAAACATACAATTAAGTTGGCTAGGAAAAAAACAAAAGAAAACAGCAAAACATAAGAAATAAAGAAGATAACTATTTTTGAACGGACCTTCTACAATTTTGAAAAGTTAGCCTAGGTAAGTTGTATGAAAATTTACTAAATGACTTTAAAATAAAAGTATTTAGTCGTGTTGGTTTTAGGAATTTTCTTTTTCTGTATGGTATTTTAAAGGAATTAATCACCTTAATGACGACAACATGGTCAGGATGTTCACCGGACTCAAAATACCGTTGCTAGCAACCATATTGTCGACGACATTGCTCTTTGATATCTCCTTTGACCGGAATGTTTGCGGTGCCGACAAATTCATGCCGTCGTTGTTCCCAAGGTGATTATAGATTTATAGCTCACTATCGACGTTGGCTCCTATATCATATAAATGCAATTAGTTTCATTTTGTAGCATTATGATATATATAAAGAGTGCATGTTTAAGAATTTATTTTTCTTTCTATTAATACGTACTTTGATACCAGCACCGACAAGGAAATCGACGAGGACAGATTTCATCTTTGTCTGACCACTCTTGAAATCATCACCACCGATCAAGCTATTTCTTTTGATTGCCAACTCAATAAGCCATGTAATATATATGTATGTTTTTTTTCCAATGTTATTAACTATTGGAAATTCATCATGGTCAAGACTATGAATACTTTAATTCAATTACCAGGGACAAAAGTGTTTTGTGGGCTTCCATTGATGAAAGGAACGTTCTCAAGAACACATGCAATGGCGTAAAGTGTAGAAGGAGAAATCTCAGACTCATTCTTGTCCAAAGATGACATTAGATTCTCCGTCGTGTCGTTAAGACCAGCCACCACATTGCTGTATCTTTCTGTGTTGGCCGTCCACAGCACCACCACCGTATCCACTTTGTTTTTCTCTTTGAAATCCCTGATTTATTAAATATTTTCATCATTTTATTGTTAACGATCATGCTATGTCTAATGAAGTTCGGAGATCTTTATAGCGCCATCCGATACGTTTTTTTTGAATTTGGGTTCAGCTGTTATAGTTAGCCTTGATTACTATGTGATTGTTTAGATCCTTGACCACAAGAAGCTTGTTATACTCATTTCGACCAAACGCACTAGTAATGAATAGTGACTAAAAGCCAATTAGCAAATCGTACACATAAACCTTTTTGTTTAGTTACGTACCTGATGTCCTTGATGACTTGATCGAGCTGTTGTTTCTTGGTTCCTTTGACCAAGTGGTTGGCTCATGACCCCTGGTTAGCTGCGATGAAATCTGGATCGTAGATTCCAGGGAGGGGAACCATGTGTTCCATGAACGGACGCAACTGCTTCTGGAGGTCGATGTCTAGGACCTTGGCTCGTCCTATTGCGTCTGCTAAGTTCATGTCGCTTATGTCCCACCCCCCGAACACTATTTCTTCCGGATTGACCTATCATATTTAGAACTCTTTAATAGTATGTTTTTGTTCTTCTCCATTTTAGAATAGGTTGGTAATGTTTAGAAATACTTGTTTACAGGAAAAGGGTTTACAAATACATATATGATTTATCTTTTATAAATTAATTGTACAATACCTAAACCATATGATAATCTATAAGTTAATACTTGATAAATTAATAGATAAATTAATAAATACTGTAAATTAATAATTTTTTCAGATCACAAATTAAGACAGTATAAAATATGACATGATTCAATAACATAACAAGATAATAATATTTTAACAAATTTTAACTAGATATGTATGTTCTCATTAAAATCATAAATTAATAAATTTTATTTATTCATAATAAAGTATTTTATTATTTATAAATCTTCCAAATTAATTGTATCTCTAATTTTTATTTTTATTTTAATATTTTGTGTTACTTTATCAAATCACATATAAAAACTCATTTGTATACTTTTATATGTATTCAACATACATAAAATGTATCAAATAATCTCATAAAATAGATGAAATTCAAGTATATCAAATTTTAAATAATATATAACATTTTAAAATAAAATATTCTTTCTTTCTTTTAAAGAAAAAATATTTTAAAAATAAAAATCTAAAAATAGCTATTTTAAATTAATAATTCTATAAATTAGTAAATTATTATAGTCTGACATTATTAATTTATAGAGTTTTTACTTATTAGAAAAGAAAAACTATAAGTATATTTTCATATATAAACTGGTAAAAATCATCATTAAATATAATTCTAAAAAAACAGATAATTACCATGGGGAGAAGACTTTTGAAGGGAGCATAGATTTCTTCGCCATTAAATGACCCGACCCGAATAGAGGATGCTTGGGTTACTGACCCGAAATAGTTAGCTTGTTGCACTTTCTCCTTGGTTGCCCAGGATATTCCCCTGCCACCAATTGATTTCTTTTTATTTGAAGAAAAATATTAAATAAATCCCAACTTTCGCATTATTATAGGGGAATTCGGCCAACAAAATCATGAACTTTTCAGGAATTGCCAAAAGAAACATGAACTTTGGGGCTAACCAAAAAAAATACAAATTTTTCATTGACTTTAGAATTAATTAACAATGTTTTGGTTGACTTGCCAATTTAGCATGCCGTCAAAAAATTTAACAGAAAAAATAACATCGTTAAATGTTGGTGTTAAGTGAAACGACGTCGTTTTGAAATGAGATGAAACGACGTCGTTTTACTTGATTTGAAAATAAAATCAAGTAGACTACTAGGTTCGAACCCAGGTTATTTGGATCAAATGGCATAGTACTTTACCACTGGGCTAGTGGCTCAATCGATAGATTTACTCACACATTTAATTTTATTTAGTACTAATTGAATATGAAAGAATTATCTAAAAACTTAAAAAGATCTTTAAAATTTCTAAAAATTGAAAAATAATTCGAAAAAAAGAAAATTTTCATTTTCTGGATTATAATTTTTTAAAAATAAAAAAAAATCGAAAAATATTCCAAAAAAAGTTATAAAATATTTAGAATCTGAAAACATATAATCAGAAATTATAAAAATAAATAAAAAATAATATTTTTTTATAGTTTCTGATTATATGTTTTCAGATTTGAAATCTTTTATCCCTTTTTTTGAAATTTTTTTTTCGAATTTTTTTTCAATTTTTCTTTTTTTGGCATTTTTATAAAAAAAAATATTTTTAATAGATTCTGATTATTTTCAGATTCGAATTTTTTATAAACTTTTTTCATATTTTTCGATTTTTTTTTATTTTTCGAATTTTTTATTTTATTCCGAAAAATGAAAATATTATTTTTTGGAGTTTTTTTTTTTAAAATGAAAATTTTGGAAGATTTTTGATTTTTAAAGGAAAAATAAAATTTTATTTTTAATTTTAGTTTCAAAATTGATTTTTAGAATTTTAAGGACTTTTTAAATTTTTAGACAATTTTTATATTCAAAATCATTACCAAATAAAAGTAAATGTGTTTGTACATACATTGAATGTGCCACTAGCTCGGTTGTAAAATACATTGCCATTTGATCCAAACAACCTGGCTTCGAAACCCGGTGTCTACCTATTTTTATTTTCAAATCGTGTAAAACGAAACGACGTAGTTTTACTTAACGTCAACCGTTAACGCTGTTTTAACTCTTGTTTAACGGTGTGCTAATCTGGTCAGTCAATGGTAAATTTTTTAATAATTTAAATAAGTCAACAAAAGTTCGAATTTTTATTGGCTAGACAAGTGTACAGGTTTCTTTTGGCAATTGCTGAAAAGTTCAGGAATTTTTTGGACGAATTCCCATCCCATTATTATAGTGTCCAGTTGCGGGAATATGAATAATTTATTGACCCACCCGCAATAAGACAGACGCACAACTTTATTCAAATTTGAAACAGTAGTATTATAAAGTTAAGCAAAAAAAACAGTAGTATTGTAAAGGAAGTAAAACAATTAATATTAGAGAAATTAATCATGAAGAAAATACTCACTCGCGATTGGCGATAACACCAGCGGTAAGAGTAGAACCGTTGTTCCCTCCCCAGCCAACGACATCACTCTGCCAAAATAAGTTTAGACAAAGCACAAACATCGTTTGACAATATACAAAGAAAAATATATAAACCGTATGATACAATTATTAAGCTAAGGCCGAGAATTAGAGAAGAACAAATACCCAAGTTTGGGCACATGAGTGTCGGTCTTAAACTCGTATTTTACGGTTTTTGGGTTCACGGTCCATTGATACGCACCATTCTTGCTCTCGTGAACGAGCTCAGTGGTTTGGTAGTCATACACTGAATGAATCTCATTCTCTGTGTATTTCACGTCTGGAGATTCAACCTTGAAGCTTTCGATGAACATTTTTTGCCTAATCTTTTTCTGATGGAAAGCTTGTGAAGGAAAGATGCTGCTGAATGCATTGTGATGTGAGACCAAGCTTGTCTTTTATAGACGAGATGGATATAAAATATATTATTGTTTTCTCCAAATATGTCAATATATTTTTCTCCTTTTCTGTTCAACTTGATTTAAAGACAAATGTCAATGTATTTGTTTTCATTTTATGTAATTGTGACAACTGTAAAATGACTAATATTTTTCGTTTTCTTTTAACACTACATTTCATTTGATAAAAGGAAGTATATTGTTGTTGGATTACATTTGATAGAAGATCCTAAATCTTCAAAACCAGAGCTCCATAATCGGAGAGACCAAATCGGAAAACAAGCCAAAATATAAATTTAGAGTAAATAAAGAAACCCACAAAAAGAACAAAGACTACAACAAGAAAATAAGGCAAACGAGCATTAGAAGTTTAGAACGACCAAGAAGAGAGGAGATAGATAGAGGAAATCGTACGACGCCAAATTTATTGGAACGACTCAAAGCCGAGACTCGATATACTGTTCTGAAACTCATGAGTCACGAATACAACCACATAACCTAGTGATAATTTTTTGGAGTTTAGTATGCATTATATCAGTTCTGAATCCGATTTTCCTTGAATTAAATTATATTATTATCTGGTCAGTCTGAATTTGAGTTTCGGTTCAAATGATTTACATGGTGGATCGTAATAGAGATCGGTTCACTTTTGACATTAGTCAGAACATATTCTAAACTCGGATCAGATAGTATGATAGCCAGTTCACTCAGTAGCACCAAATGTATTTCTTACAGCCAATAGAGTTTATAAAGAAATGACTGAATTAAATTGACTTCATAGTAGTAAAATCAAAGAGTTCCGACTTTAGACTAAACACATAAAGGAAAACGAAAACGATAATAGGCTGAAGCTTGAAGCTAATAGTTTTAGTAGTCCAATGAGTTGGGTTCACGGGTATTATGGTCTATAAAGCCCATATTGATGCGTGAAACCATTTAGTGGATTGGAGGGATGCGAATTTTAGTGGGCCTCTAGTCCGAAACTAACATTAACACATTTTGGACTACTAATTAATGGGCATCCATTATTAGATTAGTCGTTAACTATGCTGGTCTGGTTTACTATTCTGGTTAACATATGTTTATTATTATTATTGTTTTTTTGTAGCAGAAAACCACGTAAGTGTAATATAGTGGCATATAACGTTTTTATAACATCAAAATATGATGTTAAGTTATTATTAGTCTGCCAATCTCTTTTTGAAAATAATGCTAGTAATACATTAAAGGGCAAATTAGCTAGAAATACAGAAAAGAAAAGTTAATTAGCAATATCATGCAACAAAAAAGTTATTTAGGTAGGTGGAGAGAGAAACAGAAGTGAAATGACTCACCTGACCCGCGAAACTGTCTATAGACTCGGGGAATTACGTCAGAGAGTAATATTTTTTTATTTTTTCTATTTTTTTAAAACTGAAATTCATTAAATATCATCTCATTTATGGGCATCGAAAACACAGTACAAAAAAATCCGGTTAACCGGAGAAACAATCCCTCTTAAATTATAAGGGCAAAGAAAAAGCTATACAAACATCAAAAAAAACACAAGAGGAAGATAAGCAGGTGAGGGACGAAGACAGGGAAGCAGAGCCTCCGCTCCGGTTTGAACACCGATGACCTCCAAATCAGGTTGTCCGAGACTTCGCCGGCCGGGGTGTCCAAGACCAGCCAAGCTCCGTCAACGGTATATCCTCAGAGATTTCTTCGCCACCGAAGTTGTCCCGTGGCCTCAATCACCGGAAACAAAACGAATCGCCGGCTCCCGAAAACCATAACTTCGTATTTCGATTTGAAGATTCACCGCCGCAGGTCCGAGGAAGAACGCGCACCACCACAGCTCTGGTCCAAGAAGAGAATCAACGGCGACGGAGGCGAACGCTTACAAAAAGAGTAGAAAATAAAGGTGGAGGTGGGAGCAGGAATACGGCGGCGGAGATATGAATACAGCGGTGGAGAAGAATGCTTACAAGATGACTGCTCTGGAGGTTGATTGCTTACGGTGATGGTGGAGATGATTTTGAAGATTTTCCAATCTGAAAAAAATAAAATGAATTAATAAAATGAGAGAGATCAGATTCTTACCAAAGAGATGAAAACTTCAGTGGCAATTGAGAAAACTAGGTTGGATTCAATGAAATCTGTGAAAAAAAAACAGTCCAAGGAAGAGACAAAAAATTTCAAGACCAAACATGAAGAAGAGATACAAAAGAAAACGAAATAAAAATAAAATTAAAATAGTTATTTATCAACAGCTGATTTATCAATGGAGGAGACAGGGAATTCACGATCAAATGAGGAAGAAGATAGAGCAGAGAAAGAGAAATAGAGAGAGAGAGAGAGAGAGAGAGAGAGAGAGAGAGAGAGATGGGTGTAAACTCAGGTTTATCTATAAGGTTATATTCGAGATTTAAGAAAACTAGATCTATTGTACGCGCTACGCGCGGAAAATTGTATGCAACATATTACTATTGATTTTGTTGTATGAATATAAAATATTATAATATTTATATTTTATAAATTTGTTTTTTATAAAGATATTTTATAAAATTGTTAAGAGTGTACAATATAGTATTAGAAGAGATATCTGCTATGATTTATGTTGTTCAAATGTTTTATAAATTTTTATCTGCTCACTTTTTTGTGACAATTTTGTTTTATTAGTTTGGAAAAATAGCAAGATTGAATTCAGAATACATATATAAGTTGGAAGAGGATGAGAAGTTCTTTTTAGTTGTGTTTTCTTGATGTTAATCTTCTTATTTGTTGTTGGAAGTTTTTCATTAAACTCTTGCATTAAATCTGAGCCGTACCTGCCTTTGGGAAGTATCTGATGATGATTATCTTTGTGTCAAGTAAAACATTGTGGCCGATGATGAAATAAGTTATAATTTTTATAAATAATTGTAATTAACATGTATGTATTACATACATAAGTTGGTTTTTTTACCTTTATAAAATTTGGGAATAATTCTGGTCATCATAATAACTATATATTTCCTGTTATTTATGTTTCGCATCTCTCTGAACATTGCTGCTTGGTTGTCTCATACTATGAGTAGTGGCCGATCTAGAAACTGTTTCGATCCGGAACAGCTTTCATATTAAAATATATATAATTTAATAAACCATGGGCAATATTAAAAATTGGTAAACAGTTATATTAAATTTACAAATATTATAAAGGGTAACTGTCCCACCCAAAATGCATGTGGCCTCACCACTGACTGTGAGATTCACTATCGTTGATCTATAATATAATTTATATGAGCTGAGGCGACTGCTTTGCGATGTAAATATGTATTTTGTATATATTTGTGTAAAAGCAGCCTAAATGTGTGATTAATCATTGAATATACAAGAAAATAGACTTACAAACTATGACAAATAAATTAAGACATTGGAAGACTTTTATTAAATGATTTGGAAATAGTTAACATAATTATTATTAATTTTGTTTTTCTATAATGGGACATTAAGCGCAACAGAGTCGAGCATGAATACATATCGCTTCAGCTCTCACCAATGGTCTTTCTGCAACTATAAACAAAGAAAACGTAACACTAACAATCATATAATATTAAAGTCAAATGTCATAATATATAAACTTATGACCAATCAGGAAATTAAAACATGTTTAATCTTTATATAGACTTGCTGATAACAATTCATTGACAATCTTTAAGGAATGGTTAGAAAGTGGTTTTTGGTATCTCCAAGTGAAGTTGAATGTGCAGTGATGAGGTTTGATAGTAGTATTTTTACGGGTTTTTGTTATTCAAATTGGGATATAGGATATTCTTCTGTATTTTGAGCATGCTTAAACTGATCAAATTTTATAAATATATCCATTGAAAATGACTAATACGACATATATGTATTTTCCAAACTTCAAGGAACAAACAAAGATAGTTTACAAATAATTTAACATTAATACGGGATTGATTGGTTTGGTTTGTAGCTTTAGTTTTAATGCTTTAGAAAATAGACTGTGAATTTCATTGCTTTGGTTTTAATTGTTTTGATGTAGATTTATTTTCAAAACATTAAAAACTGTAGAAATTTTGATTTTGAAAACTAACATATTTCTTTTTTTAATTTGTTGACTGTAGCTTTAATTTTTAAATCTAAATCTTGATTGCTCTAGAAAAATGCTTTAGAAATAAAAAAAATGGCCATCTAAAGCACCTACAACACTTACCAATCAACCTCTACTATATCAGCCGTGAAAGAAACTTAATTACGGGTTTTTCTCATCAACCCGCACAAATTATTTCTTACACTTACGTTATGTTTGTCTAAACAATTTTAAATTGACATTTGAATGAAATATATAATTTAGAATATATTTTACATGTGATGAGTAAATTTTATAGTATAATAGTCTGTCAACTATGCAAAAAAAAAATCATCTAATTTAAAATTTTCAGTAACTTGAAAATGCAAATATATTGTTTAGAACATAAATTACATTGTTTGACCATTTTTGGAAAATAGTATTATTTTGACAATTTAATTGAATTTAAGATATGATTTTCTGATATAAACAGTATTACATAATATATGTGTAATACATATTAGTTTAAAGTTTCAAACAGAATATGGAAAACAATTACACTACTAATTCAAAGAAAAAAAAGGAATTGCAGTACTAACTCATGTATGAATGTTTTCTGTTTACCCAAAACAATAAATTATTTAGTAACACTAAACTCCACTAATAACATCAAACAGACGAATTATTGTAGTAACAAAATATATTTTCTAGATGACAAAATAAAATATTTTCCTAATAAATAAATATTTTTTTTTCTTACAGACATATCCAAATGATGAATTTTAATAAATTGGGATTAAATTTTAGGGACTGTTAATTGAAAACATTATATTTTTTTAAGGGTGAAGACTGAAGAGGAAGAATAGAGTAAGATTATTGTTTAATAAAATATCAATTAAAATAAATGTTTTACATCTTAGAATGGCATAAGATAAATGAGAAGAACATTTAAAACTTCATAAACACAGAGATATGTAGAAGAAGAGATAAAGCTCTCCTCAACTCAGATCTCCCATTATCCTTCTCAGCTTCCTCTACTTCCATTGGAACTTTGGCCTCAGACAAAGAACACTGAAAAATGTACTTATTTCAACTTTCTTCTTATAAATAGTCTGTTTGAGTATTGCGTTTCATCATTTTTTTCTCCACCATCTGCATCTTATGACTTTTCTACTCTTTGTTTTCCACTCAACCCTTATTCTCCTTGGTCTATTGATAATATTCAGATTTTTTTGACATGGCTAGAAGTAGTTACTTCTAGTAATAATAATATTTGGGCCCTTTTTCTACAGCCTTTATTACTGTTAAAAAGTTACAACTATGTGAGGACCGTAGTGGTTGAGTCCTAAAATAAATCTGTAGAGCAAGCTTCTTCCCTTGGTTATTTTGTAAGAGACTTTTGGTGAATATAGAGTGGCGGTCACGTAGTTGAAGGGGGTTTTGCTTACAATGCTTCTCTACCAGGTAAAAAAATAATTAACTGAGGAATGTAGTTCACAAAGCTAATGTTTGTCCTAGACGTAACATTGAGTTTCTCATGAAACTCATGGCAGCTAAAGCTGGACGTTTTAACAAATATTCCTATCATGATTAATCTTGCGACTATCCTTTAGTCCGTTTGGCTGGCTGGTTATTTCAGATACATTTACCCATAAATTAAAAGGTAAAGGGCTCAGTGTAGCAGTACTTGTGAATTTTGGTGAAACGCGTTCATGACATTTTCCTTGTCGGCGCCCCTAAATTTAATAGACAATTCCTTTCAGAAACAAAATTCGTTACTTCTGTAAAGCTGGTAGCAAAATCTTTGGCAAGAGATTGACTTGATATAGTATGTTAGTTCGTGGAAACGGTTAATATATAGATGCGCTAAAAACTATTTAGGTACTAATGTTCATTGAACAATATCATTCCATGCAACCGGTTCAAGGTTTCTAAGAACACATATATAGACAGAGTTACCTTTCATCTGGCTTTGAAACTCTTCCACCCTTCCCGACTCGTAGCACCTGGACTGAACACACATAAAAAGCTTAATCTACCAAAAAATTGTGCCCCGGAGAAAAAAGTGGAATGGGAAGAACCTCTTCAGATTTCGGAAGCATTCATTAATTCAGAAACTTGTTTGACACCTTCAGATTCATCATTTTTATTATAACCTACAATGTGGAGGAGTTTCTTCTCTAAGCCTCTGAAAGCTCCATGCCGTTCCTGAATGTCAGCTAGTGTATCCAATATTTATTATCTGCATGAATGGAAGCAGGAAAAAAATAACTGCAGATACACGTAACATTTATTTTGTTGCACAGGTAGTCACACTCTTGCCGAAACCTAAATACCAACTTGCTTCTTCCTTGCTTTATGATGATTTCTTTCTGAAAGTATGCTCACTGTCTCCAGTTTCAATCAATCTATCTGAGTCGTTAGACAGATTCCCTATTCAAAACCTGTAAACACACGCGTCTCTAAAACTTCTTTGCATTCTGCTGAATGTTATGTCTCAGAGCCTGCAGTGAAATTTTTTAAAAGATTAGAATTACTTTCTCAGGTAGTTTTTGATCTATAGAATTTGTAGAACTACTTAAAACTTACTTGGAATCAAGAGATTATAAAAACATCTCTTGGTTGCCTAAACTCTCGCGGATGGCTTTCTTATCCAAGTAGAGAAGCTGATGCCATGGATACAGGTTTGATCCATACAGAGCTTACATCGAGTCTCTATGGCAGTAGAAAGTTGATCACCTATAATAAAACCAATACAACATAAGAAAGATTAAAGTCAAAGATAAAAGTATGTAGATAGATATTAACCAGTGATCATTGATGTTGAAACCGAGGTCTGAAGATCTTCTAATGGTGTATGCACTATCATGTCGTGGAGGATCAAACAAAGGCAACCCACAACGAATTCCATGGACCACCAGAGATTTTTTTTTTTTTTGGTTTCTTACAGTATCCGTCTTGCAACAGCTAATGACCTCAGTCCAAGCAGAGCGTACTTATGTATTGCCAAGTGGTATCTCTTCCTCAGATCAGCTCTTGTGTTGAAAAGATTAAGAATCTGAATATCATCAAAAGAAAAATGTTTTAAAGGTTAAATCATTGAAGAGGAGAATCATTTCTAAAATTTGAACAAAATCAGTTTGAAGGTACCTGCTCTTGAGCCCCCTTTGCTTACTCGGTGCCAGTCTCCATTACCATTGTTATATGTTGACGGGATTGAATCCGAAGATGTGAATCTCTCTAATATCATCTCGATTCTCTGTTCTTGAAGCTCTAGCAGCCAAAAACATCGCTTCTTCTTTCTCAACGTTTTTGAGAATACAGAGAAACACAACATGAAAAACAGAGATTAAAACCAATTAAAACTATACCAATATAACTGAGAAAATTAACTGAAAATAAAATACATCAGTTTCCCTGAATAAACAGAAGAATTGAGAGATAAGATCAAACTCACATGATCAATCTGACTGAGGTGTTCCTGGTGAGATTTCATTGTAATCAATGGCCATTTACGGTGGAGAGATGAGATTTTGTTTGCCGCGGCGACTGAATAATCAATTCCGTTGTCTTGATGTCCTGTATTTCCCGTAACTGTAGAAGTAATTTTGAGCCGCCGCCGCTTATCGCAGCTTTGATAAAACAAACAGAGCTATTTTTCTGGTGGATCTTACGGCCATGGATGTATCTTATTCAGAATAGGTTTATCATTTTTTGTGGATTTAAATTTAGACATAGGCCTTTATACAGGAGGAAGAGTAAGGGGAGTTGAAACGAAATATTTAAGAAGAAGTTGAAGATCATCATTGATTCTTTAAGACAATGCATAAATTCAGAGATCGGAGAAGACGAAGCGGAAAAGTCGGGGTGAGAGAATGCAAAGCTGTACACAAAAATGGTTTTGGGCTGGTATGGGCCAAATTATAATTTACATAGCGCCCACGAAATGTTCACTCTGAGTCAGCGATATGACATGGCAAAATGGAACTCTCTCATTGGTCAATTTAATTAACAGACGTGGACAGCCTCTCCTTTCAAGTTATTCTCCTTTTATTATAGAGTTAGATGCACAGTGTTTTTTTTAGCTTCTCTCCATCTACCTAAATAGTTTTTTGTTGGTGTATATCAAATGCAAATACTCTACATTAAATTAATTCGGTAAAAAAAGAATAGACCGGTGATACCGAACCGGACAAAAACCGGATCCGACAGAAGCAGAGACAGTGGAGCGTGAGTAAAATTGGAGTTATTTCGATAATAGGGGTTCACATAAATCACTTTACTCTTCTCTCTGTCCCAAACTTTTTCACAGACAAGAGAGAAGATCCATCTCTCTCTCTCATCTCTCTCCCTTGTTCAAATTGAGCTGTTTTTTCTTTTCACTTCCAGTGTCCCGATCGAAGAAGAGAAACTAAATGCTTCTTCTTTCTTTCTAGGGGTTACTTTACCAAATCTCCTAATTCTAGGTATCTTCTTCCTCTTAGCCTTTTCTCTCAAGTCAAAATTCAGCAAAAGATTAAAACTTTCTCGTTGTTTCTTAAATGGGTTTCTCGAAAGCTTCGTGCTTTCCTTGTAAAAGGGTCTGCCTTCGTATACTAATAGTTAGCTGATTTTTAAGAACTTAGATCTTACTGCAACTCACATTTGTAATCGCCAGTGTTTGAATAGATCTAATTTTGACTCGAGCAGTGTTGTCTTTTCTCTATTGATTCCACCTGTCTCCTTGTCCCCCCCTCTCTAAGATTTTTGAATTTTTTTTAGGACCACTCGATTTCACCCTGTAAGATCCAGTCTCTCACCTTTCGTTTTCATTATTTGACTACTTAAAAAAAAAAAAATTATTCACTACTCCAATAGTTTATTTTTATTCAAAAACTATAATGAAAGATTTGTTTTTTTTTTATGTATTAGATCAATTTGATAACAAGATCAAAAGAAGCAGCAAGAAGTAGTAAGTAATGGAGAAAGCATCATCACAAGAGTGTCCATACCCAGGATGCTTCTTCTGCGTAATGAAAGAAGGGAACCCAAGCAAACGAAGGTCCTGCATCCTCAAGTTCTTCCGCGACCTCCCTTCCCAAGACGACGACGGCCAAGTCCTCCCCATCAGCGGCCTCTGGAACACCGCCATGGCCCACCCCAACGACCCCGAGTTCATCGACCTCGGCATCTTCCAGTGCATGTCCTCCCTCATCTGGAAAGGCCTCAAGAACCGCCGCTGGCTCTCCCACGACCAGAACATCTACATCCCTTACTACGCCGCCCACATCATCGGCTCCTACACCATGAACATGGAGGACTTCGCCGAGCGAGCCGTCGAGGCCGGTGTCATCCCTCCCCTCGTCGAGCTCCTCAGAGGCAGGCTCACTTGGGTCGAGCAGAGAGTTGCGGTACGTGCGTTAGGGCATTTAGCTACTTACCCGAGCACGTTCGGTTCGGTTGCTAACCACGGGGAGATACTTGAGTTGGCTGTGCAGCTCGGGATGAGCTCGTTGGAGATAGTTTATTCTCATTTTTATCAGTTCCCTGATAGGAGGTTGAGTTACCATTGCGATCTTCTGACACGTGGCATGGGAGGTGTTGAGATGGAGTCTAGAAAAGCGGAGGAGTGGGCTAGTCAGCTGCAGTGTTGGTCTCTTCAGCTTATAAACTGTTTCGCGTTTAAACCTGAGTTTCTTCCCGCCTTGTGCAAGGCTGAGTTTCTCGTGAGTCTTCCTGTTATGTGGGGAGGGCTTGTGAACGAGAACTCTCCCGCTGGGATTGGTTTGCTTAGAACGATATGTCAGCATAAACTCGGACGTGGACCCGTCTCTTCTTGCTCTGGAATGATGGAGGCGTTGTGTAACATCGCTAGGTCGTCTGATGATTGGCAGTACATGGCGATTGAGTGTCTTCTCTGGTTGCTCCAAGATCCGAGTACTTCTCACAAAGTGGTTGATAAAGTGGTCCCCACGCTTGTTGATTTAGCTGAGATCACGAACTTGGGGGATCACAAGAAGCTGGGAGATGCTATTGTGAGTGTTCTTCAAGAATGCGGCGGCGGCGGCTCCCGTTCGAGGGAGTTGATAGAAGAGACGGTGAGTTCTAGACAGAGGCTCAAGTGGGAGAAGAGTATGCCTAAAGAGGATCTCCACATCAAGCAAGCAGCGGCTCTAGTGGTCAAACTCGAAGGAAACTCTCTGTTTTCGTCGGGAGACATCGCAGGCGCGGCGGAGAAGTACTCTGAGGCTTTGTCTTTGTGTCCGATGAGGTCGAAGAAGGAGAGAGTGGTGCTGTACAGCAACCGAGCGCAGTGTCATCTCCTGCTTCAGCAGCCTCTGGTTGCTATAAGCGACGCCACGCGCGCGCTCTCCTTGCACAACCCTGTGAACAGACACGCAAAGAGTCTTTGGAGGAGAGCTCAGGCTTATGATATGTTGGGGTTAGCTAAAGAGAGTTTGTTAGATGCGATTCTGTTTATTAACGAGTGTTCTCAGTCGAATGATCCGGATCTGTCAATGAGACAGAACAAGGTTCCTGACTACGCGGAGAGGTTAGTGAAGAAGCAGATGAGGGCGGCTTGGTTGTTTAAAGAAGCGGCGTTGAAGCATGGAGGTGTGCATAGGAAAGGGGAAGAGAGGGGGGAAGTGTATGGCAATGAGAGCGATGATTCGGAGTGGGAGACTGCTAGTGAGAGCGATATTGGAGATGATGGAAGGGATCATATGGGACTTGATGAGGAAGAGGAGGAGGAAGAAGAAGTTGAAGGCCGTGGAGAGAAGTGGAAGAACCGGGATAAGTCTAGTGATAAAACTGAGAAAACTTCTGCTAAAGGTAAATTATATCTGCCGGTTTAGTTGCATGATTATGATTAGCCCATTGTCTCTGATTTCAGTTTAGTTAATAGTGTTTTTTTGTGTGCCAAACGCTTGTGTTTATTCAGGTATGAGGCATGGATACAGCATAAAGCTAGCAGAAGAGGAAATGTGAAGAAGACCTGAAACAATGGGTTTACAACAAGGTCCTTGAAAGAGGTTGAGAAGAAAAAAAAATTGTTTCGTTTTTCCAGTTATTTTATTGATTTTTGCTTTGGTGTGTGTGTAACTAAGAATTGTTCAAGAGGATGTGAGTTTCAATTTGTATAAATTACATTCTCTCTTGTCTTAAGATATGATTTTATGGGCTTCTAAAATTTGGAGATTGTAGATTTCTATGACTGGAGAGAGATTTTAGATGAAAAGGCATGTCTTGTTTAGTGCAAGATGTAGCATTCAATCCCACGGTGGATGACACGAGAGTAAAATTTGATTGGAGATAGGGAAGATATGTACCAAAACACTATCCATCTTTTACTTTTGGTTTTAGATGATCTTCAGACTTCTCAAATCTTTTTCACTAATAGCAGTGGTATAATTTTTTTAAAAAAGTTAGCACACGAAATTTATCATACTGTCCTTTGGATATCAACAGGGGTTATGTAGTATGTACTGTCCCTTTCATATTATGGAAACGAGAGGGTTGCATATGAAAACATATTTCAAATTAAAGTATTTTTGCACTTTTCTTATGTAATTTTTTCTTTTTGAGTCAAATTCCATACTCATTTCTACACAAGTAGTCCAGTGGTGTCTAGCATAACAATGTTCCTAATTAAATTTAATCGTGTTGACTCTATTGCAAAACAACTTTCGGCTATTGGATGGTGTCCACGCGAAATGAAGTATGTTAAAATTTGCATTAAACTTTTTTTTTTGTAAGTGGAAACAGAAAACTCTCTATATGGCCATGAGGTGATCAAATGATCTCCCAACACTATGGGCAAGAGTCATTTATTATTAAATCGACCCTTGGATCCTTACTCCTTAGTGATGTTCAAGAGTTTAGTTTATTAAATAAAAAATCGTCACTAACATAATAATTCGAATATTATAATTGATTACAATGTGGAAAATTTAGTGTATAGTTTCCTCAAAACATTCTCCATATATAAATACTGGCGATTTGGCCCATGCACATATTCATAACACACACCTTCATATTCTCTTGTAGAAGAAATAAGATTCTTGATTTTGCTGGAAAGTTTCAAGAAATGGGCATCGGTAGGAACCTTTGTTCTCTTAAATTTGAAGTTAAAATCGTGGAAGCCAGAAACGTAGAGCTCAAGTCATCACCAAGCTCTCTCTTCGTTAGATTCTATCTCCACGCAGGGAGTAACCGTAAGGTTGAACTAAACACCGCAGAGATCTGTTCAAGATCAGACGAAGAGATCATGGTCTGGAACCAATCATTCGGTCTGGAGTGCCAGGGGGACGAAACCGCCTTCGAGGAACTGAAGCAAGAAAGCGTCGTTTTCGAGCTAAGGAGAAGGAAGACGACATCGTTTATGAATAAATGGTCGAAGTCGGAGTTGGTGGGTAAAGGAGAGGTTTCTTGGAAATCTGTTATGGAGTCTGATGGGATGGAAATAGAGAGATTTGTTGTGATGGGTGAGACGAAAGATTGTAATAAGCCTCTTATGTTGAAGATAGCTTTAAAACTCCAAGCTTCAAAGTTGGTGAACACTAAGAGAGTGGAAGATCTTTGTGGGTGTAGAGATTGTAGGACATGTAATTGCTTAGATTATGAAGCCTTTGTTGTGGCATGTGCGTTAGATGGAATCTAGTTTGTAATAAACAAGATCTAATTCAAAGTAATTTGAATGAGTTTTTATAACCAAAAATAATGTTTTTAATATGATTCAAGACACAAATAAATTGTTGCAATGAAACGAGAAAAGAAGGGATCAGTTATACAATCATGAAACTGATTTATTAAGACAATGTTACGATGATGTTGTTTCAAGAATGGTCATGACCGAGAAGGGCCAGAATCATGTCCTTGTAGTCACCAGAAGTGTCATTAGCAATGGCTCGATCGAGAGGAACGCTATTCCTGCGTAAGTATTCCTCTTTGATCCGCTCCATGTCGACTTCTGCTCGTGTAGTGACCACTCTAGTGAGTGCCCACTCGTCTGTCCCCAACTTGTTGATGGCTCGACGTAGAACCTTCTCATAGTACTTCTCTGGATATGTCAAGCATTTGATTGTGGTTTTGAGTAACTGGACATATTCATTTTCTGAATCTTCCTTCAAATACTTGTTAATGGAACTTCCAAACTTGTCCTTGAAGTGATTAAGGGTGGCCATGATCTGAGCTTTGCTCCTTGTTGTCAAGATTCTGATGATATCTTCATCAGTGTAAGCCTTCTCAGTAATCTTCTTGTGAAGTGTCTTAGCTTCCGAAGAAGCCAGCTTCATGTTGACCTCATCAGCGTTTCCATCGTACCTAAATGTGCTCACAAGAGGAACCAATAGCTGCATTTTTTTCACAAGTTATTAAATCAAAGCAACAACATAAGATTAGCAGCTTCTTTTTTTTTTCTTTAAATATTGACAATTAGTTCAGACTTCAGAGATGGAAGCTCAAGAATATTATATATATATATATATATATGTGTGTGCGCGTGTGTGTGTGTGTTTTATGTATACCTTTCGGATGTCTCCAGATGTGTGGTATGCAACATCCTCCTCAAGAGAGGTCTTGTAACGAGCTTGGTATGCTTGCTTGGCCTTGAAAAACTCAATGGCAGGTCTAGTACAAGCGATTTCAACAAGAACCCAGTTGTTTTTGGTGAACATCTTGGTAGATTCTTTGGCCAACTTTGCATCTCTCTCCACTGGCTCAAGAGTCCACAGCATCACAGCTCTCTGTTTCCAAACAAACCATAGGATACTCAGACCAAAATAAGAGAGAGAAGATATAGAGATTTTTTGTTTCCTTTGGCAAACCTCAAAATCACCGGATAGCTCTTTGTCTAATTCGTTGAGAAGGTTTTTATTGTAGTTAGCTGCATAAACAGCTCCGATGTGGCTACGTTGCGCTGCATTTCTATGAGCCAAGATTGATATGATCACCCCCTCGTTGGTTCCCCAGCCTGGCCCACATCCACACACGCAAAAATAAAGTTAGGAAAATCTCAACAAACTGGACGGTTACAAAAAAATTGTTTTCCATGCATTTTTGTATTTTACTAATGTCTTTTTATTAAAAAAAAATTGATTTCATCGTCAGTAACAAAACACTTAAGTCTTTCATTCATTGTACTAAAAATTGTGACTTTGAAAGTCTGGAAATCGAGTTTTGCATAAGCTTTGAATCGATTGAAAAGAAAAAAATAGGTTATCTATATAATCCATTTCTTACAAAAACATATATATACATTCATCAGCCAAACTAGCTAGACATATAACAATTAAACGATCAAGCATTCAAACCCCTCATGCAATAGGATAATGATTTGGAAATAGATTAAGCTACTGAATGATATATAACCAAACTAATAACTTTAAGAAAAATATAAAGGATTCACTCTATCAAAGCATCAAGCTGAAGTCTAGTTTTAACTTTTAATGAAGAGAGATTAGAGGAAAACCTTTAAAGGCCTTGTGGAGCTGCTCGGAGTCTTCTTCGGGAAGAGGAACGTTTGCAGGAATTTTGAGAGACGCCATCCTTCGAACACTGAATATTCTCTCTAGTTTTTTTTTTCTTTTTTTCTGAAATGAGAAAGAGAAACTGTGGGACTAGGAACATGCACAGCGTCTTAAATAATGAAACTAAATTCTCTTTTTAATTAGAAAATAAATTAGTAGTAACTTACGTAAATATGTAAAAAGCAAAACTTTTTTTATTACTACAGGCTGTGTAATACATGCGACAGAAAAAGTCAAAAATAGAATTGGCAAAAAGGGTAGTATATCTTTGCTTTCTTATCATTAGGTGACTAAAAGCATTTTTTAATATGGAATTAAAATATTTATAGACTTTTTACTTAGATAACTATACCCAGAGTGATGACTGAACATGCATTTGGCTTTCAAAGATAATTACGGAAAGAATGATCTGAGCTGTGAAAAAATTCTCATATTTTGTTGACCAAACAAAATCATATGCTACATTTTTTTGGACTAATAATCATATGCTATATTCTTTGGTTTATTCAGTTCTGAGAAAGATGAAAGAGTGAAATTAACTGCTGAAATCAAACAAAAGAAACTGAAACCACTCATAAATCATTCAACATTACCAGGTTGTATGCAAGACCAGTCACAAGTTCACAACTGTTTTATTAAACACAATATTAATAATATTTTGCTCGCAAATATTGTTTTAACTTCAAACATGGCCATGTCCGATAAGAGCTAGAAGAATATCCTCATAGTCTCCATGAGTGTCTTTGGCAATGGCTCGGTCAAGTGGGACACTGTTCCTGCGTAAGTATTCCTCTTTGATCCGTTCCATGTCGAACTCAGCTCGTGTAGTGACCACTCTAGTAAGTCCCCACTCGTCAGTTCCCAATTTATTGATGGCTTGACGTAGAACTTTCTCAAAGTACTTCTCTGGATAAGTCAAGCATTTGATCACGGCTTTAAGTAGCTGAACATATTCGTTGTCGGAATCGTCTTTTAGGTATTTTGTCATGGAAGTTCCGAACTTGTTTTTGAAGTGAGTGAGTGTTGCACCGATTTGAGCTTTGCTTCTTGTTGTCAAGATTCTGATGAGATCTCCATCATTGTAATCCTTTGCCTCCATCTTCTCGTGAAGTATCTTAGCCTCAGACTTTGCAATCATCATGTTTACTTCATCTCCATCGTACCTAAATGTGCTCACAAGAGGAACCAAGAGCTGCATAAACAAGAGCATATGTTAGGAACTTATTTCCATAGCGTATGAACTAGCTTTTCTAGGAATCCATGTAAGACTATTTATCTATTCAACAAAAGATATGTAGTAGTACGATGTGTTTTTCAAAAAAGTAGTAGTTCCATATATTTGTTTTGCATTGGTTTTGAGATGCAAATTCATAAATTTTCATATCATACCTTTCGAACATCTCCAGATGTATGATATGCCACATCTTCCTCAATAGATGTCTTGTAGCGAACTTGGTATGCTTGCTTGGCCCTGAAAAACTCAAGGGAAGATCTAGTACAAGAGATTTCAACCAGAACCCAATTGTCTTTAGTGAACATTTTTGTCGATTCCTTGGCCAAATACGCATCTCTTTCCGCTGGTTCAAGTGTCCACAACATCACAGCTCGCTATATTTCATTTTCAAACAAAACATATAGAGTTTACAGATCTGTCGTACTATATACTAAAAGAAAACAATAATATATACAGAACTTGAATCTCTAACGAACCTCGAAGTCACCAGATAGCTCTTTGTCTAATTCCTTGAGAAGATCCTTATTGTAGTTAGCTGCATAAACAGCACGGATGAAGCTGCGTTGCTCGGCATTTCTGTGAGCCAAGATTGATATGATCATCCCTTCGTTGGTTCCCCATCCTTCATTGGACAACCATAACATAATTATTAATGGGAAATCGGCCAAAAAAACACTGAACTTTACAGGAATTGCCAACAGAAATTTGTACATTTGTCTGGCCAATAAAAGCCTCAACTTTTGTTGACTTATTTAGATTATTAAGAAACTTATGATTGACTGGCCAAATTAGCACACCGTTAAACGAGAGTTAAAACAGCGTTAACTGTTGACGTTAAGTGAAACGACGTCGTTTCGTTTTATTTGATTTGAAAATAAAAAAAGGAAGACTCCGAGGTTTGAACCCAGGTTGTTTGGATCAAATAGCAAGGTATTTTACCACTATGCTAGTGGCACATTCAATGTATGAACAAACACATTTACTTTTATTTGGTATTGATTTTGAATATAAAAAATTCTCTAAAAATTTAAAAGGTCTTTAAAATTCCAAAATTTTGAAAATAAAGAAATTTTTTATAAAATTAATTTTGAAATTGAAATTAAAAATAAAGTTTTATTTTTACTTTTAAAAATCAAAAATCTTCCAAATTTTACATTTTTAAAAACAAATTCCAAAAAAAGAAAATTTTCATTTAAGATTAAAAAAATTGAAAATAAATAAAAAATCGAAAAATAACAAAAAAAAAATTATAAAGAAATTTGAATCTGAAAATAATCAGAATCTATAAAAATAATTTTTTTATTATTATTTTTTTTTTTATAAAAATGCCAAAAAGAAAATTTTCATTTTTCAAATTATTAAAAGAAAATTTGAAAAAATAAAATAATTCGAAAACAAATTCAAAAAAAAGTGATAAAAATTTTCAAATCTGAAAACATATAATAAGAAACTATAAAAAATAAAAAATAATAATAATAAAAATTATTTTTTATAGTTTCTGATTATATGTTTTCCGATTTGAAATATTTTAACTTTTTGGAATTTTTTTGATTTTTTTTTCAATTCTTTTTGTAATCCGAAAAATGAAATATTTCTTTTTTGGAATTAATTTTTCAGTTTTTAGAAATTTTAAAGATCTTTTTAAGTTTTTAGATAATTTTTTTATATTCAATCAGTACCAAATATAATTAAATGTGTTAATAGTTTCATTGATTGAGCCACTAGCTTAGTGGTAAAGTACCTTGTCATTTGGTCCAAACAACCTGGGTTCAAACCCAATGGTTGACTTGATTTTATTTTGAAATCATGTAAAACGACGTCGTTTCATCTTATTTCAAAACGACGTCGTTTCACTTAACACCAATATTTAACGATGTCATTTTTTTCTGTTAAATTTGTTGACGGCGTGCTAAATTGGCAAGTCAACGAATACATTGTTAGTTAATTCTAAAGTCAATGAAAAGTTTGTGTTTTGTTTGACCAGCCCATATGTCCAGGTTTCTTTTGGCAATTCCTGCAAAGTTCAGTGTTTTTTTGGTCGATTTCCCAATTATTAATTCATGTTTACCAAATTTCAAGGAATAGAAGAAAATGTTATGATTGCAATATTATTTGAGACTTGCAAAGTGATAACACATTGCCATTAGGAGAAAATAGAGCATCCGGATGGAAAATCTTAGGAGAGTTATATAATTTTCAAAATTGTCAGGTTAAAAAATGTAATTATAAAATAATAGAATTCATCGTTGGTTAGAAGATCTCTTGTACATATTTGACGCCCCACTAACACGAATGATTACTTTTGAAGATTATATTGGTTTTCAAACCAAATTATATCTCTTAATCAAGAAAAGTATTAACATAATGAAACTCAGATTTTTATCGTATCAAATACTACTGAAAGGACCTATAGATCAATAAAACAGACCAGTAGATCAGAGATATAAACAAAAAGAGACAAACTGGTCTGATATTGATGATGATCAACCAAATTGTTAATCACAAACCAAAAGGAACTCAATCGTATAACACGAAATCTAAGTTATGAGATGAAAAGAGAGAGGAGTAAACCCTTAAAGGCCTTCTGGAGCTGCTCTGCGTCTTCTTCTGGAAGAGGAACATTGGCGGGAACTTTGAGAGACGCCATGTTTTGGACAAGTGAATATCTCTATCTCTCTATGTTTTTGTTCTTTGTTTTCTGAATGATGGGGTAGATCCGTAGAGGCACAATGTCTTGCTTAAATACTGAAACGGAACTTAAATTTCAATTAAATAAAATCTACTATAGTTGTTAAAAAAATCTACTATACTTAAAATTCAATTGAAAAGGCTTGGCAATTTAAGGAAATCAATAAAAAGAAAGAAAAAAATCAATACAGTTGGCAGAAAAGGAAGTTAATCAGTTGAAAGAATGATTAACTAGTAATTAAGTTGAATGCAATATATGCTAGTAAAATGAATTGGCAATAAAAGAACATTAATAAAAAGAGAAAGAGAAAAAGTAAAAGATAACAGGCAGGCATAAGCAGATTTTAATTAATTGTAAATGGGTTTGAGTAGTAGTTGAGCTGAAAAATACATTTGAAGTGAGATATTAATCATAGAATGGGTCAGAAGCTTATGATTTAGATTTGCCACGTTTTGATTTTACAAGTAAAGAATATCTCATTCAGTGAGAAATATGTTTAACTATTAAGAAGTTATAAATTTTAGAATACAAAAATAGTTATCATTCAAGATTGTGAAAGACACGTTTACTTGCTTTTGACATACATACAAAGTATATTTGTTTGGACATATAAAGAGAATATAAATCCAGGATTCATTCTGTTGAGCTATACAAGATGCATAATTTGATAGGTCTATGTTAAGTATAATTTGTGATGTTGTTTCTATTGGACTGGATTTGTATAAATTTAACTACTACTAATATTAAATTAGAAACTGTAAACTTCAAAAACTGAATTCATAGTTATATGATATCTTTTCAGAATTAAGAAATCGACATAAACAAGGTTTTCAAGGCTCATGTCATTAGTTTCTTGTTTAACTCCAAGACATAGCCAACGTGGTTGGTGCTAAGCTAAACGTGAATGGAGCAGTTGGTTTGTTTGGCAACCAAATACTGAAAAATGTTGATAAATAAACATAACGTAACGTCATTGACTCGTTACAACTTAGTTGTTTCCGTCAATCCATTTACACTTACTACGAAATAAAATGTAGTTTAGTACAGTCGCTAATGACGTCGTTATTGTATATACTTTAGTAAAGAATGACATCTTTAGTCACACTGATAAAAGATGATAGAACTTGACTCTTAATTTTCCACTTACCTTGTGTTTGTCTCACTTTGGAACGTTACACAAACTTCTTTTTTTCTGATAAGTACGTTACACAAACTTAGCTCAATGATTGTGGTGCATCTCTTCTCAAATAATCCATCAGTAAAGCACAAGCTGTGGCTTATGACATGGACATTCTTCTCCTCATCAAGCTCGTTCTTGGCCCCGTGGAACTACGTCTTCGTCGTGGCGTATCTCTTGTTTCATCGTCTTCTCGTTTCATCTGGAATGATCTCTTTACCTTTTGCCAACGTGATCCCCAGTACTGTGTGCTCTTCTGTTTGCTACTATTCAGCTTCTCATACTCTTGTTGAAGCTCGTTGTAATCGTCCTGAAGCTCTGCCATCTTACTCCTCACATTCTCCAGCTCTCCCTTAAGTTTCCTTACTTCACTATCTCTTGATGTTCGTTTATCCTCAGGACCTTCAGGGTTCTCTTCATTGTTCCCCGCTTGCTTCTCTTGCATCATCATCCTCATCTTCACTTGTTCCGAGAAAAGCACTTGAGTGTTGATCTTGTTCATGATGAAACAAACAACTTATGTTAGCTCCTTAACTTCAAGAACTACTTATGTATTCAAAGTTGTTTTATTATCACATATACCTGGACGATAGTTCTCAAAGGCAACCGATCATTTTGTGCAGCGTGAAGGCACGCATCAAGAGATAGTTTCTCACAGTTCATTGTTTTGCATAGTCTTCTCCTATCATGCTCTGATAGTGAAGGATGAGTCTAAAACAAGGAGGAATAATTAGTTAAATGTTTTTTTTTAAATATAATTTGGAGATGAAAATCACAAGAAGATAGCTACTACCTTGAGAAACATATCAATTGCTCTATAGAGGCCGTCATGACATTTCCAAGCGTTTTCAGGCAACATTTCAGCTAGAACTTGAAACTTGGTGATGGATAGACATGGATCTTTTGCAATCTCGGCTAAGTAATTGTCTAATAGCTTTGTAATGCTTGGCATTCCTTGAACCTGTTGCTGTTCTTGCTGCTGCTGCTCATGCATTACAAAATACTCCAGAATCCTCTGCACCACGTCCACGTTGTATATTGTGTGCTCCTCATGTGAGCTGTGCATAAATCAACAAAGAATTCTTTAGTTCAAGTACATAACAATCAAAGTCCAAAACCACAACATATAATATTAGTTTCGTTTCAGCGGTCATTCGAACCAGAGATGTCTGACACAATGGCCATAGTCCTTTCCAGTTGAGATAACAACCTCTGGATTTAATATATTTTTTTTTTGAATGAATGTAAAATTTATTCAAACAAAAACTTAATATCGAAGTTGTTAAGAGTAGAGTTTTCTCACCTGGATCCTTTCTGTTGATCTTCATTCTTGAAATTTGGAATCAGGAGGTCACATACATTAGCATCTTCCAATGTCATACCAACCCGCTTCTCAAGATCAGATACTAAAGCTGGTGATGCAGAGTACACAATGGCTGTCTTCAGTAGCCTCAACAGAAACTGGCATGGTACTACTGCTCCAGGTTGCGTAGGAAGCACGCTTACTAAACTTTCAACAATTCTCTTTTGTTCTTGACATCCTAAACTGCTTTCCTCTGCTCTTCCTCGTTCAACACTGAACTGCAAATCATTGTTTCCTGACCCGTAACCTCGTATACCTTCCATATCATCATCGATTACCGGCAACCAGTTCTCTGCGTACTTCATGACGAGTCTACCTATAATCTCTGGTTTGCCCCGTCTTGCGTTGATAGTTGTTACAACTCTCATGAAGTGATCAAGTTGAAGGTTGGCTATACCATTGTATAGACTTCTCTCATTGTTTTCTACATCATCTTCTGGTACGTCATGACTATCGTTGCATGCTTTCCAAGCAAGCAAGTCGCAGCATCTCCTTACAATCTGGAGGTTTTCTGCCCATGGAGACAAGCTTGTACATGATCTCAGAACGGTGAGTGTGTCTCTCCATGAGGCAAGTACTACAAAAGTTATGAAACCATCTGTCTTGGAGATTAGATTCCCGTCTTGAAATTCTTCAGTCATGTCCAAATACTCTGATGCACATCTCAGGGGAGCTGCGTTGTGAGGGTTCAAGTCAAGCCGGAGACCGTAGCAGAATTTGAGAATGGTCTCAAATGTTTCTGCTCCACCTGGGAAGTTTTCTAGCTTGAGATGATATCCATTCCCAGAAGATGATGGCTGTAGCTCAATGTTGCTTAGGTAACCACATTTGGAGATCAAAGGAAACTGTTGAAGAGAGAGAGAGAAAAAAAATAACTAGACTCATTTGCATATATATATTGATAAATCGGGTTTGAACGAAACAATTTTTAAAAATCGATTTAAAAAAATTGATTAAGCATTAAAAAAAAATCGGTCAAGGCGCCTAAACAATAGTTCTCTGTCTAACTACGGCCTAACAATTTCTTAAACATTGCATGTGAACTTGAAGACAGAGCTTGGACATAGACTAATTAATGTTAAGCTAGATGGACTTCACACTTAAAACCAATTGGTGATAAGTGGAGTGACCCATCCACCTTATATATTACTAAGGATCTCTTCCAACTACCGATGTGGGACAACTATGTGTCTAATACGCCCCCTCGAGATGATGGTTCTTTGAGCGTCAATCTCGGAATTCTCGGGCAAGGATCGATGGGCCAACTTTGGGCTAGATCGATGTGGATCGGGTTGGACTGCGTGGATCGGGCTCTGATACCATGTTAAGCTAGATGGACTTCACACTTAAAACCAATTGGTGATAAGTGGAGTGACCCATCCACCTTATATATTACTAAGGATCTCTTCCAACTACCGATGTGGGACAACTATGTGTCTAATAATTAATACCTTGTGTGCTTGGAAGGTAATATCGTCGATTTGAATAGACAGATCATTAGGGATTTGAGACTTGACATACCTACAGAGAGATCGATTAATCCACCAGTTAGCTGCGTACCTAAAACTCTTCTTGATTATAGTTTCTGCACTATGTTAAAGCTTAGCATACCAGGAACGGTCTTTCTTCTCGAAGCTGTTGGCTAATGCAACAACTCTATGTGGAACAACAATGCTTTTATTACAAATTTGATCAGAAGCAGTATCATTATCATCAGAGCTCTTCTGCTGGCTTGGAGATGCTGAATCCATTCCCCTTTTGATCTGCAAAACAATGAAAACAAGGTAATTTGGAAACACAGGGGTGTGTGCTAAGACAGAGATGAAATATATAAATGTAGAATAATGAGAGTAAATGTGAGAAGATAGTATGTGGCTCTTGCACTGTATACGTTGAGAGAAACAGTTGTGTTGTTGCTTTCGTTGTAGAAGAATATTTAGGAAGCTATTGATTTGAGGGGACAGAATGTTTGTCAATTAAATAGTACTATTTGTCTTTGTCAAAACCAAAATCTTGTGGTCTGGTTAATCTTGGTTGTATATGTGGTAATGACAGTTGTTTCCCTCCCCCCCTCGGGAATAAAAGCGCAAAGAGTATTAGGTAGCGGAAGAATGACAAAGACGTTCAGACAAAAAGAGAACACTAGTTAGAAGTGAATCGATACCAAAATAAATCACTAAGGTGTAAGAGGTCCTTATCATACTGAAAGAACATTATCAGCTCAGGGATCAGTAACATTACAACACAAAGCTAACAGTTATCTCCTACGTTTTTACCAACTACAGAGTGCATCATGATGAATAAATCTAATATGAAGTGTTGTTAGCTCAAATTCATGCAACTCCTAGAATTTAAAAAAAAATCTTTGACCAAAAGATAAAAATGAGTTATCGCTTCATTTTGATAGAAAAAATACTTTTAGGCAAATTAATTAATAAATGTAAAATATGGGGGTCTCTTAATGAAATAATAAAAAGTTGAACCCATATAAAAGCAAGCTTCCGTGGTTGGCGGTTACAATTGGGCGTCTAGAGAGCGATCAAATAAACGCGTCTAAAATCAATCAAACCTCGGGTGCCTTGGATTCTCAAATCTTAAATCGCAAAACTCAGATCTCGAGAGGAAGAAAATGGCGGCGGTGACACCATTAGCAAAGTACAAGCTGGTCTTCCTTGGAGATCAATCCGTCGGCAAGACCAGCATCATCACTCGATTCATGTACGACAAATTCGACACCACTTATCAGGTTCGTCAATTAATCGCGCGATCTACATCTTTATTTTTTATTTTTCAATTGGAATGCTTCGCGATCGTTTTAGTGGTCTTGTGTGTGTGGGAGGAATCCGATCAGATTCAAATAATTTTGCGAAGGGATTTGGTTAATGATAGAATAGGAATATTCTTGTAACAACTTAGTTAAGATATTCTCGAGATTGTGTTGTGTAGATAAACTCTCCTAATATTGTATAACTAATTTGGCTATTTAAAAGCCTGTGAATACAACGTAAAAGGAGAGGAGTTTAATCAAGTTTCAGTTAATAGGATTATGAAATTGGCTGTGTTGATTTGGTTTATTTTGGATTGTTGCAGGCAACTATTGGGATTGATTTTTTGTCAAAGACAATGTACATGGAGGATAGGACTCTTCGTCTCCAACTATGGTACATTCTTTTTGTTATATATGTATATTTGGGTTTATGCATATAGTTTATGGGGTTTGATGTGTGCGTTTCGTTGCTTTATAAATGGGAACAGGGATACTGCTGGACAGGAGAGGTTTCGGAGTCTGATACCAAGCTATATCAGAGATTCTTCTGTTGCTGTTATTGTCTATGATGTTGCAAGTAAGCCCTTCTGTTTTTCCTCACGCCTTTATATACATTCCTTTTTGAAAAATCATAGATGGGCAAAAAAAAAACTTTCATTACTCATAGATTTTGCAAGAATGAATGGTTATGTAAAGTCTCCTGCTTTTTTTGCAATGTGACAGATAGGCAGTCATTCTTGAACACCTCCAAGTGGATTGAGGATGTTCGTACAGAGAGAGGTAGTGATGTCATCATTGTTCTCGTTGGTAACAAAACTGATCTCGTTGACAAGAGGTACCCAAAACACTTGACCCCCAATGATACACCTTATAGAAGAAGCATGAATGAATGATATAAGTTACATGGAAGCTGTTGTCATTCACCTATCAACTTGTCGTTTCCATTTGACAGGCAAGTCTCGATAGAGGAAGGAGATACCAAAGGTCGTGACTTTGGAGTAATATTCATAGAGACGAGTGCGAAAGCTGGATTTAACATCAAGGTACTAACTATCCTCACTACTGTTTAAAGATCTTGAGATATCTTATAATAACGTTGTTGTGTGTATGTTTATATTCTTTTGTCATTTTGGAAACTTGTAGCCACTATTCCGCAAGATATCAGCTGCATTACCAGGAATGGACACACTTTCAACGAGACAAGGTGATATGGTTGATGTCAACCTTAAGTCATCGACTACATCTCAAGCGGAGCAACAACAAGGTGGCTGTTCGTGTTGATTGGATTTACATATACTTTAACAGCAACAGAGTAGACAGATTTTTAAAAAAGAAAGGATTCATAACTTGATGGGATAAATAAATTCTGGTATGAAGAAAGAGATTTTTACTAGTCAAACTCTTACTATTCTTTAAGATGTTTTGAGTTCAATATCGTTCTGTGTAATGAATGACGCATAAAAGCTTAAGAAGAATGTTTTGCTTTGTTCTGATTGCTCTATTTTTATATAGCATATAAAGTGGTCTTCAAAAGAGTTTCAATATTAATGTTTTTTACCAGACTCACTTGACCCTCACAAGTTAAATATATAATAGACAAATGACAGGAGCAACAAATGTTTAGAGTCATTTACTGTTGCCATCCGTATTGCTGGTTTCTACTACCACCCATTGTGTTCTGACCTCTTCCTGAGCCACCATGCTGACCACCTTGTGTGTAGTTAGGTGGTCCAACCCCGTAGGCACCACCACCACTAGGCCCTCTAGGACCACCGCCCACATAAGGAGCTCCCCGTCCCTGTTGATGATATGATCCGCTGCTGTAACCTCCACGGCTCTGATTATAACCCCTGCTCTGGTTTCCGCTAGGAGGGTACCGATTTGGACCAGGTGGACCACGCGGCTTCCCATAGAAGTGGTGGCTAGGTCCAGCAGGTACTTGTGGTGGTGCGTTGTTAGTAGGATGGGCAGGCCAATGCGGAGCGGCATGAGATTGGCCACCGTGTTGTAATGGAGGCAAGCGAGAGTGCTGCTGCTGTGGATGATGCACTTTCTGTCTTTTTGCTGCTTCCTCTCTTTGACGCTGCTCTTGCCGCTTTTTCTTTGTCTGGAACTCATGCGATGCCTCATATGTGGGTAGACTGTATATAACATGAGACATTGTTTTAGTTAGAAGAATAATGATGCCTAAACACACAGTAACGAGAAAAAGGTGCTAATACCTCTTTGGGTCACATGGAAGAGGATCAGTCCAAAAGTACTCGGCATCAAGAGCATCCTTTGCCGTTATTCTCTACACCGGAACAAAACAACTTCGATGTCAAGAACAGGTCTAAACAGTGTTCTTTAAGTATCCACTGTCATCAATAAAGATCTCCAATACCTGTGATGGGTCAAGCACCAACATTTTGTCCAGTAGTTCAAGTGCATGGCGATCAAAGACTTGGTACCTACTCAATTCAGGAAAAGACAAATAAAAACCTTATCATCAAAGTACTAGCGTAGATGTAAAGTTATAACATTGGTACTGATTCACTGTACTTACTGTCCGAAGAACTCTCTCACGCGTCTCTTCAATGGCCGTGATGGCTTAAAATTGTTAAACCAAGGCATCTTGGTAACCCCAGGCCAATTATTTTCATCAGGTGATCCACAAAGCTCAAAAATCTTGTTCAACTGTTCAGTCTGCAACCAATGTAGGAGATATAGCATATCATTTTGAGAAATATCAAGAAAAGGTAAATTTGATTGCGTCTATACTGTTGATTAGAAGCTCCCCAAGACCCATATCAAACTTGTACATATAATATGTATAATATAGGCATTATCTAACCAGACTCTATGGTTACAGAATAAAAGAGACCACATACACTGTACTTAGCATCAGACATGAAAAGATGGAACTCTGACCTCATTTTTCCCAGGCAAGATTGGTTTTGCATACAAAAGTTCAGCAAATATGCAACCAACGGACCACATGTCAATTGCTGGGCCATATTTTGTGGCCCCTAGCAGTAACTCAGGGGGCCTGCCGCAAACAAATAGCTGACTACATTAGCAACCATCATGGTGCAGAGAGATAATAGACTTTTTAAAAGTGACGATTTGTAGAGGCATATATACCTACCTATACCACAAGGTGATGACACGATTTGTGAGGTTTCCAGAATGATCCTGAGAATACATCCTTGCAAGCCCAAAATCGGCTAGCTTTAGCTGTCCCTCATTGTCAATGAGGAGATTTGAGCCTGCACCAAGGATCTCGGTTTTCAAAACAAAGCTATAAACCTAACATCAATAATTGTGAGATTGTTCACCTTTTATATCACGGTGGAGAATTTGGTGAGCATGACAATAGTGAAGCCCGGTGAGTAGTTGCCTCATGTAACACTTTTTACACAATGGATTGAATGTTAGAAAACAAGGTTGAATTTAAAAAAAAAAAGCTGTCTAGCCGTGGGGAGGGATACCTTGATTTGAGGAATAGTAAATCTGAGTCCAGGACGATCAGCGAGTCCAGTCAAATCATGATCCATGTACTCAAAAACCATATAGATGCCTCCCTTGTATTTGTTGTTATCTACCACATTTTGTACAAGGTCAACTAAATGTGGTTGAACTACAGAACTTGAAGATAACTATTCACAAACCTGGCTTTCCTTGGTCATCAGTGTCCCGACCTTGATAAAGACAGAAACAGTCATGAACGTTAGACCTTAAACTAATCTCTCCGTGGGGATTTGCGTGTTGTTATAAATAAATTTACCTGGTGAAGTCACAATCTCTTTAAGCTCAACGACATTCTCATGATGCAGCTTCTTGAGAATCTTTATCTCACGGATAGCAGTTATAGGAAACTGTATATATCAATTAATAATAAGGTTTATTGCATACAGAAACTTGCATAGGTATAAATAAACGAATATACCCCTTCTTTTTCATTGTCCATACGGATCTTTTTAAGAGCCACGATTTCACCAGTTTTGATATCTTTAGCCATGAAAACTTGCCTGCAACACCAAAACAACAACAATTGATTCTAACCCACAAATAAATTAAAAAAAAAACTGATTCTAACCCAACAATTGATCAATTAACACATCAAAGTGGATTGGAGTGTATATACATACCCGTAAGTTCCTTCGCCGATTTGTTCGAGCTTCTCGAAGCAATCAACGCTGCGAGATCCCCAGAGCGGAGGAGGCTCCTCTAGGTTTAGCTTCCCTTGATCTGCCACTATCATATTCATTTTCTCCGGTGATCTAATTTCGCCACCTCCGAATGTTTTGATCGCCTTTCAGACAACTCCGCCTAGGTTTTTCTATACTGTCTGTAGCGTTTTGGAAACAGTAATAAAAGTTAGGTTCGAACCGGTTTTCTTACTTTTAACCGGTGAATTGTTCGGTTTGAATCGATTGAACCGGTCTATTTTTTTTTTGAGCAACTCCGGTCTATTTTTCGTGATTTGGATTACAACTTGCGGGTATGCGAAATAACCGAATATGAATTTAGATTCGTTACTATATACAACCGGTTTATTATAATATTCATGTTGCGTTTTATTTCTCTTCTAAAGAAGACTTGTTCACAATGATACTTCTTTCTTGTAACGTGCAGGATCAGTGTCACGGGAGGTCAAATTTGATGTAATAGAGGACTCATATGCAGTGATGTTCGCGTGCTTGGCACGCCATATAAGCTGGTTGAGCGAACAAATAACGAAGAGAAATCGAACCGAGAGAAGAAACCCTAGATCTATGTTGCTGCCTCTAACGGAGAGATGATTCAAGATTCTCCAGACTCATCCTCAAGACCATTACATCTGTATGAGGTACACTGACATCTCTAGTTTTGGACTTGAAGCAAACCCTATGTTTTTTCTTTTTAGTGGATGAGCTATTTCATTTATCCATATCTTTTAAGAGTACTCATCTTTTAATCGAAGTGGAATCAGCTATAATCTGCTTAGTTTTTTCTCATATAACAACAGCTATACGAATCTGTTAACAATGATCTCTCATCAATTCCACTTCCTATAGAAGATCTTGACTTGCAGATTTGATTCATCATATTCACACAATGGATTGAGATATGGCTGATGATGCTTCAAGTTATCAGCCACTCTCTTGTGTACCTGTTGTGATGACATTGACAAGGTAGTGGAGTTGTTCCACCATACTACTACTCTGGTGATTTCAGTGATATTTTATTCTTGAGTTACCTATTTCAAGGGAATAACTATCCCACTTCCTGAACCGTAAATGATAGATAAGTCTACATTGGTCGTGACAGAAGCCTATGCTACCATGATCAAGCGTTATGAGTTTGCAATCCAAGGAAGGTCGTTACAGTTACAGGTATCTCCTCTTTAATTTTGGATAGCTAGCAATACTGGAAGTTGTAATAGTCAGATCGATGTCGTGTGTTGTCTAATGCTGCTTGCCAATTACTCGTGTTGATTCACATGTTTGCTTGGTCATTTATGTTAGGTTTCTTTCAACCAAAGGCGTCGACTTTCCCCGGTTTAAGACCCCAACAAACCAAGAACAGAGAGTTGCAGAAGAAACAGAGTATGGAACAGAGAGAAACAGAGGAGTGAACTTTGAAACAGAGTATGGAGGAAGAAGAAGATAAAAACAGTAAGAGAGGGAGCACACACAAGACTTTAACCAGTTCGCGCCCGTTAACGAGGGTCACTACGTCTGGCCGAGTCCTTGACTCGGAATCCACTAGAACCAGATAGCTATTACAAGAGAAGTTACAAGCGACCCCGCCTTGATGCCCTTCACTAGCACTCAAGACTCACTCTGTCAACTTCTAAAGCTAGAGAAAACACAAAGCTTAGACCTTTCTTAGTTTTCTCTCTTCTAGCTATCTCTTTGTACTTATGACTTGTACACTCTAACTCTCTCTCAATACAACAAGACTCTTATTTATATTGAAGTCTTGACCTTGTAAGCTTGACCTAACGCAAACGCTCCATCTGAACTTGCTCGCTGTAATGCTGAGTTCAAAACGCGGTTTCACAACAATCCAAATTTGCTTTTCATCTTTTGGAGACAAGGAGGACAACGTACGAACACTTCAGGCGGCGAAGTAGCCGTTTCCAACAAGTGGTCCCAAAAGAGTGTCTAACCATAGTTGGGTTTACACTTACCGTGGTTAGAGCTTGAGTTAACACTTGAGCACACTTTTGAATTGTTGTTGTGACTTGGTCATCACGGTTTTATCTTCACAAATCTCCACCTGAAATTGTGATGACAATACCAAACTTCCACAAACCTTGAGAGAGAGAGAGAGTAACAGTACCAATGGTTTCTAGTTGCAGGATTCCAGGACTCGGTTTCCCTGAGTTTTATTACTCAGGCCTGACTTGAAGCAAGTTCAATGCAGACTGAAACTTGCTAACAGGCAGGGTCTTGGTGAAGATGTCCGCTGGATTCTTCTCAGTCGAAATCTTCACAACTTCAATGTCACCACTCGCAATGATCTCCCGAATGAAATGACACTTGACATCAATGTGCTTGGTCCGCTCGTGGTGCACATTGTTCTTGGAGAGTGCAATAGCACTTTGAGAATCACAGAAAATCTCCACGCTTTTCTGATCATAGCCGAACTCCTTCAGCAACCCTTTGAGCCATACAGCTTCTTTCACTGCTTCAGTCAGAGACATGTACTCAGATTCTGTAGTAGACAGAGCAACTACTCGTTGCAGTCCAGACTTCCAGCTTATGGTGTTACCTCCAAGAGTGAACACCAAACCTGTAGTCGATCTTCGTCTATCAGCATCTGCAGCAAAGTCAGCATCGCAGTAACCAGTAACTCTGAAATCTGAGCTCTTCTTGAAATGAAGCTTAGTGGTCAGAGTTCCCTTGATGTATCTCAACACCCATTTGACAGCACTCCAGTGATCTCTAATGGGATTGCTCATGTATCGACTGATAACTCCCACCGGATAGGCTAAGTCAGGGCGCGTTCCAATCATGGCGTACATGATACTGCCCACAGCATTGGAGTAAGGGACTGAGTTCATGAAAACTCTATCTCTGTCAATCTGTTCCTCAGTACCCGCACTGAGTTTAAAGTGTGACCCCAGTGGCGTGGTAACCGGTTTAGCCTCCAGCAACCCATAAGTCTTGAGGATCTTGTTGAGATAACCTTCTTGAGATAACCATAGTTCACCAGTAGCTCTGCTTCTCACAATCTCCATTCCCAGTATCCGCTTAGCTGCTCCCAAATCTTTCATATCAAACTTCACACTGAGCTCCTTCTTCAGCTCTTGGATGGGTTCCATGTTCTTTGCAGCAACTAACATGTCATCTACATAGATGAGCAGATACATGTTTGAACCATCTTTCAGCTCCTTGACATACGCACAGCTGTCGTATTGGCTTCTTACAAACCCAATCTCAGAGATGTACTGATCAAACTTCTCGTTCCACTGTCTTGGAGACTGTTTTAGGCCATACAGAGACTTGTTGAGCAGGCAGACTTCATCATCTTGAAACATCGATTCAAAACCTTCCGGGGGAGACATGTAAATCTTCTCCTTCAGCTCACCATGTAGGAATGCGGTTTTGACATCTAGTTGTTCTAGTTCCATATCTTCTTGAACAACCAAAGAAAACAGAATCCTTATGGATACGTGTTTAACGACTGGAGCAAAGATCTCGTGGTAGTCGATTCCTTCTCTTTGCGCATAGCCCTTGGCTACTAGTCTTGCCTTGAATCTGGCCTGCTCCACTCCTGGAACTCCAAGTTTATACTTGAATATCAAACGACTTCCAATCACCCTTTGATTCACTGGACGCTTCACTACTGTCCATGTGTGATTCTTAGCTTGAGAGCTCATTTCTTCATCCATAGCGGCTTTCCACTCTTCCCAGTTTCCGCTGCGCTGAGCTTCTCTGTAATCCTCAGGTTCTACTTCTCCACCATCCTCTGTAGTACAGTAAGCCTCAGCAAAGTAGTCTTCATCGTCGTACCGTCTAGGAGGTCTTACTTCTCTCCTTTCTCTGTCCCTTGCTAAGTGATAACTTAGAGGAGTATCACTATCAAGTTCAGGAGACGTGATGTCTCTACTGACAGATGAGGATGGGGATGGAGGAGTAGTACTAGATTGACCGGACTCTCGATGGTTGGAGACATCTCCACCTGAAGTGATATCCTCTTCTGCTTCCAGGTCCAGGTCAAGGTAGGATTCTGATGAAGTCCCTTCTTCATCAAGCGATTTGTGATCCTTTTTCACATCTTTGTAAGCCGCATTTTCTTGAAACAGAACGTTTCTGCTAACCACAAACTTCCGTTCATCAAGTAGCCAAATCTTGTATCCCTTAACACCATCAGGGTATCCAACAAGAACGCCTTTCTTAGCTCTGGGACTGAGCTTACCATCATCGGTGTGAACAAAAGCAACGCACCCAAACCTCCGAAGATAGCTATATGCAGGAGCTTTACCGAACCATTTCTTATCAGGAATGTCGAAGTTGAGAGCTGATGATGGCGTTTTGTTGATGAGAACCGCAGAAGTATGAGTAGCCTCTGCCCAAAATTTCTTTGGGAGACCAGAGTCGCTAAGTATACTTCTCACCTTCTCCATGAGCGTTCTGTTCATGCGCTCTGCAACACCGTTTTGCTGAGGGGTGTAGGCGCATGTACGGTGGCGTTGAATGCCTTTAGCTTCACAGAATTCATCAAATCTTCGGTTACAGAACTCGAGGCCATTGTCAGTTCTCAGTGTCTTCACCTTCTTCTCACTTTGGTTCTCCACTAGACTGATCCACTCAACAAACCGGTCAAAAGCTTCATCTTTCGTTTTCAGAAAGTACACCCACACCTTCCTGGTGTAGTCATCAACGAAAGAGATGAAGTATTGACATCTTCCATGAGATACTGGCACTGATGGAGCTCCCCATAAGTCAGAGTGAACGTACTCTAACTTATCTTTGGTATCATGTTGAGCCAAGTTGAAACCCACTCTTCTGGCTCTTCCATAGATGCAGTCTTCACAAGGTTCCATGCTTGAGACCTTCTTTCTATCCAAGAATCCCTTCTTGAGCATGATGGTCATGTTTTTCATGCTCATATGGCCGAGCCTTCGGTGCCATAGAACAGTATCGTCTTGTCTCACAGTGAGAGCTTCCCGAGTTGCAGGTCTCCATTGTAACAGGTACAATGTATCATATCTCCTCCCAGTCAATAGGATTTGATCTCCAGCTTTGATGGTAAGAATCCCATTCTCTGACTCAAACTTGTAGCCAGCTTTCTCCATGGTTCCTAGTGACAACAGATTCCTATCCATCTCAGGTATATACCTGACATTAGTCAAGAGAACACTGAGACCTGCTTCATTCTTGACCCTCACGGTACCAACTCCTCTTACTCTTGCAACTGTTTGATTTCCCATTCTCACCGAACCTCCAGCTTCTTCATTTAGATCTTCAAACCATTCTTTCTTGTGAGTCATGTGGTAGCTGCAGCCAGTGTCCATCACCCACTCATCTTCTAGATGTACGTCGGTAGAAGATAGAGCTTCTGACACATAGAGCCCTGCAGCCTCCGCAATGTTACCAGTTCCTCCAGATGATTCACCTTTAGGCCGAGCTTGGCCTTTATTCTTGTTTGGACAGGTGGCTTTGAAGTGACCTTCCTCACCACAGTTCCAGCAGCCCTTCTTAGATCTTGACTTAGATCGAGATCTTTGGGACTTGTTGCCTTTCTCCCTACCTTCAGACCTTCCTCTGCTTTCACTTTTAGCTTTAGCGTAGAGTCCTTCAGCTTGACCCTTGATGCTCTTCTTGGTAGACCCAAACTCAAGTTCTTTTGAGTAAATAGCAGCGATCACCTCATCAAGCGTCAGTATGGATCTTCCAGTACCATACTTTAGAGTGTCTCTAAGCTGGTCAAAAGGTTTTGGAAGTGACATGAGAAGCAGGATAGCCTGGTCCTCATCAGAGACTTGAACGTTAGTGTTCTCCAGATCTGTAATAATCTGTAGAAACTCGTCAATGTTACCCTCTATGGATAGATTCTCCGACATCTTGAATCCATAGAGCTTTTGCTTGAGATAGATTCGGTTAGGAAGAGCCTTTGACATGTATAGCTTGTCTAGAGCACCTATCATCGCAGCTGCAGTTTGCTCTTTCTTTATCTTCCTAAGAACTCTATCTGTCACGCTTAAGACGATGGTACTTCTCGCCTTTCTTCTTTTCTCGTCTAAAGCTTCCAACTTTTCAGCACTAACCTTAGCTTCTTCATCAGTCTGCTTAGTTTCAGCAGATGGGTCCGTCACAGCTTCAGTTTCCACCACTTCCTTGAGAGCAACGCTCAGGCCTAGAATGTCTAGGTGAGCCATGAGTTTCTCTTTCCACATCGTGTAGTCGCCACGACCATCAAACTTCTCAACTTCTATTCGAGCCGAAGTCATGGTTCAACGCTTGTAAGACCGTTGAACGCTGAACCAGAGCTCTGATACCACTCTGTTAGGTTTCTTTCAACCAAAGGCGTCGACTTTCCCCGGTTTAAGACCCCAACAAACCAAGAACAGAGAGTTGCAGAAGAAACAGAGTATGGAACAGAGAGAAACAGAGGAGTGAACTTTGAAACAGAGTATGGAGGAAGAAGAAGATAAAGACAGTAAGAGAGGGAGCACACACAAGACTTTAACCAGTTCGCGCCCGTTAACGAGGGTCACTACGTCTGGCCGAGTCCTTGACTCGGAATCCACTAGAACCAGATAGCTATTACAAGAGAAGTTACAAGCGACCCCGCCTTGATGCCCTTCACTAGCACTCAAGACTCACTCTGTCAACTTCTAAAGCTAGAGAAAACACAAAGCTTAGACCTTTCTTAGTTTTCTCTCTTCTAGCTATCTCTTTGTACTTATGACTTGTACACTCTAACTCTCTCTCAATACAACAAGACTCTTATTTATATTGAAGTCTTGACCTTGTAAGCTTGACCTAACGCAAACGCTCCATCTGAATTTGCTCGCTGTAATGCTGAGTTCAAAACGCGGTTTCACAACAATCCAAATTTGCTTTTCATCTTTTGGAGACAAGGAGAACAACGTACGAACACTTCAGGCGGCGAAGTAGCCGTTTCCAACAAGTGGTCCCAAAAGAGTGTCTAACCATAGTTGGGTTTACACTTACCGTGGTTAGAGCTTGAGTTAACACTTGAGCACACTTTTGAATTGTTGTTGTGACTTGGTCATCACGGTTTTATCTTCACAATTTACAAAGAGGGTCTGCAGATTTTATAGTGTCCATGTTGATGTACCTAATACAGTTTATATGAAAGTTAAGTCAAAGATATTCTGAAAGATCTATCTGCCATGTGCCCACGATATTATATAGGGGAAATTGTCAAAATTGTAGACTTTTAATGCATAATTTATTGGTTGTTATTTCTTTTCACAATTATCTGAACTTGGGGTTGGCATCTATAATCTCGTGTGAAGTTCACATTCATCAGTGTACAGCTTACTTATAGATTCTAATCCTTAATCTCAAATAAAGACCGCGTCCTCAACTTTCCAGCGTAGCATCAATTTTTTTTTTTGTGTGTCACGGAAAAAGATAGTGACAAATTTGAAGCTATAAGGGATAGGTCAGTGTGTCCTGTTGACAAGAAAAAAAAAAGGTCAGTGTGTCCTTAATGTTAAGTGCTAGCAATATAGAATAGGTACAGAAGGCATAGGACAAAGAGAAGATCTACAGGCGACTTATGAGATTTGCTCATGGATAGCTTTATGTTTTTTATTGGAACTCATTTTAAAGACCAGACTTACCAACCCCAACCATGTGTTTTAGAGTTCTGCACAGCTTTTTATGTGCTTTTTTGTATTTTGTATACTATTCTCACGTATATATTCATGCAGATATCTTCGTACTTTTTGAGTCAGGTCATGTGACTTACTTTTCATGCAAAAAGCTTCCCCAGTCTTTTGTCTTTAAACTCTTATACTATCATGAAAACATCAAACACTTTAGCCAGTTTACTTTAACTACTACCTTCTTAAAAGCAACAATGTTAACTTTTACAGGGGTTTTTAAATTTTCTTATTGTCTTCTGCTTGATGCTTGCTAGTAAGAGGGACGATGATCTCGAAGAACATAGCGAGTGGCATGGAGACTCTCTTAGGTTTTGAGGTTCGTATAGATGCGTCTTCCCATTTCTTCGTCTAATCATTAGTATACGCATTCAGTACAATCTTTAATGCGTTATATGTGGTTGCTCCAAGCACAAATAAACTAACTATGCTAAAAGTATTTCAAATTTTTATTGTTTTATCACTGGTTTCGGAGACTGGTTTCGAGCTATGTTAATTGGTGATATTAAAGGGACTGTCTAGGAATATCGTAATTCCAAACACATCATGCATGAAAAAGATGACATAAATCTACCTATTCACCTTTATGGCTTTATCACATGACTGAAAGTTAATTAGCTTTTTCAGCTGTGCCTTTTTGTCCCACACTAGTCAAGGTGAAAGCTGGGCCTTTAGTACTTATTTTAGGATTGTTTACTGAAAAATCTTGATTTGTTTGGTTTATACTTATTCAATCAAACATTATCTCCTTTTCATAGTAAAGCTCTAGAATTTCTCAAAAAGTAGTATTTTATATTTTTAAGTTATCTAGATGTTAGTGAGGATTTAACAAAATAATAAGATACATGAATATGAATTGTTTTCGACCATAATTATTATATGCTGAAGGTGGACATTTGAAAACCCCTATAAAAGCTTTCCATGAGAAGGCACTACTAACTCTTAGTAAACCCAAACCATGAACCGAGTTGAGACACTGCCACTGAAGAAATCCTCTTTTATGCTAAACACTTATTCTACCTACTTGTAAAGATGGGGATAAGATGATGCTTATTTTACTTCTCCTGAGTGGTTGGTTTATTATTATTACATCGATATCTTTTTCATATACCAGTTTGATGATGAAGGTGTATATGTATAGTATACTCAATAAAAACGTAGCTGGCTTGCGTTATGATGCCTAGTTAACCTGGTTTAACTAATTTTTTATTTGTTGATAGCTAGTGCCCCTTGCCTCTCTGAGCTCATGGGCTCTCTATGTGGTGATTTTAGTTTGGGCTTTGTTAGATATTGAGTTTAACAAATCTGAGGTTAGGGAATCCTAATCTTACAATCTTCTCACTATATGTTTTTTTATAGGGTAGTCATCTTCTAAGATTTGCAGTGAGCTTAAGATAACTGTTTGAATTTGTTTTTTTCCATGGCAGAAATATACGCAGAAAACAAATTATATGAATAACGTAAGAGCTCTTGGAGGGTGATGGAAAAGAGATGCAATCCGTTTGAAACTCATGGTAAAATAAAAATTTCTGAACTCGTACACTTTTCTAAGGCAGACTTATTTTATTTTCATTGTCCTTGCTGTTCTGAATCTGGTAGATGATTTTGTTGCATTCCCTGTTGCTTTATCTACACCAGCTGGTTGAACAAAATGTTTACATGCACTCTTTTAAACCGTGACTAAGTAAGAGCGAGATTGTCTCTAGTCCTTGAACAACTTGGTTTGCAAGAGATACACATAAAAGGTACACATATATATAGATGACATTGTTGCGTCCAAAGTAAAGTATTTGTATAGCTCTTGGTCTTGGATAGCACATTCTTCCATTGTTAGCCACCATGTCTTTTACCGTCTTTTGCTGTGAGCAATGTCCACGACAAAAGAGTTTCAGCCACCTAGAATGGCATTTAGCGATTGATAGTTAACAAAAACAACACTTAAGACCACACATTTTAGTCCATAATAGTATTGATTTGACTGACTTTCTAAAATTAATGGTAGACATTCTTGTTCTTCCTTTTCATTTGTCATGTTCTCGATTGAGGTTTCTTGTGACACCAAATTAAGTGCTCCAGCAATGTTGATCGTAACGGTTGAGAAAATTATGTGCTAATTTAGTAATCTAAATGAAAAGTAAGCAAGAAGATCTTGAACGGTGATTTCTTGTTTCGCTTTCTGATTTGAATAACATTTTGATAGCCAAAGATTAGTGCCTGTTAATTTTAGAGTTGGTTGAAAAATACTCAGCAACTGCATATGTAATACTTAAAAATAGGTAAAGGTTTTAATATGTTCATTGGTGGCATAGAAAGTCCGAGATTTTAAACGCCTTGGTTAGAGACTTTAGGAGAAGAAGCAATTCAGTTGTTTAGCTGACATTTCAACCAAAATGTTTTTTCTTTATTAGAGGAAAAGGACGATTTAAGTGACATCACATATTTCATAATTAATACGTTTGTAATCTTTCCTTTATTTTTTAGTATTTTCTGTACCTGCCTCCTCCATTCGAGACTGTGGTCCACTCTGCGAGGAACCCTAATTCCCTCTTTCCCCAAATTTAAGTAATACTTTTGTAAGATTTCTCGTTTTCTTAAAATCCTTGTTGAAATTTGTAGGTTTATCTTTCCTAAGTATGATGATTGGTAGACTTAAAACACAGTACTAGATTACATGATCCTGGGATTACCTAGCTAGATCACAAACGATGAAATGAAATCCATGAACGTTAACATCCTTATTATGGAACTGATATAATCGCTTTCATTAATTGGCTTCTAATATGGCTCTCGTGATGTTTGTCTTGTTACGTTATCTAAGCAATGTTGATATCTCAAGCCTCATGCATATTCGTATGTTTGTACTTGCAGTGATGGTATATATGAGTTAAATGGCAATACGGTACTGCACACACTAAGATATCTTCTGCAAACTGACAGCGTTGATGCGCTCATTTGGTAAAACATCTTTTTGACTAATTTTTATTTTTGGTAAAACAACTTTTTGTTTGATATCTCTATGTTTCTTAATTATATTTTGTTTCTTGATACTATGTCTTTCAATAAAAACTCTGCACGAAACCTGTGATCTTCATTAAATAAGACAGAAGAAAAAGACAAGAGCTCAAGATATGCCGTTGGCTGCAATATTAAGGCGGGCGGAGAAAGTCTTTTAGGTTTCAAAGATGATGGAGATTTTAGAAAAAAATTTGTACCCACCTCTCCCTTAAACCAGCTCCTCCCTAGTGGTCAAAATCGTTCACATCAAGTCTGTCACCATCATCCATAGTAAGTTTTTGTTCTGATAATACCAAACTTACTACAGTTACCGTTACTTGTCCTCCATGTTTGTCTGTCCATTACTATTGATGTCTGAATTTTCAGCAATTTAAATTCTCATCTAGTGGAGTTAGAGAATATGATATATGGTTACTTACCCGAAAGAACTATTACTGGTCTTATGTACCCGTACTATTTGCTGTGGAACGTCATGTAATGAGAGAACTCTCCCTGCAAATATTTACTAAATTTCCTAAAGCATCTATGCAGCTGTCCTTATTAACATCTTCTGTGGAAACAACCTCTTACTTTGTAAAAAAAATGTTTTCATTGCCACACAATGACACGGAACCGTTTCTGATATGCTTTCCTTGTTGCAGGTTTCTTCATTTGGTACCTTTTCTTCCTAGGAAAAAAGCATTTGGGATTTGGAAAATCTCGGTAAGTATTACTTGAATATTGCTATATCAGGACTTATCATCATGTGTCAAACCATAATTATTTTAGTTTCATATACATGAAACATTCTCATTTTCAGAGAAATAGCTCTTAGGGCTCATTGCTTGAGTTTTATTGGGTTGGTTGATCTTAGCTTTAACTGATATGAAGAAAATACAATTATGAAATAAACTATAGTATAAATTAATAAGCCATATGGAAATGGATGATGCGAGGAAATCTATTTTGCGTGCTAGAGGAGATGTCTCTTTGGCCACCCTTTTGTTACCATGTGTTAATGGCGCTGACTTCAATTTCAAATCATCTCTTATTATTTGTCTGCAATGATTAAAAATAAAAGTAACAGCTTCTTCCTCCTGTCAAATTCCCTTTATTGCCCTTCTCTTCCATCATTACCTACTCATAGAAGATCTTTTGTGGATTTCATAAATTAAAAAAAGATAATGAAACCCTACAAAAACGTGTTTTTGGAACGTTTCAGTAATAGGTATCTCAAATAACCTTATATGATTGCCTCATTCATGGAGAAACCTGTATACTATAATTTTAGACAGTGAAAAGACAAGCAATAACGATGTTTTGCTATTCTCCTTGACAAATACAGGATTTGGCACTAGGGCTATATGATGGCTACTGATGAACTGCTTACCAATTAAAAGACAAAATAAGAGAAGAATTGATATGTGTTTTGTCCATTGAAGACGGCTGTTCCTGATCGATGATACTGATGTTGCTCAGGACAAGAAGAAGAATCTACATTGAATGATTTTTTCACACTGGTAAGGATGCGTATGTGAGAAATAATTGAAAATGTATATATGACTAAAGAAATGGAATTGAAAGGTGAAAAAGACATGGTTGTATTAGCAGGCGAATTGAAATAAGACACGTGGTGAATGGACATGAAAAGAAAGGATGCTAGACTGCTAGGTTTTATATAAATAGAAATAAGAAGCAGTTGGTGTGGTTGTGAAGGAAGGAGGCAAGCGACCAAATCTCAGAGAAATAACAGTACAGAGGTGGGAATAAAGAGACGAGACCGTTGTTAATTAGGAGCAGGAGACCAACGAACATGGGAAGATCTCCTTCCGGTGATGACTCTGGTCTCAAGAAAGGTCCTTGGACTCCTGAAGAAGATGAGAAACTTGTCAAGTATGTCAAAAAACATGGCCATAGTAGCTGGAGAGCTCTTCCCAAGCTTGCTGGTACTACTCTATACCTTGTTAAAGCTTTTTTTTATAAGTTAAAAGCTTCTCGTGCTGTGCATATATCTCTCTTTCTTTATATATTCAGGTCTTAATAGGTGTGGGAAGAGTTGCAGGCTAAGATGGACGAACTACTTGAGACCTGACATCAAGCGAGGGAAATTCTCTCCGGACGAGGAACAGACCATCTTGAATCTTCATGCAGTTGTTGGAAACAAGTAATATTCTGATTCTTTTTGATTTTATAGTCAACGGTTTTGTGTTCTTGTACTGCTTGCTTGATGATGATGTTATAAGGTGGTCAACGATTGCAAACAACTTACCGGGAAGAACAGACAACGAGATCAAGAATTTCTGGAACACCCATTTGAAGAAAAAGCTGATTCAGATGGGAGTTGACCCAATGACTCATCGCCCACGAACCGATGTCTTGTCCGGCTTATCTCAACTTATCTCTCTGTCATCTGACCTGAGAGGCTTTGTTGATCTGCAGCAACAGTTTCCAGTTAATCAAGAGCAAACTATACTGAAACTCCAAACCGAGATGGCCAAGCTCCAATTGTTCCAATACCTCTTTCAACCACCATCCATGTATAACAACATTAACCCTAAGAGCATCTCCAATGGTGAGACTACCATTGGAGTCCTTAGGCTTTACTTTAATAATTTTTTTTCTTTTTTGAAGAGTTAAGGATTATAATCCAAAAAGTCAGTCCAATGGTGTACTCCATTTAGGAATCCTTAGAAAAAAAAATTATAGTGTGAAATGCATATGTTTAGAAGTGAAACAATATTGTCAATTGCATTGAGTTAAAAAATTATAATGTGAAATGCATATGTTTTGAACTTATCTACCAAATGCAAAAAGACTAAAAACGTCTTTGATTTCTCTCAATTTGAAGAAGAGGAGTAGTCTCTTTCAGCAGAGAGAAGTGGAGTCAAGCAGGGCCTCCCTTCTCAATTTCTTAAGGCTCGATCCACAATGAACTCTGTTCATGCACCAGCTTCTTCCTCGCTTTCTTCTCATCTTCCCTTTTTTGTCCCTTCATTCTCAAATATTCCAGCTTTTCCTCCCTTTCATTCATCTGCAACTTTATAAACACAAAACCGTTCGCTCTATCGCTCAAATCACTTTCTTAAAATCGTTTTACAACTTACAAGAAGAAGAAAAACACACTAGACCATACTGCTACCAGTCTAGTAGTACCAAAAGACATTAGGAATGAACTCAGACTAGTACCTGAGAGTATCAACTTTACAGCCACCGAGTACATTAAATGAATTAAATGAAAACCCCCTTAGGCAAGATGCAAGAGTGTGTGTGTGTGTCTTCTCTACTCTCCAGCACAAACAAATGCAAAATCTAATAACTAAAAAAGTGTCTTATGTTTGATCAACAGGTAGGAGGCCAAATGTTTTTTAAACTTTTAAATCTCACAGACTATACTAACTACTTGTTCAAAGACCCATCATGGTTTTCCATTAGACAGAGTCTCATGTGAAGAAGAAAGTTGAAGGAACGTTACCAGCGTTTTCCTTAGCTGCCTCAGCTTTCAAGCTCCGCCTCTCCTCGTTCAGTTCAGTTAATCAGAGAGTAGTAGAAAGAGTCTTCTCAACCCGGTTATCAACATTTCAAGAACTAGATTTTGGTATAGCGCATGCTAAAGACAGAGAGACTCTGCTTAATCACTGCAAAAAGGAATCATCAAATTCAGAGTAACAATCAGCTCTGGTGATGGAAAGTGAACCCAATAGCAATATCCCAATTATCTGTGAAGGAAGAAAGGAATAAACGAAAGAGAAGAAGAAAGCATATTCGACAATCATCATTGAGAACAAGTGGATTTGCTACCAAACATCAAAATTAAGTCATATAAGACAAAGACGCAACAACTAAACTCACATTTGATTCAAGTCGTACCAGGACGATAAGCATTAACAGTAGCACCCAACTCGATCAAAGTCTTGGATCGTAAAGCTCGGAGTTCATGCAAGCCATTATCAAAGGCGTTTTGCCTTCTCTGTCCATCCACTACAATCCCAAATCACACACAAAATTATACGAAAAAGAAAAAAAAAAACCTAATTTAGGAGGAAAATTGAACAAAGAAATTGAACCTCGAGGTCAGCTCCTTCGCGACGAAGAGATCGATCCCTTCAGCCTTACCGTATCTCACTTGCTGAAACAACAATTCCTCTTTCGATTGCTGTTGCCCTATTTTTTTCTCTCTTCGTCGATCAAACCAAATTTCTGAGAAAAATTCAACGAGAAGAAGAAAGAGACAAGGAACTCTAGAACCAATAGCGTCATGCCAGCGCACTAAGGATCAGTCTCATAATCCTCTTAATTAAGGATCAATTCTTAGGTACACAAATTTTTTTAATATTTCTTTAATCCTTTTACCTTAAGGATTTGGGTTAAGGACTTGTTATGAGCCTGCGTTGGAGGTGCTCTAATGACTTTGACACTCTCAGTCTCCTTAACTCTATTGCCTCTTTCAAAGATACCACCACCAGCAAAAATCTCGACCTCAGTGCCTATATACAGGACTTCAGCACCTTACCATCACTAAAATCCTTAAATGCCAACATTGGACCATCATCTGTTTTCCCTCAAAATCCTGTTGAGAATCACTTCAAGTTCTTCAATCAAAGAGAAAACCTCCTTATATCTCCAAGCTGGCTCTCGGGTCCCTCTAGCTCAAATCAGAGTTTGTTACCTTCGCTTGATCCTTCATCTGCTCTGACTGATGATTTGATTAGAAGCCAATACGTTATTGAAGATGTCAATAGCAATCTCACCTCTTCAAGCTGTCAAGAGTCGGGAGCTTCAGATTCAGCTGCATGGCCTGATCATCTACTGGATGATTCCATATTTTTTGACATTCCTTAGCCTTCCTCGTCCTTTCAGGTATGTTTTGGAGGAACTTAGAATCGAATATATGCTTGGGACTGAGCTTGTTGAAGAATTTATTCGCATATTTCTATCTATATATATTGTTGGCACATCATATACATGTGTGTGCTCATGTTGCAGAATGTTAAGTATATATATAATTCACATGCGTGTTGTTGTTATCACTCTTTAGCATATATTTGTACCCATCGCCAAGTTTCTATATCTATATAGTGAGATGATTTTTGTGAAGGGAGGTCGCTTATAGATGTAATTAGGGTTTTTAATAATTATTTGGATCTTTTGTTTTACTTTCCCCATTTACAACATTCAGATCATGCATGAGTGTAGATGTTATATCAGTCTTGTATTGTATCCTTTTTTATCAAAGTAATAGTTAAGCAGACAACAAACAAACTGAAGTTGGTATAGAGAGTTTTAACATCGTTGTTACATGTGAAGAACATGTGTTTAGTTAAATACCGAGCTATCAAAACTAAAGACCACCATCTTAGAGTGTTTATTGTTGATTGTTTCGTATTCATGAAGTTAAATATATTTTATATAATTTTTGGTTGCCAAGAACAACAAATAATGGAACAAATGAAGAAGCATGTGATCAGCTGGCTAACGATGATATAAAAAGGCCAAGTGGATATTTTAATAATAATTAAAAAAAATATGTGATGTCAGATAAAGGGATCTCTCGTTAGGTTAAAGAATAATTCACTCATTGAGTCTTTTGCGGCAAAAATCGTGTGCCGTGAAAAATTAGAGTATTGGATTTCATCCCGTATCCAAAATCTGAATGGATAATGTTATTATAATCCATTTTATTTTGTCAACTTGTTAATTTTTTATCAATATTTAATAAAAAAGTTTCATATATTTTAATCACATTTTTATTTTTTGTATTTCAGCTTTCAATTAACTATGCATCAATTTATAATGTAGTATCGATGCCTACTATAAATATTCATAACTGACCTGTTTAAAAAAAGTTTTTGTTGATGTAAAAAAAAAAAGTTTTTGTTGTTGTTTGACTAAATATTTGTTTCGAAGTTCTCTCACGCGGTATTTGTAATTTTTTTTTTTTTTTTTTTTTTTGGTATTTGTAAATTTTTTCACACATAAAATCTTCGATAGGCATATTTTATGAGAGAACTAAAAAACGATCACATCAATATATTTAAGGTAGGTGGGTTCTGATTACATTTTATCAACGGCTTCCAAATCAAGAATGATCAACTTGTAAGGATCTCTCGAAACCACTTAAACCTTTACTAAAAAATGTATTGAGAAAATGGTTAGTATAATCAATTATAGTCATATAGGTATTATTCACAAATTGTATCAAAGTTCCAATCTTATCTGACGTTTGAAAAGGTATAGTTTATGTTATGCGAGTCTACTACATGTATATCATGAGTGAATGAATTTGGAAAAGAAAACAAGAGTCGAAAGTTTAGAACATCTTGTGTGACTGTATATATTATGTGTTCATTGTTTTTTTTCAGGCTAGTCAGTAGAGTCAACAATTTGCTTGTGGAGACTTTTTTTTTTTTTTGACTAATTTGCTTGTGGAGACTTACCTTCGTTATATGCGACAACATGTTTTTCTGTAACTGAAAACAAATGTGACAACATGTTTAACTGATAAGTCTGATATAAATACACATATGCATGAAAACTTTAGGACATTCAAGTATAATAATACGTAACTACGCAAAAACATAAGAAATGAAGAGAAAGTTCTGCTTGATTAAGCCTTTCTTCAAAAAAAAAAAGTTCTGCTTGATTGCTTCGTCTCGTCCTTTCTTTGGTGTATTCATCTTCTACGATCTCGGCTCCACCATACCAATCCCTCAAAACTTAGTGAGTATTTCCAATATTTTATCATCTTGTCCCATGTATCTAACTATTTTCTGAAGCCTCCGAGAAATCATGTTCGATTGAGAACAATATGAATGTATATAGGAATGCCACTACTAATGTTTTGTTTTCTAAAGAAACCTACCAAAACAAAACTTTATGTTTTAGAGAAGATCTTTTTTGAAAATCAAAATTCAAGTGTAGTATTTTGAGGAAAAATAATGGAGTATGAAGACTCAGGTCGCATATGTAATTGCCAATTTTACTAATACGATCATGTGGTTTGAATGCAAAATTTTATAGAAGAAACAGGAAAAATGATTCACATTCACAAAGTATTAAAGATCATAGCATCTCTCAGTCAGTCGCCGAAGTATTAAAAATCAACATTCTTACAATCTTATACACAAAACATTGTTTTAAACTATGTTGACCTCTAGTGACATTTTCCATGACTTCAAGGGAAGAATGTCAAACTAAAACTATGTTCAAAGGACGGACAGGCAACAATCAGACAGTAAAGCCACTTTCTTTCACAAGACTCAAGTCAAGGATAGGTCATGAAACAAAACATGGATACAACTTGATTTAATTTTTTTTACTTCTTAGTGGTCTCGAAGAAACAAAAACAAATAGAAAAGTTGGAAAACTGTACAGTAAAATCAAGATTTGATGGTTGGTTAGCTTCCATCTGATAATTCAATGGCGTCTTGATTATTCATAGAATCTTCACCCCAATCAAAGCTCCTCTGCAACCTCTCGAACTCATGACGTCTCGTGACTTCCACGTTTGCCACTCTCCCCATTTCTCTCTGCAAGCCCTTCTGAGCCTTCTCCTTCTAGCATCTACAACTTCAGACATCACTAGTCCGCTGGTCCGGTCCGTTGGTTTTGGGCGCCTAAAGCCCAACCCAATTATAAATAATATATATTTTACCTAAAAACTAAGTTTGGGTCTCGAATCTAGGCCTTGTAGGAAGACTAATGGTCGATATATACCATGATTTGGTGCCTAAAGCAAGGGTTTAACCCGCTTTACCCTAGTATAAGACACTAACTAGATCAGTGTTATGATTCAACTTACAGAGAAGTGACAAAGTTCTTGTCATCACAAATGACTTGGAACCAAATGCAAGGATTCACTTGATTCTGATTCCAGTCACTAAGCTGATTAGGCAATGCACGTAACGAAATCTTCGGCGCAAAAAAGCGCACCCCCCAGAGATAGTTTTAAAAAATAAAAAATTGTATGAAAGTGAACATACTTCAATTACTCCAAGATCTGATTTCCTACACACGTAAGGAATGGGCTTCACCTTGAGCATCTAGTGACACGAGTGGCCCATAAGCAGGCAAAACCCAACACACTCAGAGCCGTAGCCATCTTCTGCAAGCTGAACGTTTCATCGCATGAATTGGGTTTGTTCCATCTACAAGAAACGTGTTAAAAATTTGCAAGGACGAGAATCCTCGTTAACTATGAATTTGATACTTTCTATGAATAAAGGAGATGCCACTATTAAAAGGAAGAGACTTTGCATAGAGAAAAAAAGAGTCAAAGGAGATGATGCTAGAACACGAGCCTGCTCAGTTTCCCATAAGATTAGGCAACAGCAAAAGGTATAGAAGATGAACCGGGAACCTCGTACCGGATAAGAAAACCCCAAAAAAAAAACGCAGCTCGAAAGATTCACCGAGGGGGAATAGAACCAAAGAGAACAAAACAGAACAAAAGAAAAGTTGAAAGATAAAGCACAAAGCTTTTGTCTTCTCGATCTTGTGTGTTCTGTAAACTTTGTTTGGCAAATAGACAATTATCACTCTCGTCTAATAGCGATGTCTGAAGAAAAGTCAAAGTCAGATCCTGGTCCACCTACTGCTTTTTCTGCGTTTACCTTGTAATTAAAATATTAAAAAATTAATTAACTCTGTTAATACTATGTGCTATCAAAACTATACTAAAACTAGTAGGGGTGGGCACGGAGCGGATATCCGGAATTTTAAGGATATCCGTGATCCGATCCGTGCCTTACGAATATTCGATTTTTCGATCCGATCCGATCCGTAACTTTTCGGATATCCGTGAATATCCGATTTTTTTCCGGATATCCGATTCGATCCGTAAAAAATAATAAAAAAATAAAAAAATAAAGAAAAATAAAAGAAAAAGAAGAAAATCTGAAATAAAATAATAATATTTCATTATTTTTTTTATAAAAAATTACGTACTTTCAAAATTTTTAATAACTAAATAATTAATTTAGTGAATAAAAACATTATAAAACTTATATAAAGATATAAAAGTATGTATATTATATAATTTTATAAACATGTATACATATATATGTATATAACGGATCGGATCGGATATCCGTTTCTAAAAATATTAGTATTTGTGATTTGCTTCGTCTTTGACGGATATTAGATTTTAGTATTTGCTTCGATTCGTTAAGTTACGGATATTCGGATTTTTCGGATCGAATCGGAACGAATAACGGATCGAATCAAAATTTACGGATATTTTGCCCACCCCCTAACTAAAAGGGAATGAGGAAGGCATTTTAAGCTGTCCACGTCACTCTGGAAAATCGACCAATCAGAGGCTTCCTTTTTTGCCATGTCATCACTGTTTCCAAATGAGCTTTAATTTACACTTTCATATGGGCTATATTGATATTTATTATGAACTCTTTTGGGATAATCTTTCAGCCCATCTTACTGTATCGATTAATCTGTGTTTTACGCCGTCAACAGTCTCCCCGACGCTTCCCCTTCATCTTCTCCAATCTCTGTTTTTTTCCTTGCTGTTATCTTCTTAATCAATGACGTTCTTCAATGTTGTGATTCATCTCCCCTTGATTCTTCTCTTATATAAAGCTCTATCTCAAAACCTCAGTCCATCATAGAAAAAAAAACATACTCTCCAAAAACTGTTGGAGCAAATTAGTCATGAAGTGATGGTGATCGTTAGATGGAATAAGAGCTTTGCAGCCATTGGATTAGTTAAGTTGATTTAGTCTTTTATTTCTGTTCTGTTGACCGAGTAATACGGCTCACGTTCTGTTACTCTGTTTCACTAGCGCAAGTCTCGTTTAGCATTTCTGTTTCTTGTTATTTGTAAGGCTATATTAAGGCCATGTCTTTCATTGAATCAAAGTACGTTTTCAGCATTCTAAACAAAGAGCTTTCTTACTATTACATATTGGTATCAGAGCTCCGTTAGCGTGTGAAAAACTGAGAGAGAGAGAAGATGGGAGATGAGAAAATGAAGCTGCCACAATTTGATGGGCACTGGGATCATTGGAGTGAGGTCATGGAGAATTTCTTCAGATCAAAGGGACTGTGGAATACGATTGAGATCGGATTCGAGGAGTCATCATCCTCAACGGCGCTCACGGCGGAGCAGACACATCAGTTGGAGGAAGCCAAGAAGAATGATCACAAAGTGAAGCACTACCTCTATCAATCCATCGATAGAGTGACTTTTGAGCAGATCTTGGATAGGAGAACATCCAAGATCATTTGGGAGTCAATGAAGAGGAAGTTTGGTGGGAGTGATCGGGTGAAGAAGTCCTTGCTGCAGAAGCTGAGAAGAGACTTCGAGGTTCTTGAGATGAGAGAATCTGAGACTGTGAAGGAGTACTTCACAAGGGTGTTAGCGGTCACAAATCAGATGAGAAGCAATGGAGAAATCATGAACGACTCCAAGGTGGTGGAGAAGATCCTTAGGACTCTTAGCGAGAAGTTCATGTATGTGGTAGTATCCATTGAGGAGTCCAAGGAGATTGAGAGCATTCATCTCGATGAACTGCAGAGCTCTCTCACTGTTCATGAGCAGAAGTTCAAAAAGGTTGATAAAGTTGATGATCAAGCTTTGAAGGTGACTCATGGTGGGACGGGTTCTTACCGTGGAAGAGGCATGACATCAAGAGGAAGAGGCTTCAATGGGAGAGGCCGAGGAAGAGGTCGTGGGAGAGACAAGAGCACGGTGGAGTGCTACAAGTGTCACCGTCTGGGACATTTCCAGAACGAGTGCCCAATGTGGGATGAAGAAGCAAACTATGCAGACTTTGATGAGAAGGAGGAGATGCTTCTAATGGCGTACATTGAGGAAGAAGAGGAGATTGATGTGAAGGTTGAGGAAGATGCAGAGAAGCTGTTAATGACGTATGCTGGGAAGAACGAGAGCATGAGAAAGAGAGCATGGTTCCTTGACTCTGGCTGTTCGAATCATATGAGTGGAGACCGAGTCTTGTTCTCACAGATGGATGAGGATTTCAAGCACACTGTGAAGCTGGGAAATGATAAGAAGATGGAGGTTGTTGGCAAAGGCAATGTGAAGTTGATGCTGAATAATGTAGCTTACACAATCAGTAGTGTGTACTACATACCGGAGCTCAAAAACAATTTGTTGAGCCTCGGACAGCTGCAGGAGAAGGAGCTGACAATCATCATACAGAAGGGAGTGTGCAAGATCTTTCATGAGGAAAGAGGTCTCATCGCAGTGAGCAAGATGAGCTCCAACCGCATGTTTATGTTGTTTGATCAGACTGGAGAGACAGGTCAACAACGCTGCTTGCAAGCAACCACTGAGGACGCACCAAAGCTTTGGCATGAGCGCTATGGACATCTCAGTCACACTGGCATGAAGACGTTGCAGAGCAAGGAGATGGTGAGAGGTCTGCCAAGCTTTGATGTTCAGAAGTTCACCTGCTCAGATTGCTTAGTAGGCAAGCAATCGAGAAACCCCATTCCTAAGAAGAGCTCATGGAGAGCAAAGGAGGTTCTGGAGTTGGTACACTCCGACATATGTGGACCTATCACTCCAGTAACCACTAGCGGTGTGAGATATGTTCTCTGCTTCATAGATGATCACAGCAGGAAGGCTTGGGCATATTTTCTGAAGGAGAAGTCGGAAGCTTTCAGCTACTTCAAAGAGTTCAAAAAGAAGGTGGAGACTGAAACAGAGAAGCTCACCAAATGCTTGAGGACAGATCGGGGAGGGGAGTATACATCGACTGAGTTCTCTGAGTTCTGCAAGGGACACGAAATTAGGAGACAACTCACCACTGCCTACACACCACAGCAGAACGGGGTGGCGGAGAGGAAGAACCGCACCGTGATGAACATGGTGAGATCGATGATGTCCATGAGAAAGGTACCAAGAATCTTTTGGGCAGAAGCTGTCAGTTGGACCTTTTACATTCTGAACAGATGTCCTACTCTTGCGGTTAAAGATATCACACCACAAGAAGCTTGGAGTGGAGTCAAGCCAAGCGTAGAACACTTGAGAGTGTGGGGTTGTCTAGCTCATGCGCATGTGCCAAATGAGAAGCGAGGGAAGCTCGATGACAAGAGCAACACATGCGTGATGTTTGGTTTCTCAAAGGAATCAAAGGGCTACCGTCTGTACAATCCAACCACTAAGAAGATAGTGGTGAGCAGAGATGTGGTTTTTGAGGAAACAAAAGGTTGGAACTGGGATGAGGAGCAAGAACACACCGAGCCTGAGCTGAAATGGAATGATGACGATCTACCGTGGGGAGAAAATGACAGTGATGGAGAAGAAGAAGTTGGAGAACAAGTGACTGTTGCAGAAGATGTTCAAGAAGCACCACAAGCAACAGTCAGGGAGGGAAGAAGACAGACAAGACCTCCTGGCTATCTCAGAGACTATGTCACTGAACATGAAGAAGATGATGAGGTAAATATGGTTCAGCTCAACTCTTCCGATCCATCAAACTTTGCAGATGCTCAGAAGTGTGTCAATTGGAGAGAAGCGATGGATGCAGAGGTTGACTCGATAGAAAAGAACCACACCTGGGTGCTATCAGATCTACCTCATGGAGCAAAGTGTATTGGAGTAAAGTGGATTTACAAGACAAAGCTGAACGAGCTTGGAGAGGTGAGCAAGTACAAAGCTCGTCTAGTGGCTAAAGGCTATGCGCAGGAACATGGAGTCGACTACACTGAAGTCTATGCACCTGTTGCACGCATGGACACCATCAGGACCGTTGTCTTTACTGCAGCTCAGAGAGGATGGAACATCTTTCAGCTCGATGTTAAGTCGGCTTTCCTGCACGGAGTACTCACAGAGGATGTTTACGTTCAACAACCAGAAGGGTACGAGATAGAAGGTGAAGAAGAGAAGGTTTACAAGTTGTGTAAAGCCTTATATGGGTTAAAACAAGCCCCACGGGCCTGGTTCAGTAGAATTGAGGAGTACTTTAGCAAAGAAGGTTTCGAGAAGTCAGAGAATGAAGAAACTCTGTTCATCAAGCACAACAAGCAAGGTAACATTCTCATCGTTAGTGTATATGTGGATGATTTGATATACACTGGTGATGATCTGTTGATGATGAGAGAGTTCAAGCTGTCAATGGAGAGGGAGTTTGACATGTCTGATCTTGGAAAGATGAGATACTTTCTAGGCATAGAAGTATTGCAGACAAGTCAGGGAATTCACTTGTCTCAAGCAAAGTATGCTATGGAGGTTCTGAGGCGTTTTGAGATGGAGGATTGCAACGCAGTGCGCAATCCAATGGTGCCTGGAGGCAAGGTCGACTTGGACGAGAATGGAGAAAGGATCGATGAGACTTTCTACAAGCAGATCATAGGAAGTCTCATGTATATCACAACGACAAGGCCCGACCTGCAGTTTGCTGTAAGTTTACTGAGTCGTTACATGTCTAAACCTACAACACTGCATCTTCAGGCTGCCAAGAGGGTTCTAAGGTACTTAAAAGGCACGATGGATTATGGGATTTGGTACAAGAGAGGAGGAGCTGGAGAGCTACAGGTGTACACCGACAGTGACTTTGCAGGCGACATCGACAGCCGCAAAAGCACATCTGGCTATGTGTTTCTTATGGATAATGCAGCTGTGGCATGGTTATCTAAGAAGCAGCCGATTGTTACACTCTCCACGACAGAGGCAGAGTATGTTGCGGCTTCAGTTTGTGTTTGTCAAGCTATTTGGTTCAAGAGGATTTTGGGAGAGCTAGACTACAATGTGAATGGAAGCACCGTCATTTACTGTGACAACACTTCGACAATTAAGCTATCAAAGAACCCAGTCTTTCATGGAAGGTGCAAGCACATAGGAGTTCGTTTTCACTTCCTGCGCGACATGGTGAAGAATGAAGAAATACAACTGGAGCATTGTGGATCAGAAGAGCAAGTGGCCGACATTTTTACAAAACCGTTGAAGCTGGAGGCGTTTGAGAGATTGAGGAGTCAGCTTGGAGTTTGCTCAGTTACAGATAAGCTAAGCTTGGTTCACCAAGTTTAGTTTAGGGAGGGTTTGTTGGAGCAAATTAGTCATGAAGTGATGGTGATCGTTAGATGGAATAAGAGCTTTGCAGCCATTGGATTAGTTAAGTTGATTTAGTCTTTTATTTCTGTTCTGTTGACCGAGTAATACGGCTCACGTTCTGTTACTCTGTTTCACTAGCGCAAGTCTCGTTTAGCATTTCTGTTTCTTGTTATTTGTAAGGCTATATTAAGGCCATGTCTTTCATTAAATCAAAGTACGTTTTCAGCATTCTAAACAAAGAGCTTTTTTACTATTACAAAAACTACATCCATGGCAATGAAATCCGCCGCTAAGTCTCACCTTACCACCGGAAAAGCTCCCGTCTCCATGTATTTCAGTGACATCTCACCAGACCATCTGAGTCACAGCTCCAGTTTCGGATAATCCACTTTTGGGAGTCTAAAACATAGCCAAAACCTGAGGCTCATCGATGAACAGGTAACTTTTTAAAAAATAGTGTTGTGCTCGAGTTTCAAAATTTCATCACCAAATAGTCGTCAGCAATCTCATGGAGAAGGTCATGCATCCTGATGTGCAGGTACTACCTTCGTTGGTTAGAATCTTAAAAAAATACTTTATTGGTTTGTGGGTTTCAGTAGAGGGAAGAAATATTTTTCAGGAGAAGGAGATAATTTAGTTGGGGTTCCAGTGTTAGTTTGAATTTAGAGAACCACTAATTTTCTGATCCTGATCCATGATTTGCTCCTGTTTTGTTTGTCGTAGGTTGTATGTATATATGATATGGGTTTTACAGGTTGCTGTGTAACATCTGATGGCTTTGGTGGAAACCGGGTTTTTGCAGATTGCTGACTATTGCCATGAGAGGATCCGTTTTGCTTTGGCTGAAGAAAATAAATGGATTAAAGAAGAAGTGTGATAGAGGAACACTCATGAGGGTATGCAAGACCAATGGATTTGCCGATTAAAGGTTCGGTGATGAAGTTAAAGGGAAGAGAAACATACATGTTGGTCGTTCTTCAGATATGGTGGTTCTCGAATCTGATTTTTCTGAAACCATAGAATCAACTGATGCTGTTGCTTTGGTTTGACCATTGTATATAATAGTCGAAACTGTGGTGATTCAAGAGCATATTTACTCCGTGGCAAAGATCAATGCCTTTATCAGTTGATTGCAAAGTAAAGGATCCTCCTATTCCTTGAATAGTGTTTTAATTTTAACATGGTCTGACAAAGTTTCTTACTTTTCATTCATACAGGCTAATAAGATTTCTTACCCTCTTTTGCTGTCAGATATAGAAAATGGGTGTGTACGAATAGAGAGAGCTGGAGCAAAATTTATACAATGGCAAAGCTTCCCATAAGCAGAGACATCTACGGCAGAGCAGCCCTAGCTTCTAGTTCGAAAGGTATTTTTTCCCCTCTGGCAGAACGAACATCCATCCTTAACAGCTTCTGAGTTATTTGTTGTGTCCTGTCACTACTAGGTTTAGGATCAGATGATCTATATTGTGTGATATTCTGACCAAGGTTTAGTATATCATATCAATGATTATTTTAAATATGAGTGGGACTGATATTAGTGCACGATTGAATTGAAATTAGATGGAGAGCCCTTATGCATAATCTACTGATGATAAAGAAAGTCTTTTTGGCCATTCTTGAAATCATTTGTGGTTGTAGATGACTTGTGGGTAAGGTAAAGGTCTTGGAGATAAGAAAACTAGATGAAGTAGAAGGCTAAGTTTTTTAAATCTCTTTATAAGACTTGAACCTGTTATCAAGCATAAGGTTTGGTTGCTGAAATTCAAAACAAGCCAATCTCGATAAGAGTGATTCAACTTAGAAATGATCTCTTATGTAATTTGACTATTCTGTAGTGGAATTTGATGCTTTTTGAATTACGTAGGAAGCACGAGAGATTCTGTTTAAGCAACTGGAAGATGATGACTGAAATAGACTCTCAATCAAGTGACTGTGGCCAAGGAAATATGTTGACATGAGCTCTTACAGACACAAGGGTTAACTGATCTTGAGCCGTTACAGCCAAGATATGGAGTACAAGCCCTTCCTAAAATCTCAAATACTCGGATTCTTAATAATCTAGAGAAAGATTCACATTCTTGCAAGAGCACTGGGGAAGCATTGAAGCTTGCTCTGCTGCAATCACCTGCTGTGTCCACCACCTTTCCCTCATTTGTTAATCATGGCCAGGCGCTGAAGACGGTAGAAATAGTTCCAGATATTGGACTGCCTTTGAAGATAGTAGAAGTTTGTATGAGATGAAAGTGCACCACTGATAATATGAAAATTGATTCGGTTAGAACACCTTTCAAGACTGTTTATGTAGGAGCTGAGTTGCAGGATGTGGAACAAGTTTCTTGGTGAAGATTTTAGCAGAAAGGTCTTGAGTATGTCTTATATTGGAAGTGTTTAAAAAGAATGGACGTGAAATATGCAAGTTGTGGTATTCTATCATATGTACACACGTATTTGTGTGCATTTTCGAGTTGAAAATTTGATAAAATACACATCTTTTACGTACTTAGCCTTGATGAATAAAATTTGTTGTTATAAGGACTGTAAAGATCAACTTAAGCACACAGCACTTTAAAGATATGTAATTGTATTGAATACTACCAACAATTGAAGTCCATTTGCTATCTAAACTTATAAGTTTTTAAATGTGTCCCAGAAACAGTTATTGTTCTAAGAAAGACCACACTATCTCTACAAGCTCTGTGTAGAGGTCACCCAGCTGAAACACTATTAGCATGAGCTTCAAGCCTTCAAGGAGCAAGACAATTTGTAACTCCTCAAGAGTTATTTCTCTAACATAAAGTATGGTTGTTGGGATAAATTAAAACACATCTGATATAAGCATGATGAAAAAAACATCAAGGACATGCACAAAAACTTCCACGTAACAAAGATGATCAACTATGCATCTGAAGCTGTGGAGCAGAGAGTGCATAACGCATGAGCTAACAGAGGACTACGCGATGAATGACTTCGCCGATGTGAATTGGGCTGCAAAAGCATATAACAAAGTGGCAAGATGGCCAAAATTATTTTTTTCAAAAATAAAAGGCCAAAATTATTTCATGTAATTGGTTATTTATGGATTATTACATACTAGAAAGAGAAGTTTATGGTATACAAGGAAGTGGCAAAAGGGCCACGAAGAATGTCTATGATTAAATTATTAATCTTTTGATAGCATAAAATATTCAGAAATTTACTAACTATATCTATGAATCAGTAATAAATTAATAAATAAAATGAACAAAAAAAATATCTAATATCAATATGCAACGAAGTAAGAAGGAAACAAAATATTAACGATTATAAAATGGCAAAATAAAAAGGAAATAAACACAAATTATTTTTCGCTACCAAAATATTTTTCGAACTAACTAATAAACAATAAATCTATAAATTTTTAAAATAAATGATTAATTATACTTTTACAAGTATTTAAAATTAAACATCAACGTATAAATATATAAATATATAACTAAAATCATATATTAAGGATCTTTTGATATATCATGCATATATAGTAATTTTTACAAATGGTAAAGAATAATTTCTAACATCGTATTTACATATCATTCAAATCACTCAAGAAACCACAATAATGCTATTAAGAAAATATACCCAAAATACATTCATACATGTTATGGCCAAACTTACAAACAAATGTTATGTCTAGCCACTTACAAACACATTCATATTAGATAATTTTATTCATAAATTTTGTGTTTACTTTATTTAAATTTCAATTAATAAACTATTTTTGGTTTATTAATTGATCAAAACTAATATATACAAACATTTTCCGCGCGTAGCGCGGATAAAAACTCTAGTATTATTAATCACGACATGTTTAGTTCATGTTTATCAACGTGAAATGTTAGGTACGACACGTGTAGGCAAACATCATCACTATGCATGTGTAACAATTAACAAGCATACGTTTCTACTCTCTATATAATCTAAATTTATGATACCATCATCAGAATATAAGAGATTATTAAAAACCTAACGCATGTGAACATTATCCAATTATATAAATCACGTCATAACCTCATCTTTCTTTTCCACAATAAATCAAGAACCTACCAACCACACAAACAAGAATCGTCGATCCAAGGTTATGGAGAGAAAACAACACTTTGTGTTAGTTCACAACGCTTATCATGGAGCTTGGATCTGGTACAAGCTCAAACCCCTCCTTGAATCCGCCTGTCACCACGTCACTGCCGTCGAACTCGCCGCCTCCGGGATCGATCCACGACCAATCCAAGCCGTTGAATCTTTGGAGGAATACTCCCAACCGTTGATCGAAACCCTCGAATCTCTCCCTGAGAACGAAGAGGTGATTCTCGTTGGGTTCAGCTTCGGAGGCATCAACATAGCTTACGCCGCCGATAAGTTCCCGGCGAAAACTAAGGTTCTTGTGTTCGTCAACGCTTTCTTGCCCGACACAACCCACGTGCCCTCTCACGTGCTCGATAAGGTTCACAATAATTAACACCTTATAGTAATTTACTATGAACATAAGTTGTCATAAAATGGGGTACCTCAATTTAGAAATATATATTTCAGTATATGAGATTTAACTATTTGTTTTTGTTGATGAGAAAGTATATGGAAATGCCTGGTGATTTTGAAGATTGTGAGTTGTCGTCTCATGAAACAAAAAATGGAACAATGAGTTTGTTGAAGATGGGACCTAAGTTCATGAAGAACCGTCTTTACCAAGAGTGTCCTGTCCAGGTATCAACCACAAAGTCAAATTGTGTTTGGGAATGAAACTGAATGATGTATGTTTAATTGTTTACTAATGAAACACTTCTTTTTTGTGCAAAACTAGAACTCTATAAGCATATCAAAAGTAGATACTAGATAAGTAGATATAAAGAGACCATTTGTTTATGTTATGAGATGATCATTATTGGTTGTCTGTGTGTTTATAATAGGATTACGAGCTGGCTAAAACGTTGCATAGACAAGGCTCATTTTTCAAAGAAGATTTAGCAAAGAGAGAAAAGTTTAGCGAGGAAGGGTATGGCTCGGTCCGACGAGTTTACATAATGGGTAGTGAAGACAAAGCTATTCCGTGCGATTTTATTCGCTGGATGATTGATAATTTCAACGTCTCAAAAGTGTACGAGATCGACGGTGGAGATCACATGGTGATGCTCTCCAAACCCCAACAACTCTTTGAGTGTCTCTCTGCTATCGCCGTGGATTCTGAATAATAACAATAATAAACTTGAGTTGTAATGAAATAAACTCTGGACTTATGTTATGTGTCAATATATCATCGTTTTGTTTACTAGACACGAAGTTGCATCATGATGTTGGCATGGATAGTAACAGTAAAAAAAAAACTAATGCACGTAGTTTTTTTTTTGTCAGCACTAATGGACGTAGTTATAGTTAATTGATTGCTTTATTGTTTCGAAGCTAATAAACCAACAGAAGAAAAAGCTAAAGTGATGTTAATAATTGTACGAAGCCTTACTCAGATATGGGTCTACTGAAGATTCACGAGAAGTGTCTCGAACAGTGATTGTGTAGGACATCGAGGCAGGTGAGACAAAATTGATTTATCAACTTTGACAGTGTGTTGTTCCATTCGAATCAAATCTAGTTCAAAGCTTTTCCAAAATGAAATTATACTAATTTGCTTCAGTACATGATACTTTAGAAAAACAAAAGGTAAAAGCAGTGGCTGGTTAGTAAATCGTTTCTAGCTCAAAAGAATTTGTCAGTAAAATAAAAATTAAAAGCTGAAAAAGCTGATGAAATTAAATTGTGAACATGCAAACGTTAAGGAAACAAGAAGACAGACTTTATATTAATTGAACTTAACAAAAAACGAAAGCTAAATTAAAAGAAAAGTGTTGAAAGAAATGAATGACGCAAGTAAGTAGTTACATACATCTCTATCTCTCTGCAAATGCAATTATCAGTGACGACATCAGCGATTTTTTTTTCTTCTCAAAATAACCACAGAACCTTTTGATTATTTACAAATTGAGCCGTACATATACAAAGAATACAAAGAACACTCTCTAGTCTCACCAGTACAAAAATCAAATTTAAAAATAAAGACAAAGAAAATGAGAGGTCGAACCAGAGGACGATGGTGATGGTTTTCAAGGGTTGTAAAAGTGACCATTGCAGTGGCATTTCCATCCCATGGGCTTGTAGTTAGAGTACTGATCAAGGACGGAGGTTAGAGAGGAAGGAGGCCGTACGAATCCGCCGGAGAACGGGTCAACTCGGGTGAAACGGGATCGACTCGGGAGAGTGGGGACTTGAGTAGGCATACAAGGATGGCAGCCGTTGCAGCTGTTGTGGCAGCTCGGTGGTGTAGAGCCTAATCTCGCTTTATCTTCGACCAAAGCTACCTGAATCAATCAATAATTAGTAAATAACTTGGTTTTAAATAAAAGAAAAAATAATAGTAGATAAATAAATAAATAAACACACAAAAAAACTTGGTTTTAAATTAATCAAAAGTGAAAGATGAGAAAATTATTTAACTTGTGAATTTGAGTGAGAAAGATTTGATTACTTGAGGCGAATTAGGAGGTTGGACAGGTTGAAGAAAAGATGAGACTTGTGGAGTGATGATGAAAACGAGGAAGAGGAGGATGATGAGGGTAGAATCGTAAGTAGTGAACATGTTGATCTTCGAGTTCAGGAGCTATCACCACCATACAAGAGAAACCTTCATGTGGGTCTAGTGAAATTTTCAAGACTTTGGAAGCCAAAAAAACAGAGAGTGAAATTTCAAAGACTTTTTGAAAACAGAGAGAAGAAGCTTTTTTGGACCAGATGTTTTAAATGAGTGAGATGGAGAAATCTTTAAGGTGAGAGAGTGAGAGGAAGGGGTAAAATGGTAAAGTGAGAGGGAAGGGGGTGAAAGGAACAAGACAGAGTGGGGGAGACAGAATAGGAGGATACATATCAGAGAGGAGAGAGGCTCAGAAACTAGCCTTCTTTCTATGCGTCACTTCAATCTTTACTAACTCTCTTTACATTTTATTTTCTTTATACACCCACTCTTTGTTTTCTCATTTGCCATTGTTCACTAGTTTTGGAACAAAAACATTCACTGTTAATTTATTGTTCGATTGATTGACGATGACTTCACATTTTCCATTTGGGAATATCAGCGCTAATCCGAGTTTGATGAGTTTAATTACAAAATCCTTGTGGTGAAAATTGGGTCAATGCTCAATAGATAAGCATTGTTAGCCAAGTCAAGCTATGTTTGTTAGTTGTAAAAGCCAATGTTTCACTCAATAATATTTTTCAAAAATATTGTCAACTGGTTGAGGCTGTTTTCATTAATGTTCTGTCATCACTATTGAGCTTCTAAAAGAAGCTTTCCATTCACTTGCATTCCAATATGAACAAACCACATTTTAAAAGTAAGTGTTTTAGCCATATGCTGAATTTTTGTTGTATCACCACATTAATGTAGAATAGGACCATAGTGGTTGTTATGTTGTATTTTGTTCAGTGTTCATTTGATCAACCAGCATGCCTTGAATGTCGAATTAATATGCTTTAGGGATTCTCTAGACTTCATTAATTGTTTCATGGTTCCACATACATTACTAACGCTATCTTTTTTTTTCCAATAATAATCAAAATGTTGAGTGGACCTTTCAATGGTTAAAATCAGAGTCGAGTAAAACATTTCACGGGTAAGTATCTATTTTACTGACACATCAAATAGAGGTTTCCTTTATCATCCCAACAAAATAGTAAGCAAATAGAAGAATCGAGGTTCCTTTTATCATCAGAGAAAATAGTAAGCAAATAGGGAAATTACTGAGTAGCAATAGTAGTAAGAACCACAGTTTGACTGAGTTCCGATATTCAAACAAAGGTGAAAGAGGTAAAAGTTTCCAAAGATCAATTAATGAAGATGAGGAAGAAGGATGCCACATTTTATAATTTCTTGACTGCTTTCATTTAATACTTTCAACAATCTTATGTTAATCATTAAATGCGAGCATCTGTGCTCCTTTCATATTATATAGTCTATGCGTGTCTCTTTCTGCTGTTTTCCAACAAGTTTAGCAGTATCGTTCTCTCCTCCTTTGTACTGTCCATTTTTTATTTGCATGTATAGTACTTTACGTTTCATTTTCAGGAAAATTAGTTCTTCCCACGATATATTTGTTTCGAATAAAAAGTACTAGTGAGTAACCACCATAATGGCGACTTTTTACAAATAAGCAAAAGTTTCGATCGACATGATAATAATAAAAGGAATAGAATACGGAATGGTCCATGGACCATTGATGATTCCTAACTACTGTTCGGTTACAATTTATGGTGGCATCGACTTTTCTATTGCTTCTTGAAAATAAAGCTCAGAACATTGGTGCATCGAGTAATACTATGGTTTGAACTTTTACTAAGTGGACAAGTAGAAATAAGAGAAGTAAATGCACGTATTAAATCAAGTAAGAAATAAACGAAGCCATGATTTTTTTTTCTCAGAAAGAACAGGGAATTATTTACACAAACCACCTGAAATTTGGAAAATCTTTTAAATCATTTTATAATAAAATCGAAAAATGGGAAAGTAACAAGACACGAAATAAAGGCTGTGAAATTACGTTCCGTGGTATCGCGTTCTGTGACTATCTTTGTCCAAATTACCTGATTTGTCGCATTCTCTTTAAAAGAAATATTTATATTATTTTTTCAAAAAAAAAAAGAAATATTTATATTAAATAAATATACAAATAAATTGAAGTCACAAAAATAGATATATAAAATGGGAAAATTATGTAGAAAGAGGACGGCCGACAAAAATGTAGAAAGACGACGTGATTGTCAAAGAAAAGACCAGAAAAAATTGCATGAATTTGTAAAATTGCATGTTGCAATTACAACAAGAGTCTAGGGCTTTTGTCTCCTTCGATAGTTGAGATAGTTGATACTTCGAAAAGATCCTAGGGCCCAAGAATGTTTGGTCACGAAGCGTATTCACGTCTCGGCGAAGGATACAATGAAAAAAAGGTTACTCCTACTAGAGTCAATGCCGTCCAAACTTATTTGGTGCCTAAAAAACACTAATAATATATTTAGTTACAACTAAATTTTTATTGTATTTTGATGATTATGTAAATAAAACAATGTAATATATTTGTTTTAGTTAAAAATATATATTTTTAATTGATAAACTTCCAATAACCAAAATTTTTAAGTCAGTTCGGTTCAAATAACATTGATGGTCCATTTTATTGATTACCAATCTTATATTTTTGGTGGTATTTTCTATAAGTAAAACTAAATGTATGATATGGAAATACATATGATAAAACTATGTTAAGATTTCAATAGAAAAAATTATTTTAACATCAATATCAAGTTCCCTTTGTGAAATGCTCAATAACTTAATTTATGATAATTTGTTTGTTTGGATTTCATAAATTTCTAAAAGTAAAAAAAAATAATTTACAGAAGAAAATTGAATAAAAAGGAACAAAGAAAACATGAGATACTGAGAGTCATATTAATTTAGATGAAAATTGAATAAAATAAAATGTAAAATATGAGCAACAAATAATTTAAGTCATTGTTACGGTATCTTTTGTTTACACATATATTTAATAAATAAATTAAAAACAGAAAAAATGACAAGAAGAATGTACCTAATGTTTTGCTTAACTAAAAAGTTTATTTTGAATATTATTTAGTATAACATTTATGATAAAAGAGACCAAATATGTTAGAAAATATGAAAATATATGTAAATCGTTTAAACTTTTAAATAAAAGAAAATTTTAAATTGTTATTTATTGTACAATAAAAATACAAAAAGAAAAAGAAAAGAAGAAGAATCAAACTCGTAACTGTTAATGGAAAAGTACATAAACCACATAACTAAAATTAATTATATAGTCTTTGTTTGGCGCTCTAAAATTATATCTCAATTCTAGCGCCTGAAATTCTTGATTTACGGGCTTTATCCCAGAACCGGGCCTGACTACAGTACTACTACTCTTCCCCAATTTTCATTCCCGGTTTAATCCGGTATACAACCTTAACAAAATCCCGGTTTTACAACTGCCACATGTATTTTTCACCGGTGAGCAGCTCGGTACGCATCTTCGTCGGAAATAACCGCCGGTATGTTCCATGTTCCCAGCGAAGAGCCACAAACTTTCCCACCTAAACTTTTTCATTGTGTTAATAAGTCAACAGAAATGGAGTTTTCGATGATATATTTGTAATATTGGTACCTTCTCTAGTAGCTTCTTCACATCTCCTTTGGTAATTTGAAGACAAATGTGGATCCAGGGATTTCATTATCTCTTCATACTTTTCTTCAGCTTCTGATATCCGCTTGGCCTGTAAGAAACAATGAAAACCGTAAAGGTATTTTCAGAGGAACGTTGATTGAATGTCATGTTAACGTTTCTATACCAGCTCAGTGGGTGCATTTGATGGACCGAACATTCCCACAAACATTCGTAAAACATTGAAACTGTTCTCCAGCACGTCGTCCTACAGGAAAAAAACATATCAGAGCTGATCAGTGGGGATCCTGATGTGACACTCGTTGGGTGTAGCTAACCTCGTAATCGAACCTGCAAAAACACAATGCAAAACTAGTCAAGATTCTGAACGATTCAACAAACATCGTGTTTGTGGAAGATGGAAATGTTTTAAGAGAAAGCGTACAGATCATCAGCTACTTCCACCAGGAACTCTGAAACTGACAAGAACTCCATATGCAACTCATTCACCTTTTCAGGTAGTTTCCAAAAGAAAGAAGACAAAACATAAATCAAATACAGACGGAATATTTCTCATCAGGAAATGACAAGGCATATGATGAATGTACTACATACCTCTTCTCCTCTCAACTTGTATAGTAGAAGATTCAACACCCGGTAATCAAAAGACTTCAAATGAATTGCTCTCATCACATCTTCGACACAGATCTATAAAGATATTAAGATCAAACGCCGAGCAAATCTATAGCATATACATAAACAGCCACTTGTTCAAAGGCAGTAACCTGAACTAGTTACCTTATTTTTGTTCGAAAGGGCATGACAAAGCTTTCTTTCTAACGCCCAATACTCTTTGCCCGACTTAAACTCTTGTTGTATTCTAACACATGACATAGTTAATATCAGTTAATTCTGCTATTTTTTTGTTTGTCCCTTTGCTGATAATACAATAGGGAAAAACATAGAGTTATCTCAAGGAAATAAATACCTTTGCGTCAACAGGCCCTCACGTTCAAGCACATCTCCGAGCGGCTTCAACGGATCAGTTTCAAACAAAACCCGTGATTCAGCATTCCATCCATGGCTTGAACACTGCATCTCAAACCATTAGGGCTGTACACTAGTTTGGTGGGTTCCCATACTCCAAAATATCAAAGATGCCATCTTACAGTGACTAGGGATTCACTGACAATCTTCTCATTAAGAGCATCCATCTACGGAAACAGAAAAGACTTGAAATTTCTTAGAACCGGGTTAGGTTGCAACTTTACTGAACACAAATACACAATTATTACCTGATAAATGTAACTCTCAGTGAATGAAAGGACGGGTAAATATCTGAATATTGACTGTGGTTCGCTAATTTCCAACTGATGGAACATGAAGTAAGACCTCGACTGCAACATGATATGGGCAATTACTAAGACAGACAGAGAAATTTTCAGATATCGAAGAAGAGTAGTTTATTCTCCTTCATTTGTTAAAGACAGAACAGAATGAAGTTTGTATGAGTAAATACTAACGAAATCCTCAAGTGTAGAGTTTGCTCTTTTCATTGCATCAAGCCCGATCATTGCCACGACTCCTTGATCTTTCTGTGCCGCGTAAGGATCATCAACATTGTCCATGAAACTCCTCTTCACACAACTCTTTTGACACTCTGCTACATAGAAATTGAACTATTAACCGCCATTCAAATAATGACTGAAAACGACTCAAGTAAAACCGAAGTTCCAGAGAATATAAAAGTTTTAAAGTAACTAAACAAGAGGCAATTTCAAGTGAGGTGGAACTGAAATAGAGCGAGTACTACAAAGGGGGACTGATTAGAAGAACCTGAACTGGTGGTGATTAGTGGTTTAGCTTCATCCTCTCGCTGAATTGACCTAGATATCTCATCGAGGAAAGCTCCAGATACCTACCGCAGTAAAAAAAACAAAACGCTTCGAAAGAGGAATTAATCTAGATTTCAAGTAACAAACAAAAGGAATCGAATCAAAGCTTTGCTTACTTTAGGTATGAAATCAGAGACCAAAACGAGTTTCGATTCAATATCAAGGCCGCCGGATGGTTGTACCTTCAGGAAAAAAGAAGAATGAAACCAGCTTTCATAAAATTTCGAAAAAACTTTCAACTTCTCAGTTACCAGGAAAAGTACGAGCTCCGAAAGGAATCGAGAAGAAGAAGAAGATTCATTATCTGAAGCTGACGAAGAAGAAAGTAAGCCGTGAGAAGAGATGGCTGATACAACACTCTGTAACTTCTCCAATCGCCTTAGCTCTTCCATCGTCGTCGTCTCCTCCCAAATCGTAGTAACACTACTCTCCAGAGGAATAACAAAAACATGACGCCGTGGACATCTTGGAGTAATTTACACCAAGAGTCACTTTATGAGTTTTGGTTACATAATAGGTCACTTTGAGCTACTGAGGTACTTTTGTTGTGGTCTTTTACATAGCTGTCCCTAATTACTAATTAAACTCATTTTATCTTTTCTTTTATCTCTCTCTTTCATGTCTTATTTTCTCTTTTTTTTTTCTCTTTGTACGCTTTTTTCTCTTTTTCTTTTTGAGAATTAACTCTTGTCTATGAAAAAATGGCTACAACTCTTTTTTTTTTTCTTTCTCTTTGTACGCTTATTTCTCTCTTTCTTTCTGGGAATTAACCCTTACACAAGTATACAATTTCCCATAAATATATTTTCTTGGATTTAGAAGAACTTGGAAGATGGTATATGTGCTGCCGAGTATAATTACTGATTTGTTGTGTGGTTGTTGTTTTGTTTGAGATTTATGAATTTTTGGTGCTAAGTTTTCTCTTCCTCTGTACTTGATTCTTTTTCACTGAGGACATTATGTTTTCACTCTTATTTTGTCAAGTAATAGCTGGAGATAGTGTAATTTGTCTGGCAAAAAAAAACTGCAAAAATGCATACTAAGTGTTCGATAAAATGCATGATACTATTGAAGATGTCTATCCCTTGTCCTCTTTCTCAAATCTCTTGATAGCTAAAATTTTGCTTTAAATTATGAGTTCACTCCTGAACACATATCTAAAAGCTCCTCTTCCAAACACTCTCCCAAACACTCGCACGTAACAAAAAAAACATTGAATAAAAAAACTCAACAACTTTATCCAAAGAAAATGATGTACACATGTACAACGAGAGGAACTCGTACATATGGACAGTTACATATTCATTCATGATATTACTCGTACATATGTTTTCCAATTGTTACATTTCTTTGATAAACTTAAAATTGTAACGCATAGGTTGAAAATGATAATTGTGGTCAATTATAAATATGCATATTTCTTGTAACATGGTATGTACGTGATTTGTAAGTTTATAGATGAGTTTCATAAATAAAAACAGACGAGTGTTTCAACATTGTACAATTATAACATGTACACTTATTTATATATCCACATGTACATATGTTTATATATATATCCTCATGTACACTCTTTTTGCAGTTGATATCTCATAATTTTATTTAGTTCTAACACCCTTTACTTCATTTGAATTATTTTATAATGTATTTAGATGTTTTAGTACATATATGTGTTCATTTGCATATAACTGAGGTTGAAATGCATTTTTGAAAGTGGGATGAATCATAAAGAAATCTACATCATTGTTTATTTGCATATAAATCAGGGGCTGAAGTGTTAAGTTTAAAGTTTGAGGCTGGATTTGAGGAACAATCTGTATCATTTGAGAGTTCAGAGCCAAATTGAGAATAACTGAAAAATTTAAAGGACCAAGCGTGCAAAAAGGATGAACTTCACCATTGTTGCTCAAGCTTTCAATTTACGATAGAGAGGACTCGTGACGACGACTGCGGAAGTTTAAGGCGGTGATCCAAGCGCGACGGAGCTATGCAGAGGTGATTAACGACAGATGAGGTAGTGACAAGAAGATCTCGAGGTCGAGGAGCTCGTCGTGCGAGCTCGACGCAAAGGTGAATCATGGAGGAAATGAAGTTGGCCACGAAGGAGATTTGATGACCATGACGATGGGGGAGCAGAGCAAGACGGCCACGGTGATGGAGGAGCAGAACAAGACGACGACGAGAAGCTTGATTTCTCGGTGGAGACTTGGGCTCAAATTTGATTTCGCAGGGAAGAAAGAGTTGGAGCTCAAATTCGAGGAGATTCGACCAGAACTCTCAGGTTCATCATCTTTCCCATGGTGGATAACTGGATATACTCTTAAAGAGTTTCTGTAACCTACCATGGCGGAAGAAAGAAATTAAAAGGCTCAAGTAAGGCTTTTAATCTAAAAAATAGTGCCTACATAATTGATTAATTGTGTAATGATATTTTATAGCTTAATAATATTTTTAAGGATAAATAGTAGTAGAAGGGTATCGATGGGTTTTACACCCATTGAAAATTGAGAAAGTGCGTTGGAAATAGGAGAAAAGTGTTCTAGTAGTTTAAAGTGACTTATGTTGTAAATAATAAGTGAAAAAGTGACTCTTAGTGTAAATGTTTCTTTCTATATTCCTTTGATTTAGATTCGGCCCTCATTTGATTTTAATTAGTAAACAGCATCGCACCGAAAAACATGCGCCTGACACATAGAGAGAAAGAAAAGAGACTTGACAGTAACCAATGATCGTTCTACACGTAAGCATCGTCAACGAGTTACGCAAGACTTAACCGCACCTGATCACTCCGTATAAAGTTTCACCTTCATCTTAGTTGAACACTTCACACACCATTTGCTGAGGAAGACGGTGAAGATGTCGAGCGGAGGATACGGAGACCCGTCGCAGAAGATTGACTACGTCTTCAAGCTAGTCCTGATCGGAGACTCCGGCGTTGGAAAATCCCAGATACTCTCCCGTTACGCGAGGAACGAGTTCAGCTTGGACTCCAAAGCCACCATCGGCGTCGAGTTCCAAACTCGAACGCTCGTCATGGACCACAAGAGCGTCAAGGCTCAGATCTGGGACACCGCTGGCCAAGAACGGTAAAATCTCCACGCTCTTTCCTTAGATCTCGCGTCGATCTGCGTGCGAAAATTGAAAAAAAAAAAGAAAAAAAATTCGAATTGTGTTTTTAGTTTCCGAGATTTAAAAGTAAAACGACGTCGTGACAACAGGTATAGAGCGGTGACGAGCGCGTATTACAGAGGAGCGGTTGGTGCGATGCTTGTTTACGACGTGACGCGGCGTCAGACGTTTGATCACATCCCAAGGTGGTTAGAGGAGCTGAGAGGCCACGCGGACAAGAACATTGTGATCATACTCGTCGGGAACAAGTCTGATCTCGAGGATCAGCGTGCGATCTCGACGGAAGATGCTAAAGAGTTCGCGGAGGCGGAGGGTCTTTTCTTCTTGGAGACTTCGGCTCTGAACGCGGTCAACGTGGAGACGGCTTTCTCGACTGTTTTGACTGAGATTTTCAATATTGTGAACAAGAAGAACCTTGTTGCTGGTGGAGAAGGTAATGGTGATCCTGCGTCGCTTGCTGGTAAGAAGATTGATATTGTTCCAGGTCCTGCTCAGGTGATTCCGACAAAGAGTGGCATGTGCTGTAACTCGTAGAAACTGATTCGATGTTTCCTTTTGTATCGTTACTTCTCATGTATTATCAAGGCCTTTGTTTTTTCAAGTGTTTGATTGAGTATTATAGCTTTGTTTTTAAACAGTTTCATGGAACAAAGTTTTGATCAAGAAGGCTTCATAAATTAAAACGAAACATAGCAAACAAGTTCAGTTCAAAACTTTGATTTAATGTAAGGAGGCACAAAGCAGAAACACAAAGACGAGGCGTTCAAAATGGTGTTTTCATGTCTTTGGAGAAAACTTAATACGATAAGGAACATACTAGGAAAAGAAGCAATTCTTAATCATGAAGGTGGCTTTAAGCAGCAATGGGCTTAGCGGCAGCAGATGAGAGTCTAGATCTCTTCTTGGCCAAGCTTTCACTACGGCGATCACGCTGCTCCTTGAGTCGGGAGGCAAGAAGCTTCTGGTACTCAGCTGCATCAGAGTTAGCCTTAGCGATCCTCTTCTTCTTGTCGGCAATTCTAGCTCTCTTCCTCTGAAGTGTCAAAGGAGTCACAAGCCTCTGGATCTTAGGGGCTTTGCTCACTTCCTTACCTGTTACAAACCCAAGAAAGAAAGAAAGAAGTATAAGAGACCAATTTTATTCTTAAAAATGAAGATCGTGGGGTTTTTGATTCTCTCCTACCTTTCTTGTTAGTGAATTTGCGGCGGTAAGTGTTGACATACTTCCTCACATCATCATCCTTAGTGAGGTTAAACAGTTTGCGGATCTTAGAAGCTCTCTTAGGTCCCCTCATCCTTGGCTTCTCGGTATCGGTAAGACCGGGAAGATCCTTCTCACCCTTCTTGACAATGACCAAGTTAAGCACAGAAAGGTCTTGGCTGACAATGCAACCACGGACAGACTTTCTTCTCCTCTCTCCAGTCCTCCTTCCATGTCCTCTGAAGCAAGGAGTACCTACTCACACGAACAAAACAAGATTTTACATAAAATACAGACTGATGAATCTGTACATATATGTTATTAGATTAGGAATCAAGTACCTCGGTGAAGTAAAAGGCGGACACGACCAGGGGTGAGAACTCCCTGTTTCATTGGGAAACCTTGTTTGTCACATCCTCCCATGATCTTGAAGACGTACCCCTTGAATTCCTGTAAAATAGATTAACCAGAAAAAAAAACAAATAGACAATCTTAATAACCATTTTGAAGACCCGAAATATATAAATTCAAAAACGATAAACGAGTAGTAGGTAGAAAATTCACCTCGCCCAAAGCATCTCCGCTAACTTCCTGAGAGAGCCTCTTGTCGTAAAAAGCACGGCTGCAACATACAACGAAGGTCAAAACTCAAATCATCATTGTCTTAAAATCAGAACTGGAAAAAAAACATACGATTAAACTATTGCAGCAGACTATACGCAGATTCTCTCCCGACAAACAGTAACTAACTATCATAAGTTTCTAGGTTTTGTGTCCGGAGATGAGATGTTCCACATTGCACTCAATTCGCTAGACGTAAAACTAATCACAAAAAACCTAATATGTATGTAATTAAGTAAAAGGTAATGTGATTTAAATGAAAGATCTTACAGCTTCTGGTCGTCATCGATCTCAAGCTTCTTCTGGCAACCAGTAGTCGGATTCGCGACGTTGAACTGCCGATACAAACAAAAACCAACATGAACAAACGAACTAATACAGATATCTGAGCAAAAGAGAGTATATGCGAGAAGGAAATGATGAGCTAACCTTCATCTTCTCCGATAGAAACTGTCACTACAACAGCCCTGCTAGAGAGGATTAAGGATATATAAGTCGCGGCGCAGTTCAGCAGTGGAACTAGGGTTTTGTGCGGGTGAGTAAATAGGCAACTTTATAACAAAAACAGATCGGCCTTCTACTTTTGATAGATATCCAGAGAAGAATTTAATTTTGATAGGCCTTTAGGCCCTAAATGCTTCTCTTTACTGTCTTTTCAAAAGTTTTCTACTATCCCACTATATCTATCTTATTAAAACAGAAACATTCTGTTGGACCTAACATTTATTTTGTAAAATTTTAAATTAAATACACCTTTATACTTTATAGTTAAACATACATTAAGTCACTAATGTTCCTTTCTTTATACTACTATCCATGTTTTCAAACAATATACTTATTTTTTATACTACTATCAATGTTTCCAAACAATATATTTTTTATACTATTATCAATGTTTCCAAATAATACAATAATTAATCTTAGTTATTTTATATCTATCATTTTCTCTTTAAAATTTTGTAGAAACGTCATAATTTCATAAATTGCAAAATAGTGAACTTTAAAATTTCGATTATTAGATTACAAATTATGAAACTATTACAATTTAAATCCAATTAGATTACATATCGGTCATCCATCAGTTCAATCGGTTAGTCTCGGGTTTTACTGATTTTTTAATATGAATATTTTAAAAATATAAATTGAATTGTCAGATCTCCGGATTAATCGGTAAAATCACAATCGGGTTGAATTTAAAAATACTGATTTAAATGCAAAAATATTTTAAATACACACTCTTTAAAAATAACCAAAATATTTGTTTAATTATTAGTGAAATTTTTCATCGTAAAATATTCCGCGCTTCAAAAGCGCGGGTCAAAATCTAGTCAGAACATTAAATAAGTAGTAGAAAAGGAGCTTGTGGTGGTCCAAACAATAAGGTATGAAAAGTTATGTCCAAATCCAAAGTGTTACTTTTGTAGTATAGATTTATCAAGGGATCTCAAAAATAGCCTACTTACCCTCTAAGGTTGTTGTTAATTTTACTGGTCTGATTAGGCCAAATCTATTACCTTTTAACTTAAGTAAATTTAGTTTTTTAAAATAATTAAATGAACTGACTAAATTTTATGTATATACTAGGTGGCTGGCCCGCACCTTGTGCGGACATTGTACAGATTCAAATTATACGGGTAGAGCTGGGTCTGCGGATCGACCCACCCCGTCCGTCCCGCCAACCCGCAGGTCACCTAGTTTTTTGACTCATAATTTCGATCCGCATGACCCGCAATGAAAGATTCAAAATACCTGCACCTGCCCCGCCCAAATTTGCAGGTAATTCGCGTGTCCCGCGGGTTAAACACTAAATCTCTCTCTCTCTCTCCCTCTCATCGTAAACCTTTTTTTTTGAAAAATAAAAAAATGTAAACATTCTTTTAATTCACCGATTATTTTTTTAACTACCACAATTTTGATTTATATAGGAATGTTTCCTAGTTTAATATTTTATCATGATTTTTTCTTGGGTGGATTACCAACTAATCATAGTTTGCCAAATAATGCACAACATTTTTTAAAGATAATAAATAAAATAATAATAATTTGTGTTAAGTTTTTAAAATAAATGAAAATATTATTAGCTGCCAAAACATGAATTTTTAACAATTTTAAAACCGTCACAAAAGAGTATATCATAAACACTAAACATTATACCCTAAACCCTTGGACAAATCTTAAACCCTTGGGTAAAAATCAAAACATTAAACTCTAAAATTTTGGATATACCCTAAACCCTTGGATAAATTCTAAACAGTAAACTGTAAACCCTTGGGTATACCCAAAACACTGAATCTCTCTCTCTCTCTCTCTCTCTCTCTCTCTCTCTCTCTCTCTCTCTCTCTCTCTCTCTCTCTCTCTCTCTCTCTCTCTCTCTCTCTCTCTCTCTCTCTCTCTCTCTCTCTCTCTCTCTCTCTCTCTCTCTCTCTCTCTCTCTCTCTCTCTCTCTCTCTCTCTCTCTCTCTCTCTCTCTCTCTCTCTCTCTCTCTCTCTCTCTCTCTCTCTCTCTCTCTCTCTCTCTCTCTCTCTCTCTCTCTCTCTCTCTCTCTCTCTAATTTGTTTTACTTTCCTATTTGTAATTTGTTAATTTTTTTATTAATAACTTACCTTATTTTCATTGTGTATTATTTACGCAACTTGGTATCATATTTTTTGCTTTGTTTAAATAATTTACCTTTAGTTAATTTGGTTTACTTTTAATAACTTACCTTATATTAAATACGGATTGCTTTGGCAAATTGATATCATATTTACTATTGATCAATTTATGATAATATAATAGGTATCTTAATGTTCTAAGATCACCTTTCCTAGAAATCAAACAGATAAATGTTGTAATAACATGTCAAACAGATGAATGTTGTAATTCTTGGGTGAATTACCAGCTAATCATAGTTTGTCAATTAATGTACATCTTCTTTTAAAGATAATAAATAAAATAATAATAATTTGTGTTAAGTTTTTAAAATAAATGAAAAATATTAGTAGTTGCGAAAAGAAGAATATTTTTTAACAATTTTAAAATCGTCACAAAAAATTAAATCATAAACAATAAACACTATACCTAAATCCTTGGACAAAACTTAAACCTTTGGACAAAACTTAAACCTTTGGGTAAAAAACCAAAAATACTAAACCCTAAATTCTTGGATATACCCTAAACCCTTGGATAAATCCTAAACACTAAACTGTAAATCCTTGGGTATACCCAAAATACTAAATCTCCCTCTCTCTCTCCCCCTCATCGTAAACCTTTTTTTTTGAAAAATACAAAAATGTAAACATTTTTTTAACAGTAATTTGAATCCCAAAAGTATTTACTTCATGATTTTAAATGTAATTTACCATGTTTGTAAATTGTTAATTTTTTATTAATAACTTATCTTATTTTCAATATGGATTACTTGCGCAACTTGGTATCATATTTATTACTGTGTTTAAATATGATTGCACGACAAGTTAGTATCAAATAATATATTCATACAATTTATTACATTCTTTTTTATTGCTATATAGATGTTTTGAATTTAATGCGTTAACATAAATCATTCTTATTTATTAACAATCAATCTTGTAAATTAAATATAACGAATATATGTTACGTGATGTTGTAATCATCATTAATTAGTAATCATTAATGTTATAAATATGAACATATTTTTTATTCAAGGCAAATTGTGACAACTAAATAATAAACAAGTAATAATATAATTGTTAAATGATGATAATAATAATTATAAAAATGACCTTATTATATATTGAGATCTGAAAACAAAAAATAATCCAATAAATATAACTAAAAACAATAACGAATACATTGACTAAATAATAACACATGTCATTAGAACGAAAATTAGATAATTTCATCTCTTCTAACAGATTATTACTAAAATATGGGCGTTATTACAATGCAATTATTTTAAAAATTATCATGAGCACAAGAAAAGAAAAGACTAAATGTGTTTTTCTTTGAAATAAATAATAATGAATAAAGCGGATAGTGACAAAAACCATTGCAACATAAGTAAGTTTTCAATAATCAAAAAAATCCCAAGCTAGATATGATAAGTCTAATCCATTTTTATAATAGTAAGAATGCGGAAGTAAGACAAAGCCATAACGATAGGAAATAAATGTTTTTAAAAATCTTCAAGAGAGTGTTGATCCTCAAGGCTACTGTCATGGTCTTTTTGGCTTTTTCTTTTAGACAAGGGAGTTCCTGAAAAATTCAGAACCAGAAAAAATATCACCTGAGGAATGTAACATCAGAACCTGCAAAAAGAAGAGTTCATCTCATTAGTATGCTATTGTAACTCTAAAATGTAAGCAAACACTAAAGTGTAATACATGTTTAGGAGGCAAAGCATGAAATATTAATTTTTCATAATAAACATTTAAATTGAATAAATAAAGTAAATAAATCTACAGTATCATAAGTTGATTTGAATTAAATATTAGTCTTTTTGCGCAAGTTAGATTTATTTAAAATAAAGCAACAAGATTAAAAACGAATTTGAAAATTTATAAAGATTTAAAAGTCCAATTAATGTGATACCACATTGCGCAAGAATAAATAAAGTTATTAAATATACAATATCATAAACTGATTTCAATTAAATATTAGTCTTCTTGCGCAAGTTAGATTTATTTAAAATAAGGCAACAAGATTAAAAACGACTTTGAAAATTTAGAAAGATTTAAAAGTCGAATTAATGTGATACCCTATTGTGCAAGAATAACAGATTCTCAATAAATATCAATAAATGTGATTAAAACTCTCGCAAGAATTATTCAAATAAATAACGTAAATTACATTTATAATAGATTCATAAGAGATCATATTAATTGCGCAAGAAAATAATTAATAATCAATGCATGTTCTATCAAAAATGTGCAGATATGTGTTCCCAACTTTCCCTTACTCCGTTTAGTTTTGTTTTAGTATAAAGTGAAATCGAGAAGAAGAAAGAGAAGGAGATGAGAGAAAGAGATGGCGTAGGATAGGTTTTTAGAAAAAGAAAAAAATTAAAAAATAAATCAGCCAATCAATTTATAATATAGTTAACATAGAACTATATAGTTTATGATGACAAAAAAGAACTATATAGTTTATATATATATGAATTTATAAGATATACATTTTATAATATGATAAATTGTATAAAATCATATTTGAGTACAAAGTTGATAATATGTATAAAAAATTATACTAACTTTTATAATAAAATATTGATTAAAGATTTTGTTCTTTAATGTATAAGCAAATAATTATTTGAAAAACATAAAGAATGTAACAAAGCATGAAACTTACATTGTAGTTTACGTGTTTTGGATGATATGATCATTTAAGTACATATGAATCCACATGAGGAAACGTCATAATCGTTGGTCTGCGCATATATAAACTAAAATTGTAAATTAAAAAACCAATAGAAAAATACATATGAAAGCATTATTCTCCTTCTAAGCTCTAAAAACAATGATTTCTAACATATTAAAAAGTAAGAATTAGAATTCAAATAAATCTACGATTAATCAAATCATATAGAGAGATAAAAAAATTTACATGCATCGTGGTGAAATCGTTATAATAGGGCATCTGCATATAAACCAAAAGAAAAGTCAGCTCTGATGAAATATGTATATATAAAAGCTTAATGATATAAAACAACAAAAACAATATGAAAATAAAAAGTTGAGAATAAAAAGTCAGTGGCTTCGTTTCTTCTACTGTGAATATCTTATATATAGTAAATTGGTGTACGTTTCTCAATGATTTAGCTTGCATGATAAGCCAAAATATCATAATATTTTAATTCTGAATTTGTAAAAAGGAAACTTATTAATACACATATTTATTGTAATTCTTGCGCAAGTTATGATTAATGAGAGCAATTAATGTAAAATTCCGATTAGCAAGTTATGATTAATGAGAGCAATTGGTTAAAGGAAATATATTAAATATGTATAGTGAATGAGTGAATTTAATTAATATTATCAAATTTTTATTAATAATATAAACATAATAAAAACGTTTTTGGGAGAAAGTTATAATATTACACGTATTATGCCATTAATACATTTAATAAATGGTCGATATTTATTAATATTCTTGCGCAAGTTATGATTAATGAGATTAGGAATTAATTTAAATGGTCGACATTTTATTAAGATTCTTGCGCAAGTTATGATTAATGAGATTAACAGTTAATGTAACTTTCCGATTAGTAGCTTGATTTGAAAAATAAATCAAAAAAGAAATTACAAAAAATCAGCCCATAGAATCGCTTGGTTGATGAGGTTATTACATTCATGAAATTGGTTGATGAGCTATTACAAAAAATCAACCAATAGAACCAATAAATCAAAAAAGAAACTACAAAAAATCAACAAAAAAGAAATTACATTCATGAGGTTCCAACAATGAATTGTGACGAAACGTCAATGATGATGTTTATTGTAATTCTGCATATAAGAAAACAAAGAAAAAATATATTATAAAATACATATAGATTCAACCCCAAAACTTAGACTCAAATCCAAGGCTCCAGCTCTGCAAGATCAGTTTCACCAAATTTAGTGACATTGATTATAACAAAAAGATTTGAAGATGTATACAATCCCGAAACAAAAACAAAATTGTATAGTTGATAGAACAAACCCGATGAGATGCATCATGAATGAATGGAGGAAGTTTTGTGGTCTTTTTGGTGACAAAATTTTTTTTTCGTCTCAAAGATTGATAGAGAGACAATGTGGAGAGCAAGAGAACAAAATAATTGGAGAAGAAAAGTCTCGAATAAATTATCAGTAATAATGTTCGTCTGTGAGCTAAGTATTGATTATCATCCCTTGGATCATAAACCTGCTCAGGATCACAAAATATAATTTAAATTAGAACGATCAAAAACATAAAAAAAAAAACTTAAACAATAGATGTGTGAGACTAAAGAATGGTTGTGTTGCTTGAACTCGACATTGAACTCTATATATATAAAGTGATGGTGAAAAGTATTAATGAAGCCAAGAATATTACTTGCTAGATTTGTGAAAGTAATTGGTTATACTAAGGTATGTAAATTAAATTACGTTTGATTAAAGGAAACATATTAAATTTGTAGTGTTAAAAACGATTATGCATATTATATGATGCGAGACTTGCGCAAGTAATTAGTATAAATAAGGTATGTTAATAATAATAAGTTTCCTATATAGATATAAAACGTATAATGTCATTAAGACATTTAATAATTGGTCGATATTTTTAAAATTGTTCTGCAGGTTATAATTAATGGTCGATATTTATTAAGATTCTAGCGCAAGAAATAATTAGTGCGATTAACAATTAATGTGACTTTCCAATTAATAGCTCGATTACAAAAATAAATCAAAAAGAAAAATACAAAAATTCGACCAATAGAATCGCTAGATTTTTCGTGAGAAGCTCTGTATGAGCGTCATGTGTCAAATGTACTTCTCTTTTAATATATAGGAGGATTATCAAGTTTTTATTAATAATATAAACATAATAAAAACGTTTTTGGGAGAAAGTTATAATATTACACGTATTATGCCATTAATACATTTAATAAATGGTCGACATTTATTAATATTCTTGCGCAAGTTATGATTAATGAGATTAGGAATTAATTTAAATGGTCGACATTTATTAAGATTCTTGCGCAAGTTATGATTAATGAGATTAACAATTAATGTAACTTTCCGATTAGTAGCTTGATTAGAAAAATAAATCAAAAAAGAAATTACAAAAAATCAGCCCATAGAATCGCTTGGTTGATGAGGTTATTACATTCATGAAATTGGTTGATGAGCTATTACAAAAAATCAACCAAAAAATCAACCAATAGAACCAATAAATTAAAAAAGAAACTACAAAAAATCAACAAAAAAGAAATTACATTCACGAGGTTCCAACAATGAATTGTGACGAAACGTCAATGATGGTGTTTATTGTAATTCTGCATATAAGAAAACAAAGAAAAAATATATACTAATAAAAGTACAGTTTTGAGGCACCAGGGAGTGTCCACATCAGAGTAAACTCATTCTCCCGGAAGATGACACGTGTCATTATTAATTAAAAAAAAAAAAAAAGTAAATATACAATAGAAGCACAAATATATAATAAGTAAATATATCAAATAAGAAATAGAAGTATTACATTTAATATATATCTAAAAATGTATAATAAAATAAATAATAAGTAAATATTGAAATATTGATATAATGTATAGTTTTACATTTTAATATACTGATAAATACAATTTCAAAAATAATAAATAATATGTAAATACACAAAATTATAAATAGAATTACTAAATTAAACATATGTAATATTACCATGATATATATAATTTCGAAAATAATAAATAATATGTAAATACACAAAATTATAAATGGAAATACTAAATTATACATATGTAACATCACCATTATATATATATTTTTAAAAATAATAAATAATATGTAAATATACAACATTAGAAATGAAAAATTAAACATATGTAAGATTACCATATATATATATATAATTTCGAAAATAATAAATAATATGTAAATATACAAAGTTATAAATGGAAATACTACATTAAACATATGTAAGATTACCATGATATATATAATTTTGAAAATAATAAATAATATGTAAATATACAACATTAGAAATGGAAATACTACATTAAACATATGTAAGATTACCAAATATATAATTTCAAAAATAATAAATAATATGTATATGATAAATAAAATAATAAATAATATGTAAATACACAAAATTATAAATGGAAATACTAAATTAAACATATGTAAGATTACCATGATATATATAATTTTGAAAATAATAAATAATATGTAAATATATGACACTATAAATGAAAAATTAAACATATATAAGATTACCATATATATATATAATATCGAAAATAATAAATAATATGTAAATATACAAAATTATAATTGGAAATACTACATAAACATATGTAAGATTACCATGATATATTTAATTTTGAAAATAATAAATAATATGTAAATATACAACATTAGAAATGGAAATACTACATTAAACATATGCAAGATTACCATATATATAATTTTGAAAATAATAAATTATATGTATATAATAAATATATGTAAAATAGTATTATTAAGTAAATATACAATATTAAAAATGGAAAAAATACATTAAGCATTATAACATTTATCTTAAAATGTAAAATACACAATTTATAAAAAATAGAAAAAACACATTAAGCATTAAACATCTATCTTGATGTAAAATACAATAATCATAAACAAAAGAAACATAAAAATGCAAAAAGAAAAAAACTATTATTCAATCCTACGGTTATAGCGTTTTGCAAGTGCGACGGAAATATAGAACAAAGACTGAATATGTTTTCCAAACCATTAAGATGAAGAGATTGGCTAGAAAAAAATATGAGAATATTACCATGCACATGATTGTTTTTATTCCTTTCAGCTTATCACAAAAATGAGTAAGAATCATTATTTCCTAAGAACAAAAAGAAAAGAAAACATATCGAGTTACAACTTTCTGGAATAATGGTAAGGAGTAATGAACAATAACTAAGAAATCAATTAAAGTCCTAAAGTCGCTACCCCAACGTAAGTAACGGTTATTAGTTAGATGTGTCTTATAAATTAGAATAAACTTTGAAAATTTATATTTTATAATTGTAATTTGATCTGTAAAATGATTAGATTGGGTTTATATAAGTTTATAATTTGTAAAATAAATAGACAAATTTGACTTAACAAAAATTAATTGTTTTTAGATAGAAATGAAAATAGTTTAAATATATTTAAATTATTTGTATATTATTGTCCCGTCCGTAGGGCGGGTTTAATCCTAGTATATTTATATAAAATAGAGTTTACTCTCTCTTTATGATGCCACCTAGGATTACATGTCATAAACTCATAAACTGAGAGTGCAACACGTGTCAATTGAAAAAATTGCGTTTCAATAATGAACTAAACGAAAGTGGGCTATTATGTTGGCCTTGAAAACCAACAATGGTCTTTTAGAATCGGACCAGTAACATAAATAACAGTTTAATTCGAATGAGGCGTTATAATAAATCAAACGAAAGCCCGGTGTCGTTCCATGTTCTATCTCCTTAGATAATGTTACTTTGCCTTGCACACAACCGACTCTTCCACTTCGTTTCATTCAATGCATCATTTCTTCCCTCAAGGGTCAGAAATATAGACCTATAAATAAGGGTCTTGGTTCTGTGAAACTCATCAGATCTGCTTCAATATTTTAGCTGATTCATAGTTTCTCACGCATACTTAAAAGTGATGTTGTTCCAATACCAAAGAGTGTAGTCTACCATGAACAGACATAAAAGGACGACATCAAGCAGCAAGACTGAAGAGCATAGAAGTAGAAGAGGCGACATGATGATTTACACCTTTGAGCTGAGGAGCACCGGCGATTGGTCCGTGAAGTAAAGAAGAAGAACAGAGGATACCAAGCCGACACTGCCTCGCCGCCACCGAGGAAGAGACGACGCCATGCATCACCGGCGAGGAGACCACCAGAAGCTTCATACAGAAAGAGAAAGAGAGGTTCCATAGGCTTCACCAAAAACAGAGAATAAGAGGTTTACACGTGATGGGAAACATCTAGAAAGAGAACTACATCTTTTTTTAGTAAGGAAGAGAACTACATCTAAAAAACTGAGATAAGAGAGTAGTTAAAACGCCTCCACAGAAAGAGAGAGGAGAGAAAGTGAAATTAGGGTTTTCAGTTTTTTAATATTTAACCAGGAAACCAAAGTTTACAAATGAAAGGTAAGCGTGAGTTAGCAACTTCACGTGCTAAACCGAAATTTAATTTTGTAATTTGCTGAATTTAACATATATATTTGTTTTTTAATTCTCCTTTTTTTATGCCTAACTCTTCGTAGACTTTATTTCCCAGAAATTTGTTTCCTATAGAATTGTGTTTGTAATTTAATACTTATTTAGATTACATTTGAATTTTATTAAATAAAAAGTATAGAATTGCGTTTAAAATAAAATAAAATCACAAAGATGTGTCATATATTGCAAACAAATTAAAAAATAAAATTAAAAGATATTGTATCAAACCCAATAGCCCACCAAGTTTTCTATATGATGGATAAAGAGAACTAAGTTGAATCCAATTAAAAAATTAACCATCATTTAATGTCTCGGTTACAAATAAAAAAATTAATGTAGATACAGAAAATAATCCAGAAAATAAGAAGACGTTCCAAAACGGTCTCCTTGCAATAACCAGCCTTAAAATCGAAAAAATATAATTGAGTAATCGCTATCAGTGAAGATCTGGTTATAGGGTTTTTGGGAGAGGATGACTCAAATAAGGTTTGTGATTTCACCTTAACATCATATTTACAGTAGCTTCGTTTGATGGGGAAGGTGAGAAATCTGAACTGATAAGGAGTAAGTGAGATGAATTGATTGCTGGACATGATCAATTAAATTATTCTGTCAAAAGGAAGTGAGGGGAAGACAAAGAGAAAGAGGTTTGTTTCATAAGACATCGAGAACTAAGAAATCGAGAACGCTGGCCCAAGACGAAATTAATTAATAACGCTGGCCCAAGAAAAGAATAGGGTTGCCACGTGTTTGTATTCCCCCAAAGGAGAAAAAAAACTTAACTTTATTAGTTATAAGATAGGGAAATCGGCCAAAAAAACACTGAACTTTACAGGAATTGCCAACAGAAACTTGTACATTTGTCTGGCCAATAAAAGCCTCAACTTTTGTTGACTTATTTAGATTATTAAGAAACTTATGATTGACTGGCCAAATTAGCACACCGTTAAACGAGAGTTAAAACAGCGTTAACTGTTGACGTTAAGTGAAACGACGTCGTTTCGTTTTATTTGATTTGAAAATAAAAAAAGGAAGACTCCGAGGTTCGAACCCAGGTTGTTTGGATCAAATAGCAAGGTATTTTACCACTATGCTAGTGGCACATTCAATGTATGAACAAACACATTTACTTTTATTTGGTATTGATTTTGAATATAAAAAATTCTCTAAAAATTTAAAAGGTCTTTAAAATTCCAAAATTTTGAAAATAAAGAAATTTTTTATAAAATTAATTTTGAAATTGAAATTAAAAATAAAGTTTTATTTTTACTTTTAAAAATCAAAAATCTTCCAAATTTTACATTTTTAAAAACAAATTCCAAAAAAAGAAAATTTTCATTTAAGATTAAAAAAATTGAAAATAAATAAAAAATCGAAAAATAACAAAAAAAAAATTATAAAGAAATTTGAATCTGAAAATAATCAGAATCTATAAAAATAATTTTTTTATTATTATTTTTTTTTTTATAAAAATGCCAAAAAGAAAATTTTCATTTTTCAAATTATTAAAAGAAAATTTGAAAAAATAAAATAATTCGAAAACAAATTCAAAAAAAAGTGATAAAAATTTTCAAATCTGAAAACATATAATAAGAAACTATAAAAAATAAAAAATAATAATAATAAAAATTATTTTTTATAGTTTCTGATTATATGTTTTCCGATTTGAAATATTTTAACTTTTTGGAATTTTTTTGATTTTTTTTTCAATTCTTTTTGTAATCCGAAAAATGAAATATTTCTTTTTTGGAATTAATTTTTCAGTTTTTAGAAATTTTAAAGATCTTTTTAAGTTTTTAGATAATTTTTTTATATTCAATCAGTACCAAATATAATTAAATGTGTTAATAGTTTCATTGATTGAGCCACTAGCTTAGTGGTAAAGTACCTTGTCATTTGGTCCAAACAACCTGGGTTCAAACCCAATGGTTGACTTGATTTTATTTTGAAATCATGTAAAACGACGTCGTTTCATCTTATTTCAAAACGACGTCGTTTCACTTAACACCAATATTTAACGATGTCATTTTTTTCTGTTAAATTTGTTGACGGCGTGCTAAATTGGCAAGTCAACGAATACATTGTTAGTTAATTCTAAAGTCAATGAAAAGTTTGTGTTTTGTTTGACCAGCCCATATGTCCAGGTTTCTTTTGGCAATTCCTGCAAAGTTCAGTGTTTTTTTGGTCGATTTCCCTTATAAGATATCAGAACATTTAATAAGTAGAAAAGGAGCTTGTGGTTGTACAAACAATAAAGTATGAAAAGTTATGTCCAAAGTGTTACTTTTGTAGTATAAACTAGATTTTGACCCGCGCTTCGAAAGCGCGGGTATTATTTTTCACTTTTATAAAATATATTATTTTTTGTAATTATAGAATATATTTATCTTAGTAAAACATTTTTTATAATAAATCCGACACATAGAGTGCCTCTCGTAAACTATGTATTTCTCTAGCTTTGTTTTATTCTCTCTCCAATCAACATATTTATTTAGCTTGCTGTTAAAATAAATGATTATAGATTTTGATCTAGGTGCACGGATGTATATTTTGAAAAAATATGATGATATTTGTTTTTATGTAATTATTAGGATTTGGCAAGGAACATAACCGATACCGATCCGAAAATATAGTACCAAACCCGAACATAAATTGATTAAATATTCAAACTATTCAAAATTTTGTTATTTAAAGAACTGAATATAATCCGAACCGAAAGATTCAGATACCTGAATTTATCTAAATAGATTTATATACTTGTATATATATTAATTATTTTTAGATTTAACGTATATAAGACATCAAAAATGATACTTTTATATTGGTTTAAAATACTTAAATATATATATAGATAGTCAAAAATAAATATCTGAAATAGTTAAAGTATATTCAAATCACCAAAAATACTTAAAATAATTATTGATTTTGTATTCATAATTTTAAATCAACCCAAATGTTATGTTAAGCTTAGGTATTCGGACATATGTTATTTAAATTTATAGGTATTATCTTATTTTATTTAAAGATTTTGAGAAATTTAAAATATATAGTGATTTAAAACTTTTAAAAATAATTTAAATGGGTTATCCAAACCCGAACCAAACCTGCAAAGATCTGAATCAAACTCAAACAAAAATTTAGAAACATCCTAATAGGACTGAAATCTTTGACTTCGAAAACTGATCGGAACCAAACCCGTATGGGTACCCGAAAACCCATCCTTAGTCATTATTATATATCGTATATTTTCATCATATAATTAATTGTATTTTATACGTACCATCATATAAGTAATCATATAATTAATAATATTTTATACGTACCATTATATAGATAATTACATATATTATATTTTTAAAACTTAATATGAAATATAAAAACTATAATTTGAGTTAGTATTTCAAATCGGGCTTTGTATTATATTTTTCTTATATATATTGACAACATTTTTTATAATGGACTTAATAACTTAAGCCCATTACTTTTTTTGCTTAACACTACTATCTTTGTTTCCAAACAAATTTTTTTTTTAAAAGACTACAATCAATGTTTCCAAACACTTTAATTCTTTTTAATACTCCTACCGTTGTATCCAAACATCTCCATTTTGTACTACAACTTTAATAATATAGATGTATCAAGGGATCTCAAAAAATAGCCTACTTGTCCCCTAAAGTTGTTGTTAATTTTACTAGCCTGATTAGGCCAAATCTATTACCTTTTAATTAAAGTAAATTTAGTTTTTTAAATAATTGAATGCATTGACTAAATTTTATGTATATATACTAATGATTTTGAAGTCATATTTATCATCAATTAGTTATTATAAATTTACCTGATAAATTATCATCAACTTATCAATTATATTAATTATAATTAATAAAACAATATAACCATTGTTTCATAAAATAAAAATGTATCTAAAAACATAATGCTGCGTCTTATTTAAATTTAAATTTAAAATTAGTTAAATATTATATCCAAAATATTAAAGAAAAAACAAAATGAGAAAAAAAAGTCGGTTACATAAAGAAACGTAAGAAACAAAAAATACAATATATAAAGGGAAATTGCATCCTACATCAATCAAAAAAAAGATAATTGAGCCCACAACCAAAAGCCCTATCTCACCGATATAGCCCACCAACATTATAAATATTACCTGTTTTGTCCTCTTCAACCAACCGGGAAACCGTCTGCAGTTTTTGAATTTTTTTTATTACCATAACTGTTCACTTTAACTCGTGGCCTTACAGTTTCCCCACACTTCCCTTATTTACTTTACCTTTTTTCTTCTTGTCGGACATCGTGAACAGTGTCATCTTCTTCACATTAACTCCTCCGCCTTCAATCAACCCAATTTCCTCCATTTCTTCTTTGTTTTATACCCGATATCGGTGGTAAGCCTTTATCTTCCTCCGGTTGTTACGGTAATTAAAGCTTCGTTCCGGCGGACTGTGTAGGCGGAGTCGTGAAAAGTAAGTTTGATTTCTTCTTCACCTGTACTTTTTCGTTCTTCACAATCTGAACCTACATCGTCGTGTTTGATTATTGTATTTTTAGATGGTTAGTTTTGTTTATTAATCGGCCATGTATCAGTTGATTCTTCCTTTTCCCTTCTTCTTGGTTATTAATCGGCCATGTATAACCTCAACTAACCATTTCCCTTCGGCCCTCTCTACCGGAATCTAATGTTGGTTGTAACAGCGTGATTACACCGATTTCGGGTGGCCGTTACAGATTGGGTGGCCAAAAATGATTTTTTTTTTAAACGTGTGACTATTAGTTACAGATTGGTAGTATCTGATTGCAGACGAATTAGTTAGCATACTACTTTGAAATTGCATTTTTGCTATGCCATTTTCCTTCTGTTAAACATTTAGTTAATGGAAAATTGTAAAATTGTTAAGTTGAACAATCGGAACCACTGTTGTATGGAATTTCCCCGACTAAAACTGAAATAGTAATTGATTGTATAGTAAACTATATGAAATAGAAATATGATGCACACGCTGTACTATCTTACCTCATACGTGTATAGAATACTATTCATGGAGTGGAGAATACTATCTTACCTTTTACATTGTAGATAAAGAATAACAGATTCATGAAATGGAGAATTGGGATAGCTTATGGTTATGTAGTATACTATATGTAATAAACTATTAACTATGGAATTGCATGACTATACTATTATCAATGCTTTATGATCTTCACCTGTTATAGATTACTATACTACCGTTGGTGTCTATGATATAGTTGACTATGTAGTTAAACCTCCTACGTACGTGTTTTATTGGATGACACTAAAGATGTTTGCACCCCGTTTGGTTTTCAGGTACATGATGGATGAGTTAGGACTTCCGAGTAGATTATTCGAGTCCGGCTATGAGCCAACTGGTCGTAAGCGGGTCAACAGCTACTTCCACCTGCGGTGGGTGGATATATTGAAGCAAGCGTTGGATGATGATCAGCTGGATATGTTGAATGATTCTCAATTTGGGAAGATAATGCAAATGGGAGGACATACGTTCTCGGTTATGTTTCTCCATTACCTTCTATCGCGGCAGTTGGTGACTGAGAAAGAGTTTGAGCTATGGTGGCTGTTCGTGGGCAAGCCAATCCGTTATGCCATTCAAGACTTCGCGTTTGTCACTGGTCTTAATTGTGGGGAAAGTGGTGGGTGCGATGGTGAGTCAAGTGAAAGGGCGGTTGGGAGAGGGAAGGTATCAGGAAAATCAAAAGGTTCTTCATCTACTTCCATTTGGGATGAGTTGTTCCGTGGGGAGGAAAAGCCCACTGTATCCTGGATAATGGATCGTCTCCTAAAGGGTAAACGGTACAAGGATCCGTTGACTAGGTTCCGGCTTGCACTCTTGGTATTGGTTGAAGGAATTCTATGTCCAACGTGTGGGACAACTAAGATCAGACCGGAGGTGGTTAGCAGGTTGAGTAATATAGAAGAGTTTTTGAAGTACCCATGGGGTAGGGAGTCTTTCCTACTAACGGTTAGGAGTGCAAAAGCGAGAACCCCGGAGCATTACATACAAGAAACTATGGCCCTTCAAGGTTTCACACATGCTATGGTATTGGTGGCCGTCACTGCGTGTCCATCTATAATAGTTAAGGCTGGTGGTGGTGATCCCTTGGCAGATGCCAGTCTTTCAGCATCAGAAGTCATCAGTTACGTGATTGATCGAAAGCTATCAGTGAACCCAGTGTCTGCGAAGACAGTTGATCAGCTAGGCCAGGTAAATAGTCGACGTTCTCCTATTTAACATAAGTATACTTGTAGTAGACTATTAAACTATATGGACTATACTATATGGATGTATATTGCATGGTATAGTATAATAGTATGTAGAAATCAATTGCGTTTTGTTCTATACCAAATTTTTTGCGTGCAATATATCATTCTATATCAATCATATCTCGGCATTTTTAATACTCTCATTCTAAATATATATTATTCTACGTAACTGCAGGCAGATGTGAGGTACTATGTTTGTGATAGCGCTGACGGAGACCTTCTTAGACGTGGTTTGGGAGACAAGGAAGATGCATCTGTTTTGAACCTTGTTTCGTTGATAGATGAGGACTACCCCTTCGAACACAACATATGGTCTGGTGGATTGAGAGCTGAAGATGTGAAGCCTAAGAAGGTTGCTCCCCCGTCTCCCCAATCGAGCGGTGACAATACCGTTCCTGAAGTTGGTAGGGAAAAGAGGATGCATGGTGGTGTTGAACGCGGGGCCAAGTCTGGAGAGAGGGTGGGCGCAACAGATGATCCACTCCGTGATGAGCATATTCCTCACGACGTCCCAATGTTGCTGAGGAGAGCGGCCGATGCATACGAAGAGAAGGTTGTTCACATGTTTGAAGGTTACATCTTAAGTTTGAAGGGTCATTTCGAAACAGAAATCGGAGGCCTCCGCACCGATATTGAAGATGTTACAACATCTGTGAATGAACTGAAAACGATGGTTGAAACGGAGTGTGGCAAACTGCGTACAGTAATTAAGGGGGGACATGCTTTTGAGGAAGACCCACCGATGGGTGGCGAGAGTTCATTTGGACATGGCGCGGCTTCCGGAGGTGGTGACGATAATCTCCCCCCACCTTTCGTTCCCCCACCACAGACAAAGGTATTTTTTACATATTTCACTCTGCCTGTTGACTATACTATTTATTTGTAATGACTATTCTATTTACTGAGATAGCATGTTACTTGGTATGCAGAGAATGTATTCTGTTCCAGTTGGTGGAGTTTCACTTTCGGTTCCTGATTTATCTGGACCTTCGGAAGCAACCGGTAACCTTTCGTCCAACATAGAGCTACCACCACCGCACAATACTGGAGGCAGCGTTGAAGATGTGGATGGAACCAACATCCACCAAACCGAGTCAACAGTAATACATATAGCATTCCATCTAGAACCTTCTTATTAGATAGTGTACTACATGTGTATTCCATTCCATTTTAAATTTGTTTACTCTATGGCCCAATTTGATAGGCAACCGATACAATGAATCTCGACTCCGGTAATGGCTTGGGTGGTTCTCTGTCGCCGGGCGGCACTATTGAAGAGGTGACTGCTATCAATCCTGCCCCTGCGCAATCCCCAGCACCCGTATGTCAAGAAACGAAGGCTTCTGCTGAATCTCACCCCTCGGTCCAAAACCCGTCCGTAAAGCCGAAGGTAGATTATAATGATCATTTATTTTGGCCTCCATCACTTTATACACTACATATATAACTCAGTTAACCGTTCCTGTCATGTCCAGCCGTCTGTAGTTTCTGACCCCGCCAATATACCCGATGTATCTCGTGTTGTTAATCAGATTCTAACCCAGTCAGGGATCAATGAGGTAACACATTATTCCATTCTGTTTATATGGCCGTCCATATTGTAGTACATATCATTGTATATGACAATATTAGATACAAGCAATTGATTTGTTACATCTTTGATCCCTACAAAATTAAGTTTAATATGGAAACTAATATACATTTGAGAATGTGATATATCAGACCAAGTATCGAGGTATATTGAAAGATCGGGAACTTGAATAGAATTCTACATAAAAATGTAGTATAGTCATCTTAAATGGACGACTATTAAGCTTGTACTCATATAATATGATTAGTGTCGTTTCCCTTACGATTTCATGCAGGATCTACCGCAGACATCAACTGTATCACCCAAGGGAGTCGATACAAGAACTGCTACGTCTGTGTCTAATCCATTGAATGAGGAAGTACGTAAACTTCACCCTTAGTGATCCTTGAACTTTATTCATTACTTTGCAATTTAAGTAATACACTTTCTCCCATCTTTTTCAAGGATAATGTTCCGGTAGTTGGTCAGACACCGATTCATGTTTCAGTTGAAAAGCAGACGGAGGGTGTAGTTGAGAAGGTCGCTGAGGTTGTTGGTGAAAGAGAGCAACCTCCATCTGAATCAAAGGTACTGTTACTATTCTCATATTGAAACTTGATAGTATTAGACAATCCAAAGAGTTGTCAACTATTGTAATAGGTTGGCGGAGAGGTTTCTACGGCTGATGTAGGTGGCGGTGATGGACAGCGACGTCAAAGTACACGGACGCACAAGAAAACACAAAAATTTAGTCCTCCTGTTCAACCAGTTAAAAAAGCGGTCTCGAAGAAAACAACCAAACAACCAGGGGAGAAGCCACCAGCGCCTAAGCGTCAAAAAAAGGCAGCTGCCGGGTCATCTGATCCAACTAATGTACCAACGGGTACTCCCAAGTCTTTGCCCGTGTTCATATGCGGCTTTAATGCCTTTGCACCTCCTACTGCTGCTACACGTGAGGCATTCTTGAAGCGTCTTGGACGAGCTATGTAAGTTCTTCATACAATGGAACCATACTATTTTGAATATGTTCTATTCCATATAGTGACTATTCTATTATAACATGTGGTATACCATTTGACCCTTGCTTTAATATGATCTCAGATCAGCGAATGAAGCATCCGGCTCGGTTGATACAACAATTACTTGTTTCCAAGATCTCTTCCACTGCACTGGGGTTTGTACACATGAGGTACATCATTTGTTCATCCTATTCCCTTATTATCATCCCATTCCACAATAGTAATATTTTTATTTCCTTTAGGCCTTGGATCGTGTCATACAGTGCATCCGTATTAGGAGAGACATGCTTCCTTCTGCTAGATTTGACTTTCTTGCTCCTTCGTTCTTCGTCGATCTGCTACGTAATTATCCAGGGTTTGAGGCCTGCAATGACAAGGGCATGTTTGCTTTCTCCAGCAGTATTAAGAATCACATGCTGCAGCGTCCACAGTGGTTTAGGGATGTGGATACTATCTACACAACAGTTCTAATTAAAAAATATCAGTGGGTCGGTCTGATCATAGATTTGACGATGATGGCAATTTATGTGGTTGACTTCAATCAGGCATGTCCTTCCGAGTTTGATGTAGTCAGCGTACTCACCCCCATCTCTGTTATGCTTCCTTTCATGCTGCGTAAGTTCTGTTTTGTACCGAGTAATCGAGAAATCACCCTTCAGCCGCTCCCCATATCTCGAATCGAAGTTCCCATACTCCTTGAACAACCAGGTACTATATATATCCTCCTTGGTAAAGAATACTATGTTATCTTCGATGACTAAGTTGCATTGTTTGATTATAGGGTTCTCGGGAGTCGCTGCACTTATTTTGGTTGAACTCGCTGCTGCTGGGGAGCCCCTTATTTCTATTGATGTGACGGAAGCCGATGTACGCTTAGCTGCAAAGAACTATGCAATTGCAGCTATGTCTATTAGTTAAGGTTGAGTGTTTCGTTGTTGGATGTTCATTTGGACGTTATGGCTACGTTTCGTTGATTTACTTAGGACGATGATTGTGTTTGGATGCAATTTCCCTTTTTTCGTACTTACTGTTTGAAACTCTTGTGATACATTATTAGATTTTTAAGTTTATTATGCGATAGTCTAATTTCGTACTATTCCATTTATCTGCTCGGGGTTTGTTAGGCTGTACTATTTACGACAATGTAGTATAGTATGTGCATACAGTTTGGGTTACCTTTTCTTGCTAGAGTATAGTTTTGGAGTCTTCTCTTAAAGAATATGTGGTGCATCTATAACGTTTATTTTATTTTACAAGATTACCAATATTGTACTGTTCGTGTAACCTGATTATACTGTTCACTCTTAGGAACCTCGTTGCAACATATTCAATTACAAGAATACTATATAGTATTACCATACTACCTGAACATGTTGTCGGATTTGGGTTGCCCTTTCCCTTTAGGGTATAGTTTATTATGAGATAGTCTAATATCGTACTATTCCATTTAGCTGTTCGGCCTTCGGTAAACTATACTATTTACGAAAATGTAGAATAGTATGCGAATACGGTTTGGGTTTACTTTTTCTTACTATGCTATAGTTTTGGAGTCTTCTCTTCAAGGAAATGTGTTGCATCTCTTCCGTTTTTGTTATTAAACAAGATTACCAAGATTATACTATTAGTGTAACCTGATTATATTGTTCACTCTATGGGACCTCGTTGCAATACATTCAATTACAAGAATACTATATAGTATTACCATACTACCTGAACAGGTTGTTTCACCTGTTTGGAATAACATTTTCGGATTTGGGTTGCCCTTTCCCCTTTAGGGTATAGTTTTATTTTATATTATACGTGGTGGGTGAAGAAGGACCCAATGTTACCCCTCCTATTTTAATGTTATGCAGAATTGAACTCAGAGGACTATGTTCACCCATAATTCGAGATAGTATACTATGTAGACTTAGTATATTACTTCTTCCATCAGTCAAATTTCTCGTTTAACATTATCGATTTGTCTTGACGTTTGCGTGAGAGGGTGTCGATTACGAGTTTTCTCTTTCAGCCTATGTTTTAATTTATTACGTTTATGTTATGTTCTATATACGTGTATATAGTACTATATGGTTACTCATTCCAACAATAGAATACTATTCTAGATAGTATACTATGTAGACTTAGTATATTACTTTTTCGTTATTTACATTTCTCGTTTAATATTATCGATTTGTGTTGACGTTTGCGTGAGAGAGTGTCGATTACGAGTTTGCTCTTTCAGCCTATGTTTTTATTTATTAGGTATATGTTATGTTATATAACGTGTATATAGTACTATATAGGTACTCATTTTCAAGAATAGAATACTATTTCCATGCATATAGACACTACAGAATTATAGTCTTGACGAGCAACGCATCATTATATTAACACAAAAGATAAGGTCTGAGGGTGATAAGTACAACTGACGCAGTTTTTTCATATCGAAGGGGCTTATTTAGCATACTATTTACATACTAAATACAAGACTATATGACTTTTCATCATATATTCCGGTATTTAGTTAAAACGCTTTACCTCCCCTTCCCATTGCATAGATGCCTAGTCCTTTTACGACTACGGCTGCCGATTAGTCACCCTGTTCCCAAAATATTACTTAGAACTGCCTTCAGATGCTTGCTCTAGGTAGACTTTTTTTAGAAAGCGTTACGGCATGATGCCCTGTTGTGGCCGGAACGTCCACAACGCTTGCATTTCCTGGAGGAGGAGTTACGTCCTTTCTGCATACACAGTCAAGGGAGTTGAATATTTATAATTATCAACAGCGCGTAAGGTAGTAAACTATATCAAATGCTGTATCTTATGTAGTATCCTATACGTCTAATGTAGAATAGTATATGTATGTAAGAAAAGTGGACGGCGTTCTAAGTCCAGCGGAATACTATATAGGGTTCATTTCCAAACTCCTACTTCTTTAAATTGTTCAGTTAGTACCTTTGACTCCCCGCGGGAAAGTATTCTGACTTTACGAGGACGTCCCGGTGGCCTACGAACTGCTGGTGGAAGTAGCTCATATGCAGTACCCGAGCCTACTTCTAACCCTCCCACTGAAGGGACCGGATAGATTTTGCCAGTAAATCCTTTCCTCCAGGTTGGGACATAGTAAGCAGGCGAGACCAGAGCATCGGAAGGGAAGCCAATCCTTGTTGCCGCAGCTAATGCATGAATACATGGTATCCCTATCTCGTCGTACTCCATACAACTGCAATTTCCAGGGGCAAGTCTAACCATAAAGCACTCACCAGAGCTGTCATCGACTTGAAACTCAAGCTCCCCGATATCTCGCACCACCAGACCAGTAGACAACTCATAGTTTTCCTCCACTAGTTTCCGCACATTCGGTGTGAGTGTTCCTTGCTCACGATTTGCTTTTGCCCTACGCAATGCTAACCATCCCATAACGGTTGTGCGTATGTACTCAAACATTGTGATAAGTGGATATTCTCTAGCTTCCTTAAGGACTCCGTTCCATGATTCCGCAATGTTTGACTCCATTATGTTGTATCTCATACCTTTAAAATGCGCTCGAGTCCAGTTTTCAAAACCTGCACAAGAGTGTATTTTAGTTCGGATCAATCATGTACTATATTACAATCATTGTGTAATATAGTATAAACATGGTGTAGTACAGTATACTCTTGCATGTAGTATAGTCGTTGGACAACCAAATGGTATTAATTGTACATACATATATTAATGGGGTATTACGTACCTAAGTCCACCAAATATGCCGCACATTGTGGGCTGATTTTCTGTATCTCGATAAACTTCTTATTAAACTCAGTCAAGGTGAATGCTCTTACTGCAGCGGACATAAGATTTGCAAGCCTGCCTCGCTTATATATGGCTTTGATATTGCGCCAAAGGTGGACTACACAGTAAACGTGCTCCGCGTGATGGTAAACCTACGTATGCCCACCATTACAATTACCTTTAGGAACATACATGGAATACTACATATAGAGTAGAATAGAAATATTTTATTAAAATGGAATAGAATCTGGAGATTCAATTAAAATGTTTAACCTTTCTGAAACCGGAGGATATGCTTGCATGACGATCTGATATGAAGACCAATTCCGGTACATCGTAGACAAAGGTTTGTAGCTTCTGGAAAAACCATTCCCACGCATCATCGTTTTCGCTATCCACCACTGCAAAAGCAAGAGGAAATACTTGGAAATTTCCGTCCTGCGCCGATGCCGATAGTAGACATCCACCAAATTTCCCTTTAAGTGTCGTACCATCTACCACAACCACTTTACGCATAGCAGCATATCCAGAGATAGACGCCCCATAGGCGACAAAACAATACTTGAATCTTGAACCACCACCTTCCACATCAGTAGTCTCCAAGAAGCAGCTCGTCCCTTCGTTTGAGGACTGTAGTAGTGCTAGATATGGTGGTATAAGGGAGTAGCTTCCCACCATAGTCCCCATTGCATGGTCCATTGCAAGCTCCCTTGCTCTCCAAGCTTTCCAGTAGGAGACATTCACATGAAACTCATCCAAGAGTATTTTCCGTATAGCTGCAGCCGTGGGTCCTCTCTTAATGCCAACAAACCGAGATTGTAACATCTCTCCAATAACCTGAGTGGTTGCGAGTCTGTGGTAGTTACGTCGCTCATCTACAGTGCATGAGTGACTTAGGTTAGCCTGTCGAATTTGGAAATTACCACTCGCATCAAGGAGAACAGCATAAACCCTCCACTGGCACCCATTGCCCACACAGCAAGCAAGTAGCATTGCAGGACTTGAGCGAGGTGTTTTGAAATGGAACTTCCTATTCATGGCATGAATTGCTAGTTTGATTTTGCAGTCTGTTTTCGATTTGAAGACACGTCCCACATAAATTTCATCTCCTTCGTATTGTATATCTGCAAGAGCAGTATCCACACCTGCAATTTAAAAATGTAAAGTTACTTGCCATCAGTGAAAATACAGTCACAATATATAGTACAGACCATTTGCACAATATAGTATACTATGTTTATGGTATAGTGAACTATATAAGGAAATAAGAAATAGTTAACTATATCGTTATCATATAGTCCCATAGTTATTAGCTCATTGAAATGAAACACACATTCAAGTGTTGGTTACTACCTGATCCACGACGATCATTGAACACTGGAGGTGCATCCTTCCCAAACATAGCTGGATTTGTTGTCTCGTTAAGCATCTCGTGGAGTGCTTCATCGAATTTTCCCCAATGTTGACTGTACTCGTTAGCGGCTTCTTCAGGTATATCGGAACTCGCAACCGAATCTCCATCCCCATCAACGGGCTCTGTGATTCCCGGTGTACCGAATATCAACCTCCTTGCCACTGGTCTAGACTTTTCCCCCCTCTCTGCAATTGTTGAACGCAGCACAGGGACAATCATTGCATCATCCGAGTCAGAATCAGTATCACTATCTCCCTCTGCTACTCGTTTGTTCTTTCCCTTGTCAAGCATCCCCCTATCTGGAGCATCATTGCGAGTAGGCAAGGCTGGTTCTCTGATTTCTATTCCACGTAATCCACGTGGAATAGTATTCATCACACTCTTACTATTCCCTATGTGTGGAATAGAAACAACAGGAACAACCTGGTCAGCACAAATGGCAGTCCTTTGGGTTGGTGGGAGCGTCAATGGAGTTTCTGAGATCGCAAAATCATGCCATTCGTCGTCATTGAAGCCGTTGTCCCCACCTTGCTCTTGAACTTCCGTCTCGATGAGCTCCAACTCTTTAGGCAAAGGGACTTCTTTCTCACCAGGAGATGGTTTGACTATAGAGACGTACAAATCAACCTCTTCAATCACACGCCTCATTCGAACAAAGATCCCAACCTCAGTATCATCTGTTATGTACTGAGGCATATCAAGGTCCCGATCTTCTAAAGCTACCCACTCAGGGTATTGATATGACAGTTTCAATGAGATTCCTTTGCTGGTTATATCAAGACGCTCCTTCACTCGGCATAGTAATTCCATTAAAGTCATCTCTGAGTGAAGACGGATATAATGCTCAGCTGAGCAGACAATGTCAGGTTCAAATATCCATCTCGTATCAGCATCACGGACCCATGTTCCATGTAGTATCCTTACTCTGTCCTGATCAGTCATCTATTATGGTAGCAAAAAAGGATACTATATCAGGTCTACATAGTTGGACCACTTCATCAAGACAGTACTACTATAAGTGATCTGTTAATGCTTTGACTATGTATTAAACGCATAAACAACAAATTACCTGATCGATTCTTCAGAGCATTAACTTTGGATCTGTTTTCACCTTCAACACTGTTTTTTTCTCTGTTTTTTTACCAAATAGACAGTCTGTACAGATGAAAAGGACTAGACATTGGTCATCTGTCCGCCACATATTACACGTCTACAATCCAACCGTATGCGGTGGTATAATGGGTGACGTGTTTCTGTTTTTTACCGTTGAAGGTGTACAGTTCGTGGTAAATAATGACCAAGTTTCACCTGTGCTACGTGGTCATCTCCCTTCCTCTTACGTGTCCACCGTTTCTTCCCTTTGAAGTTTCTTCTTTCATCTCACTTTCTAACCGATTACCTGTTACGTTTAGGGGTATTACCGGATCAAACCATACCCAATTGATAGTTACTTAAAACTGTCAAAATCATGTGCACACACTTAATTATCTTCCCCATCTTAGACATCTCCCTAATTCTCCCATATATAAAACAAGTTTTCTCTGCCTCTTCCGAATCTTCTCAACTTTCTCTTCTCTTTCGCTCGCTCAATTGTTAAACAAACACACACACACACAAAAAAAAAAAACTGGCACGACCACCACCATGAGGAGTTCACTTCCTCCAGCCAACAGTGGAAGAAGATCAACGACTAACCGTCAGTGGTCTCTTCCCTCCGCTTCCCCCTACTCTCTCTCTGCTCACCGACCTACTCACAACCACCGCCATTACCCTAACTCCAATTCCCCGCCAAATCACAGGCCCGATCGGGGCCCAACGACTCGTACCAAGCCCAATTTCATCGTTCACCTCGTCCACCCGAGAACCCCCGCCGCTGCAGCCAACACCACCGACGGCGACTCCAACCCGTCCTTTTCCGTCAGAAAGCGAGCGATCAGCGCCCTCGCCTCTCTCTGCGGGATCCCGGAGGAGTCCGTCCACGTTCCCCAGCTCGGCCGCGTCGCCGGGAGCTTCGGTTTTCGCCAGTGGATCGACGCGCTCTCCGCCGTCGTCGCTCTCTGGGACCTCCGCCTCCGAGGGAAGCACGGTTTCGTCCCCGAGCTGGTTCCCAACGTCTTCGTCCCGTCCGACGTGGACGAGCTCAGAGACAGGCTCCGTGATCTCTTCTCGGCTCACGTTCTCTCCCTTTCGGAGAACGGAGAAGGCGTGAGGAAAGTTATTGGGGAGATAGACGAGAAGTCTCGCCGAGTCGAGTCCTTTGCTGCGTACAAAAGGGGTCTTAGATTAGAGTTGTTTGATAAAAAGAAGGCTCTAGAGGCGGAGAGAGATTTGATCGTCAAGAGGCTTGAAGAGTTCAAGATTGCTATGATGAGCATTTTGAAATTCCTCAGAAGAAGTGACTGCTCTGAGGTTGATAGGGAAGATGACGTCGATATGTTTAGTTTGGAAGGGGACTATGATTGGCCACGTGTTCATAGTTTGATCCGCAGGGAGTGTCGAAGGTTAGATGATGGGCTGCCTATCTATGCCCACCGGCGAACTATTTTGAAGACAATTCATGGCCAACAGGTAGAAACTTGTCTTATGGTTGCAGTTTCTCTGCTAAAGCTTTTAGTTATTTTATTTTCATTTGGTCTGTCCACAGGTAACGGTATTGATTGGAGAAACTGGTTCAGGGAAGAGCACTCAGTTAGTTCAGTTCCTTGCTGATTCCGGAATTGCCGCCAGTGGATCGATCGTTTGTACGCAGCCAAGGAAAATCGCTGCATTGACATTGGCTGATCGGGTCAGAGAAGAAAGCAACGGTTGTTACGAGGAAGAAGATTCCGTCAGCTGCGCATCAGCTTTCGCTTCTGCCGACGAGCAGTTTAGTTCCAGAGTTGTGTTCACGACGGATAACTGTCTGCTCCAACGCTACATCAAAGACCGGAGTCTGTCTGGCGTTTCGTGCGTTGTTATCGACGAAGCTCATGAGAGGAGCTTAAACACGGACCTTCTTCTGGCGTTGCTCAAAGAGCTCCTATGCAGAAGAGTTGACCTTAGGCTTGTCATCATGTCCGCCACGGCGGATGCTTACCAGCTTTCGGAATATTTCTTTGGCTGTGAGGTTCTCCGTGTCAATGGAAGGAACTTTCCGGTGGAGATTATATATTCACCTAGTGGTGACACAGAAGGGACTTCTTTTGTTGGTGGCCGCATTGCTCCGTATGCTGATGATGTTGTTAAGATGGCGATGGAAGTGCATAGAACAGAGAGAGAAGGAACCATCCTTGCGTTCTTGACTTCCCAAGCAGAGGTAGAATGGGCATGCGAGAGGTTTATAGCTTCATCATCTGCAGTTGTTTTGCCTTTGCATGGAAAGCTATCCTTTGAAGAGCAGTTTAGGGTTTTCCAGAACCATCCCGGGAGACGGAAAGTGATATTTGCTACAAACATTGCAGAGACCTCTCTAACTATCCCTGGTGTCAAGTATGTGATTGATTCCGGGATGGTGAAAGAGAGTAAATACGAGGCTAGAACGGGTATGAGCATCCTCAAGGTTTGCCGAGTCAGTCAAAGCTCAGCTCAGCAACGAGCTGGTCGTGCTGGAAGGACAGAAGCTGGAAGATGTTACAGACTCTACTCAAAACACGAGTTTGGTTCTATGAGTCTTAATCAGGAGCCTGAAATTCGGAGGGTTCATCTTGGTGTAGCACTTTTGAGGATTCTTGCTCTGGGCGTAGACAATATAGCGGATTTTGATTTTATTGACGCGCCTGACCCCGAAGCAATCGCTATGGCTGTCAAAAACCTTGTTCAGTTGGGTGCAGTCGTTGAGAAGAACGGTGTTCTTAAATTAACACAGGAAGGACATTGTTTAGTCAAGCTGGGTCTGGAGCCAAAGCTTGGAAAGTTAATTTTAGGCTGCTTCAGACATAGAATGGGCAAAGAGGGGATTGTTCTTGCTGCTGTCATGGCCAATGCTAGTAGTATATTTTGCAGAGTTGGCAACCTCGATGATAAGATGAAAGCTGATTGCCTAAAGGTAAGATTCTGTGCTCCTGGTCAGTTTTTGCTTCTTTCTAACATAGAATGCTTACTGTTCTCCGGTTATGTAACATTTGATTTACCAATATATGCGTAAATGAGTCCAGATTTTCTCACTAGAGATATGTTTTTTTTTCTTTGTCATCTTCAAGGTGCAATTCTGCAACCATAACGGAGACCTGTTCACTCTTCTTTCGGTGTACAAAGAATGGGCATCTCTGCCGCGAGAGAGAAGAAATAAATGGTGCTGGGAAAATAGCCTGAATGCCAAATCAATGAGGAGATGTGAAGACACAGTCAAGGAACTGGAGATATGCATTGAGAGAGAACTTTCTCTTGTCAGTCCAAGTTACTGGGTTTGGAACCCAACCGAGGGCAATAACAAACACGAGAAGCATCTGAAAATGGTTATACTTGCATCTCTTGCTGAAAACGTGGCGATGTACACCGGCTATGATCAACTTGGGTACGAGGTGGCATTGACTGGGCAGCAAGTTCAGTTGCATCCGTCGTGTTCGTTGCTAGCGTTTGGCCAAAAGCCAAACTGGGTAGTTTTCGGTGAACTTCTCTCAGTTGTCGACCAGTACTTGGTATGTGTAACCGCGTTTGATTTCGAGGCTTTGTCTATGCTTGATCCACCTCCACCTTTTGATGCATCTCATATGGATGAGTTGAGGCTCCGAGTGGAAAAGGTGGCTGGTTGTAGCAGCACTCTGCTGAAACGATTCTGTGGGAAATCTAACCGTAGTCTGCTTTCGATTGTTTCTCGTGCTAGGTCTCTTAGTGTGGATGAAAGGATTAGTATTCAAGTTGATGTCGATCAGAACGAGATTCTACTGTATGCGCCTCCCCACGACATGGACAAAGTGTCTGCACTAGTGAACGATGCATTGGAATGTGAAAAGAAATGGATGCGTAATGAATGTTTGGAGAAGTATATATATCATGGTCGAGGACAAGTACCCCTTGCACTGTTCGGATCTGGTGGTCAGATAAAGCATCTTGAAGTTGATCAGAGATTCTTGACAGTCGATGTACTTTATTATGGAGACAATCTTCTTGATGACAGAGAGCTTCTGACGTTGCTGGAGAAGAAGGTTGATGGGTGTATCTGCGCGATTCATAAGTTTACTGGTAACAAGCAAGACTGTGATGAGAAGGAGAAGTGGGGTAGGGTTACCTTTCTCACTCCGGAATCTGCTATGAAGGCAACAGAGATTCAGAAGTTTGATCTCAACGGATCAGTGATTAAACTATTTCCATCACTGTCAGCTGGTGGTGGAGGAAGTTTGAAGACTCCTTCTTTCCCTTCTGTTACAGCTATGATTCGTTGGCCGCAAAGGGAAAGCCGTGGTAAAGGTTTTCTTAAGTGCGCTTATGGTGATATTCACAGTATATTTGGTGGGGCTTCTTCTGGCATTGTGATAGGAACGAAATACCTCTTTAAGGCAGATCCAGGGTTCAGTGATTCTATCTTGATTACGAATATTGACACAAATCTTTCGGACTCGGAAGTTTTAGATGTTTTGGAGTTGGCTACGCAGAGAACAGATTTGGAGTTTTCCTTACTCAGAAGAGAGATTGTGCATTGCCCACCTCCTACTGATTGTGAAGATATTCTGCATAAGAGAATATTTGCGTGCTTGTCATCGAGTAATCCAGACCCAAACTGTGTTCAAGTCAAAGTTTATGAACCAAAAGAAGCTAATTTTGTGCGAGCGTTGATTACTTTTGATAGGAGATTACATCTGGAAGCTGCAAAAGCTTTGCAGGAGTTAGATGGAAAACTCCTACGTGAATCCCATCCATGGCAGAAGATAAAATGCGAGCAAAAGTTTCAAAGCTCCATTATCTGTCCTGCTTTTATCTACAGCATAGTTAAAAGACAATTGAATGCTAAGCTAACAAGCTTCAAGAGACAAAGAGGTAAATTCCATTGCCACATTTGAAATGTTTACTTTAGAGACTACAGTTTCTCATTTGAGAGGATAAACGGTCATTTGAACTATGATGCATAAGCTTAAGTTTAATATTCATTAACAATCTCTTTTATGTTTTTTTGCAGAATGTGAATGGCATCTGGAGCCAACTCACAGTGGTGCTTATCGTGTTAAAATTTCCGCTAATGCAACAAGACCCATATCGGTGATGCGGAGATCTCTTGAAGAACTCATAAGAGGAAGACCGATAAACCACCCAGGATTAACCCCAAGAGTCTTGCAGCATCTTTTGTCCAGAGAAGGTGTTATTCTGATGCGGAAGATCCAACATGACACTGAAACTTGCATTGTATTAGGCAGGCACAATCTCACAGTACGCATTTGCGGATCAGAAGATAAAATCGCTGCGGCTGAACAAGAACTGGTTCGGTCACTTCTGGCTTATCACGAGAGCAAGCAACTTGAAATCCGCCTCCGAGGTCCTCATTTCCGTCCTGACCTCATGAAGGAAGTTGTGTATCGGTTTGGTCCAGAGCTCAAAGGTATCAAAGCAAAGGTGAACGGTGTGGATCTCAAGCTCAACACTCGGCACCATGTTATTCATGTTCATGGGAGCGTGGAAATGAGGCAGGAAGTAGAGAAGATGGTGTATGAACTTGCACAGGAAGGTAGTTCACTGGGCGGTAAAGCAGATGACGTTGAAGTTGAATGCCCCATTTGCTTGTCTGAGGTTGAGGATGGCTACTCTCTTGAAGGATGTTCACACCTCTTCTGCAAAGCTTGTTTGTTGGAACAACTTGAGGCATCGATGAGAAACTTTGACGCATTTCCCATAATATGTTCTCACGTCGACTGTGGAGCTCCAATTGTAGTTGCTGATATGAGAGCCCTCTTATCACAAGAGGAGCTCGATGAACTCTTCAGAGCATCCCTGTCCTCTTTTGTAACAACCAGCGATGGGAAGTTCCGGTTCTGCTCCACACCTGATTGCCCTTCCATCTACCGTGTAGCTGGTCCTCTAGATTCAGGGGAGCCATTCATCTGCGGAGCTTGCAACTCAGAGACGTGCAGGAGGTGCCACCTGGAGCATCACCCGTATATCACTTGCGAAAAGTACAAACTGTTCAAGGAGGATCCGGACATGTCATTGAAAGACTGGGCAAAAGGGAAGAACGTGAAGGAGTGTCCTTTGTGCAGGTCCACCATAGAGAAATCTGAAGGGTGTAACCATCTACTGTGCCGGTGTGGGAATCATATTTGCTGGGTCTGTTTAAAGTCCTTCCCTGAACAAGAACCTTGTTATGAACATTTAAGAGCAGAACATGGTGGGATAGGCATCTTTGATGAACTCGGCATCCCCATACTTTGAAGTCTGCAACCAGACCTCTGCAAAAATGTACAAAATTGTTTTAAGTAGAGGTCCATGTATCTATATATTAACATTATCTGGCTTGGTTCATTGTACATATGTGGGGATATTGTGTAACAGTAGTATATAAACTAATACAAACCGATCAGAAAAGGGGAGAGACTCGTATATACTTGATGCCAACATATGAAGATATTTTGGTACTAATGACTTCAAACTTGACTTTACATCACTGAATACGCCTAAATGTCAACAGAGAGTTTACTAAAGTCTCCGTCAAGACAAAGTTGAAAGGAAACTAATTTCCAACGTACAGAGACATCCCCTTTAATGGTGTGTTATATCACCTTCCACGAAATTTCCAACCACTTCCAAACCCTACGTAAAGACAGATCCTCCATCCATCCTCTTTATATCTCAACACGTTTTTTGGAATTTTTGGGTCAAGACTTGACTCTTTGTAGATTCTAACGTCAATATGGGTTTTAGATTTCATCAAATGCCCTATCTCTTCTAGTTTTCTTCAAGAGTATTGTGTCCGAAACTCATTTGTCCCTCTTTTCTTGCTCTATTTTTAACTACTAGTTGTCTCTGAAAAGTAAAGTCCCCTGTTTTTGCTCTGTTTCTCTGTTCTCTCAACTCTGAAAATGGCGTCCAATAACAGGAAGATGCTCTATCCGTATCAACCGGGACAAAGCTTCACCTTCACGTTCTACAACCCTTTTTGGGAGAAGTACCCACCGCCGCCACCACCACCACCTCCACCGCCGGCGCAGAGAGATCTCTCTGTCTTCTTCTCCACCTCAATCTGCATAACAGGCGCAGTCTTACTCTTCCTATTCCTCGCGGTCTTCCTCTACTTCTACATCACGCAGAGTTCACCCGCCGCAGTGGCTCCCGTCAACACCAACCGAAGAGAGGACGAGAACGAAGAAGACGGCGAGAGAGATATCTCCGGCGACCATCACTTCTGGCGTATCTCGACCCCCGGTCTCCACCGTTCAGCGATCGATTCTATAACAGTCGTCGGATTCAAAAAGGAAGAAAGGATAATCGACGGCACAGATTGCTCTGTCTGCTTAAGCGAATTCGAAGAAGACGAGTCCCTTAGACTGTTACCGAAGTGTAGACACGCCTTCCACGTCAACTGCATCGACATGTGGTTGCTCTCTCACAAGAACTGTCCTTTGTGCCGCGCTCCTGTTTTCTCCACTGAGCCTCGTAATAAAAGAACAGAGACTAATCATCAAACAGAGTCTGGAGCAAGCAATGGAGAAGAGAGTTCGGGATCAAGGAACGTTAATGTTCTTCCGAGGTCACAAAGCGATTTAGCTACCCATTGTGGTGGCTCGGGAGGAAGGATGGAAACTGTGAGAAGATCATTTTCAATTGGAGGAAGCTCGTTGGTGAAACCTGAGGGTGGTGATGATGTTGCTGGTAGAAGTAGAAGACAGTTCTACAGCAGCTTCGGTGTTAACTTCTTCTCATCGTCAAGACGATCAAGGAACCAAGGCTCAGTTTTGCCATCAGTGTCTAGCTAGACGGACAGTTAGATGGTGACTACCAACTAAGTTTAAGCAATGTAATACTCTAGTGTGTTGTGCTATATATGAAATATATCAGAAATAAACAGACTGTTTCAATGCTTGTAAGATTTTTATTATTGATTTTATATTAAAGAGAAATGGACAAATAAGCTTTATATTAAAGAGAACAAGAACAATCCTCACTGGGACATTTCGTCGAACACATTCAGGACTATCCTAACAAAAGTTAAACCTATGAAGAAGACCTAGAATTGAAAAACGAGACAATAACTGAAACAGAGCATTGGAATAGATTAGTAGATAGATAGCATAAGAGTCTTCAAGCTCTTTCACCGCGGATTCTCCTCGCGAGCTGGATGTCTTTAGGCATGATGGTGACTCTTTTGGCATGAATCGCACACAGGTTTGTGTCTTCGAACAACCCGACAAGGTAAGCCTCTGCTGCTTCCTGAAGAGCGGCTACGGCGCTGCTCTGGAACCTCAGATCGGTTTTGAAATCCTGAGCGATCTCACGGACCAGACGCTGGAAAGGGAGCTTACGGATCAGAAGCTCGGTGCTCTTCTGGTACTTCCTGATCTCTCTCAAGGCGACAGTTCCTGGACGGAATCTGTGCGGTTTCTTGACACCGCCGGTGGCCGGAGCGGATTTTCTTGCCGCTTTCGTCGCGAGCTGCTTCCTTGGTGCCTTGCCTCCGGTGGATTTCCTTGCGGTTTGCTTCGTACGAGCCATATCACTACGAGGAGGAGTCTAGAGAATGAGAATGCAAGTGCGAAAGTTAGGTAATGAAGAATAGAGGTAGAAGATGTGTTCGGTTTTATAAGAGGAGAAATTGGCGCTGAGTTGAAAAAGAAAAATGAAATTGGAGGGAGTTTTCTGAAATCTCGTCCGTTGGATTAAAGTGATATCGACGGCTGATAATTTCGACATATCATCAATCCGCGTGGCTCTTTTTATCAACCAATTAAAACACTCCTATAATACATTTAGTAATGTCAATTGGGCGGGCCGGGCGGGTTTGGGCGTGTCCGAATGGGCTTCATTTTTTTGCTGGACAAATTTGGTCGAAGCCCAAATGGGACCATAACCAAATGGGACCATAACCAAATAAGACCATGATTTATTAGATTTGTTGGGCTGTCCAAATAAGCCCAAATGGGACTCAAAAGCGGAGAAGAATCGATGAAGGAGAAAGAGAGTCGATGAGGGAGGAGGAGAACCGAAGACGGCGAAGAAGGATCGACGAAATCACAGAAGATCCGACGAAATCGCAGAAGAATCTCACGAAATCGACAAAAACGGTGGAGAAAGAAGTGATTTGCATTTTTCTCAATTTTAGAAAACCCTAGACATTTAGGTTTATTGGGCGGCCCATGTCCAAATGATTAAGCCCAGTGTAGCCCACGGACGTAATTGGGTTTGTCCATTTGGACAAAAATTAATTATGGTCCAATATGGTTTTGTCCATTTCTGTCCATATCTATTTGGACATGGGCCGCCCATTAATAACCTGCCCAATTGACATCTCTAAATACATTTGACCTATCAGTGTGATGTTACTATAACCAATTACATTCATCGTTTTCAAGACCACGAGACCTTTCGCGCTACGTCCAAATTTTTTTCCAAAATTAAAAAGATCTTAGCGCCACTTGAATTTTTTTTTTTTTTGCCACTTGAAAATTTTGGCAATAAAACACTCCAATTGTAGAAAATAACAATTAAACTTGACTTGAGAAAAGAAAATAACAATGAAACTATTTCAGAAAAGAGAAGTAAATTTATACTTTACTCTCAAACTTCAAGAAGATGATATGTGCTACTCTAATTGATATTAATTTTCACAAATATAATGTACGATTTTCTAATTTGACTAAAAGTATCTAGTTCAGAGAAAGCATGTTTACACACAAGGAAATATATCTCATAAACATTTTATTTTTCCAGATCCTCGTAAGGACAGACGTAATACTATACTGGTCAACAACCATAGGACCAATCCATACGGGAAGATGCATAGAGAACACTCAACTTTGCTTTATTTTTTTTCAGATTGTTTATTTGTAAGTACAATCAAACGACAAAATCGAAGTAGATAAAATAACACTAGATTGATATTCATGTAGAGAGACATTCATCAAATCAAAAGACTTGAAAAACACTAAAACACACGAACATTTTTAATAAAAAAGATTTACACGAACTGATTTAAACAACCAAAGTAGTTAAAAGCATAACTAAGAAACCATTGTTCTTCATCTTCTTCTTCTTCATCTCCGCTTAAGCCCTCTCACCCCTGATCCTCCTCGCGAGCTGGATATCTTTAGGCATGATAGTAACCCTCTTCGCGTGAATCGCACACAGGTTCGTGTCCTCGAACAGCCCAACCAGGTAAGCCTCCGCCGCTTCCTGGAGAGCCGCGACGGCGCTGCTCTGGAACCTCAGATCCGTCTTGAAATCCTGAGCGATCTCGCGGACGAGACGCTGGAAAGGGAGCTTGCGGATCAGAAGCTCGGTGCTCTTCTGGTACTTCCTGATCTCCCTCAGCGCCACCGTTCCGGGACGGAATCTGTGCGGCTTCTTCACTCCTCCGGTGGCCGGAGCAGATTTCCTCGCCGCTTTCGTCGCCAGCTGCTTCCTCGGAGCCTTTCCTCCGGTTGATTTTCTTGCTGTTTGCTTGGTACGAGCCATTTGAGGTTGTGAAAATAACGAAAGTTTTACTCTTGTTTTTAGAGAGAATGAGATTTGATGTGGAGAGAGTGAGGATGTGATGTGTTTTTTTATACTGAAAGGGAGAGATGAAGTATTTGTTTTCATTCGTTGGATCTATCGCTTATCAACGGTTAAGATTGTTTGTATCTATGCTATCCGCGTCGTTTGTTACTTAGCCAATCAGAATGACTTGTGTATGTTCCGATTTATTTCCGCGGATTAAGCTTTCTTTCGTTCCTCTTTTTCAGTTATAAGGCCGCAGGGCCGTATAAAATGTGGTAAACATTAAGCATTCGGCCTTAGGCCCATTTAATATTAACCACATTTTGAGGCCTTTTAAGGTTATTTCAAACTTCTTTGAAAGAAAAGTATAAACTATGATTTAAAACAAAACAAAAAATGTGTGTTTGTAATTGCAAATGTTGTATCTTAGAACAAACATACGATGCTATGTGGTCTTTTTTTTTTCTGTTCGTTGGGAGATGTAATGTATCGTTCGTACTAGTGGGTACAACCAATTTTCAATGTTGAAAATTAGGTATATGGCTTATTATTAGTATTGGGTGTGATGGACTTGTAGCATAAATTGTGGTCGTACTCGTTCCCTCGCCTCAGATTTGGATATAGAGTTTGTCTTTGCTAGAGCCGTTGATGATCTGATTAGTAAGTAGATCAACCCCATGGTTGAGACTATTATGGTACTACCAAATGTCTTGTCGATGTATACATATATATATATAGATAAACTACATGGAACTCGCAAAGAATCGATTAACGATTGTGCATATCGGAGCTGCATAGTCCATGCGACCGTGGCTTACATGAATTATTCTTATGGATGTAAGCTTGACCTGACCAGCCAGCATCTTGTAAAGAAAAATATAACCAAATGCTGTCTTCCACTATTTTAGACATCAAATTGTTTGTTTTTTTTCTACGCGTCAATGGAATTCGCTGGTGGCTACCGGCTGCTGTTACGATTGAACCACATGCCGACATATCCTATGTTTTTTTTTTGTTCTTTCTATACATCATGGACGGACTCGCTCCTCAATTGAAAAGTCTTAGGTCATTTCTCTAGCTTTGGTATTGACTTCACACATTATGACATGTATTAAAGTAATTAGTTCCTATAGATTAAAATACTGGGAAACTTATTCATTCACAACACAATCGACAAAATTTATTAAAATAACATTATTATATTATATAATTGGTCTATTATGTGATGTTGACTATGAACTTGTCAATACTCAATATCAATAAAATATGAACAGGATTGCAAATGAAAGGTTCTGAAAACATGCAGTTGTGGATTTTTAGTTTTTATTTAATTGTTTGTTTTTAATAATCTGTTCATTTCATATTTTACTATTTTGTTGTCTATGTTTTCTTTTATTTTATATTTATAATTTAAGTACGAAAGCAATTTTTTTACCTATTTTACGTTTTATAGATATACATAATTTTGTTCAATCATTTATTATATAACATGTAATATTTATGCTTTTACTTTTTACATTCTAATACCTATAAATTAAAAGTTAAAATATGTTTCAGTCCATTTACTCAGTGCTGGACGCGAATTATCACATATAACATTATTATATTATATAATTATGTGATGCTGACTATTAACTTGTCAATGATCAATATCAATAAAATATGAAGTGGTGACTTTGGAAATAGAAGATATCCACCAAATCCATCCATATTTTCATATCTATATTTTCTCCTAAAATAGAGAATTTTTATTATAGAGATGAATTTGCTTTAATATATGTTTTTATAATATAATTTATCTATTCAAAATATAGAGATATGTTATTTCTACATCTAAATATAGAGATAAAAAATAACATTTTTCTATATTTTCCTATAAAATAGAAAAACGCTATTATATAAACATAAATTGAAGCAAATTTATCTCTATAATAGAGATCTCCATTTTAGAAAAAAAATATAGAGATATACATTTGAGATATTTTTATACACATTTGAATCTTGAGAAAAGAAAACCCCACATATATTTTCCTTAATTAAAAAGGAAACTCTATGAAATAAGAAAAGTGAATTAAGTCTCGACGACTATAAGATAAGAACCAGAACTCACATAATTATTCAAGCAACCCAGTATCTTCATTTTCTTATTTTCTTCTGCCAAAAGAGAATGGCAAAACTCAAATCTCTCATAATCGGAAAAGTCAAAGACAAAGCTTCAATATGCAAAGCCAGTTTGTTCCATAGTTTCAGTTCCAAGTCGGTCAAATTGATTCACTTGGCCCTTTTGAAGTCAACAACTCATGCTTCTCATAAACCACCCGATAGCAACTACATCTCCGACGTTGTCTCTTTCTCCAACAGTCGTCATGCCCCGGTAGCTTTCTCGGCGGTTATGTGGAGGTTACAAGTTACAAAGAGTGCTTTTGTGGCCATCAAGTCTCTCATAGTCTTCCACAAACTTATCAAATCATCGAGATACATGTTTGAAGGACTGGATCGCGGTAGAAACAGTCTGAAACTGAATGATTTCTCAGACAAATCTTCTGATGTCACCGTAGAATTATCACGATGGATTATATGGTAATTACATTTCCCTTTTTTATATTATTTGATATGACGTTGTCAAAAAAAAAAATTATTTGATATGACTATGACATATATCTAATAACTTGGACGCGTTCATATCGGTTACCGACTTGGATATTATAATACTAACAAGTTTTTTCCTTTGTCTCTGTGTCACTGTGTGTGTGTTTGGCTTTATTCAGGTATGGACTGTATTTGGATTGTCTCTCGTGGATTTTGAAGGTAGTAGGGTCTTTTCCAAATTTAACGGAGAGCTCAAAAGAGAAATCTAAAGAGAAAGATCGTGTTTCGTCTTACCAAACCGGGTACATAATGAGACAGGCCGACTCTCTTGTGACTTTCTTTGAGCATATATGTACTAGACCGGATACTCCACTTTTGTTCCAGAACAAGATCGTGGACGAGATCAGAGAGCTCGTGATTCAAGACTACTTTACCGTTGTGATACTGGTTATGGTACGGCTTCAAGTGTTGAATGAAAGATTGATTAAACCGGAACCGGTTGGTGATTCCAGTTTGAGCGATTTAAGGTTGGTTTTGATGAGACTTGAAGAATGCAAGGAGAGTTTGAGTGGTTTGTTTTGGCGTTACAGACGTTTGGCAGAAGATTTCTGGTGTTTGGTTGAAACATTGAAGGCCGATATGGTACATAACGAAAAGGAGATGGTTAAATTTACCGGTTTGGTTCAGACCACGGTTAAGGATGATGAGGAGATGGTTGAACTAGCTAGTTCGTTTCAGACCGAATGGGTAACATTCGACGACTCCGAGACAGCAACGAACGAGTTGTTAAAATGGGAGTCCGAGTGGGAAACTTTTGATGACTAGCCTTTGACGAATGAACCAGTCCAGTTCAGCATATATACGTAATGTTGACAGCTGATTGGCTCGGTTAGGTGAGAAAGTATCCGGTTTACACTTGGGTTGGTGTCTCACTACGTACAAACGAACCAATTGTAACGGTTGAATTTGGTTTTTCTTTGGAATCGGATGTCATTTTTAAAAAATTATGCCTAATTCTCTCTCTCTCAAAAAAAGACAAGTGTGTATAAGTGATTCCTTATGTAAATAACTTGGGAAATTTATGAAATGAGCGTGTGCTTAATTTCCTATTCTACTATATAACATTCATAAGGAAAACAAATCGGTCGTTATTCCAGTTTCGACCATTTTTACATTTTCAATCATGCTTATGTGACTAACAGGATACAATATGTATGAGGTTTGCGCACTTATTTTTAAAATAGATGCTTCAAAGATAAAATTATGGACCATTTAAGATATCATTTTCAACTTTTTTGCATCAGAGACCTGCCAATTCTTAAGGCGCAAAGTTGCTTTTTGTGCCTACAAATTTGAAAGAAACGACGAGACAAACGTGAGAGACGCACGAGGATGGAAAAAAAAACATATAGTATAAGAATCACACAAAAGAACTGAGTTACCTCTTTCTCCCAGTCACATCTCATGGTTATAAATATCAATATAAACGTCTGAATAGCGGTTCCTCCGAATATCATACCAGCCCAAATACCCTATTGACATACAATAGCAATATGCATACTTATAAAAACTGCAGAGAGAAAAGGGTCGATATTAACCTTCAAAAAAAAAACAAAGAAAACTTGCATTTACCTTAACACCGGTGTTGAAAACCCAACCCATGACAAATCCAAGTGGAAGTCCAATGAAATAGTAGCACCCTAGATTAATGTATGCCACTACCGACTGCCAACCCGAACCAACCGCAGCACCTAATCAAAGTTAACACGTAACCGTTGACCCGGTTTATCTTAGTTTTTTTTGAAAAAAAAAATATATTATTTTGTTTGTGTGACCTACCGGAAAGAACGGGATAGACACTGTTAAGAAGAATCGTAAAGGCTAAAAGAATAGAAAGGTTATTCACTGCTTTCATAACAGCTTCGCTTGAAGAGAAGATCCAACCGATTTGATTATGAAGAAAGACTACGAGCACCGATAGGATTATTCCGATGATTAACGATTGTATCACTGATATAATCATAGCAAACCTTGCTTTTTCTCCGTTTCCTGCTCCTAGTTCATTCGCTACTCGTACACTAACAAAACATGTTATAATTGTAGTCAGTCTATAAATGATTTGTCTTGAAGCAACTAGACTAGCAATAATATGAAGAAGAGACTAGTATAACCAGATCTAATCGGTCTTGATATCATCAACAATTTTGACCAAACGAAACAAAAGGAAAGTATCTATATGATAGTAACAAAATAAGAGACTGATTATACCTGGTCCCGGCGAAGAAAGCAAGTGGAATCATCGTCTCCAGACCATTTATCAACATGCTGCCGATGAAAACTTTTACTATAAAATTTCTAAAAAGTAATATGCAACATGAATAACACTACAAAAAAATTTCAGGCACATTGTATTAGTTTCCAAAACTATATATTTGACGTACCATATAGACATAGAGTCGACAGCAATTTTTGGGTCCTGGAGATTGCCAGTCATCACTATTAAAATCCTATAATACCAATTCTCCAAGCTGTCCAAGTAAAAAATCTACCGTAAGAAGTTGTGTTCTGTTCCGTAAAGCCAAAAGAAGGAAAAAGCGACAGATAATTCTTAGACAATTTTGGTAAATTTTCTTTATTAGATCACTTGAAAACAGAGTCACAGTCATCCTAAAACCGTTTTTTTTTTGAATTAATTTAACATTCTTTAAAAATAAACGACAGATACCAAAGCATGATTCCAGAGGATGCAGAGAGCTTAGTGAATTCCCATAGTCTGGTGAAAGCTTCAACGGAGAAACCGGTCCAAGTGAGCGGACAACCGCCGCAAGTGGTGTATGTAAATAAGATGAAGACATTGAGCCACCATGACAGGTTAGCAGTAGCTATGGTCCCTATGACTCCAAGTTTAAGAACATACACAAAAAGCCAACACACAAATATGTGTACCACAAGCGCCACTCCAGAGGAGATTGCAATCACCTGGTGGTAATGTACGCTAAGAGACATTTAGCATTTAGCAATTAGCAATTAGCAATTAGCAATAGTAATATCAAGAGAAAAAAAATCAGTTACAAAAAAATATACATATCAAAAAAAACTTGAACTATTTTTATATAATTTTTTATTTTTTTTCAGGCATATTTGTTTTTTAATTCCATGTTTTAAAGTTTTTAGTTAGCAAGCTCACCCAAAACTACAAGACAAAACAAGTTAAGAGTATTTCCAATCTAATTTTATTTTTGTCGTTATAATAGTATCTAGAGACAAAATCACTATAACCCACCTATATTTTTATCTCTAAAATAGATATTGTTATTTTTTTTTCTATTTTAAAGAAACAAATAATACTCATCTATATTTTACTTTATATTTGAGATTTCTATTTTTTTAATACATTGGAACAAAATTAATCTCTATTAAAATATTTTTTTTATTTTAGAAATAAAAATGGTGAAATACACGGAAGATTATCTAAAACACACAGAATGTATCAAGCGGTATATAAAACAAAAAAAAAATTGTATTGGAAAATCTAGAAATTTGACTTATCAGGAAAAATCTAAAAAATGCAATATCTTATTTTATAGTAGTCTAGTAAATCAGATTGATTTATTCTCTATATAAACCTATGCATTTTTTTTCTTTTCAAAGCAAACCTATGCATGTTGTAAATATTTATGGAAGAAATTGGATAAGATTCTCATGATACATAAGTTACAACATAAACCTATGCATGTTGTAACTTATGTATCATGAGAATCTTATCCAATTTCTTCCATAAATATTTATGTGTTATTTATTTTAGTAATTATCAATTTGTCTCTTGCAAACATATTTTATGAAGACTCGCACAATCTACCCCAGGAACAGAGCCGTCTAATTCACAAAGTACTTGGACTAACCCGCCACGTTGTGACATTTCAAATCTTAAGGTACATATAGTAATGTCAATTGGGCGGGCCGGGCGGGTTTGGGCGTGTCCGAATGGGCTTCATTTTTTTGCTGGACAAATTTGGTCGAAGCCCAAATGGGACCATAACCAAATGGGACCATAACCAAATAAGACCATGATTTATTAGATTTGTTGGGCTGTCCAAATAAGCCCAAATGGGACTCAAAAGCGGAGAAGAATCGATGAAGGAGAAAGAGAGTCGATGAGGGAGGAGGAGAACCGAAGACGGCGAAGAAGGATCGACGAAATCACAGAAGATCCGACGAAATCGCAGAAGAATCTCACGAAATCGACAAAAACGGTGGAGAAAGAAGTGATTTGCATTTTTCTCAATTTTAGAAAACCCTAGACATTTAGGTTTATTGGGCGGCCCATGTCCAAATGATTAAGCCCAGTGTAGCCCACGGACGTAATTGGGTTTGTCCATTTGGACAAAAATTAATTATGGTCCAATATGGTTTTGTCCATTTCTGTCCATATCTATTTGGACATGGGCCGCCCATTAATAACCTGCCCAATTGACATCTCTACCTGTATATTCAACCTCAACGTCTTTCTTTCTCTGATGAATCGAACTTCCTTTTTTTTGATCAACGATTAGCAATTACAACTAGAAGTAGCCTCAATATCGGCTCCCTCACAGTACGAGATCTCCGATCAACTCCTCAATACGAATCTCCGTGGGAGAATCAACTCAAGACCTCACGATCTCACTACTCAATTCCAGTTCTAAGCGCCTAAACAGAGAACAATAAAGCTCCAGCCTTTTTATTTAACTTGAAACCCTCCACCTGAATCAGAGTCTTCTCTTCTTCTCCACGTCAGCATTCTGATTTCTTCCTTTGACCCTCCAAGCTTGACCAAGATTAAAAGAGAAAAACATTTTTAGGAAATTGTATTTCACTGTAAACAAGTTGGTTATAAACTAACAAGTGTCTTATTAGTGTTGCTTAATTGGAAATTTTGGATTTGGTTGTTTGTAGATAGTGTTTTGTCCTCAATTGTTCTAAATAGTGTTAATTAATGTGTTGTTGGATTCTTATATTTAACGGTATCATCTAATCTTTTATACATTACATTTAGAAGATTTGGTTGTTATTGTTTTATCTTTTCATTTCTTGCTTTTACCTTTTAATAAAAAAAAAATCTGTTTTATCAAACTCAAAGCATATTTTTTACAAAGAATAGTGGTGAAAGGTTTTGTCACAAATATTTGAACGTAGATACTATTTCAACACATTAAAGTGAATTGTTATATGAAACTACATTTGAAATCTTAGATTTAGTCTTCTTAAACATCGGTTGTTGTTTATGATACCCTTACTTTTCACCCACTAAAATAAACAAATGTCTAAATGTTTTAAATTAATTTGAAACAAATCAATATTATTAAATTGTGAAACCATAATATAATTTTTTGAAATACGATATATCCGCAATTTATAAATTTTCACGTATTTCTAATATATATCTAAACTAATTGATGGCACTCACATCAAAATTGAACTTTTAAATCTAATCACTTTTTGTTAGAGATGGTAACTAATCAAAATGTCTAGTTCAAGAAATAACCAAAGTGTTTAGCTTCATAAGACCCATATTGGGCCTAATAAAGGCCCAAATATCCAGCCGGAATTCTCAATTTAAAACTAGTGAGTAGAAGCTGATTCGCTCCCTAAAGAAATCACTATCGTCCATTCACTCGCTCTTATCATAAAACCAAAACCCTTACCACATTCTACGCTCTCCTACTACCTGCTAAACGCGCCTGACTTTAACAAAGTATCTGAGTAAAACGACGTCGCATTTGCGAAACTAAACCCACGCGCGAGTGGAGAATATATAATGTCCATAGTCCCACCTGACTCTTTTTCTCTTTATTATTCTTCTTCTCCGTTTCTTTTTCATTTTCTTACAAAAAAAAAAAAAAAACTCAGTTTCTCTCTCCAATGACGGCGACACTAGGTAGAGACCAGTATGTGTACATGGCGAAGCTCGCCGAGCAGGCGGAGCGTTACGAGGAGATGGTCCAGTTCATGGAGCAGCTCGTCACATCCGCCGCTCCATCATCCCCAGAACTCACGGTGGAGGAGCGCAACCTCCTCTCGGTGGCGTACAAGAACGTGATCGGATCTCTGCGCGCCGCGTGGAGGATCGTCTCGTCGATCGAGCAGAAGGAAGAGAGCAGGAAGAACGAGGAGCACGCGGCGCTGGTCAAGGACTACAGATCCAAGGTGGAGGCGGAGCTCTCGTCGGTTTGCTCGGGGATCCTCAGGCTCCTGGACTCGCATCTGATCCCGTCGGCGGCGGGGAGCGAGTCGAAGGTGTTTTACATGAAGATGAAGGGGGATTATCATAGGTACATGGCGGAGTTTAAGGCCGGCGAGGAGAGGAAAGCTGCTGCTGAAGATACCATGCTCGCTTACAAGGCTGCTCAGGTGGTGATCAATCTAAGTGATTTTGTTAGTTTTTTTTTTTTTTTGGGGGGGACCAAACCGAACTGATTGTGTCTGTCTTTGAATGCAAATGTTTTGAAGGATATTGCAGCGGCTGAGATGGCGCCTACTCATCCGATAAGGCTTGGTCTTGCGTTGAATTTCTCTGTGTTTTACTATGAGATCCTCAATTCTTCCGACAAAGCTTGTAACATGGCCAAACAGGTGTGTTACTCCTTTTCATTACTTTTAGTCTCGAATAGGATCATCACTCTCTCTCTCTCTCTAGCAACAAAACATAAGTCATTTGTTCTGGGTATCTTGATAGACTTCTTGACTAAGGATTTTAACCACTGCTTGACTTTAATCCTTTATTTTTTCTTAAGATATTTGTTGAAAAAAGGTTGAATAAACTTTTTCTAGAACAATGTTCCATTTTTTCAGACTGAGATCCATATTATTATGACTCATGTCTCATTCTGCTTAAAACCAAAACTTCTTGTTTAGTGTATATAAAGGGGGTTTAGTTACAAATCAGATTTGATCATTCTAAAATTTTGATGCTTGATTAACCTCTAGGCATTTGAAGAAGCCATAGCTGAGCTTGACACACTGGGAGAAGAATCCTACAAAGACAGCACTCTCATTATGCAGTTGCTCAGGGACAATCTTACCCTCTGGACCTCCGATATGCAGGTTACTTCTTACTTTCAAAACTCATCTTAAATCTGTTTTTTTTCCAATCATAAATCTCGAACCGTGCTTGCTTGATACCGTGATCAGATGCATCAACTTACATAGAGAAACTCTGAGTCTGTGTACTGAATCATTAAAATATTCTGTGTTCAGGAGCAGATGGACGAGGCCTAATGATCTTTGATGGAAAAAGGGAGAGAGTTATGCTGCCATGTTTCTGGTCTCAAGATCCTTTTAACATCGGCTTGAAAAATATTATTCTTTTAAAAGTGTTTTATGATGAGTATGTGCACAGCTTGATGATTTGTCTACTCTTATCTTAAAAGTCTAAAACTATGTGCTCTAAAACTTGTAATCTCTTAGACTTTGATGAAGCCTTGAAAACCTCTTTATCCTTGTACTCAAATTTTGATTCTCCTACCTCTGGTTCGAGTTGGAAACCAACAATCCACCCTTTCCTCTGGTTCAAGTTAGAAACAAACATTCTATTGATACAAGTTGGATACCAAAAATCTTGGTTCATTGTTTTGGTTGGTGAATATACAAAACCATTTTTGTTAATATATATAACAAAACCAGTCAAAGAACCAATAATCAGTGAGCCTCTCAAGATTACTTTTCTTTATGGGTTGTAGAAGAAAAACGTAATGGAAGTTTTGGGTTTGTTAAATGAAGTACAGTATCTTCAACTATGTTGATCTGTAGCAAACTGTATAGGTGAAAAATGTCTCAAGCAAAATGTAGAACTCATTGAAGTTCTGGGACACGTTAAGAACAGACAAAGATTATGAATACCTAGATTAGCAATTAGCATTTGATAAGCGCCTAGCCATCCATTGATGCTCTCAGCTAACGCAACTGAGGATTAAATAAAAAAGATTCAAGAAGAGACCAAGAGAGAAAAGAGAATAATACATTTTTTTAGCAATGCGAGTGGAAGATGCCGAGAACTCAGAAGCTTACTAACAACTAAGCCTCTCAAGATTACCTTTTTTTTAAATTGAAAATTGTTTAGCAAAAAAAAAAAAAAATTTACCTTTTTTATGGAAGAAAAAAAGTAACAGAAATTTCGGGTTAGTTTTGTTTTGAAGGAAATCAAAGCTGCTGATATGGCGCCTATTCATCCTATTAGGCTTGGTCAGGAACTCAACTTCTCAGTGTTCTACTATGGCTTTTGAAGAAGCCATAGCTGAGCTTGGCACACTGAAAAAAAAAACCTACAAAGACGGCACTCTCGTTATGGCTGCTCAGGGATCTTGACTCTTGAGGAAGGGTTGGGGAGTGGTACGGAACATGTTTCCACCACCAGATTTCAATCTCAAAATGACCTTAACCTTATCTCAAGACTGAAAAAGTTATTGAACTGTTTACGATGATTATGTGCGCAGCTTGTTGATTTATCTGCTCTTATCAAAGGTCTAGAACTATGCTCTTTTAAAATTGCCATATCTTGACATTGCTCAAGCCTTGGAAACCTCTTTGATTCTTCTACGGTCTGCTCTGGTTCAAGTTTGAAACAATCAATCTAAGGTCTCCTCTGCTTACAGTTAGAAACTAATTAACACGCTAATGTCTCCTCCTCTAGTTCAAGTTAGAAACCAACAATCTTGGTAATTTCATTGTTTTGGGGGTGAATATAGTAACTTCTTTCTTTGCAAATATAATAAAACCAGTCAAAGTCCAAGCAACAAAATTTATGTAACATAGAGCGACCATAAGACGTGCACACACTTATGCAAGATTCGAGGTGAGAATCAAAAGAAGTCTGAATCTCATTGCACAAAGAGATGCAAAACATCAAAATTGTACTTGGACCACTTTGTCTGCATTGCATGCATGAAACAATATATTAAATAGAACACAGTCTTTGGTCTATTTCTGAGTCATACATAATTGTTTTCTCATATATTACTTCAACTTTTCATTTCGCCCACCAATCTTTTCAGAGAAAGATACTGTAAACATTAAAAACTAAGAACCAAAGTTGCTCGATCACACGTGATTCCAGTCCACCTCCACTACAAAGTTATACGAATTGTTCTCAAGTTGAAAGTTATATTTGATTTATAGATATAAAACATTATAATTGATATATGGAACTTTTTAGCTAGGGGCATCATTCTTTTGTAAGTAACCCATCGATCTCTTTTCTTTTGTTAGGTTGTTCGCTTTACTTGTTTTTTTTTACTGCAAATAAACATTGTGATGCAGAGAAGACCGTAGCCAAAAAAGCTTGAGATTAGACTAGAGTGTAATGTTTGTCAAAAAAAAAAAGACTTAAGAGTGTAATGTTATTACCAAATGTTCATAACTCAACCAAAAGGTATCAATCAAGACAAAGTTTAGAAGTCATAGAAACAAGCAAAGATTTGGAACGAAACTAATATTACATACGGAGCGAAACTAAAATACGCAAATATGTTTTGGGATTAGGAAGATTATATGTCACACCTAGAACTTTATGATAAAAAAAAAATTATAGTGCAATGCTATCTAGTCACATGACATGATGATAATCAGAGGTTCTGAAAAATGTGGAGGTCTCAGACGAACTGCTTTTGTACTCCACTATCTAAAAGAAGTTATTTACAAGCTTTTTTCGAAATATAGTGGTGAAAGAGAGATTCAAAGTTCATTTAATCTCTTACATACTATAAAATAAATGGTTCGTTGTACCTTAGGATTAAACATTCACTGTATCTTCAGATTATGTTAATTGTTATTCATTTTTTTTTAAAAAGGAAAAATGAAAATAAGAGAAACCATTGACCCTTTTCACACCCATTTGACAAAGTATTTTCCATATTTAAAATAAAAATATTTGTTTCCATGCTAAATGATAGTTCAATTTGAATTTTCTCCATCACATTTCAATATCTTTAAGAAAGCCACATTTTCATTTATGTATCAAATAAGTTTATCCTCACCCTCTTTTGTTTTATCTCTTCTGACCCCAAAAATAATCTCAAAGTATATAACAAAGGAACAACAAATCCAAATAAAACAGAGACAAAATCTTTTCTTTTTTTTCTCGTGTTTTTTTTTGAGTTCATTATCTCTTAATACTATAAAAAACGAAAAACTTGTAAACAGATCGGAAAAAGGCAACAACCTCTCTATAATGATGTCGGAAATCGAAAGATCCAGTTTTGACGATGAGAACTCGATTTCTTCTTCATACGGAACAACATCGATCCTTCTTCCTCAGGTGGGTTTTCCATCGGAGGAGGAGGAAGAAGAGAACATCAGAGAGATGATCGACAAAGAGAGACAACACTCTCCGAGAGATGATTACTTAGAGAGACTGAGAAGTGGTGATTTGGATTTCAATGTCAGAAACCAAGCCCTTGATTCGATTTTGAAGGTCAGACCTTTTTTTCTTTCTTCTTTCTGTTGTTGTTGACTCGATTCTTAAACTAAGTCAAATGTTTTCAGTGAGACTTTGATCTGAAATAAAAAATAAAAAGACATGACCTTTGATTGATTATTATTACAGGCTTGTGAGGAGCTTCGATTCGGACCAGTGTGTATATGCCTAGCGATTAACTACTTTGATCGTTTCTTATCTGTTCACGACTTGCCTGTAAGTTAGAGATAAGCCTCTTTTTGATTTATTGATTGAAAGAGTGTGTTATGATGATGTACTTGTTTCTCTAGAGTGGAAAAGCTTGGGCTGTGCAGTTGTTAGCTGTGTCTTGTTTATCCCTGGCTACTAAAGTTGAGGAAACTAATGTTCCTGAGCTTAAAGCATCTTCAGGTTTTTATACTAATCTCCCATTGTCTCCGATTGTAGTTATTGAAACCAGAATCAACATTTGTAGTAATGATAATAGGTTGGAGATCCTCGGTTCATGTTTGAGGCTAAACATGTTCAAAGAATGGAGCTTTTGGTGTTGAATGTATTGAAATGGAGGTTACGAGCCGTGACGCCCTGCTCTTACGTTAGATACTTTCTGAGTAAGATCAATGGCTATGATGATCGAGAACTATCCAGCAGACTGATCTCCAGAGTGTTACAAGTGATAGCTAGTACAACCAGAGGTGAATGGTCTCTCCTATTTTTTTTTTCATTTGGGTTTTGTTATACATTCAACGTCAACTCCAAAAACTAGTTTTGCTTTTGGGTTATGGGGTAAAAAGAAACAAGAGGATTTATGGTGGTTGGTTGTGGACAGGTATTGACTTTTTGGAGTTTAGAGCTTCAGAGATTGGTGCTGCTGTTGCACTTTCCGTTTCTGGAGAACAACTCCATACATTACAGTTTGACAAATTCTCCTTCTCTTCCTTCTGCCCACACCTTGATAAGGTAAAAGAAAAGTTCACTTTAATACTAACAAAATTGGAAGTTCAGTATCCTAGTAGATACTTATGGATATGGAAACATAAATTCATTGCACGTTGTATGCTTATGTCCCCTGTTTGAATGCATACCAAAACTAGTTCCAGTATAGGCCAGAGAAAAACTGACCAATTCAATTATGGTCGTCCTTGTGAGAGCCCTCGTGACATACTCACATGTTTGGTAAATGTTGTTTTGTTTTTCTCAATTCCAAATCTGATGGGTTTCAACTACAATCAAACTAGATGATCTCCTCATGGGGACCAAAACAAAAAGTTGTGTCCTCAGAGAATATACGTTATCTTTTTTTTGGGTAAAAGTAATACGTTATCTTTGTCTGTTTTTATGTCTTGTTTCATAAATTGTTTGGTGTTTGTGTGTGTGTAGGAGAGAGTGAAGAAGATTGGTGAAATGATAGAGAGAAATGGGTCAGCTTTGTGTCCACAGACACCACCCAATAATGCAGTCTTACAATTTAAGACTCTTTCTACTTCTTCTGTTTCCTCCTCTCTCACTTCTCTTTTTTGAATTTCTCTCTCTCTCTCTCCCCTTTTTTAAAAATGTCGTAATTGAAATTTTGATAAAATAAACAAACAAGCAAAAAAAAAGTTTGCAGAATTACTTATAAATAAACGTGAAAATGTGTTTTGTCGGAAAAAAAAAACGTGAAATGTGTTTTTTCTTTTCGGAACTATGACTCTGTGAGATATATATAAGGCTACTGTTGCTTATTTGGCTTGTTTTTTTGGTTCCCGCCAGATATTAAAGCGGGAAACTAACCGACTCGGTTAAGCGAGAGTTGACTTTCTCCTGCAAACAAGACATTTGAAAAATGGCTCGTAACATCGTAATGGGCTTACAATTTAGCTCATTCTGATCTTTTGTTATCACTTGAATCAGTCGAAATCCATCGATAATGGGCTTCTAGTTGAGCCCAAGTTAATAACATATGACAAAATCGAATAGTGGACTAACTAATGAAGTATTGGAGATTAGGGATTGGTTTATTACTTTCATGGTCGTTACCTGATATTTTCCTTGGTAAAAGCATTGTAATCGTCTTGTAAAACAGATAAAATCTACACTTTATGATTATTGATTATGGGCAAACTATTCAACTAATCATTGAAACATGAGTTGATTATTTCACTTCTTTACTGACATGATCAATTATCTTTTTTGTGTCTATTACCTCACAATCAAACTGGTATGATAAAAGCTACTTCTTATATAAACTGTTAATCAACAATTGGTTAAATGAGCCAATTTACTATTCAGGTGTTATAGTATTTTACCTTATTTAGATCTTATATAGTTATACTATTTTCTGGGGAATAATGAATTACTAGCTATGTATGTGATTCAATCGAACCAAAAAAAAAAAAACTGAAGAAAGGACACTTTACATCCTGAATCGCTGTGGAAATAGCCTGTAAATGTACCAGACGCTTCTTATTATCACTTCTTTCGGCTGGTGTCATACTTTGTACTATTTATCAAAATATTTAAATCCACTGACAGCTATTTCCAACGGGTATATTAGCAATGTCCAACGGTAACAACACCAATAATATCACAAAACCTAATCCAATGGTCAATCAGGTCGGGCACATGGGGTTAATGATTAATTACGAGTTTTCATATTTCTTTACAAGATAACTTATAGTATTGTTATGCCAAAAAACTTACTATATATAAAAGAAAACAAAAAGGGTCGTCGCTGATTATACAATTAACAAACGGGTGGATCAAGTAGACAGAAAGACATGCGAAGTTGCAACTCTTTGATTCTTGAACTAAACATGTTAAGCTGTCTCACCACATTTGCCACGTCCTGCCTAACATAATAATCTTTGAAAATAATATCACTACAGTTTTTGGAACCTCTCTACAATTATATTCCCCAGCCAATCACAGCTGGCTACGTCAAAAGCTTACTCGCCTAATAAAAATTAACTTCTCCTAATTTAACATTTTTAATCCATGGTCTGTGGATTGTATACTAAGCAAAGTCAGTACTAAAGTCAATATAAAGATGTTAAAACTTCATCCGACTAATATTTTGGTATTCATATCTTCCATATGTAATACGGGTTACCTGATTAAATATGTTTTTTTTTAAACACTACCTTATAAAATATGTTCAGTAGCCGTTATCGATATATCTAATTTAATCATGACCCAATTATATTCAATTCTGTTGAAAAGAAACAAAAAAAATCAAAATATTAATGCCTCGGCCTTGGAGAGTAGACTACTCGGTTTAGCAACCCCCATGTTCCAATTATGCGTCTGCATGTTAGTCTGCAGGTTTTATTTTTAATATATTAAAGATTTTAGGAATCTCGATTTAACTAATTGAAATAATTCTTAATTTCCTCCCTCCCCTTTTTATACATCTCCTCCATTTTCTTCACACTTCACAACTCTCTAATAGTCTCATAATCTCTCTCACATTGTAAAACCAGAAGAAGAAGCATTATCTAGCAGAAGTAAAAAAGAAGTGAGAGATGGCTTCCAAAATGGTCCAAGTTTTCTTGATAATGGCTCTCTTCGCTACGTCAGCCCTCGCTCAAGCCCCGGCCCCTACACCAACCATCACTCCTCCTGCCGCAACACCCCCTCCCGTTGCAACTCCTCCCCCCGTAGCTACTCCTCCACCAGTGGCCACCCCACCACCAGCCGCAACCCCAGCCCCAGCCACCACTCCCCCACCAGCTGCGACTCCAGCTCCCGCCACTACTCCACCATCGGCCGCTCCTTCTCCCTCTGATGTTCCCACCGCATCTCCACCGGCGCCTGAAGGTCCAGCATCGAGCCCTGACGGTCTTGCTCCAGGGCCTTCAGAAGAAGCACCTGCCCCAAGTGCCGCTTTCTCCAACAAAGCTTTCATCGCCGGAACCGCTTTCACCGCCATTATGTACGCCGCCGTTTTTGTTTGAGTTTTTTTTTTATTTTTAAAATTCACAATCTTTTTTTTGTTGTAATTTCACCCCAATTATTTCAAATCCTTGGTGTTATGTGAGAATTTCATTTATTTTCGTATTTCGCTACTTGATCGTTCAAATTTGTATTATGTGTCACGTGTGTCGGATCGTGGAAAGTAATTCGTGGTCGGAACCAATGGAATGCTGACGCGTTTATTTACCATTGGAAGGGCTTTGTATCATTGTATGGTCTGTGTAGAGGTGGAATTTGTTTATGTAAATCCAATTGACAGTTTAATTTCATTACTCGTTCGTTTACAAAAATAAAATCTGTTACATGTACATTACATAAGGCCCATGATATCTGTGATATAATCCAATTAGCCCATTTACTTTATTCCAAAAGCTCAGTAATTCCCAGAATATAAATCAGGTAACCCACATGATTAAACTATTTATCTAACTAATAATTTTCTAGAAGTTTCATTCTGTTAAATTGTCCACTTGGAGATAACCACGTTGATGGCATTGATTTTCCAACTGACAAGACCCTGGCCCCCATTTTAATCATCGCCTTTTAACAACTCTGAGTTTTCTAACAACTCTAAGAGCAAGGTTATCGCTGGTTCTTAACACATTTCTTAGTAATAAAGAGTTAAAAATTAAATCAAAAATGCTTAGATACATTACAAACGTATCTTAATTAAGAAGCTTCTGTGAGCGTTCCTTAATGTCACGCGTCCCTCTGTTGATGGCCGTGAAGTCAACTGACTCATACGGCGCTGCATCGCTCGCCAACGAGAAAGCAGTTCTAAATAATCTCGGAGATGACTGCATCCCTCCCATCATCGACGATCCTTCTCGGCCAAGGAAACCAGGAGCATGACATCATCAAAGCGTGTTTCCTCTCCGGATTAGGCGCAGAGATCGCCGGCGACACGACAGTGGCGAGCGTGCATAAGAATTATATGGAAGGGATCGCGACGAGAGCCAGGGATCCACCACTAATCGTGTGCTTGTTCTCGTAGGATGAAACTGAGGTCGGAGGCGGCAGCGATGGCGGAGGAGGAAAGAGAAGGAGCGGCGGAAGGAGACTTCAAAGGTAAATTCGAAGGTCTTGGTCAATCTATTAGATGTGTTCTCTTTGATATAGGATTCTTGATTTTGAGTAACTTTGAGGACATGGATTTAGTATTAGGAGAAAACAAGGAACCAGTAGTATAAGAAACAGTCATGAAGATAAGTTGTAGCTTGTTAAGTGTTTGTTTGGTGGCAGGAGGCTTTCTCCATAGGAGCCATTGAGTTTTGTACAGGTTCATCAGCAAAGTGAATCAGATACGATTTCGCCTATGTGTGTTTTCAGATGTATTGAAGAAAATCCCCATGACATAGTCATAGATGCGGTGTTTGACAAAGATGAAGGTGTTGTGGCTCTCGACGGTTGTGATTTAGATACTGATGGTTATCTCCCTGAGGTACTCTTTTAACTCGTTTATTTGATGAAGTTTCTCTGTGATGGTGGTACCAAGTATTCACAGTGTTTTCTTGTCTTCAGGACTCTGACTTTACAAATGCTATTGTGACTGGAACACCAGGTAATGACTCTACCCTATGTTGCTTGTCTTCGTGATGTTTTTCTTCTTTACTGTTTCACTCAATAGACAAGTTCTCAGGTAAAATTAGTCAAACGGAACTTAAAAAGAAGACCAGGAAGCTTGCTAGGTTGAATAAAAAGGTACAAGTTACTTGTTCTAAACTATTTGAGACAATTGTAACAGTTTTTGTACTATGTCAGATTTTGTAACATGTTCTCGTCTTGTTTATTTCAGCAAAGTGAATCAGATACGATGAAGCTTAAAGTACTCTCAGGATTTGTTTTTTCCTCTGGCAGGTTATGCTTTTGTGTATTTTGAGGACGAGCGTGATGCCGAAGATGCTATCTGTGGGATTGACAATATCCCTTTTGGCTATGAGAAACGCAAGCTCTCTGTCGAATGGGTTAAGGTATCTCTCTCCCTCTTTCTCCTTTTCTTATGACTTATATGAAAGCTCCGGTGGTAACACAACCGGAAAAAAAATAAATTACTATTTACCTAAGAACCTACAAAAGTTTCTACCAATAATCTGTATTTTTACTGAAGTATCTTAACATTGTTTCTTAATCTACATTTATTAATAAACTATCCTAAGAACCTAAATCTTGGTCCTATCTTAATCTGTATGTTATCAAGTCCTTCATTTTGTTGACAAAAATGAAAATTCCAGTTCACCATTTAAGACCTCACTCCGGTGCCTATGGGTTCAATCATCCGGTTATAAATTAGGGTATAAATTATAGCGCATTCCGAACCATTCGTGTTTCTCTTAAAAGCGTACTTATACGATTACTTTTTGCATACTGTGCAATGCCTTACACTTTACTTACTACTAAGAGCAACCTCATCAGTGGGACAAAAATTAAGTCCTTAGGATATTTTATTAGTTTTTTTAAGGTAAGGACAAAACTTAAGGACTTTTTAATTTTTTCAGATTATTGGTAGGACTTGTTATGTATCTTAGTAAATTAAATATTTATTTGTGTAATGAGATATAAATGAAAACTTGTAAATAAAACACATAAAATAGAAGTTTAACATTAATATTGAAAACATAAATAAGAGTAAATTACAAAGTAAAAAAAAATTACAAATTAAAAAAAAAGGAAACAAAGCCATTACCTCCCCTTAGCCTCAGAACAAGATGCAGAGTCGAGATTGATTATCCAAGATGCAGAGTCAAGCCCTCTTGTGGATAAGCATCTCAGGACGAAGCAAACCAAGACCAACCCTTGAAGTAGTTACTGTCAACTTCCGCAAGTAAGTTCCTCTCTGATCTCACATGCTCAACCTTGAACAAAAAATGAGGTCACATAAAAATGGAGTTCACACACATAAAGTTATCAGTATTAGGTAGGGAAGTCACAATCACCTGGCCTCTGCGAAGCATCTCAGCCTTCTTGAGCTTTTTCATTGCATAAACTTGACCTGTAGTCTTTTCTCTACAAACTCTAACCTACAAGAAATAACAAACATAATGCACGTTTCCAAGAAGGCGGAAGGGAGTGAAGAAAATATGGATGCATTTACAATTACCTCCCCAAAAGCACCTTTACCAATCATGGTAAGCAAATCGAAATCAGCAACACCTAGCTTATGGCGTTGAAGGCGTATGTACTCTGTCTCCTTCTTCTCCAGAAACTTGAGAAGATTGTTTTGATCTTCTTCAGAAACATCAGCATCTGCCAGCTTCTGCTCTAGCAAGCTTTGCCTGTTTAAATATCAAAGAGCCATTACTACCACCACAACCACCTGAGCCAGCGTTATATTTGGATCTTCCACGCATCTGCCGCTTCTGAAACCAACTCTTTGTAGAATCCATATCTTAATACTCTTTTTACCAGAAAAATTATACAATCATTCAACGGGTAATTATCATCATCAACATCATCATGGGATTGAAACGTTTCAACTAATCCTTGTGCATAAACCAATGATTTTGGAAATCAACACAAACATCACCTAAAGAAACTAAAAACTGGAAGAGACTTCGATAACATCAACATCGATTGTCATATTTTAAAAACCCACAAAAAATTAAACAAAAGAAACAAAACAGAATCAATTGACAGATAAGTGATTGCTTTGATCAATTGACAGAAATTGCTTTGATCAATTGACAGAATCAATTGACAGATTCAGATATAATCAGAGGAAGAGAAGTTTACGTTTTGAGAAGACGTCATAGGAGGACTGGGGAAGCTAGATGGGTCGAAGAAGAGAGTGGAAGAAGTAAGCTTTGGAAGAATTCATGGAGAGGATGAGCAGAGTCAAGGAGAGATCGTCAAGGAGAGAGGCAGAGTTGATTTCTGGAGAGAGAGAAAGAGACGTGAATAGGCAACACGTGTCCTTAAGGACGTCTAAGAAAACTTCTTAGCTAAGGACGTCCTTCACTTAATTGCACATTTTTGATTTATTTTTAGACCCATTATTACTAAGGACTTTGTTAAGAAGTCCCGTTAATGATGGTCTAATACACAACTAATCGTTCCCTCTAGTTAATATGGACGTCAACCCATAGACCATGATTAATACATATTTCTTATGGAGGGTTTCTTAACGAATATAAGAGACGTTTTTTATATTCGTTAAGAGACTTTTTTGTAAGAAAACTACATTAATCATGTTCTTATTGACTCTTCAATCTAGGGAATAGGAATATTACGCTCCACCATTAATTGTTTGGAAAATCATGCATGAATACCAAGCTTGATGAATACTCAAACTATTTGAAGATCAAATTGTTGACTCTTCAAAATATAGTTTCTTGCTGAGACATCAACAAAGTTGGCCAAGCGTATAGTTTCTCACTTATTATCCTGATCTCTCTTCGTCAGATTGGTTGGAGACTTGGAGTATTGAAGTCCCGTATGGTTGAGGCTTGAAGTTTGGAGTTAATGATCAAGCTGCAGGGTTTACATGTTTTAACTTCCTTTCTGTTTGATTTGTATTCTCTTTTAGAATATTTCCAATGTAAAACACTGCCTTTTCTTTTAAAATGGAGTTATTTTATAAGGAGCTGATCAGTTTACTCAAATTATATTCCATTTTAGAATAAAATAATAAAGTATAGTAATGAATAAAAATAAAAATATTATTCCAGGTATAGACTTAATTGTTTACTCTATTGTAAAGTAAAAAATTGAATAAGATTTAAGCATTTATTTATCTAAATTTCATTTAAAATAAAATATGGAGTGTAGTTGGAAATGATCTTATGGTTTTTGGAACATTTTTGTTTGCCTTTATATATAGCTAAGCAATCTTGGGTCCTAGGTAATAGTTTCATTCGTTGCAAATGGGTCCTAGGTAATAGTTTCATTTATTTTCAATAATGATACGACTAGGGTTAGTGGCCTATAAAACGAGAGAAACTGAGTTGCTAAAGATGTGTAGTATATATGGAATGAAATTGGAAGAGAGGAATGTTTAAAACTTAAAAGATATATCCGAACTACTCTACCTATCTTCTATCGTCTACAATTTATTTTGTTACACTTTAATTTCCAGAAGATCGAACATGGCAGACAGAGACGAGGTAGCAGAAGCTGTAGAGATGGCTCCTCTGCTGAAGGATCAAATTGCGGTGGAGGAAGGCGGAGATATATGGATAGAGACGAAGAAGCTATGTAGTATTGTTGGACCGGCAATATTCACCAGAGTCTCGACATATTTATTCTTCCTCATCACTCAGTCTTTGGCGGGCCATCTTGGCGAGCTCGAACTCGCTGCAATCTCCATCGTCATCAACATCATCATTGGCTTCACCTATGGCCTTCTCGTACACACACACATTACATATATAAACATTTTATGGCTTATATTTTAAATTTTAACCTTTTAAGAGGCTATATATATATATGAAAACACCTTCAAATGTTGACAAACCAAAGTTTTGTTCAATAAATAGCACAATTTTTTTTAACAAAATAGCATTTATTATAAGATAAAAATAAATATATTAATATTTTTGAGTTTAGTGTTTAATATTGAAGTTAGGAATTAAATTTTATGATGTAGGGTAATTTTGTGTGTTTATTAATTAACAAATGTTATTTGAAAGAAAAAAATGAATACTATATTTTTTTAAGTACTATTTTCTAACAATTTTTTTTAGAAGTGCAAGTTATGAGATTTGCCCTATGTATAAATTTCTTCTTTTTTTTATATATGCAGCTTGGAATGGCGAGTGCGTTGGAAACGTTGTGCGGTCAAGCCTTTGGAGCAAAGAAGTATGACATGTTAGGAGTGTATATGCAGCGATCTTGGATTGTTCTCTTCTTGTTCTCCATCTTGCTCCTCCCTATGTTCTTCTTTGCAACCCCGATTCTTAAGTTTCTCTGGCACCGTCGCTGTTTTGGCCATTCCTCTCCACTTTGCATTTGTCTTTGTTTGCCCTATCATCCGATTTCTCCAGTGCCAGCTCAAGAACGAAGTATGTAGATAAATATCTATTCATTCAGAGGCTTAATAATAAGCTCTTAAAGATATTTTGACGTTTAGTCTAGTGCATGACTTCCCTTACATAGACTGATCATTATTAGGATAGCATTTTTCATATAATGCATTTCATTTGTTTAGGTATTCAGTCCCTACCTAAGTATATATCCAGTTTTTCATTTCTTCATTGAGCATAACATATCTTGACGAGTAAATATTTACGTGATATTAACATCGCTAAATGTGTTTGGTTAATATTCTTTTACAATATCACCATCAGGTGCTAGCAATAACGGCCGGAGTGACACTTGCAGTTCACATATTTGTGTCCTGGCTTTTTGTGTACGGTCTTAAGCTTGGATTCATGTGGACCATGATTACTTTTAGTTTGGCATGGTGGCTCAATGTCATCATGTTGTTTGTTTACATCGTATGGGGAGGTTGTCCGCTCACTTGGACCGGTTTCTCTATGGAAGCTTTCACGGGACTATGGGAATACGCTAAGCTCTCTGCCTCCTCCGGAATCATGCTTTGGTACTATATATTGGTTTAGACGCCACTTGTATCACATTTTTTCTTATGCTATACATATCGAAAACAACTTACGGTAGATTTTTAAATATCGAGCGGCAGCTTGGAGTTTTGGTATTATAGGATTTTGATTGTGATGACTGGAAATTTGGAGGATGCAAAAACTGCTGTTGACTCTTTGTCTATATGGTAAGAAAAATATATTCATCTATTGCTTTTTAGTTTAATATAGCATTGTAGTCACATTTCTTCTGTATATAATTTTGTTGGAAAACTTATACTTACAATTATCATGGCCAGCATGTCGATAAATGGTTTGGAGCTGATGATTCCACTTGCTTTCTTCGCCGGGGCCGGGTAACTAATCAAATCTTATGTACTAAAATGTATGAAAGATGTGCAAACAAAAGAAAAATGTTTTTGTAACGTAGACTTATGCCAACGGTTTTTGTCTACCAATGATGGAAACCATTAGTTTGATAAAGTTAATTAAAAGGACTCCGCCACTATCTGAGAGAGCCACAGAAACATCACGACGTGAGCGGAAATGAAGTTTATGACATTTTCCTTTGTTCATGCATATCATCATGCATCAGCAATCTTTCTTGAAATCTCACCGTGGAATTTGTGTGTGGCCAAATAACTGTTTGCCCAGCTAGTAATTCATGGTGGTATGTATACCTTGATAAAGACCGGTTAGATCTAATTATACTGAGTCATGGCTTAAGCAATCGCTTATAGATCTACTATAATAGTATGTCTTTCCAGCTAGTATTCTCTACAATTATTAATTTTACCACGAAAAGCTAAGTGTCGGAGAAAAAAGTGGGCTGAGATTGCTAGTTTTACAATTATGCTTGTGTACTTAATAAGTTAATAGCAATAAACATCAATAGCAATAATTAACAAGAAGAACTATTCTTTCAGGGTACGAGTGGCGAATGAATTAGGAGCAGGCAGCGGAAAAGGAGCAAGATTCGCAATGATCATATCAGTGACACAATCATTAATCATCGGAATTATATTTGCAGTGCTCGTAGTACTTCTTCGTGATCAAATAGGTTGGATTTTCTCTTCAAGTGAAACCATCACAAAAGCAGTTACCGATCTCTCTATTCTTCTAGCCTTCACGATTCTTCTCAACAGTGTTCAGCCGGTTCTGTCCGGTACACCATCCAAATTTTTCTTATCTCAAGATAAAACCAGACCAATGTTTGTGTGTTGAGTGTTTGATTTTTGATCATTAAGGTGTTGCGGTCGGATCGGGTTGGCAATCATTAGTGGCATATGTAAATTTGGGAAGCTACTATTTCATTGGACTTCCTCTTGGATTTGTTATGGGCTGGATTTTCAAGTCTGGTATTAAGGTTAGTCAGTCTCCTTTGTGAATTTGATACAATATTTTGTAGGTTAATCTTTATTATATCATGACTATTATATATGGTAATAGGGCATGTGGGCTGGTATGATATTCGGAGGAACTGCAGTTCAGACTGTGATATTAATCTTTATTACCATGAGATGTGACTGGGAGAAAGAGGTAATTCAATTTTTGCTTATTATGCTAAATGACTTGTTTTTACGCATGTCTTTTAATTATATAGTCGTTTTATTTCGGATTTACAGGTTCAGAAAGCAAATGCCCGCGTTAAAAAATGGTCTGTTTCCGGTGAAGGAAATTGAAGACAATCGAACGTCAAAAATATCATTTCAATCACTATTGCTAGTAGTAAATTACATAATCGGTGTAGTGTCTGGTTCCGCTGTCTAAACCTAAACCGGAGCAACGACCGATTTGTTTCTCTGTTATGAATAAAGAATTAAGTCTACTTTCACTACAGACTTTCTTATTTGTACTTATAATGGATAATGAATATTATTATAGATTCATAACTAAAAATGAGTCACCTATTTCGAAGACAAAAAACAAAAAGTTTGTTGTCAAATGGTTTATCACATAATGTCTAATACACGTTACGTAACCGGGGATGACCGAATGCTCGGACGTAATACACCGAAGAATGTATACAAAAATATAATAGATCTCGTATGATTAAACCAGTTAATCGGTATATTTAGTATCCGGTTCGAAGTTCGGAACCGAAACCTAAGCAATGGCGTAGTTGGCGAGAAATATACATGATCACGTCTCCTTTCATGTTTTTTCTCTGGTTTTGCAACAAATAATTTAAAACGTCAAGGGGCCCGGTTCTGTACAGAAGAAGAAAGTATTAATTACATAACGACGAAAAAAGTCGAGACAAAAAAAACGGAGTTGTTAAATTCGTGACAACCAGTAATGTGGACGTACATGGCACATAAAGTGATGTAAACTGAGTTGTTGAGTGAAAGTCAAAGGTATGGTTTTGGAGTTGAAATGAAAGAGGATTACAATATGTTAAAATCATTGACGCAGGCATGGTGGTTTAATGGTAAAATAAAACCATCCTGAAAGCGAGGGACCGTAATTAGAGCGTTTCTAGCTTCTGCGTTTTGTTTCACGAGATTAGATGGTAGTAACTGTTATCCACAAAGTCTCGAGACTTAGCACAGTTTTCGGTTCTTAACCTACCGGTTGTAAAAAACAATATTTATACATTGCGTGTTACTCGATTAATACCATCACGTATCTGCTCTCATCTACTCTTTTATTTGATAGATTTATAACTTTCCAGAATATCGGCGATGGGAGAGAGAGACGACGAAACAGGAGGTGTAGAGAAGGCAAGGATCCCTCTATTAAGGGATCAAAATGAAGCGAATGAAGATGGAGATATACTGGTGGAGACGAGGAAGCTATGGCGAATCGTGGGACCAGCCATATTCACCAGAATCACCACCTACTTGATCCTCGTCATTACTCAGGCCTTTGCCGGCCACCTCGGAGAGCTCGAACTCGCCGCTATCTCCATCGTTAACAACGTCATCATCGGCTTCAACTTCGGCCTTCTTGTATACACACACATAGAAACATTACTTCGCTTATATTATAATGTTCTTATGAATAAACTATGAAATTTTAATGCAGCTTGGAATGGCTAGTGCGTTGGAAACTCTATGTGGTCAAGCGTTCGGAGCGAAAAAATTTAACATGTTAGGAGTGTATTTGCAGAGGTCTTGGATTGTTCTCTTCTCATTCTCCATCTCGCTTCTCCCAATGTACTTCTTTGCAACTCCGATTCTTAAGTACGTGGGCCAGCCTGACGACATAGCCGAACTCTCTGGTACCATAGCCGTTTGGGTCATTCCTATCCATTTCTCATTTGCTTTTGTTTTCCCTCTCAACCGATTCCTCCAATGCCAACTCAGGAATAAGGTATATATGTAACATTGTTTTAGCCTAATTTATTTCTCATTTAGATTGTTATTAGCCATATCACAACTAATAAGCATTGGTAGCCTGTTCTAGCATTTCTAGCATGATAATATCCTCCGAAGTCTAATGACTGAATATGTTATTCATACTATTATTACCACCAGGTGATTGCAATATCGTCTGGAGTATCACTTGTAGTTCACGTATTTGTGTGCTGGCTTTTTGTGTACTATCTTGAACTTGGAGTGATTGGGACCATGGCTACTGTTAACGTGGCATGGTGGTTTAATGTACTCCTCTTATTTATTTACACCACTTGCGGTGGTTGTCCACTCACGTGGACTGGTTTCTCCATCGAAGCTTTCACAGGACTCTGGGAATTCGCTAAGCTCACTGTCTCCTCCGGTGTCATGATCTGGTATCACTCGTTAAACGCCACTAGTGTCGCATTTTTTAAGTTTAGTTCACAACTGGAACACTTCTTACGGTAGACTTGTATGGAGACAGCTTGGAGAATTGGTATTATAAGATTTTAATTCTGATGACTGGAAATCTGAAGGATACAAAAATTGCTGTTGACTCCTTGTCTATATGGTACGTCAAATATACATATTTTGAAGAATAACGTAACTAGTATGAAAAGCTTTCATAGCAATAATTAACTATTTATTAACTATTTTTTATAATCACAATGCTCACTCGTAGCATGTCGATAAATGGACTAGAGCTGATGATTCCAATTGCTTTCCTCGCCGGGACCGGGTATAACCACTCTCTCGTTATCCTGACTATCGTGTAGATAGTTTTTTTTAATAGCTAGCTTGGTAAACTTTATATTATTCACATTTTTGAAAACCTATTTACAAATCTGTTTTTATAGCGTACGAGTGGCGAATGAACTGGGAGCTGGAAGTGGAAAACGAGCAAGATTTGCAATGATCGTATCAGTGACACAGTCCTTACTCATCGGAATAATATTTTCGGTGCTAGTAGTATTTCTTCACGATCAAATCGGTTGGATCTTCTCCTCAAGTGAAACCGTCATAAAAGCAGTCAATGATCTCTCTATTCTTTTAGCCTTTACGATTCTTCTCAACAGTGTCCAACCAGTTCTTTCCGGTACGCTACAGAAACAAACTAACTGATTTGTTGTTCAAGAATATATATACCGAGACAACGGTTGTCTTTATCTTTTTGGTTAGGTGTTGCGATTGGTTCGGGTTGGCAATCATTTGTGGCGTATATAAATTTGGGGTGCTATTATTTCATCGGACTTCCACTAGGATTTGTCATGGGCTGGATTTTCAAATCTGGCGTTAAGGTAAACGCCAGTTTTCTTTTAATATAAATAAATTTCAGAATGTAAAGATTAACTCCTTAATCTTTGTGTGTGTGTGTTGTGCATATTGTGATTTTACGTGTAAGGGCATTTGGGGCGGTATGATATTCGGAGGAACTGGGATTCAAACATTGATATTGATTTTTATAGTTGTAAGATGTGACTGGGAAAAAGAGGTAACATAAAAAAAAGTTGTTTATTGCTTTTGGTTCATGTGTATGTCTTTTTAATTAAAAAAGATGTATGTCTTTAATGCAATTGTTTCATCGTTTTTGTAGGCACAAAAGGCAACTGCACGCGTTAGAAAATGGTCGACCTCAGGCTCAGAGGCAATAAATTGAACATTGCATAATATGTATACAATAGTAGAGGCTAGAGCTATACTGCATAAAACTAGAAACTAGGCCGTGGTTATGAGTAAAGCGCATGCGGTATAGTTTCAATCTCACAAGGTTTAATCAACTAAAACTGGCAACTGGAAGATCAGTATAGTATATGTTTTGGTTTCGTCGACGGAAACTGGAGCAGTGATTGATTTGTGTTCCTCTACGGATAAGGAATTAAATAACTTTCACTTCCCAATTTTCTCATACAAGTTCTTTACATATAGTATTCAAGAAAATATCATTTAAATTATCAATTTTCAAATTTAGTTGAAGTAAAACATTAACTTTCCGGTAAACAAAACAAACACTTACCATTTGTTGAAAAGTCATTTTAATTATAAATTTTCATTGACAATATCATTTTAGTCATATCGTTAATCAACCGTTATAGTTGACTAACAGTATACCTAAAATGATTTTTAAAATTGATGATTTTTCGGTACAAATATAAATTATAATTTATCATTTTATATAACATTTATTATTTTGGTTTTGAATATGTTATTTTGTTATCATTTGTGATTTTACAGATATATTATATATTATAATAAACTCATTATGAATTTGATGTTTGTCATATACAAATTATTTATTTTAATTTAGGAATATGATTGTTTAATATTAAATATAATATATATATAACATAAGTATACAATTTATATTTATGACATATTTTCAACGATGTCTTACCTTCAATATTAATTTTAATATTTTAATAATCTATATTTAGATCAATATTTATAATAAAAATCAGATAATCGCTATAATATTATTCATTAGAATCATAACTAAATATAAGATAAACATAATTATTATACCATATGTAGATATTGCTAATATATATTGCCAAATGCCAATATCTGTTTATTGATTAAATATCATAGATACCATGATAAGTATATATATATATATATATATAATATAATATATTTTAAAAAATAGTAGTATATGAATAATAAAGTGTAAAAAATAATATTAGTTAAGCTAATAACTTATGTTAAAATCAGGGAGAAGATGATAAGTGATCAAATTCACTTGTTTTTGAAAATGTTTAGGGATCTATAATATTTAAAAATATTCATCTTTTCTCTTCACGTTTGTTTTTTTGTATGTTTCTTTTATGCCATGTAATCGAATATTTCTTTGGTATCGGTAAAATGTAAACATAAGTTTTTGTAGTAACACATATTAGCAAATTTACAATTGTTATAAAAGGTAATTCTTTTTAACTAAACACTAATAAATTAAAATGATAAACTATATGTGCTATTGATAAGCATATATTAACAAAATTCAGGAATATATAACAATTATAATACAAAAAGTATATAATCTTTTCACGACATATAATTTTTTATATAATAGTAATAAGATATCAAGTGTTTGTGTATATTATAATTATCATATTTTCTTTAAACTGTTTACTATATAATATATAAATATTATTAAAATTATTTATTAAAATCATCGACTCACCTAAAATCATGAAAAATCATTTCATATAATAATAACTAAGATAACATTAAATATTTATGTTGATGAAATATTGTAATTATCATGTTTTGAAAATTGATTATTATTAAAATATATAAATATTATAAAAATATTTATAAAATCTATTGAATAAACCTAAAATTATGAAGAACATGACAAATCAACAAATTCACTTCTCAAATAATAATGTAGATAAATTGTATTATTATATTTTTGAAAGATTTTTTCTTCACATTCATAATGCTAAAAAGTAAATGATATGGAACAATCATAATAAAAATTGAATATTGACGTGTATTTATAGAACTGCCTTTCATAGTTTAAGGCATTTTTTTTCTTTTTATCTAAAAGGATAATTTATGTCTTGATCGCAATATTATCTATTGTACCCAAAACTTGTACAGTAGAAAACTTTTATCATATTCGATAAATTATTAAATATTATAAATTAATAAAGTTTTTGGTTTCAAGTTGAGTCGGTTCAAAATATGACATAAATTGATAAAATAATAAAATAATATTTTTAGAAAAATCTTATGTAAATATATAGTCCCGTTAAATCTATAAATTAATAATTAATATTTATATACAATTTATATAAGTGCAATTCAACCATTATATTATATTGTATGTTTTATATTAACAGTGGAATGGTATTTCTATTTTCTTAATATTTAATATATTTTGATGAGATTATTAAATTTATATCTAAAACTACATTTAAACTTTCTGAAACAAATTTTATACACCAAATTATATAATAAAATTAATATAAATTTTGAACTTCCAAAAAGTAATTAATGTATGTATATACACTAAAATTAAATACGTTTTATTTTAGAAAAAAATATATCTTAAAATAGAAATATCTAAAAAAGGAAATGTTTTATAAACTAATAGATTTATAAATTAATAAAATACTCTAATCCAAACATTATTAATTTAAAGATTTTTTTACAGCGAAATTCCAAAACAATCACAACTTACAAAAAGTGAAAAAGAAATATATATATATATATATATATATATATATTCAATTTCTTATATCAAGGGTGATTAAAACGAGTGAATAAAATTGTACTGAACTATAGTTAAGAGATGTTTACTCGCATAACATTGTTAAAAATTTCAGATTTTCTATCAAAGAAAAGGATTTTCAGATTTGATTTCGGAAAAAAGGCAATTAATAAATAAACAGAAAACAAAAAGGACGCACTGCATGTGGAATCAACTATAGTAAGCTGCACTAATAAAATACTCTTATCCTTTTAGTCCACATATGTTCCACTGATGAAATACTCTTATCCTTTTACTTATTATCATTTTATTATAAACACACATGCAGACAGAAGTTGGACAGAAAAGTAGTTAGTCACACATGAATATTTTTACTTTTATCACTCCCAGAAGACGGTCACGGGTCGAAGACTTGAACTTGAAGTGCGACAGAAAAGTAATTAAAAAAAGAAGAACACTGACCGCAGTGGAGTCTCCACTCACAATGCTTTACTAGTTTAATTACTCTCATATACTCTTCACTCTCGTCCACGATCTTTACTTTTGAGAAGATGGGAGAAAGAGACGATGACGCACAAGGTGCTCTAGAGAAGACGAGGATTCCTCTGTTGAGGGACCTATATACGGCGGAGGAGGAAGATGGTGATATAAAGAGAGAGACATGGATGGAAACAAAGAAACTATGGCGAATCGTGGGACCGGCCATATTCGCCAGAGTCTCCACCTACTCAATATTCGTCATTACTCAGGCCTTTGCGGGACACCTTGGCGAACTCGAACTAGCCGCCATTTCCATCGTCTACAACGTCATCATCAGCTTCAATTTCGGCCTCCTAGTATTCACTTCACACATACACATTTATAGATTCATTTACTAGGAATTTTTTTGAAGAAACGATATAAATATATATATGCAGCTAGGAATGGCGAGTGCGTTGGAAACGCTGTGCGGGCAAGCGTTTGGAGCGAAGAAATATGACATGTTGGGAGTGTATATGCAGCGATCTTGGATCGTTCTCTTCTTAACCTGCATCTTGCTCCTTCCCATGTACTTGTTTGCGTCTCCTATCCTTAAGTTCTTCGGCCAGCCTGATGACATTGCCGAGCTCTCAGGTATCATCGCCGTTTGGACCATTCCGACCCATTTCGCGCTTGCCTTCTATTTACCTCTGAGCCGATTCCTCCAATGCCAGCTCAAGAATAGGGTATGTAACTAAATAAATTTTTGAAAGGAGCGCAATGGAAGGGTGTTTGGTTAATATTCTCTTACAATAACAGGTGGTTGCATTTTCTTCTGGATTGGCACTTGTGGTTCACATACTTGTGTGCTGCCTTTTTGTGAACGGTCTTAAACTTGGAGTCATAGGGACTATGGCTACTATTAACGTGTCATGGTGGTCCAATGTATTCATTTTATTTACTTACGTTACTTGCGGTGGTTGTCCGCTCACTTGGACCGGTTTCTCCACTGAAGCTTTCACCAAACTATGGGAATTCACTAAGCTCTCTGCGTCCTCTGGAATCATGATTTGGTATTAATTCGTTAAACGTCACTTCTGTCACATTTTTACGAGTTTGGTTTACATATTTAAATACAACTTATTATGGTGGATTTTTGTCTGGAGACAGCTTGGAGTATTGGTATTACAGGATTTTAATTGTGATGACTGGAAATATGGAAGATACAAAAATTGCTGTCGACTCTTTGTCTATATGGTACGTTGAATTTATAGTACTTTGGAGATTAATATATAATATATATGTTATTTTCTGAACGTAAATCCTATCTTCAATTTTCATGGGCAGCATGTCAATTAACGGTTTGGAGATGATGATTCCATTTGCTTTCTTTGCCGGGACCGGGTATTCAATCTCTCACTTTTATTACTAGCGAATATATACTTTTAGTTTTTCTTAGAGATCTAGTTAGACTACTTCATATGCCTTAAAAGTAGTCGTTTCATTTATAAGACTAACTACAATAATTATTATTTGGAACAGTGCTGACTACGATTTATAACATGCTTTTATTGTAGCGTACGAGTGGCGAATGAATTAGGAGCAGGCAGTGGAAAAAGAGCTAGATTTGCAATGGTCGTATCAGTGACACAATCGTTAATCATCGGAATAATATTTTCGGTGCTCGTAGTACTTCTTCATGATCAAATCGGTTGGATTTTCTCTTCAAGTGAAACTGTCATAAAAGCTGTCACTGATCTCTCTATTCTTCTAGCCTTCACGATTCTTCTCAACAGTGTTCAGCCGATTCTTTCTGGTACGCCACAAAACAATTTAGCTTTTTTTGTTATCCCATATTAAACCGGGTCAAACCGTTGTGAAGTAATTTTTGATATTTTTTGTTAGGTGTTGCGGTTGGATCCGGTTGGCAATCATTCGTGGCATATATAAACTTAGGATGCTATTATTTCATTGGACTTCCACTCGGATTTGTTATGGGCTGGATTTTCAAGTCTGGTGTCAAGGTAACCCTAGCTTATCTTTCTTTATTTGATATCAAATTAGCAATATTAATGTAACAGTAGCTATCTGTATGCTTTTTACGTTTCTTGTTATTTATTTTTTGGTCAAATACGTCTCTTGTTATTATGTTGCTACAAGGGTATTTGGGCTGGTATGATATTTGGAGGAACAGCGATTCAAACATTGATTTTGATCTTTATTGTTATGAGATGTGACTGGGAAAAAGAGGTAATTCAGTTCTTTTGATTTTGTTTGCTGCTTTTGGTTCAAGTATATGATTCTTTTTTCATGTATGTATGTTTATTTAATACAAATGTTGTGTTTATTTCAATTTCGTAGGCCCAAAAAGCAAATGTTCGCGTTAGGAGATGGTCTGTCTCAAATTCAAGAAATTGAAGATTGTACAATTTCTATTTCAGTTTTAAATTATAAAAGCATGCATACTAAAAACTTGATGCTACTGCCGGATTGTATACATGTTTAAGATGTTTAAGAAAAAAATTGATGGTTTTTTTTAACAGCATTGATTAATTAGGAATGAAATTAGTTTGGCACAGAGCCCAAACTATTAAGTTTGTTACAAAAGTAGACCTTTGCAAAAGCATCTGCAAATCCATTTAGAATTTTTGGAATGAAACGATTCAATGTACTATAACATTCCGAAGAGTTCTACTGATCTTTGCTTCGTTGAGATGGCTTGCATAAGTCATTTGCAATCTGAGCATAGCCAGATAGATTTGAAATTGCGAGAGGTCGAATGATGGAGAGCACATCGGACAGCAAGCACTTCTGCCATACCCGGAGAAGAGACAAAATCATGATATATGTGTCCTTGAGTTATCTCCCTAGAAGTCATCTTTGAAGATCCAAGCCAGTCATACCTCTTCAGTGACCGGATTCCAGGCGGCATCAGTATTACAGTAGATCAAGTACTGTGATGCATCGGGGTTAGTGGGTGTCAAATGCGGTTTAGGCGGGTTCTGTAGTTTCAGAGGTTGAGAGCGTTCCATTCCTTAACTGAGATGCTTCTCCTGGAATATGAGTTGGTTATGGGTGATCCATATTACTCAACAAACCCAAGGAAAGAGGTTGGAGATGGCACCAATGGGTGGTAGATTTATCTTGATGAGGGAGTCTTGGAGGTGTCGACAGAAAGAGTCAGTCCCAGTGAAGTCAGCACAAGTCATCCATGACACTAGATTCCTAACTTTCGTAGCGAAGTCACAATAGAATAAAATGTGTGAGAATGATTCCTACTCTCCACATCTTTTGTATCGCGTATTGTCATACATACCTCGCCTTTGTAAGTTTTCTCTGGTTGGTAGGCCGTTTTGAGCATACTTCCACAAGAAAAATTGATCTTTGGTAGCATAGGTGGGACCGTAGGGGTATATATTTTTCCCAATTCCAAGAAGTGCCTTTCAAGGATGACTGTCGATTGGAAATTGGACGTAAGAGATGTATAGTAACCTGACTTAACAGTATACGATCTTGACTATTGTTCTGTTCATATGAAGGAATCCTTGAAGCCTCTGATGCTTGGTCTGAAGGAAAAGATGAAGGAAGTTAAATCCAAGAACAATCTCTCAACTAATCATTTGTTCAATTATTTCGTTTCTCTCTCGAGAGAGAGGAGGTCAGCAACCATTAATTCATGGTCATGTTGGAGCACTGGTCTGATATATGTCAGGTCTTTGGGTTGGATCCAGGAGTCGGTCCAAATGTTGGTAGATTCTCCATCTCCAACAACTTTGCGTAGATGATTTAGAAGAAGATTTCTGCCATGCAAAATTTCTTTCAAGTCGATTCTAGTGGCATAGATGCACAAGTAGCTTCCGGCGATAGTGTCACCTTACCGGAAATCGTTCACCAGACGGAAGAAAATGCTGGTACGAACTCTCCACACTCGATCTCACCACATCAATCAACTGGTCTTCCCTTGATAACTATTCCCTCTCCCGAGATATCTGTGGATACTCAAGCTACTTTTGTTCCTTCAATTGGAGCTTGGGCCAAGCCTCTCGCCTTTGCACCACCAGCAACTCCTCCAACACCAGCAACACCAAGTGACTTTGATCCGCAGAACCTTAATAATCTCGTTAATTCTTTTTGGTCAACATTGACTGATGGTCTTGGGCAAAGCCAGAAGAAAAGAAACTACCCAACTACAGCCAAAGAGTTTCCTCGTATGCCTGTACAGAAGATTCCGGTTCCTGAGCTTAAGGAGGATGGAACACTAAGGTTTCCATGGGCTGCCAGAATGGACCCTACTACCAGAAACCTTTATCGAGCAGCCAAGCCAACCTTTCGGCTCGATGGAACTCCACATGTCACAATTCCTTCACAGGTATTTCGCTTAGGACCAGAAAATAAAAAAAGAATACATCATTGGTCACTTTCATCGCTGTTCCCTTCCTCCTGGAGGCTTAATCCATGCGGTAGTGAATAAGTTATGGGGAAGAAGTTGTAGAATAGGTTGTCGTAAGCTAAGTGAATCTTCTTACATGTTTCACATACCTCATGATGCTACTCGACATTGGGTACTTCAAAGAGCTGTATGGCATGTTGATGATTGTTTGGTATTTGTTTCGCCTTGGAAACCAGTTGACTCATTCAAAGCCCCTGAAGTATCCACAATCCCAGTGTGGGTAATCCTAAAAAATGTTCCGGATAGTTGCTACTCAAGATTAGGTCTCAGCCATGTAGTATCTGGTCTTGGGGAGCCTATGCAAACGCATAAACCTCGACTTGATCCGACTTGTTTGGGTGAAGCAAAGTTGCTGGTCGAAGTAGAATTTGACAAACCTTTTCCAAAGCAAATAGCCTTAGACGACAAACAAGGTAATATTTTTTTGGTAGATGTTGAGTACACCTGGATTCCGAGTGTTTGTGGCAGATGTGGACACTTAGGACACAAAGAAAAAAGATGCTTACTTCCAGCTGCTCCCTCTATTGTGGAAACAAGTTCAAGACATGAGGACATGTCTGTTGAAGATCCACAAGGTGAGATGGAAAAGTTACGAGATCAGTCTACTGTGCCTTCAGATCAATTGGAGTTGCAGGTTAAAAATTCAGAGATGGATCAGGTCTCAGCGGAAGAAGCACAAGTTGAACTTTCTGTACAGACTTTGGAACCTACAATAGGAAGAGATACTGATCTACAATCACAAGTGAATGTAGAGCCACAGGATTTCTCTACTCTAGCAAACGACCTCACTCACTCTAAGGTACATATAGCCAATGGCTCCAACTCTCACTTCATTTTATCACCATTAGCCGGCACACAGTCTGCTCCAACTCAAACTACTATTATGGAAGAAATTCCATCACCTGTTATTGTCTTCGAAAGCAACTTGGCTTCAACGGACAATTTATTGGTCTCTCCACAACATGGCAGCACCCTTGTCAATCAAATTGATCATAATGAGCAAGATGATGGAGATGGGTTTATGAGTGATGCTACGGCAAACCTCACCATGTCACGAGGTGGAAGGCTGATAAAACCACTTCAAAAATTTCAAGATATGGATTGGAAAACTGTGAGAGGAAGAGGTAAAACGAGGTCGTCGAGGCCGCGGATACCACCTTCCACCTTCTTAGTAATTTCATCCTTCTCTTGTTTCACTAAGCTTAGTATCATAAGATGTCTCTTTGTAAGCTAATGCTTTGTTGTTTATGAGGTTTGTCTCATCATACTTTCCCAAACTATATGGTTGTTAAACCATACAATGTATGTTCTTTTGTTTTAAATTTGAAAGCCTTTTTACAAAAAAAAAAAAAAAAATTTCTTTCAAGTCGTGGAAGAAGGACGCTGCGTGTTTTTTTTTTAACACTTTGTTTTATTGATAATGATTTGCACCTATTACATCATTGAAAAAGAATACGAAATGAGAAACTAATGGTCTTACGCACCAGAAACGAACAAGAACAACATCAATAACGACACATTAGGAATAACAAACTAGTCTTGTTTCAAGATAAGATAATTTAGATGTTCCCGTTCCAGCAGTAGTAGACGGATTTCTAATATCTTCAACAAAAACAAGAGAATAATTCTCATACTGTAGACAAATCTTCTTCTTCAATTGCCTTTATCATTTTTGTTCCGAGTTAGCTTCACTTAAACTACTGTTGAACAAATTTGAACTGCAACATACAAATTAAATAGATAATCGAACACATCCATTAACACCACTTTTAAAACATGTCTATAAAGACAATGGAAAAGTGATATCAAGCACTCTCTCCCACTCAACACGTCTCCACCACAGAACACAATAGAATGAATAAAAACCTGACCACCACAGGCCACCACGTGCCATCACCCAAAAGAAATCAAAGCCGTCAAGAAACATAGAAACAAATCTAGTAAACAATCACGCCGCCGCCAAACCACTGAGAAACCACGAGATCTAATAAAAAATCTTAGGGATCTTAGAGTAGATGCAGAGACAACCAAAGACAGAATAAAAACGATAAGGAGAAGGGAGGGAAAGCCTCCGACGACCACGAGAGGAGGATGTGGCCGCCGGAGCAAAACGAAGTTGACGGCTGGGGATGAAAACCCTAGGACGCTGCGTGTTTAACTTTAAGAAAAGGTACACTATGGCAATTATTTCCAATCAGCATACATGCAAGAAATTATCGATGTTGCCAGTGCCGTCCCCGTTAAATTTGGTGGCTTAAAGCATATTTATATACAATAATATGTATTTTTATATAAAAATATGTATGTTATATTTCTATTTAATATCAGATTGTTAGTAGATATTTTAGTAAAACAAAAATAACTAGTTTTCTGGGTTATTAGCAGGTAGGGACGGTAACATTGTTTCCGTTCAGATTTTTCTTATCGCAATTCAGCACGTTTTTTACGAGTCGGAAACTTGAATTATAACTGTAAGATAAGCCGAAGGGAAATGGACACGTACACGATTTAAGACCATGGAACCAACGTGTTAGTCAACGGCATCACAAAAGCAACGTTTTAATTTCCAGAAGATCCGGCGATGGAAGAGAGAGTCGACGAAGCACAAGGTACTCTAGAGAAGGCGATGATTCCTCTGTTAGGGGACGACAATGTGGCTGAAGAGAAAGCCAGGAAAACAAAGAGAAAGATATGGATGGAGACGAAGAAGCTTTGGCGTATCGTTGGACCAGCCATATTCACTAGGGTATCCACCTACTCGATCTTCATCATCACTCAGGCCTTCGCCGGCCACCTCGGCGAGCTTGAGCTAGCCGCCATATCCATCGTCAACAACGTCATCGTCGGCTTCAACTATGGCCTCCTCGTATATAATAGACAGACATTTTCTAGTTTATATTCAAAATGTTGGGTTAATATATGAAGAAACTACGTATATTTATATGCAGCTTGGAATGGCCACTGCGTTGGAAACGTTGTGCGGTCAAGCGTTTGGAGCGAAGAAGTATGACAAGTTGGGAGTGTACCTGCAGCGGTCTTGGATTGTTCTCTTCTTATGCTCCATATTGCTCCTTCCTACGTACTTCTTCACGTCTCCAATTCTTAAGTTCTTCGGCCAGTCTGATGACATCGCTGAACTCTCTGGCACCGTGGCCGTTTGGGCCATTCCTGCCCATTTTTCGTTTGCATTATTTTTTCCTATCAACCGATTTCTCCAATCCCAGCTCAAGAATATGGTATGTACCTAGAGATGTCAATTGGGCAGGTTATTAATGGGCGGCCCATGTCCAAATAGATATGGACAGAAATGGACAAAACCATATTGGACCATAATTAATTTTTGTCCAAATGGACAAACCCAATTACGTCCGTGGGCTACACTGGGCTTAATCATTTGGACATGGGCCGCCCAATAAACCTAAATGTCTAGGGTTTTCTAAAATTGAGAAAAATGCAAATCACTTCTTTCTCCACCGTTTTTGTCGATTTCGTGAGATTCTTCTGCGATTTCGTCGGATCTTCTGTGATTTCGTCGATCCTTCTTCGCCGTCTTCGGTTCTCCTCCTCCCTCATCGACTCTCTTTCTCCTTCATCGATTCTTCTCCGCTTTTGAGTCCCATTTGGGCTTATTTGGACAGCCCAACAAATCTAATAAATCATGGTCTTATTTGGTTATGGTCCCATTTGGTTATGGTCCCATTTGGGCTTCGACCAAATTTGTCCAGCAAAAAAATGAAGCCCATTCGGACACGCCCAAACCCGCCCGGCCCGCCCAATTGACATTACTATATACAGGTACCAATCTTAACAGCTTTTTTTTTTCTTTTATTATGCTTAACATGTTTACATTATTGTTTAAATGAAATGTTTATTTTGATATATCATTGATCTGTATAGTAACAGTAATCTATTTGATTTTTGTTTGTAACTTCAGAGAAAAGTTTGAACAATGAAAGGCTTAAAGGAGGTTGGTTCAAAGGTTCATTGTGCAGATCATTTGTCTGACTCAGCATCGACCACCGAAACTCCAGGGACATTGCCTTCCCGTTTTCCAAAGTTTCACGCGAGGTGAGAAATCGAGTTTTCGAGTCTCTTATCCGCGTTCTACAATTTCATAAATCACTCACTTTTTTTTTTTTCAAATATATGTTATTAGTGAACAAGGTCCGTGGTCCGCAATGGTTTGCTATGAAGCCTGCGTACGGCTGTGTCTCCATTCTTTAGCAAAAGATAGTGACAGTGAGGCTTCTTCATACTTCCTCGAGAACGACTGCGTTTTGATCCGAAATGCATTTGGGTGAGACATTGTTTTGGTATATTACTTATATGTTTTGTTTGTGATCTTTGTGACGCTGCCTCCTCTTGTTTAATGTTAAATATATAGTTTGCAGCATTTATTGCTTCGATATGAAGAAGAACTACTGGGAGATACACCTTCTCACTTGGTTACTGAGGCAACTCATCAAAAATCCAAAAAAAATGTTGGAAAGCTCAAACTCCAAGGTACATTCTCTCTCTCTCTCTCTCTTTCTCTTGTTCATCACATGTCTTAGTGTTGAGAAAGATAACTAAAAAGTGTGTAGTAGTCTTTACAGTTGGTAAGATCAAAATGGAATCAGATCCGCAACCTGGTTGCAGTACTATTCCATCGCTGAAGCGTGAAGTTATTAGTCAGCAACTAGAGGAGCTTAATGCTACTTTGCATTCTGGATGGAAAGCAGTCAAGAGTGTTCATGTCACTCCTCGAGTTACTCTTGAAGATTCTATTTCACGTAAAAGTGTTGAGTATATGCGTGCATGTGCTCACTACCTCAAAGAGGTCTCAAAGGTCCTTCGAAGAGAATTTGTTACAACATCTCACGGCAGACCACGTTCTCTTAAAGCATCACAAGCTATATATTACTCGGGTTGCATTTTAGTTACTTGTATCTTTTACGGTTTCATCTAACGATATAAACATACTTTTGCTTTCAGAAAAGTTTTCATGCTGTATGAAGCTGAAGAGCTCTATTGAGGAAGTTAAAACACAACCTGGATCCGGCGAAACATTTTTCTTGTAACGTCTCCTTGCACATTTCATACTTCTCTTTTTGTTGTATAGCTTTTAGTTTTAAAATTAAGTCTCTCTTTGTAGCTTACCAGAAAGCACCGGTGATGATTTGATTGTTGAAGTTCGTGATTCCAAGGGGAAGTTTTGTGGTCGTGTCTTAGCTCAACTAGCAGCCATAGTTGAAGAACCGGTGAGATACTTGTAATTGTGTTGTCTACAAGATGATCTGTCTTAAGAATCTAAACTGCTGCCTGTTGTAACAGAGTGATAAGCTTAAATGGTGGGCAATATATCATGAACCAGAGCATGAACGTATTGGGGGAATCCAACTTCATATAAACTACTTAAGCAGCTTAGATGAAAAAACTAAGGTACATGACTTTTTTACCTACTTGTTTTAACCTTTTGAACTTTTGTGATACTGACCTTCTTTTACTTTCATGTTTAGTGTGGGTTGGTTGCAGAAACTTCAGCATATGACTTGGTATTGGAAGTGGCTATGCAAGCTGAACAGTTTCAGAGACAAAACCTGGTGATTAAAGGACCATGGCATTGGATGGTAACTCAGTTCGCCTCCCTTTACGGCATTTCTGATGCATATACAAAACTAAGGTAACTTAGCAACCATTAGACCAAACGTTTTCATGCAATGAAGTCATCTTGTTATGATAAACTTTTCATGATCTGCAGATATCTTTCATATGTCATGGATGTTGCCTCGCCTACTAAGTACTGCATTGATATGATATATGATTTTCTCTGCCCTGTTGTAATGAAAGAGAACCACAAGTCTCTATTGAGTCAGCAAGAGGTAGGTTTTGTTTACTTTTTGTGTAGATCATGTTTCAGTTTTCAATTATCTCACTCTCCTTTTTTTGGTGCATTTTGACAGAATCGAATGCTTGCGAAGATTGATGAAAAAGTTCAAAAGATTCTTGCTTTGACATTCGAGAATTATAAATCTCTAGATGAATCTTGTTTCTCTGGAATCAAACATGTTTTTGAGCCTCCTACAGGCACTCCTGCACCCGCTATAGCATCAGCTATCAAGCTTTACGGTCTTCTCAACAACTTGTTACGCCCCGAGGCACAACTAAGCCTTTGCAGATACTTTCAGGTATCAAACACACACACACAATCTCTCTATCTACTTGCTCCTATCGTTTATTCCGATGCGTTATTATATGGCATTTCAGGCTGCTTTAAATAAAAGATCAAGAATACACTTACTAGAAACAAATGATATGCTTGGCAAGGGCATTGAGGATGCACATGTCATTTCTTATCAGAAGTTGAAGTCTTTAGTTCTTAGTCTTAAGAAGGAAATCTCCACTGATATAACCATCCACAAGAGCAATGTGCTCCCAAGGTTTCTCTTAAGTTTCATACATACAAAAACATTTACATATAACTATTATAGTGGATGATGTCGCTGTTGTGTGAACAAAAAAACAGGTTTATTGACCTCCCAGATCTTTCAGCGGCAATATATAGGACTGATCTACTCAAAATACTAATGGAATATCTGATCACATGGCCTCCTCCTTCACCATCTCCTCAAGTTGTCGACCTTGTGATTACCACTGCTGACTTTGAAGCCGATCTCACGCGTTGGAAACTAAAGTAACATTTGCTATTGCTAATTTACTGTGAGTTTTTAACTTCTATGTTACTGATATGCACTTTCATTGGCATTGCATGGCAGTCCGACCAAAGGTGGCTTCAATGCCAAAGAGCTTTTCCATTCGTATATTGCTGGTTGGATAGAAGAGAAAAGAAGTGCTCTATATGAGTTCTGCAAGTCAGAAACGGTACTCATCTTGCAACAACAAGTCCTCCGTCTGTAGTGCTGTCGCTAGAATGCACAACTTAGAATGTTTTTGTGGCGACCGCCACTTTCGAATAATAATAAATAACGATAAATAAATAGTAGCGCAGCGGGAATAATAATAATAATACGGATGATAAAATCCACGTCATATCATAAAGTCAAATCCGAAAATAAACATCCGAAATATAAATAACAACATAAGCCCTAAGGCTGAAATAAGAAATAACATAAACTATAGAAGTCCAAAGGCCTGAAGGCCCAATAACGATAAAAGATAAAACGATAAACGATAAAGCCCACGAGCCCAAATAGTAGCACTAGTCCGATATGATCACTCCTGCTCATCGGTCTCACCTGAAAGGGGGAAAAGAAAGAGGGGTGAGCAACAGGGGAGTCGCTCAGTGAGGTATGGGATGCTAAACCGCAAACCACTGACTCAGTTCATAGCACTACAACTATGTAGGCTTAGCTCTAGCATGAAACAAACACGGCATCTAGTACACCACACATAACAACAAATAATGCGCTAATAGCACACAGCTAATCTCCGCACCACGCATTTCCTTATAAGGATATAACCATATACTCGAAGCGTCGCTAGTACAGTCTGTCTCTGTACCCCCGCCCACCGTAGCGTCGAATGCAAACGTCTCTGCATCACGCCCCAAACAGTAGCGTCGAAGTTCAAACGTCTCTGAACTCACGCCCATATCACACCGTAGCGTCGAATCTCGGACATCTCCGAACTCACGCCCATCACATAGTCCCTACTCATAACTATGTATATACATATATATAACCGTGCTCAGCATCAATCAATTCACACATCCGTTGAATCCTCTATTAACCTAATTCCGGTTTAACAATCAATAGTAATAATAATCAAACAAGACTCGCAAGCAGACTCGATTCATAGAGACGGATCATGTTTCGAAACTAAACTTTTCATAATGGTAGTACTAAACTAGTTCGGGATTTAAACGGAGTAGCCCTCACCTTAGCAAATGAAGAGAAGTGGTATCTATGAACTCCAACTGATCAAATAGACTCCAAATCTGAAACCAGGGTGAAATTCTGAGTCAGAACGCCTTTCGAACGGATGAAAACGGTTATGGTCAAGGTTTACGGAAAAGTCAACTCGCTGGTCAAAGGTCAATCTGGTCAACCCTTGACCAGAAATCAATTTGACATAACCGACCGGTTTATCCTAACCGACTCTAACCGAATTGAAATTAATTTAAACCGGATCAAACCAGTCAACCGATCGGTTTACCGAGTCAACCGAATAGACTCGCTGAGTTGACTCGGCCGAGTTGACCGAGTCACCGGCGAGTCACCGGCAACGGTCACCGGCAGCGACGGCGGAGGCTTACCGCGGAGGACGGCGGAGCGGCGGCGGAGGACGACGGTGGCCGGCGGCGGAGAACGGCGGTGGCCGGCGGCGACGGTGGCGAACGGCGGCGGCGAAGCGGTGGTCCGGTTGTGGCGGAGGCGATTTCCGGCGAAACTTTGGAGGGCTCGTACGGCTTCGTCCGAGCTCCGATTGCGACGATTCTGGTGGCTATGGATTCGTCTCGACGAGAGGAACACGATGGTGGGTTTGCATGCACGAGATTTGCAACGGTTAGAAAGTTATGGACGATTTACTAAACGCACGAAACTAAACTCAAATGCATGGCGGTTTCCGGCGCTTACCGACTACAACAAATGGTGGTGACGAGCTTGGCGTGTTCTTGGCGTGCAGTGGCTCCGGGTATGACTCCTGGTAGCTCAGCTTCTCTAAAGCTTCACACTTTCTCTTCTCTCACTTCTCTCTAACTCTTTTATCTCTCTAACTTCTAATTCTTTTTTGTTGCAGAAGGAGAAAACAATGCTGGGAAAAAGTATTTATAGGCAAACAATTGGGTCTTCGTAAACGCTTGAGACTTAGCCGGCTAAAAATTTTTCGATACTGAAATTCGGGTCGTTACAATTCTCCCCCACTTACAAGGAATTCGTCCCCGAATTCAAATATGGAGTTGACATGTCCAATATCATTGTAACAAACTCCGGATACCTAATCTGCTCTCTTTGAGGTCTTTTCCTGAACTCCGTCTCTCTCTCAACGAACTCTGACAAACACAGTCTTATTCTCTGAAATGCTTTCACTTGATGATCCGTAATCTTCACTGATCGAGAAAATGTTTACAATCTCTTTAAGGTCATCTGGCAGAGCTGCAAAATAAGTTCTGACTATCTCACGGCTTCTTCAAAATAGATACATGGAACACGTCTTGAAATTCTGATAACTCTGCTGATAAATCCGATCTTTAAGAACTGCTCCAAACCGCTCCAAAAATAAGATAGATAACTTGTACTTTGGTTTAAGCTTCTTCAACTTTCGTGTCTTAGATCCTCCTTGAAATGTCTTCATTTTAGGTATATTCATTCACTGGCCTGAAACTCCAAATCCTTACGACGCATATATGCATAACTTCTTTTCACGGTCATGGCCTTCCCAAGACCAAACTTGAGCATGTCCATTGCTCTACCATCTCTTGACCAATTTCGGTTTCTACTTCACGTCGCTCCCCCACTTTTGTCTTCAACAAAGCGGTGTGCAATAAAACTTGTTGTAAATGACTTCATACGGCACCATCTTAATACTCGAAAGATAATTGGTACATCGCGATGAATACTGATTGCTCTCAAACCCTCTTTGTCTTCTTTTAAAGATACACCGAAAATACTAAGACTTGACCACATGTGAACTCACAAATCTGTGGGAAGCTTCCGTGTCGAACAAGATGCGAGCTAACTTACTTCTAACCAAAACCGAACTATACGAGATTTTTGCTAACTACACAGATAATTACGAGGCCACAACAAATACTTAACACAAACAAGTATGATAAGGATACATACCCGCTATTGGCTCGGCTACCTGGTGATCTCCAACCGTGAACACACGTGGAGCGATGGCTAGGCGCTTCGGTGGTGGTGGAAGCGCTGCATTGCCCCTCCTCGGGCAATCTCTGAAGATATGACCTGGCTGGTCACAACCATAACAGTTCCCAACTGCCACTGCTGGGGCTGCTGCCACTGCTACTGGTGGCGCTACACGGGCACCAGCGAGCCTACTTCGACAAACCCTACTCTTATGTCCAAACTTCCCGCAATGAAAGCACTGGATGCCTGGCTGATCCAAGGTCCTTTTCTGCGACCCGGAAGTCCCTTCGGTCTTAGGCTGAGCTGCCTTGTTGAACTTCTGCTCCGCTGCAATACATTTCTCTTGTACAACGGCCTTCTCTACCAGATCCTCCAAACTGGTATATGTGACCATACTGCACCTACCGTGAAGTTCTACTCGCATCCCTTTTAAGAACCTCCTGATAAGATCCTCCTCATCCATACCATTACCCGCAAATCGGTGAAGCTGGCGAAACTCATGCTCATACTCTCTGACAGTCTTTCCACCCTGCCTCAAACTCTCAAAGTCGTTCTTCTTCTCATCCAAAGCTTCTCTCGGAAAATACTTCTTGTTGAATGCATACAGAAAATCCTCATAAGTCATCTCGCCACGGTGCATCACTCGCACTCCATCCCACCATACTGCTGCATCTCCGCGTAAATACAACTCTGCAATCCTAAGCTTGTGCCTTGGTGGGCATGAGATAGTGTTCAAACACTTATCCAAACTGTGCCTCCAATCGTGAGCAAGTGTAGGATCCGTGGTACCACTGAAATGCTCCAAGTTCACATACTTCATCTGTGACAACACCTTGATAAATGTCTCATCAACCTCGGGTACATGCACTGGAATGACAGGCGGCGGCGGTGGAACCTGAAAGACCCCTGGAACTGGCTGAATAGGAACCTGCGGATACTGTGGCGCTGGGGCCTGCTGAGCTGGAACCTGATGATCATGCTGAACCTGAACTGGCGGAACCTGCTGCATATGAATCTGCGGACCCTGCTGCACATGAATCTGGGGACCCTGCGGAACCTGCTGAGCTGCAGCCATATGTCGAGCAACTTCCTGAGCAGCTACCCGGGCAGCCTCCTGAGCGGCTTGCCTGGCTGCCTCTTGGGCAATCTGCTGAACTGACTCCTGAATCATCTGTCTCATGGCATCCTGATCAATCTGCGGAGCAACGGGCTGCGGAACTGCGGGCTGAACATGCTCATTATGAGCCTCTCTAGCATCTCTAGCGATCTGAACACGGGTAGCTCTCCTCGGCGGCATCTGAAATTATGGCAAACGACTTAACTTCTGACTAAATCCAACAATTAAAGGAGTGATATCAAACGGAAAAGGTGCTATTTTATTTTATTTTCAAAAATCCCCATATCCCAATAAACATTTGAAAACCGATTAAAACCGAATAAAAACCGAGTCTCCAAAGATCGCCATCCCGGGTCGGAGCCGGGGCGGAACACGGCTCTGATACCAAAATGTGGCGACCGCCTCTTTCGAATAATAATAAATAACGATAAATAAATAGTAGCGCAGCGGGAATAATAATAATAATACGGATGATAAAATCCACGTCATATCATAAAGTCAAATCCGAAAATAAACATCCGAAATATAAATAACAACATAAGCCCTAAGGCTGAAATAAGAAATAACATAAACGATAGAAGTCCAAAGGCCTGAAGGCCCAATAACGATAAAAGATAAAACGATAAACGATAAAGCCCACGAGCCCAAATAGTAGCACTAGTCCGATATGATCACTCCTGCTCATCGGTCTCACCTGAAAGGGGGAAAAGAAAGAGGGGTGAGCAACAGGGGAGTCGCTCAGTGAGGTATGGGATGCTAAACCGCAAACCACTGACTCAGTTCATAGCACTACAACTATGTAGGCTTAGCTCTAGCATGAAACAAACACGGCATCTAGTACACCACACATAACAACAAATAATGCGCTAATAGCACACAGCTAATCTCCGCACCACGCATTTCCTTATAAGGATATAACCATATACTCGAAGCGTCGCTAGTACAGTCTGTCTCTGTACCCCCGCCCACCGTAGCGTCGAATGCAAACGTCTCTGCATCACGCCCCAAACAGTAGCGTCGAAGTTCAAACGTCTCTGAACTCACGCCCATATCACACCGTAGCGTCGAATCTCGGACATCTCCGAACTCACGCCCATCACATAGTCCCTACTCATAACTATGTATATACATATATATAACCGTGCTCAGCATCAATCAATTCACACAACCGTTGAATCCTCTATTAACCTAATTCCGGTTTAACAATCAATAGTAATAATAATCAAACAAGACTCGCAAGCAGACTCGATTCATAGAGACGGATCATGTTTCGAAACTAAACTTTTCATAATGGCAGTACTAAACTAGTTCGGGATTTAAACGGAGTAGCCCTCACCTTAGCAAATGAAGAGAAGTGGTATCTATGAACTCCAACTGATCAAATAGACTCCAAATCTGAAATCAGGGTGAAATTCTGAGTCAGAACGCCTTTCGAACGGATGAAAACGGTTATGGTCAAGGTTTACGGAAAAGTCAACTCGCTGGTCAAAGGTCAATCTGGTCAACCCTTGACCAGAAATCAATTTGACATAACCGACCGGTTTATCCTAACCGACTCTAACCGAATTGAAATTAATTTAAACCGGATCAAACCAGTCAACCGATCGGTTTACCGAGTCAACCGAATAGACTCGCTGAGTTGACTCGGCCGAGTTGACCGAGTCACCGGCGAGTCACCGGCAACGGTCACCGGCAGCGACGGCGGAGGCTTACCGCGGAGGACGGCGGAGCGGCGGCGGAGGACGACGGTGGCCGGCGGCGGAGAACGGCGGTGGCCGGCGGCGACGGTGGCGAACGGCGGCGGCGAAGCGGTGGTCCGGTTGTGGCGGAGGCGATTTCCGGCGAAACTTTGGAGGGCTCGTACGGCTTCGTCCGAGCTCCGATTGCGACGATTCTGGTGGCTATGGATTCGTCTCGACGAGAGGAACACGATGGTGGGTTTGCATGCACGAGATTTGCAACGGTTAGAAAGTTATGGACGATTTACTAAACGCACGAAACTAAACTCAAATGCATGGCGGTTTCCGGCGCTTACCGACTACAACAAATGGTGGTGACGAGCTTGGCGTGTTCTTGGCGTGCAGTGGCTCCGGGTATGACTCCTGGTAGCTCAGCTTCTCTAAAGCTTCACACTTTCTCTTCTCTCACTTCTCTCTAACTCTTTTATCTCTCTAACTTCTAATTCTTTTTTGTTGCAGAAGGAGAAAACAATGCTGGGAAAAAGTATTTATAGGCAAACAATTGGGTCTTCGTAAACGCTTGAGACTTAGCCGGCTAAAAATTTTTCGATACTGAAATTCGGGTCGTTACAGTTTTTTTTTTTTAAATTAATTATAATCAGGGAAATGCATGTAGTGAGATTCAAGACATGACCTCACCTTTTGTCGATGAGATGTATGAGTTAATCAACGTGACACTTGATGAATATGATATCATTATCAGACGTTGGCCTGAATATGCAGTAGCCTTGGAGGAAGTAAGTAGTAAACAAAACAAAAAACGATAAGACTGTTGCTTCATGGATCAGAAAGGCTGACTTATATGTATTGCATTTTCTCTATGGAAAGGTTGTTGCAGATACAGAGAGGGCAATGCTTGAAGCGTTGGAGAAGCAGTTTTTCGAATTTCTAAATCCTTTAAAGGATAGCAAGATAAGTGCCCTGAAGTACGTCCAGAGATTGACCAAGAAAGGCACTTACTCTGTTCCAAAAGAGGTATGTTTTCCTCTGTTTTAAGACTAAGTTTCGTTTAGAGCAATTGTTGTAAGAGAAAACCTGGAAGAAAGAAAAAAACACATGTTTCAGCTTGGAGTATTTCTAAATTCCATGAAAAGAGTGTTTGACAAGTTACGGACGAGTACAGAGGCACGGTTCGAGGAGTGGAACTCTTATCTATCTGATAAAAAGAAGAGAGTTTTGGGAGAGCAGCTGAGTCAAGTGACTGTACTGTTAAAATCAAAGTTCAGAAGTTACACGCAAGCGCTCGTCGAGAAGCTTATAGAAAACGTAGGTTACTCCTCCTTTCTGAACTTGTAGTTTCGTCTTGTATTCTCAAAACCTCTTTATATATGTTAACAGGTGAAGATGCAACGTCACATGAAAATGAAGCACATCATCCACGACTTAAAGGAAACAACAACGGAACCTGATGTTAGAGACAGAATGCAGAGTTTGAAGGATTTAGCAGACAAGACAATGGAACAACTTATAAGAAGATGTGTTTCCCTTGAAAGGTATCGTTGTATTCATCTCTCAATATATAGTAGTTACAAGAGAGATATTCTAGGAGAATATACAATGGATAATATCTAATGATATCTTAACTATATACAGGATATACTTATCATCTAATACCCTCCCGCAGTTGCAGCGTGGATGTCACGCCAAGACTGGATCGAAAATTTGTAAAGAGACTCGACGGTAGACCTTTAGTGAAGATGTCTGCATACTGGAATGCTGCAGGGATGTGATGAACGCGAACATGACCCATTTGGACCTTCTCCCGTACGAAGTGGATGTCTATCTCAATATGCTTCGTTCGTTGGTGTTGTACTGGGTTGGTAGAGAGATATACCGCACTGACATTATCACAGTAGACAATCGTTGCTTTAGTTAGTGGTCTTCCCATTTCAAGAAGAAGATTACGGACCCAGCAACACTCAGCTACAGCATTTGCCACTCCCTTGTATTCAGCCTCTGCGCTTGATCTGGAGACTGTTGGTTGTCGTTTAGCTTGCCATGAGATGAGGTTGTCTCCTAAGTAAAGGCAGAAGCCACTTGTTGATCTTCTCGTAGACGGGCATCCACCCCAATCAGCGTCAGTGTAGGCTGTGAGCGTCATGTTTTGTTGCTTCAGTAGCTGTAGTCCCATCTCCTTTGTGCCTTGCAGATATCGTATGACTCGTTTCAGGGCATTGAGGTGGGGTTCTCTAGGATCATGCATGAACAAACACACTTGTTGGACAGCATAGGAGATGTCGGGGCGCGTAAAAGTGAGGTATTGTAAAGCTCCAGCTAGGCTTCGATACTCAGTAGGATTGGATACCGGCTTGCCATCATCTTCTGCCAGTTTAGACTTCATATCTACTGGAGTCGTGCAAGGTTTACAGTCAGCCATACCAGCTCGTTTGATGATCTCTGCGGCATAGTGAGACTGGTTGAGGAAGAGCCCTTTGTCGTTATATTGAGCAGAGATACCGAGAAAGGAGTTGATCCTGCCGCCATCTGTCATTGGAAACTCGCCTTTGAGGACATCGATTATTGTTTGCTTGAGTTTTTCGGTTGATGCTGTAACAATTATATCGTCCACGTAGAGGATGAGATAGGCTGTGAGGTCTTGCTTCCTGTAAACAAATAAACTTGTATCTGTTTTGCTTTGTATAAAGCCATTGTTAGTAATAAACTTCACAAAACGTGCATTCCAAGCCCTCGGTGCTTGTTTTAAGCCATAGATAGATCTTTTTAATTTGCAGACATGATCTGGTTTTGATTCATCAACAAACCCCGGCGGTTGGGTCATATAAACGGTTTCGTCCAGAGTCCCATGGAGGAAAGCATTTTGCACGTCGAGTTGATTAACCTCCCAGCCGCACATGAGAGCCGTGTGGAGCACAGTACGGATTGTAGCCGGTTTAACAACGGGGCTGAATGTTTCGTCGAAGTCAATGCCCTGTTCTTGAGATTTTCCATTGGCTACCAGCCGAGATTTGTGCTTCTTGAATTTACCTGCTGCATCAAACTTGTGCTTGTGTAACCACATAGATTGCACAATATTAGTATCAGGCGGTCTTGGGACAAGATCATAAGTCTCGCTTTTAATAATAGCATCGTACTCATCATGCATAGAAGGATTCCAATTGGGATCATCTAGAGCTTGGAGATAGCCTTTTGGTAGAGGAGAGCAAGTTTGAGTGTGGAGTGATAAGATCTTTTTGGGTTTAGAGATACCATGTTTGGAACGAGTAGACATGGTGTGCCTTGGTACCTCACGAGTCACTTGGACAACGCGAGTTGGCGCCTCTGTATTTGGTACACTGACAACCGGAGGAGTTGCAGGAGGCGACTCAAGAATTGAGCGAATGATAGGAGAAGGCTCATCGTCCGAGTCGAGAAAGTTGTATTGAGACACAGTAGGAGCTGTTGATGTCTTGTAAGGAAAGCAACTTTCATCGAAACGTACGTGACGAGAGATGATGATCTTTTTAGAGTTTAGATCGAAGCACCTGTATCCTCTTCGATTCTGTGGATAGCCAAGAAAAATACATCTAGAGGAGCGAGGTGAGAGTTTAGAAAGGTGAGAGTGATTGATGTTAGGATAGCATAAGCAACCAAAAACTTTGAGATGAGAGTAGGAGACTGGTTTTTGAAACAATACCGAGAATGGTGTTCTGTTTTTGATTGTTTTTGAAGGTAAAATGTTGAGGAGATGGATATCAGAGGGTTCAACATCCTGAACCTATTACGCTTCTCTTTTCTTTTTCTTCTTCAAATCTCTGTTCTTTTTCTCCTGCTCTGATACCATATAAGAAGATGTGTTTCCCTTGAAAGGTATCGTTGTATTCATCTCTCAATATATAGTAGTTACAAGAGAGATATTCTAGGAGAATATACAATGGATAATATCTAATGATATCTTAACTATATACAGGATATACTTATCATCTAATACAACTGCATTGTGTGTTTTGTCGGTCGATGTGTTTGTCTTAATATGCAAAGGAATATGGGACAGCATGGGACAGGTTTAGAGAGCAAAATCAACTTCGTAAACCCGTTTGTTTCTTGCGTCTTCATCACTGTTCTTACTAATCATGTTTACTTATTTTTTTCCTTTTCGCAGGACGTGATTCTCCTTTTGACAGATAAGAAATACAACGCGACTTGGCACAAAGGCCTAACTATCGCAGTTTCTGTAAATTAACACTCAAACTTTTCTTTTTGGACTTTCTCTTAACTCTTTTCATCATTGTAATTCAGGCAAATGTCTCTGTTGGATTCGTATCTTGTTGATTTGCAGGTTTTAGATGAGATATTTGAGGATAAGATGCAAAGGTTGCTGGGTGACTCGGTAAAGGGAATGGACTTGGAGGCACCGAGATCGATAGTGGAGCTTCGATCTATGATCCCTGTAGATAACAAAGGCTACTAAAACTGAGAGAAACAGAGAAACAATCTGTTATCTCGGGTAGTTAAATAGAAACAGCCTGTTGTTTTGTAGTTTTCTGGTTGGTAAAATGTGTAGATTACTAGAGAGGTTTCATTATAGGAATATGATATGCAAATTCATTACCTGTTGGATAAAAGAAAACAAAAATATACGTCGCCTGAGAGATTCGAACTCTCGCGGGGAAACCCCATGTACTTAGCAGGCACACGCCTTAACCACTCGGCCAAAGCGACGTTTTTGAAGAATCTTGTATTTTTTTAAACTTAATCTAGTTAATTATGTTAACCAATATAGCTTGTTGGATGGCTTGAAGTAACGTATAGTGTAAAGTTTATCAGTCACATAACTACATCTTCCACAGATTTAAGTTTCTGTAATTTTGTGTTTCATTTCTATTATAATACCAATACCAATCTACGCTATTCAAGCAGGAGGAGACGACCATCTTCTTGATGGTTATATAGTATTAATTTAGATATCTCATTATGTTTAATACAGTAGTAACCTTCTCATTTGATCTATTAAATCAGGAATACAAAAAAGAAATAATCCTGATTTTTCCACAAAAATTATATAAATATGCCACAGGTTTTAAACTCTGTAGTTTAACACATTTTATACCAAGTACTTCGATTTTAATCAACAATCTCTAACCAAATTCTTGAGTCATTTGCTTTGAAACAAAATAAAATATTTTGGGCTTATTATACATGAAGGCCAGATCAGGATTACAACTTATATTATTCAACATCAAACCAACAAATCTGTGACCAATTGTCTAATAAATTACTTAACCAATTACAAACCAAAAAATAAAATAATAAGTTTGAGAAAACATGAAATATAATTTAGCTGAGATCATGTACCATCACATCAACCATTTCTCTCCATTCTTTAGTTGAATATGATAATCTATATTGTGTATATAAATCTGAACCAACTATGGTTTAGATATTTTAAAACCTACCAATATATATTAACTTAAGAGTGGAAATAATTCCATAATAAAAACTTTATATATCACATACATTTATATGTTTTTTTAACTTGGTTTCATTATTTTTTGGTTTGTCCAAATAATGTATTTGTTTTAAAAATATATATACAAAATTTGAATTGAATATAAAACAAAATTTTAACAAAATTATTTAATATAACAAAATAAACTAAATAAAAGCACTATAAAAAACACAATCTCACAATTTATAATCGAAGACTATTAACATTGACAAACACACACCAATGTCAAACCTGAAAATTAAATAAAACGATCATAGTCCCATGGATTTGTTTGTTCGTTTATCTCCATATCGTTGTTTTGTTAGCCACCATGAGGCGGAGGGATGATTACGGTATCACCGATGGATGCATTGCAGCCTCTCATGGATTGCTATACAACATCACAGAATGGATTAGAGTTCTTCTCCTGATTTTTCCACAAATCTATTAAATCAAGAATTCAAAAAAAGAAATAATTCTGATTTTTCCACAAAAATTATATAAATATGCTACAGCTTTTAAACTCTACTAGATTCTAACCCGTCCGACTGAGCGGGTGTTATTTTTTTCAGCAATATACCATTTATAATTTCTTCTGTTTTGGATATGTTCGTAAAACTATTTTGTACGTGTTTCTATATGTTAGAGTGTATTCATTTTGTATCCTTGTTTGATATATAATAGATAGCGACTTCCTTTTTTAAACGGATCATCTATTCTATTAAATTTATTAATACAATTTATTAACTTGTATGATTATCTAAATGACCACAATAAAAATATATCTAAAATACAAATTTATGTTAATTTTTGGATTTTCATTTTAATCACATTATATTGGGTTATCTTATTGACATTCTTTTATAAATGTTATTTTATCGATTTTTTTTTTACAAAACATAGAAATATAGAAAACATTATTAATGAAATTACCACTAATGGAGAATTATATATATGTATATAGCATAATATAGTATATCTTATAAGAAAGATATAAAAATTTGTTAACAATTGGCCCATTTAAAGGAGAAACAAAATTAAAATTTTAATACTTTTAATTAGTTGTTAGGGAAAAAATAATAAATTACAATAATAATTATTGTTATGATATTATTATGCAAATAGATAAATATCAGTTGTGATTTCTAGGAAATGGTCCAATGTGACTTTTAAATGGTAGATAAAATCTGTACTTCTCTTTTAATAGAGAAGATACTTCTCTTTTAATAGAGAAGATGTTAGGGAAAAAATAATAAATTACAATAATAATTATTGTTATGATATTATTATGCAAATAGATAAATATCAGTTGTGATTTCTAGGAAATGGTCCAATGTGACTTTTAAATGGTAGATAAAATCTGTACTTCTCTTTTAATAGAGAAGATTGTTTAACATATTTCATACCGAGTACTTCGATTTTAATCAACGTTCTCTAACCGAATTCTTGAGTCATTTGCTTTGAAACAAAATAAAATATTTTGGCTTATTATACATGAAGGCCGAGATCAGGATTACAACTTATATTATTCAACATCAAACCAACAAACCTGTGACCAATTGTCTAATAAATTACTTAACCAATTACAGACCAAAAAATAAAATAATAAGTTTGAGAAAACATGAAATATAATTTAGCTGAGATCATGTATCTTCACATCAACCATTTCTCTCCATTCTTTGTTTCTTAGTTGAATATGATAATCTATATTGTGTATATAAATTTAAACCAATTATGGTTTAGATATTTTAAAACCTACCAATATATATTAACTTAAGAGTGGAAATAATTCCATAATAAAAACTTTATATATCACTTACATTTATATGTTTTTTTAACTTGGTTTCATTATTTTTTGGTTTGTCCAAATAATGTATTTGTTTTAAAAATATATATACAAAATTTGAATTGAATATAAAACTTTAAAACAAAATTTTAACAATATTATTTAATATAACAAAATAAACTAAATAAAATCACTATAAAAAAAACACAATATCACAGTTTATAAACGAAGGCTATTAACATTGAGAAAACACACCAATGTCAAACCTGAAAATTAAACATATGAATCTATAACATAATGAGTATAAGAAACTTTAAATTTAACGAATTTTCAAAAGTTAAAAATTTATGATTGAAAAGGATAAACATCCACGCAGATCAAAAGCTAGTTATAATTACTATAGTAGTAACCCGCATAAATTTAAATAATCTCCAAGGAACTAAAGAAAAAGAAATACCAAGTGTAACAAAGGAAAGTACAATGAAAGAACCACACAAGAGAAGAAAATCAGTTGATGAGCTTTTGGTATCCTCTCTGTAAGATTTTTTTTTATTCTCTCTTAGATTTGGAGAGAGCTCTCTTACGCTGACCAAGCATGTACCTGTACATGTGTGGACTACCTGCAACAACTCAACACCCCACCCCCCCCCAAACAAAATTAGTCAGGGATCATAAATAAACAGATTGGTGAGATATAATCTAAAGAAGAGGCCGAGTGAGTCTGTGCCTGGGACATAGATAGCAAGGACGAGTATGGTTGCATAGAAGAAGTCGAATGAGAAGTTCAATGTGTTAGGCATCCTAACGCCGTACATCTCAGACGTCTGCAAGAAAGAACCAAAAAAAAGTAATAAGCAAATGGACCATTCAGTAATCAACTATATATTCATTAAAAATGCAAAGCTTTATCTTTGTAAAGAAAAGGTTTTCTCATTTTTTTTAAGACATCACATGAGGGTGTCGGTTGTGTTACCTTGATGTGTGGTAAGGCAAGGTAGACAAGACCTACTTCACTGGTGATACCGGTCGGGTATAGCACTAAAAAGCTGCTGTATCTGAACAAATTGAACAAAAAAGGGACAAAAAAAACAAATAAGATGATCAGGTTTGGGTAATCTATCAATGATCAAGGCTTGAATTGAAATACTGCATAAGGATTTGCATACCTGAGCCACAAGTGCCATGAAGGTGCAAAGCCTAGAGCTTCCTTGAAACCAAAGAAGGAGTAGCGAATAATCTGAAACATCAAGCAATCATTCAACCAACCATTTAGAAACCAAACATATTAACTAAAAGCTCATGAAGAAATGGTCTTTAAGGCGCAATTTTAATTTTCAAAGAGTCATGCCTACGTCTATAGTAACAGCTAGGTAATAGCAAAGATAGAATCACTTGGGTCTGTACTTCAACGACACATGTGACAGACAGGAAACTTCCAAAGCATTGGAAGAGAAGCAATATGTTCAGAAATTTCAGATTCAAGACAAACAGTGAAACTGGTGAATCAAAAGGAAGACTAGAAATATGAATCACCTCCGTGATAGACCAGCTTATGACCAGCGAGGCAACAAGAAAATGTGATTGGACCTGGAAATTAAATATATAACATGAGTTCAAAAGATGAAAAAGATTGCAAAAGATCCAAGAGAAATAGTTAACTCAATGGTGCTAATTAAGTGCTAACCTCTGGGAAGCTGTATAGGATGCCCCAAGTGAGAAACAGCCTTGAGCCAATCTGTGGCAGAGTTGCAGAAACAGGAGATCTGACCAAACCTACTCGAGTTTATAGACACACACAACAGAACGTAAGCTCAGACGATCAACTTCAAGATGTTGTACTGCAAATTAGTGTAATGGATCAGATAGACCACTCACCTACTAAACCATGAAGAATCTGTTTGAGACATAAAGAACAAAAAAAAAGGGAATGAATCAGTTGCTACAACTGTTCTTATCCTCTTAAGAGAAAATAAATAGTATCATGACAGACAGACAGACCTCGAGAACAGCGGCAGTCTGAGCAAGCTGGAGAGGCTTCTCCACAGCATCATAGACATTTTCATGTCCCGTTTCCTTCAACGTCTTTACCGCAAAGTACAAAACCTGAGCCCTAAAAAATACCAAACAGTTCAAAACAGTTCCGAGAGAACCAAGAAGAAGAGTAGAGAGGGTGGCGACTGGCGGCAACTTCGACTTACCATCCAGCAAAGACGATCCAGTTGTAGAGAGTGAGGTACACTCGACGAATAATGGAGAGAAACGACGCCATGGAAAGTGGAGAATAGATTAGAGATAGGCAACTACAGCTAGAAAGACTATATTTATGGCGGAGAGATCGGAAGTGAATGCATTAATTTATGAACATGTAATCAATAGAGACCGGTGAGCTACTTCTCAACAGTCTATTTAAGATATTTATGATTTGACCCTTTACTTTCAAACCAACTATCTGAAAACCGCCCTTATATTAAATATATTAATTTATCACCCCCCAGCTTCTAGAATTGCGGAGGGTAAATCAATCAATAGCATTACATTACAACAGAGAGTGTGTATTACACTAAACATCATTTTCTTTCAATCTCATTGTTTTCACTAGAAGCAGCAGCACTTGAGCTTGTTTGAGATTGCCCATCTTTCTGCTCCTTTTCAGCAACCAACGTGCCATTTCCAGATCTCCGAGCAGCACCGGTGAGCTCTTTACCATCTGTTTCCGTTGGAGAAGAAGAATGCATCTCTTCCTCTATTGGAAGTGTCATCTTTGATCCCTCTAGTGCGACACCCAACACTATATTCTCTTCCAAGGCTGCTGATCTAGACGACGCTGGTGAAGTTGAACCATCTGTTTCCTTCTGAGTATCGTTCTTTGGTGTGGTACCACCACTTCTCTTGGCCTTTGGTTTCTCAGCTCCTGAAGCTTCTGTTGTATCTTTTGCGATGGTAGCTGGTTTGGAGACCGGTTTGGTTCCTGGCGTTTCGTCAGGTGTTTTGTTGGCACCAGATTCTCCAACTTTCACGTTTGCCTTTGGGTCTGGAGAAGGTGTTTCTTTGGACTTTGGACTGGAAGGAACCTTGTTTTCTTGCTCCGCGGTTGGTTTTGATGCACGGTTTTGAGATTTAGATTTGTCTTCTCCGTTGATTTTGTATGAGGGTTCGATTAGCATCAACGGACGCCTAGAAGCAACACCTCCAGGACCGTAGATTGATTCTCCAAACGGTGCGTTTTCCATGTCTGCGTCTGTGTACATCTTTCGGATTGTACGAATTGGTGTAGCTAGACGTGCTCGGTGATGGCTTATGACTCTAAGAAGGTCCAACAATATAGCTTCCTGTTTCGCAATGAGTGTCACATTTTAGCCAATCCAAGAGAAAGAATGCAATAAGGTAGATGATAACATGACAGACTGCAACTAACTTTTACACATAAGTATTCTTCGAAATGGGACGTCTTCACAAAACAAGAGATTAGTATCTGAAAAAACGAAAACCAGATGTCAGAATCAGAACATCCAATATTTTGATCTTTACTTCAAGATGGGTGGAAAAGAAGAAATAGGCATTGAAGTATAACCACTAGGGCCTGGTTCTCTGGATTCACATTCTCCAAGAATATCCTTCTGTGTAATCTCTGTTGCTCAACTTGAGGATTCTTGGCCAGCACTTTCCGCATGTCGGCTACAATATTCTGTTTGGAGAAGTTCAAAACAAGATAAAAACACTTCATGATTGGAAATTAGGTTGTTGTATAACAACCATATGTAAGAGTTGGAAAACGCACATTTATTTTGTTGACATCCAAGTGACTGATTGCTAGGTGGGTTTTGATACGCCAATGAGTTTTCTGAGTAAGGTTTCTCACGACATTGACTGTGAACTTATGGTTTGGGATGTGGATTGCCTCACGGTCTTCACCTCTTATGATCGTTGGTGACCACCAACCAACATGCTGTAAATTCATTGCAACAACCATTTGAGAAAGTTAGTTGGCTAATTTTAAGGAAATGTCCAGGCATAGGAATGACGTGTATGGAAAGTAGGAAACTATGCACAATATGTAAGCTAGAAGATTATGTACCAACCTCCACAGTTCCAGAAACTTCATAACCTTCAATCTTTGTCTGAATCCACTCATTCAGAACAAATGGTCGCGTTGCGTGAATCATAACACTTGAAAGAAAGTTTGTCAAAATCTGGAACCGCAAAAACTCAGGTTTAATGAAATATCTTTTCAGAAGAAGAAAAAGTTATTACTAAGGGGACTGTGACTATTCAGAAGAAACTAATAATCAGAATGCAATCAAGGTATCACCTCTCGGCCAGCAAGAGTAATCAAAACTGTCCCAAGACCTCCAGCAGTGAGCCATTTTTGTGTAGAGAAGCCCAGCAACTCCATGAAAAGTGAAACAGCAGCAACCCATACAGCAGAGTACACTGCTTTCCCAGCAAATTGAAATCCCATCTGTTCCATTCCAAAGGAAAAATTGGCAAACCGCATTGAGAAACCAGTTAAATTTTTGATCTGGGAAGCAGAAACTCTCAGTAATTCTTAGACCAAACAGAAAAGTTAACGAAACATTATCTTATGAGTTTTGCATTACATACGTTTCTTGTATCGTTTGGGTCACTTGTTTCAGAGAAGAGCTTCTGTGTTTGTTGGATAAGACTGCATGGACACATCTAACAAGAATTAGAAGCCATGAGATGACCCACATAACAATTTCACTTTCATATAGAAACATAAAAGACGTGGTACTTAAAACGAGGAGACAGCACGCTTACCTCGATATGCAGTAGGCAAATGCAAGTACTGTTGACAATGACCTCACGAAATTCAAAAGCCTATCTTTTACAATTTTGCTAGCTTCTGTAGGAAGAACAATGGGATCTAACGCCCTGTATAAGGAATTGTCACCAGATATAAACCATCAAACAAAGCACTTCAAAGAAGCATATCACGAAAATATCTCAACAATGAATTCCGTGATAGATATACCTGCAGATGAATAGAGCTCCTAACCATAATAGCAGGGGTTGAACATATGAAGTCATAATATGGTAGGTACCACTCTTTTTCCACCCGTTATCATTCTTCTGCAGTGTTTTAAGGGAAAAGTTTGTATCATATACAGCCATAAATTTGAACTGACGCAGCACAGAAAGGAAGCATTGAAGAACAAACAAATATGAACTTGAAATGGCTGTGCACCTACATTGAGTAATAGGTTTCTTCCTTGGCGAACAAGAGGTACTAAACCCCACAGGAAGAAAATAAGAAGAGCAACAGCTGGAACCAACTTATATACAAGAGGGAATTGTTGTAATAACCTGTGTGACCTGAAAACCACGGAGTGCAAAATATTTACAGAGTTTAATGAAAAGGAACATGAGAAATCACCAGGAACAAAGCAAGTTCTATATTTACTTCCGAAAGTTAGAATATAAATTATTTTATGTAATTTGAGACTACTATGCAATCCTTCAGACCCAGAGTGGTCAACAAATAGAAATTGTGATAGGTTTCACAGTTTTCCAAGTGATGCTAGGAAAAAAGAAAGTCTTACTTTGCTAACACCAAAGTCGCAGCTTTAATAGCAGGTTCAATGACGTTGCCTCCTGCAGAAAACGAATGACACCTAATAGCGGTGGTTCTGCATGGTACTGAACAAATAGGCCTACGAAGGTAATCCGACAACAAAATGTTCCTAAAACCATGTTCCCCCGACTGCATACAGAAAAAAGTATATGCTACTAGACATCAACAAACCAAGCTGAATGAACAAAGTAAGCTACTTTTAAAGATATTACCGGAGAAACTATCGAGAGAGGACCCTTTGACACATGCAGCCTCCTTCTGACGGCACTCTAAGTACAAACAAAAGCACCGTGTTTATAACGAAGAAAGGAGGAGAAAAAATTGAATTCAAAGAAAACATATCTCGAGGTCTAAAATAGAAGAGAGAACATTACATAATCTGGCTTATAGCACCACTGGCTTCTAACGAGACCGAAGCCATGGGACAGCTGCAATGAACCATAGAGGGCCATATTCTGAACAGAGTCAAGGTGTTAGCTAGCTAGCAGGCGTCGTTAGTAGCACCGATCATAAGCCGTGCAGACTTAACGGAAAGAAACTAACTAAAGAATGCCAACACCAACCCTGCACTAATAGTGTAATAAAACACACACCAATCAAACCAGTGTGTATGATTCAGAAGCAGCAAAACAAGAGTTCCAATGAAATTACTTACTTATTAAAATTTTGAAATGTCTCTTTTAACAAACTGTGAGAATCAGAGTGTGATTCTTCTTAAAGACTATTTACAATCAAGACAATTGTGAAATTGAGAAGGAACTAATAGAAACACAATACATACTCCTATGATTCCGGTCCGTTAATTCATAACTATAACCCTAAATCATAAAAAAATTGTGGATCACAATCCCCAAACTAAAGCAACTATAATGAGCTTACATCAGCCTAGCGTTATCCTAAATCCTACAGGAAACAAAAAAGCATCATAAAATCGGTCGATCAATTCATAATTTTGAGGAGGAGAAGATTCAAATTTCAATTGAAACGAAGCATCATCGATGCAGACTTATACAGGGGGGAAGTTAAATCAAATAAGAATCAAAAATCGGAGAGCCGATAAGGGAACATGAATCTATCTACAGAAAATAACTTACCTCAGAATTTTTTTTTTTTTTTTTTTTAAATCAAGGGTTTGAAGCTTCTTTCTTTCTTCAAGGAGCTAGCTTCTAGGAAGAAGAGAGAGAGAAAGAGGGATTCGCGCAGACAGAGAATACGATGACGTTTTGTAATAAGCAACGTTTCGGATAAAAGTGGTGATCAACACGCCACGTGTTTCGACACATCAGACTATCGCGGCGAATTGATTCGTGTTACATATGAAAAAGATGCTCCCCGCATAATTGCATGCATGCACCCTCGCTAAACGACACCGTTTTCTTGTGTTTTCTTTTTTTTCACTAAACACGTTAGGTAGGTATCGTGGGCTTTAGTTATGGGCTCGCCATTGGGCTTTAAGACTATATATAACAGATCCAAAAATATTGCATACGTTTTTAAATAGCAGGCAACTTAACCATTAAATGAAGAAACCATTATCTGGCGCCGAAACTTCCTCTTCACCGTTCTTTTATCAACCAAAAAAGAAACAAAAACACCTCTCTTTTTGCTTTTCTTGAACAGAACTTTCAAAAAAACAATATATTGAAGTAAAGATGAGATCTTGTTCAATGTATTGATTTACAAATAATAACAAAAAAAAAAGAAAGGTTAGAGAATTATTTAAAAAAATGTTAAGAAGAGCAGCGAGCAATGCGTATTCATGGTGGTGGGCAAGCCATGTCCGAACCAAACAATCCAAATGGCTCGACGAAAACCTTCAAGGTAACATTCTCATTACATCTATTCACATCTTTAACGTTTCACAAATGTTTTTTTTTTGTTTTTTTTTTCTTAAAAATGTTATATATTATATATCAGATATTGAGGAGAAGGTGCAATACGCACTTAGGCTATTGGAAGACGAAGGTGACTCCTTTGCAAAGCGTGCCGAAATGTATTACAAGAGAAGACCCGAACTAATCAGTTTCGTGGAAGAATCGTTCAAAGCTTACCGCGCTTTAGCGGAGCGGTACGATCACATCTCTAAGGAGCTTCAAAACGCAAACACAACCATCGCATCTGTTTTCCCCGACCAAGTCCCCGAGTTTTCCATGAACGAAGACGATGACTCGTGTGATCCTTCCTCACCAAGAAACCGTAAACCAAGTAAGAACGTTCCAAAGGTTCCTGATCACTTTCCTATTAAAGACCCCGAAGCCGCTGCAAAGATGTTCAGGTCGAGGAAAGCTAACAACAGAGGAAGCGACGCGTTGTCGGAAGTTGAAGTTGCTGTTGTTAACAAGTCCGGTCTGAGCAAAACCGAGGCGGTTGAGGAGATTGATAAGCTGCAGAAGGAGATTCTTGTTTTGCAGACGGAGAAAGAGTTTGTGAAGAGCTCTTACGAGAACGCGCTCGAGAAGTATTGGGAGATCGAGAATCGTATCGTGGAGATACAAGGGAGGGTTTGCGGTTTGCAAGACGAGTTCGACGAAGGCGCTGGGGTGATTGAAGACAGAGAAGCTCAGGTTCTGATGTCGAACGCAGCTCTCCAATCGTGCCAAGAGAAGTTGGATGAGATGAGGGAGAAACATGAGGAGAATGTGAAAGAAACTGAGATCGCAAGAAAAGAGATAAGTAAATCAAAAGAGGAGATTAATAATAAACATTCCGATGAAGCAGTTCTTGATGATGGAACAAGAACTACTCAAAGAAGTGGAGAAGTGGAAAAGGAGGAAGAGATGGAAAAAAAAGTAAGTGGAGATAATGAACATGAGGTGGTGGTGGTGGATGATAGGTCATGTCTTACCATAACAGATGTGGCTGATAATATAGATGAGCTTGTGAATGATGTGATGAACTTGGAGAGCTTGTTCTCATCTCAAGCAGCTTTAATACAGAGGCTAAGAGAAGAGATAGATGATCTCAAGGCACAGATTAAAGCCCTTAGAGAGAATAATAATAACTCATCTCAAACTGATGAAGATGCTGCTGACATGAAGAAGAGGCTGAGAGAGATGGAGGAAAAGCTGGATGGTATTAATGGTATAGACAAGGCGGTGGCGGAACAGAGTCAGAACATTGAAATACACCTCACAAGGGCACATATAAAACTGACTTTCTTGTCTAACAAGTTAAAGGGCTTAAACCAAGAAGGAGAACAAGAAGAATCAAAGGATACTAATGCAACAACTTTGAGTGATGCAAAGGTTTTAGAGGAAAAGATTGATGATTCAGTTGTGTCTGAAGATGTTAAACCAGCATCTGAAGTGGTTATTGCTGAAAAAGAAACTACTGTGCCAATCCAAAATGTAACATCGTTGAGTGATACAAAGGTTCCAGAGGAAGAACTTGTTGTGTCTGAAGATGTTAAATCAGCATCTGAAGTGGTTACAGAAAATGAAGTTTTATTATTATCACCAAAGTCAAGCATTGAAGCTGAAGATGAAGCGGTTTTGCAGAAGATTCTTGCACACGGGATTGAAGGCAGAGAGAAACATCTCTTAACCGAATACACAAAGGTACTTAGGAGCTACAAGGAAGTAAAGAAGATGCTGGACGAAACAGAAACAAGACTCAAAAGTGAAAACACAATGAAAGATGAGCAGCTCAGAGCCTTAAACCAAAAACTCAACCTCCTACTTCAAAGTAAAAGCGGTGGTGGTGATGTTGATAAGCAGAAGTCTATAGCCAACAAGGATCAACAACAAAAACAGAAAGAGCAGTTGTTCATGCTTATCTACAGAGAAGACAATGCGATCAACGCGATAACTGGTCAGAACCAGACGTTGTCACCAAAAGAACAGCTGTTCGGAGCGAGAGTTGACGCACTGTTGAGCGAGAACTTGAACTTACTGGTGAGGTTTAGTAACTCGTTTGGACAGATACAACAGTTCGATACCGGGATCAAGGACCTACACGCTGAGTTAATGAAGATCGTGGACCAAAAGAATCAAGATAAGCCTTCTCTAAGATCAAACGTTCGTCCCATCTACAAACACCTCAACGAGATACGCACCGAGCTAACCATCTGGCTAGAGAAAAGCTTGCTGCTCAAGGAAGAGATCAACTCGAGAGCTTCGACGTTGAACAACACACAGAACGATTTAACAGAAGCTCTCAAGACAGATTCCGAAGATTCGGAGACGAAGTTCACGATCTACCAAGGAGCTAAGTTCGAAGGCGAGGTTTCGAACATGCAGAAGGAGAACAACAGGATCGCGGAAGAGCTTCAGACGGGTTTGGACCAAGTTGTGAAACTGCAGCAAGAAGCTGATAAGACGCTTGGGAAACTGAGTGAGGAGTTTTCGCTTTCCGAGTCAAAGAACCGGTCCGGTACACGGTCTACTACGCAAGATAGCAAGACTAGTATTCCTCTGAGGTCGTTTATCTTTGATGCTAAACCAAAGAAGCAGAGACTGTCTCTTTTCTCTTGTATCCAACCTTCAATGTCTAAGAAGATGAGGCCTGATTCATAGGTAACTTGAACAATCCTTTTCATGTACTACTGCTACTGTTACTAAATCAAATATGTTTTTTATGGATTTAAATCTTCCTTGCATGGGACTCTATGTATGTATAACTCCAAGATAACTAATCAAACTGCAGAGACTTATGATGAATTTCTATCTATAATAATGGGATTCATATGGTTAGTGATTGGTCTAGTTAGGAGTTATAATCATAAGGAAATTGGCTACAAGCATCCTTAGTTCATTTTTCATTTCATAATAAAATAAAAATATGTATATTCCATGAACAGAATAATACTTTTATCTTTTGCTTACTGTTTTATTTTCGCTCTAAAATAAAATATAATTAAAAGAAAATTAATTTTATTATAGAATTATTCTATTTTAAAATAACAATAAAATTTTAAAACTTGTGAATATTGAAGACAAAATTTCACATCAAAAATATGAAAGTAAATTAAGTAATATAAAAGATTCGAGTCACTTCACTTATAGTCAATTGATTTTAAATTAAAAATCTACGAAATTTATCGTGGTCTCATAACGGATCCACACCTAAACTCATTAATTCGATCTGAATAATACTCCGATCAATTTAAAAATGATACAATGCGAGATTAGTAATTATAAAAATGGAAATTTAAAGCTTGTGAATCACTCTCTATTCACTACTCTATGATGGGTAATAAACATATAAATAACATTAGGTTTTACTATTATGACTTTGAAAGAAAGAAACGAAGAAAAAACACTTGGTTATCTATCTATCTACAGCTAGCAGAATCGCGTTAGTCTAAGTTTTCACGGCTGTTTTGTTTGACTAATGAATGATTTGTACATCTTCGTCGTGATCTTTGCTGTAAGAAAAATAAAACAAATAGATTTATCAGGTTTTGGCCCTATTAACTAATCTACTGAACTACTCATTATCTTTTAACATCTACTATCTATTATTAGTATATTACTACTTTTACTAGCGATTGTACCAAAATATACTCGCTATTCTATGTACACATGATACGAATTCTTAAGACGTGTGCAAAGTGCAAGCATCATTACCACCCAAGTGGGTAAATTACCCATCAAACACGGAGTTACTGTCAGAAGTATATTTATTCTTTTATCTAAACACAAGAAGTTAAACGCCAACAATTTATCAGGGAAGAATCAGAAAGTATTTTATTTGGGCAATTCTTTTACAATTATTAATCATGGTTCACATATTTTCAAATAAGATGTCCAATATTATCTTATAGAAATAATCTGGATTATTTTCTAAAAAAAATCTGACTGCAGGTGTATAAATGAATCGCTTTCTTTTCCAATCTTTCATGAAAGATTTGTTCGTTTTCGTTTTTCATTCTTCATATAATTACTAATTAGTGGTAGTATGTGCAAACTTCTAATACTGGTCAATGAAGTATATTAACCGATTGGTTAGAACAAGATCTTCTAGTTTCTGTATATATAGAGAAGGTGTACAAATCAAACAAACGAAACTTTACCATTTAAAATACTCCTTTTTTTTGTTTCCTGCTAATTTGAGTCTTTTGCCCCTACAGGTTTGCCTAATACAACCAAAACATCCTAAAACGTTTAAAATAAAAGAAAATATTTAAGTAATAGTTTGGGTCAACAAAAAGAATTAAAGAGAAGTTTAGTTAAGGAGATTAAGACAAAAGATGATAGATTAATAGACACTAGAAAGGATGACAGGGTCGCACGTGCAACACCGAAATCTTCGAAAATCAAAAGATGCTGCGCACGTGCCTCCTCGGTCAAAGGTCAAAAGCAACTGATACACTTAGCACTAGTCATTGGACCTCCCAAACTATTTAAAGAACACTAACTTAGATAATCATAATTGTCGCTTTATTTTAATAAATTGCTGGGTATCCAAGATAAGGACGATGATTAGGAGAGTTTGTGTTAGTAAAGACTCTTTAATAGACATCCTTTACTTCTGTAGTATATCTGAACACGACACGACATATTCATTATCGTGGCTTAATGGGTTTATATGAAAGGCTTTTTAATTAAGGGCAAAGTTAGTAAACGTAATATAAAATTGCTTGAAAAAAGAAAGAATGTAAAATGTTTGTTTGTAAACTAATACACTGCCTTTTGTTTCTGTTTGTATTTTTACTGAATGTTACGTACATGATTTTAATGGCTGTTTTTGAATGTATATATGGTAATTGTGTAGTCTAACCACCTTTTGGTGTTGAATCATTTGTTTTGCTCGTGCTGTGTTCTAGTTGTATTGGAAACAGGCAATGCACAAAAATAAGAAAACTTGTATGTTGCCACCAGATCTATACTAGCAATCTCATCAATTCAATTGCATCTTCTAAACGTCTGAAATGATGACTGAATATTTATTATACGCGAAACATGTAGTGTATTACAGTATTGCAATGTATAAAATCTGTAACGTATTAGAGCTTATGATAAAATCATAACATAAATCAGCAATAAGAAATAACTTGTATATTTTAGACGTCGACCTGATAACGTAATCATACTCACTTATACATTCATAGTAAAGTATATTTAAGTTTTTGAAATATATATTTAACATATAGTCAGAATGGAATCTATTTCAATAGTATCACTTATACATAATGAAAAGAATATATCTGGTCATTTTCAACGAGTGCCGAATATTAGAATGTACCATTGGAGGAGGTGAAGATATGATCGATCAATACGATATTTGGCAATATACAGCTATTCGCGTGTGACAAAACGTATCATATAGTATTACTATTATGAATCACTCATGAGGGAAAAGAGGGGGATGGTGTGTAAGCATGTGTGTTTATCCTCTCAAGTTGCTAGACTCAGCCACGTGTAATGACGTGGCACTTACAAATTTATATGACTTGCAGGGAACTAGTATTATAGTGATCGGTGTACCAACAAGACTAATAGTTTACAAGTGTGTGTATATACAAACTTCGAGCGTTTATCGTCAGTGGGTTAACATTCGATACAAAAGGGGCAGCTGTGACCATCTCTCACGTGTGATCTCACATGCAACTAAGAGATGTTAAAGCTAAGTCTTCCAGCGCGACAATAGTTAAAGAATGTAGTTTTAAAATCAACCAATTTTTTGAGTTAAAGGACAACAATAAGTGAGGATAAATGTTTAGGTATGTATTATTATAAGTATGTAACCGAATGTATCACTAAATCTTTTTTCTTCCACCAAAAGGTCCAAAACCATTTAAATGACTATAATGCCACGTCAGTCTGGCCAGAACCTTGAGGAGAGGCCACGACCCCGACGTATTTTAAAATAAGAACACCCGTGATGATATTGCACAGTTTAACGTATTCTCTATTTCTTTTTCTTTTCTTTGTGAACCTTGCTTCTACAATTCTTCGCTCGAGTATGAACGGCAATATCTGATCACGGTATATGTTATTATATTTGAACACAATACACTTGGTATTTTCGCGATCGACCATCAATTTTTGTCAAAGATCAGCGAGCAACATGGTTGTTATCATGTTTTAATAATTTGTTTGAATGTTTGTACATATTGATGATATGAAAACGTAATATTTAAATATTTCGACCACATATATCATCATTTAATATTTATGGTTCGACAGAATCCTGAACTAATCAAGAAAATAGCTTTTAAACGGGGTGATGAAGTATTATAACCGAATATCTATACTATTAAAAGAGAAACATTGTGAAAAAATCTACTTATGAAAAGTCATTGGACCTATTCACTAGAATTTATTTAGACTCAATATTTAATTTCTAATCATAGCATATCCTAAATAATATACAATTAGTTATAAATGTAACAAAACATTTAGGCCCACTAACCTACGTATTAGGAAAGTTCAGTTAATTACAATATCTACACAATTATATTCATAAAAAAAAATCTTCAAAGATTGCCAAAGAAAAAAACGAATTTATGAATAAAATCATATGAAATTCACGTTCATATGCAATTCACGTGTGAGTCAAAATAACATATTTAGTTTAATATTGTACTCATCAATTATATTCTAATATATTATTATTTCAAGTCTCAAAACCATAACTACTCAAATGATACTTTATACAAAAATAACAATTTAAATACAGTCGAATACAAATATATTTAAAGAAATTATTTTATCACCCAACGTTAAAATTCTTATGTAGTAACATTATGCACTATTTCTTATACTCAATAACTCAATAATGGATCTATAATATTTAGAAATTAATTATCAAAATGAACAAAGTTTATATCATATACCATGCCATCTTACAAATATAGTTTTAAATGCTTGCAAAATCAAATTTGATAAAGAAAAGCAACCAATATGTTTAAAATTAAATTATGTATCACGTTAAATTAATTTTTAATAACAATACATATCTATACTATTAAATTAGCCAAAAATCTATCAAATACATCTTACGTCTTACTAACTTAACAAATATGACTTATAAAATTTACATAAAATATAATAAAAAGGAAAATATGGGCATTTGAGTCCTCAAATCGTGCAAGGGCCGGTTCCTTGCTGGTCCTGATCTTTTAGATCCTAGACATTTGAATCTAAGTAAGAATTAGAAAAAAAAAATTAGATTTAGATCGGTTATTTTTGATTAAAATTCGGTTGGATATATAATTCAAACACATGTTAAATACCTGTATTTTTGGGTATATAATAGGTTCGGATTAGTTCAAGTATTTAAAACCCAAAAAAGACTAGAAATATCTGAAAACCCAAAATATATAAAACACGAAAAAACTCAAAAACTAAATAAAACCCAAAAAAATCCAAATATCCAAAAACTTTAAATTCTACTTGAAATCAGGCTGAGGAACAGGAAATACCCTAAATTTTATCCGAATACTTCAAATATATTTTTAAAATTTTGATATTTTACCTAAAATCCAAATCAAACCCAAAAAAAAAAACTCAAACACGAAACTTGAAAAAAATATCTTTAATACCAAAAACTTATCCAAAATAACTAAATATACAATTCAAGTACTTTGGATATTGATCGGTATCGGATAGACATGGACTCAAACAAAGACCTGCGGATCCAAAAATATACCCAATAGATAATTTTTCCTAGATCAGAACCTGAACTGAGTCTGCATTTTTGAGTGGTTTGGTTTTTCGACTTCTGGTAAAATACCTATGCCTACAAAAGAGTTACATAAGAGTGTGCATACAAATTTTAATTAAACTAATTTAAAAATTATAAAATTTTAAGCAAATTCTCTTATACAATATAATATAACTTTGTAACATAATATATAACTATTTATAATTTAAAAAAACCCGCGCTTTTGAAGCGCGGGTCAATATCTAGTTTGAAGAATTACATGTCAAATTGTCCTTCAGCACATTCGCGAGCAGACCAAATCTAAAAGAGCGTGCCAACAATCCATACGATGCTAAACCCTTTGGTCAACGATACTCCCCATCTGTCGTTTCCGCTGGTCATATATAAAGCGAGTCGACCAAACTTGTGTGTTAACATATATCGACCGACTTACACACGTCCATACATTAGAAATAGACATTTATAGAGATAAGGACGTTAACTTAGAGATATATATGAACTTATGTTGTAGTTATCTAGATATACTCGAATCCCTTTGTTTATGGGATCTATTTGCTTGTATATAAACTCATCGTAGTACATGAATACAACACACGCTTTTACAATCATTACATGGTATCAGAGCTTAACGTTCTCTGACCTATTTTTTTCGCTTCCGCATCTCTTCTCATACTGTTACAAATCGCCATTGATCCTTAACTATCATGGCAACCACTACCTCTTCTACCTCTTCTACCTCTTTGTCATCTGCTTCTACTGTAGCCGAAAGTAATGTTACGGCTAGTCCTTATTATCTTCATCCCTCCGATAATCCTGGAGCACTGATTACTCCTGTGATTCTCAAGGGAGATAACTACTCTGAATGGGCTACAGAAATCTGGAATTCACTTCAAGCCAAGCAGAAGATTGGATTTTTAGATGGCTCCATACCTAAACCTACTTCGAATCCAGACCTAGTTCGCTGGACCTCTGCCAACTCCATGATTGTGGGCTGGATTCGTACTTCTATCGATCCACCAGTCCGTTCTACAGTTAGCCATGTACCCGATGCTTTTCTCTTATGGGAGTCCCTTAAAAGTCGCTTCTCTGTCAAGAATAGCGTGAGAAAGCATCTCCTAGAGGATGAAATCACTAAGTGCAAACAAAACGGTGATCCTGTTCTCACCTATTATGGTCGCTTGTCCAAGTTATGGGAAGAAATACAGAGCTTTAAATCTTCTCACACTTGCACTTGCGCAGCTTCTTCTCATATTGAGAAAGAACGAGAGGATGCTAAGGTTCACAAGTTCCTTTTTGGTCTTGATGAATCTCGCTTCAGTATCATACGTTCCCAGATGGTGACCAGGCGTATGAACGTTCATTATTATCTTTATTCTTTTTTACACTAACAGATGGTGACCAGGCGTATGAACGTTCACTCCTACTCTGATATCATTTTAACGTACCATTTAACGTACCAATACAAAGATATTCTTTAATTTATCTCGACGTATTGTGTACAATTCATTACAACATATGGTAAAATGACCCTCCATCCTTTACCATATGTGATACGTTTTCCGGGTAATGCACTCTATAGTACTAAGTACGTTCTCCGAAAGTCCTTCATATCAGTCGATAAAATTTATCAAAACAAAAACCTCAAGTAGATATTTGTTTTAAAATAAGGGTGGTAGATATTGTTTAGATGCTGTGTTTAAGCAATTATTTTTACTTAGATATACCGACAGTATATTAAAAATGAATGTGAAGATATTTGGAGTTGAATAAAGTAGAAGTATAGGATTCGAAATGTTGTAGTTGTAGATTATTAAATAATGTGACATCAAAACCCTAATCACGTGCCTTAATTGCTGGACCCTCCTTTTTCTCCTTAAAATAAATATTTGTATTTGTTTCGTTTTTAACAGAGGAAACCCGCCTCCTCATTTGGCGGATTGTCCCCCACAAGCATTTTCTTTTTGTTTCTTGATCTCTTCAACTTCTTCATAATTAATATATCAACTACGTAATTCCAGTAAAGTTTTTGATTTTATAGTTAGTCGTGGATGGGTCTAAGAAAAAAATAATAATTGTCTTTGCAGCAAAAATGTTTCTAAACCCCAGATAAAATTATTTACCAGGAATCTGACCTGTTTCTTTTGACCCAAAAGGTGTAGCTAGTATCTGATCTTTTAAAATTATCACTTAGCCTCCTACTCTTTTACCTTCTTGAATTTGAATATATACCATACTATCTTCATTTCATAAAACGTGAGGTGTGACTCATGAGAGGCTTTCATGTAAATAAAAATATTACTCTTTGTATAATGTTTAGATATCGTACAAGAGAGGTGACCATGTAACTTTGTTCTGTGGCCACACAACGTAACCTATTTGCCTTTTAAAATATCACTCTACAGAGTCCAGACCAAATGATTTAGTAAAAAATTATACCTACCTCTTATCTAATTTACGATTTTATTATATGATAGTATGTGAATTGTTATGTATAATTAAGTATGTTGGATGTAAATAAGTGTACAAAAAATGGGAAATAAGATAAATTTGGATATAAAATAAAGAAAATACTAATTAAAAATGGGTCACACTGTAGATAAAAAGCGTTAGCCGAGTAGAGAAGTTAAAAATTCGATCCAAAAGAGCAATTTAACCAACACAGGTTGGCCTAAAGGCGAGTTGAGGTAACAATCAATACGCTCCCCGCAGATTCGATCCGCGTTGGCCACCGGAGTTTTTACATGGTCTTTCCGGGTCTCCGGAAAACCGCCGCTGCCGTAAAACCCTCCGGACCCTTAGTGGTTCAGATGGTGGGGATGGTGGTCGGCGCTAGTCGGGTTCCTACGGAATCCGGACACCCGGGTTAAAAAAAAAAAAAAAAAAAAATCCGGTTGGGTGGGTTGAAGGAAAAGAGAGGGAGGATGAGAGAAGGAATGGTCCCAATGCATGCATGAAAAGTGGAAGCAGCTAGTGGTTTACTTTGGTACGGAGTAAAGGGTTAATTAGTAAATTAATTATCACCTTCCACATCTTTTGCGACCTTGCTGTGGCCAAAATTTCTCTTCTCCAGTACTATTTAAATGAAAATGTTAGATACATTTTTCATATACTAAAAAATGTTGCTCATGCAAAATAACATATCTTATACTCAATGCCGAAGGATACACGAAAATGATATCTCTTACGTACCTTCAAAAGTTATACACAAATCCATATCTTTATCTATCTTTTAGTTATTTTTACCAAAAAACTGTGTTGAATTTTATAACCAAAAACAAACACACTGTTGTACAGTTTTATTAGTGTTTGGTGTTCACGCGATAAACATTTGGTCATTATTATTGTTTTTGAATACTATTACTTGTCTGTTTGTTAATATATCATATACAGTATATAATTGAAATTGAAAAATATAGTGACATTTTGTAGAAACAGATCTCATTTTTGCCTGCCAACCAAAGAAAAAGTTTTAACTTCTTTCTTGTTTAGTATAAAACCTACGTTAGCAGGCAGTCAAAGTTGTAAAATTGAAATGCATATGAAAACAAAATTTACGGTTATAACAAAATTAAATTAACTACGTCTAGTATAATATTAGACGTACTAGTCTTTTTTTCGGGTCAAAATATTAGACGTACTAGTCATACATCATAAAGAGGAGAGTTTTAACCTTTTCAATAATCGGTGAAAATATAATTCAAAAACAAGAAAAAAAGTTAAAGCTACAATATAGAGACATCTCTCTCTAAAATCTCCTCCGGTATTACGCCGGGCGACACAGAAGAAACCGTTCTACTTTTTTACTCTCTCTCTCCTATCTCTTTATACATGCACATTCTCTCTCTCTCTCTCTATCTACTGCAAATAATGTATTATTATATTTTATGATTAAAGGAAGAAACGATTTACTTGTCGCCCTTTTCTTTTATAAGTACACGTCTGAGACGTTCCTTAAAGAGCTTCTGCTTCCTTCTTCATCTCAGACAACTGTTTACATGCATTTGCTTCCTTGATTGATCTCCTTAATAAAGCTTCCAAAACATTTTATTTCTTACATGCAATAGATAGATCTTCTGATAGAAAAAAACAACCTCGTGATTATCGTTCTTATTTCAACAGTCTTCTTCTCCACAACAAATGCAGAAGTTCTCTGAAAGCTTATTAGTATATAACGCTTGATCAGGTTTGTATTTTAGGAAAAGAAAAGAAACCAGCTTCTCTTTTTTTTTCCTGGGTTTCTTCTTAAATCTTTTTTTGTCCTTTTCTGCAGAATCACAATAGAAACTATAATAAGAGAGAGAGAGCAAAAGTAAATTAGTTTGGATGGCTCCGATGACGAACTGGTTAACGTTTTCTTTGTCACCAATGGAGATGTTGAGGTCATCAGATCAGTCTCAGTTTGTGTCCTATGACGCTTCCTCTGCTCCTTACCTCCTCGATAATTTCTATGGTAATACTTAATTTATTACTACTTATTTTTTTTCTTTCTACGACAAACGAAACACGAATGATTGTGGTGTTTACAACAACAAGTACATATGCTCTTGTTGTGTGCAAGTATAGGCTCTCTAGTAACCGACTTCGTAGCTTTATTATCCTATAAACACCAAACCGAGTTGCTGAGCTCATCCTCCCTCGTGTTTCTCTCTGACTTTGTCTGTTTCCCGAGAAAGGCAAACAATTTTTTTTTTTAAATTAGATTTTTCTTTCTTGTACGGAAAATAATATAGACTTCTCGTGATCTTTTGTTGTTTCATCTTCTTCCACAATAACATAGTTATTGATTTGTGTTTGATTTTTTATAAGGCTGGACGAACCAAAAGCCTCAAGAGTTTTTCAAAGAAGAAGCTCAGCTAGCAGCTTCAATGGCGGATTCAACAATCTTAACAACGTTCGTGGACCCGCAAACTCACTCCATCCCGAAACTCGAAGATTTTCTCGGTGGTGACTTGCGTTACTCCGACAACAGCCAAAGCGAAACACAAGACTCTTCTTCCCTCTCTCAAATCTACGATCCACGTCACCACCACCACCCAAACCAAAACCAAAACCAAACCGGGTTTTACTCCGATAATAACGACTTCAAAACCATGCCCGGTTTTCAAACCGCCTTCTCGACTAACTCCGGTTCCGAAGTCGACGACTCTGCCTCCATCGCCCGGACTCATCTCCCCGGAGAGTATCTGGGACACGTGGTCGAATCCTCCGGTCCTGAGCTAGGTTTCCACGGTGGAGCTTTGTCACTTGGAGATAGCATTAACAACGCTAATCAAAGGAGTAATGATACTAATCAGATCACTGAGCATCATCATTACCAGATTAATAATGAGAGAATCAACAACAACAACAGCAGCGAGAAGAGAGATTCTGAGAAGGAGAAGCCTGTTGTGGCGGTGGAAACATC